>BTPG01000005.1:137506103-138106103 GCA_036245525.1 Semisulcospira habei | reverse complement strand
TAAGTTTGTTTCTTTTCAGATGTCTCCTTTGCATGCATATTTTTTTTGTGTTGAATTAGAAATGTTTTTGATTTTCCAGTTTGTTGTCGTCGTATTGCTTTGTGCATGCCTAGACGTCTGAATCATATATCATTTTTCTCCTTATAATGTGTAATCATCTGACTATGCTGCTTTGAAGGTTTTTGTACCTCAGCAACAAATTGGGTCTGGTTGATTATTTTTGTACTGTATTTTGAACTTTTTGGCATAAGATTTTGAATATTTTTGGTTAGGTTTTGTACTCGATTTTACCTCAGGAATTTGCACTTTGAAATCGTCGGATTTCACTGGTGCTAATGTTGGGTGTGTGTTACGTGAACCAGTTTGCTCACGCGGGTTTAGAGAATTCCATGAGATGTGGACCAAATGTTACCCGAACAGTCTGGGAGACTGATTTTTGCTTTTGTATGTTTTGTGGCGGACTAAGTTCGGAAGTTACCAAGTGAGTCTTGATTTTGATTTGGTCTGGGATTTCTGGTAACAAATGCTTTTGCAGTGGTTGCATTGTTGTGTATCAGCTCGCATGATGATACCAGTACTTTAATTTTGGTTTTGAAACCTTGTTTCGCAGTAGATTTTTTTATGGATTATTTCATGCGGTGGCTATGCATTTTAAGTGGTGCTGAAGCTTGTTGATTGTCACAAGCGCATCACGGTTGCTGAAATGGTTGCTCATGCGTGTTCATGATCAGGGATCATATTTTGAAATGTGCTTTGAATGTTTCATTGATTTGGACTTTGGTTTGATTTTGTTTGAATTTTCTTGTGCATGCATTACGATTTTATTTTGTTGAATTTGTTGAACTTCTTTTGAATTTGGATTTTACTGTGCATGCCAGAAGTAATTTTCTTGAACTTGGTGCATTTCATTTAGTTTGTGTGACTTTATTCCTTTTGTTTGACTAATGTGTCGTGCACATTAGGTCTTAAGGAGGAGGGAGTGTAGCAGAGGAGCCCTCTGCTAACGCTATCACTAGTTACTACCAGCGAGTCAGAGTTCAGTGGTTTAGTGCACGCTGGGCGCACTGTGAGCGAGAATTTTGCTGACTTAGCTAGTTAGTGTGTAGCGGACTACACGCGCGAAGCTGTGACGTAGTTTCCGGACCCAGAGGCTGGGAGCCTATATAAAGCGGCCGATTCTCAGTCTCGTCGGTGGTTGTGCATAATGATCACCCTCCCCTTTCCCCCTGTGAGCGGTTGTGAATAATGATCTCTCACATTCCAGTCCCTTTCCCCCTGTGAGCGGTTGTGAATAATGATCTCTCACATTCCAGTCCCTCTCCCCCGTGAGCGGTTGTGAATAATGATCTCTCACACTTCCCGGCCCTACCCCACAAGGCGGTTGTGAATAATGATCACCTCGAGCCACCCCGACCCTACCCCACGAGGAGGTTGTGAATAATGATCACCTCGAGCCACCCCAACCCTACCCCACGAGACGGTTGTGAATAATGATCATCTCGAACCACCCCGGCCCTATCCTATAGGGACAGTAGTGTTTCGGTTTAGTTCACCCAAATAGGGTTTAGGATGCGTTAGGACAGCGCGTAGGTTTTATTGGTAAGTGCGTATAGGTGTTAGGCCTAGGAGCTAGGTTCGCTAGGAATCGTTGTAGGTGTCAGGCATAGGAGATAGGTCTGCTAGGTGTCGTAATCGAAGGTATAGGTGTTATGCCTATGTGTGTTTAAGGTTATTAGCACTTGCACTGGTTTGACTAATTTTGATTGTGTTGTTTTATTATGAATGCTTTTCTGGTACAAATAAATCTTGGAACCTTACTTCTATCTTATGATGCTCAGCGGCTAGAGTGAGAGCGAGACTGAGACTGTGCGTGTGTACGTGCGAGAGGTTTGTGTGTGTGTACGTCCGTGCATGTATGACGGTGTGACTGATCGTGCGAGCGCACGTTACTAGCAGCTCAGTAGGAACGATAACAACAAGTCCAGTCAAAATAGGGTTTTTCTGGATACTGTGGTCGGTCCATTGCGCAAGCAACTTTGGCTTTTTGAACACAACGCGAGGCAAGAGTAAACACTGACGGATTTCAGTTGTGCGCATGCGAGACTAGAGTAGATTTATCTACTCTCCACTGCAATCTCCAGTCCTTCCCTAGACCACAAAAGGAATTCGGACTTAAACTCTGTAGGCACTTGAGTACTGTATTAGATGGGCAGTTTTTGTCTATCTGATAAACTATTTAAGTCACCTACACCCAGTCCGGTTACATTTTGAAGGAAACCAATAGGAATATAAACAAGGCCATCACTGTTATCTTCTGTGAATGCCTTGAGGTGTAAACAGGTTTTAATGACAAGCTAGATTCATCTATAGGCACCAACAAGATGACTTGTAACTGAAAAGTGTCTGTAAGAGTTATTAAAACGGCTGTACAAAAAGTGAATGTTACCAATCAAAACTGCATTAAAAACTGTACATAACTGCCAAATTTCATAAGTCTGGGACAAATTTGCAGTATAGATGGCGGTACTGCCCAGACTAGTAGCACTGCATAGTAACAATAACATCATCCAACAATTCTGCAGCCCAAAACCTTTGTTTAATACCCTTGTGCATGCATCCATCAGTACATCATCACTACATTGTAAACAAAACAGTACCAGTGACTGCATCCACAAAGGGGGGGGGGGGGGGGAGAGGGGGGGGGGGGTTGGGGGGGGGGGAAGTAAAATTGTGCTGCATAGTAAAACAACATTCAACTATCATTTCTAACAAGAATGGCAAAGCCCTTAAGACTCATGTGCATGACCGATCAACATACTTAATCTAACCTTTGTGACCTTTCCGGCAGGTCACGTTTTCTAAAAAATTTATGCATTTTTCACTTTTGTCCACCTCCCATGACCCGTGACCTTTGTAAATAGTGAACCAAATTAGTATGCATAGAAAGATCTTATCATCAGCTACCTTTCTGCTACATTGGTTTTAAAAGTTTGCAAAATAGCGGAAAAAAATTCTACCTAACGTCAATAGACATCATTTGCTGATCTCTTGTGACCGTTGACCTTTCCAAAAGGTCATCTGAATTAGCATCCATAGGAAGGTCTTACCTTCAGGTATCTTTGTACCAGGTTTGGTATGGAAGTTGCAAATTGTATTGGAGAAAAAAAGGCTATTTGTGACCTATTTCCTGATCTCTTGTAACCCTTGACCTTTCCAAGGGATCCCCAAATTAGTATCCATAGGAAGGTCTTACCATCAGTTATCTGTGTACCAAGTTTGGAAATAAAGTTGTGAATAGTATTTGAGGGGGAAAAAAAATCTTTTGTCAAAATATGGCTATTTTTCACCTATTTCCTGATCTCTTGTGACTCTTGACCTTTATGAGGGGTCAACCAAATTAGTATGCATAGAAAGGTCTTAGCCTAAGGTATCGCAGTACCAAGTTTGGGTTTGAAGTTGTGAATAGTATTTCAGAAAATATAAATTTTGTCAATATATGGCTATTTTTTACCTATTTCCTGACCCCTTGTGACCTTGACCTTTGAAAGAGGACACTCAAATTAGTATATAAAAAGATCTTGCCACAAAGTAATCTTGGACCAAGTTTGAAGACTGTGGCTTGAATAGTCTTAAAAAAAAATGCCAACGTTAAAGTTTATCACAGATGACTGCGGACAGACAACGGACGACGACCACTGGCCCAAAAACATACTCACTTTTGCTTCGCAAGTGAGCCAAAATCTCACCATTTTAAGACACTTTTCATGTTGCATAGTAACAAATCACATCAACATTCAATTCACCCCGAAGACACCACAGTGGGAGAAGGGTCAGCCATGACAGTTCTAAGATAGTGTTGGATTAGTTGGGCACCTTGAGCTGTCATGGTCAATTCATCTCCTACAGCTGGTACATCATTTTCATTGACACCTTATTCAGTATAAACGAGTTTTAAAAAATTACACCCCCTAAATTCAAGAGCCAAATAAGACCTAATTCTCAGACAGTTAACAAAACCATTATACCCGGACACACTACAGCAAGATAGGGACCCACCATGACAGTTCAAGGCTGGTGCCAGAATAGCTTGGCGCAAAGCTATTTTGACACCATTCCTTGAATTATCACGGTCAATGTCTCCTGAAGTGTTATGTAGTCTATAGAGGACAACTCAAAATTTGGGCATCTTGGTCTTAACCCATTTAACACCACGGCCGCATTTCCCAAATTTTGGAGGTGTCATCTAAGAACTAAATACCACTTGCAGGAGATGGATCAACCATGATAATTCAAAGGTAGTGCCAGATTAGCTTGGCGTCCTCAGGCGCCAAGCTAATCTGGCACTGCCTTTGAATCATCATGGTGAATCCATCTTCTGCTGTAGGGTGTTGGGGCTAAATGGGTTAATGAGCTGAGAACATCTACACTTTGTAGTAGTCTTGAGAGATAGATCAGCTGTGGCAGCTTATGGTGAAAAACAAAGCAAATCAAGCCCTACCCTTCAGATGTCATCTATCTTTAAACCATCAGCCACTGTAAACATGCATACAAACATCAAATCTCAGCTTTAGCGCAAAGCATATAGTGCGTGCCCATGCTGTGGCTTCAGCTGAAGGTGTACCTTCATGACCCAACTCTTTAAACCTTTGGCTGTTGTCAGTGGTTTTTGTTATGATGATTCCTGCAGGATCAAAAGATCCCAACAGCTGGTCATGGATAAGTAAGATAAAAAACAAAATGATATAAGTCACTTGATCACCGCATACAATGTTTATGGTGATGGCAACTTGTACAAATTAAACTAGCAACTCATGTGTGCTGGTAAGTGATTTCAGACTCTACATCTGTACCTTGTAAGGTTCAAAATCACAAACTGGCACACTAGTGCTGACTGGATTGCTGTCCTGGTTTGGTAGTACTAATTCTCTTGTAAAGCTCTGAACTTAGTCGTTTAATTCCTGTACAGGACACATGCATCGTACAGCGGAGCCCTTAATCCTTATTGGGAGCCTGAAAAGAACAAAAATGTTTTTTAAATGACGTTTCACTTAAGATGCTATTATAAATAAACTACAGGGGATGAATTTTTTTTTAAAAACATATATGGCCTTGGCTCAGATTTACTGTAGAGGACCTATTTTCTGCACCCGCTAACTTTCAGATGTGATTAAAGTACTTTAAACTTGTCGAAGTTTAAAAGTAATGATGGCATCTTTCAGAAGAAAGGTTGAAGTTATGCAGAGATTTTTTCTTGTGCAAATTGTTTTAATTAGTTGATGAATTTTAAATTTTTTTTTTGCGTTTTTGGCGCCGCGTGTGACCGCTGATTTTGTGACATGGTTATCGGTAAGCTGATTTATCTGTCAACAGCAATGACAATTTTGTACCTACCGCACTGCTTTTGATTGTAGCAGCACAGCAGGAGTCCGTAGTCTCAAAAAAAATGTTGGTTTTGAAATTGTGTCACTTAAAACCCGTGCTACGCTACGATTGAATTTTCTGACTGCATATGGTCATATCTCGATGTTGTAATAATATACCAGTGATAATATACCAGTGATAAGACAAAAGTCTTTATTCACAATGATGACTGACCCCCCCCCCCCTCCCCCTCACCCTGCCCCCTCCCCCCCCCCCCAAGATATTAATTTCTACCTGATGCAGGCTAACTATTAAAAAATATCTTCGCCATTTAGAGGACAAAAAAGCGATGCTGCGTGCCGCGTGCGTTCTGTTGTAATCAGAATGTTATGACTTTTTTTTTAAGCACTCTTACATTTTTACACCCGCAGCGGCAGGCTATTCATCCCTGCCAACGTTGAGTATCAGAGCAGCCGCACTGAAATATCTCTGCAGGGGGAAGAGAAAATTCAGGTAAGTTTTTGTTGTAAATCGTCTTGTATGAGTTATGTACTGAAAAAAAAAAGCATTTCTTTCGCTGTTTTGTTGAGAGAACTACATAAGCTTCTTCATTTTGTTGATTTTGATGAAAGTTTCTGACTTAGCAATGTATTCAAAGGTATAAGTCTAAGTTTCTGATTCTTTCACAGTTGAATATCAACATTAAAAAAGAGGTTTTATCGAGGTACCCGAAATGTCTTTGTTGTGAAGCTTATGTACACAATACACTTACGTATAATTTTAATCTTCTCGATCACTAAGAGTTAGTCTAATGAAAGCAATTGATATGTTCATAAAATAGTTGAATTTTGTCAAGCACCAACTACACGTACACCCCTGCTGATTTTGGTTTCAACGGAGGTTGTAACTGTAAGTAACATCACAACATCCAATCTTGCCATCCTTAAAGCATTTTCATCATTGGGTCGAAATTTGTCCAAGATTATCATGGATGTGGCCATACCACATTTCTACTTCTAGGATTTCAGAATCCAAATAACATAATACCTGACAGACCTTAGGTCGTTTTGAGGCATTTTGCAGAAATAAATATTAAATGATAGATTCCTTCAGGTGTAACGGCCGGACCTGCATTTTGCAAACTGAATTCTCATCAAAGATCATCCATTGTCTGTCCTTACAGAAAGAAGTCTATTAGTAATAGTGCGTCAGTAGCCTTTGAATTCAGCAGGGACTCTGTACACAATCTCTGGTTTCAAGTTGTAGACTGGTATGTATGTCAGGCATGGTCGTTAGGTGATGCCTCCAAAATTTGGGAAATGTGGCCATGGGGTTATTCAGGTTAAACTGGCATATCACTGTTATCAGTATAACAGAATGTGTGCTATCTGTGAAAGACTGCCTATATGTCTGAACTGGTTTTTTAAAAACTTCTTTTGAATGTTTCTTCTTGATTTTATATTATTTTTAGTTTGTGTGTGTGTTTATAATCACTTGTAACGCGTTCAGAGCGTACATACATGGGAAAGAAAAGCGCTGATTATTATTTTTAGCTTTTTTTTCCCGTTCCATACACACTTTTACTGATGGTGGATGGAGATGGCAGTGCGACTCATGAGGTATATTTCAGATGTGTGTCTGTCAAACATTAAATGTTTTCAATATAATACAGAAAAATACCTTGTACATCAACTTCACCACAGCGTCCAAGGAGGCTGACGAGCTTTACCAATGGGGACACCTGTCAGGTTCACAGGAATGTTGATGATGGCCTCCTCCAAGCCGTTTATCATCAAGTGGCGTCTGATCATTATACCATCCTTGCCCATGAGAAACAATGATGGGATGCCTACTGGTCGACCTGTTGAATCATCCACCATGTCTATCATATGTTCATCGTTCTCCTCGTCGTTGTCAGCGACTATCACAGCTATTGCTCCTGCCTCTTCGGCGTTGTTGGATTTTGTCACAAAAGAGCAACCACCTCTTAACAAGAAGGCTACGGCGTTCGTCAAACTGTTGGTAATGGGGCGACATCCTTCCACCGGCTCCGCGACAACCATGCGAACTTTTGTGTACATTCTGTCAAAGTCCACGCCGAAGTCTTTAGCTCGGCGAAGCTTGTATGTGTAGCTGAGGCTTTCCGGAGAGACAATTTCGAAGTAGTGGGCGTCCTCGTACACAAGAAACGCGTCAGGAGAAGAGGCGATTTCATACCGGTATTCTGTTAGAGGTTCGGTCGCCTCTTCGTCGTCCGTCACAGAGATGCCGGGGCTTGTCCACGCGAGAAAAAGGCAGGAGATGATACAAACGAATAAATACCGATTCATGTCAGTTTATCTTCACGCTGAAACCGTGACATAGTCGCACACGAAACAAAAACACCAGCAATCTGTTAGACATGCTGCGGTTACACGGCCATGTTGACAAAGGGAAGCCACTATACTGCCTGCCCTAGTTTCGGTTTTCGTGACGTGTCCTTTTTCTAGTGATGGGCTGTAGTGACTGATGTAGATAAGCGAGGCATAGACCCAATCGGACGTCGAACACGCTAGCTAGAGGGGTAATGGCTTATCAGTCAACACAACATAATTATTATGTCCACGTTTTCGAGTTGGCTAAGCCATGCCCGCAAGCCGGCAGTTAAGAGCAGAGCACAGGCGTTTGATTAGAAAACTGACCGAATGACAGCGTTTAGCGAGAGCTCTCCTTGCTGTTAATATCGCCAGGGCAGTTCAGAGGGTGTCTGGAGGGAGAGGGGAGGGGCACAACAGCCCCCCCTCCCCCCCCCCCCCACACCTGGTTTTTAAACTGTCATACAAAACAAATCCGGACCAAAACTTTTACTGCGGACTGAAAGTAATACGTAATATAATGCAAAAAGAATTCTAAATTGTTTTCTCTTGTTTTGGTGCGTATCTTTGGGGAATTTTCTTTATAGCTTTTCTTTCTACACGTGTTTTTTTAGTATTAATTTTCAGTGCACACTTCCAATGTGCAGCACATCAGCCTGTCAAAAATGATCACTTGCCTGTACTTGACAAATAACAACCAATTAAGGGTGTAAAGCCGGCCGGGACAACGATTATCACAAAACTTAAGCTACATTTCCATAACTTGCACGAATCTGATATGAATGCGATCCGAACCCGATGCCGCAATTTTCCTTAAAAAATTGCGTCATTTTCATTCAAAGCCGGATGCAAATCTGCGGTTATCGCATCGTACACTATGGAAACACACAAACTTGCTTACATAAAAAGAACTTGCACGATTTTTTTCTGTTTCGGATTCAGATCGGTTTTGTATTGGATTCATTTTAATGGGTAGCTGCCTTAAAGCTACAATTCCATAAGCACGAATCCCGGATACGAATACGATCCGAACCCGATGCGGTGATGCAATTTTCCAGCAAAATTGCGTCATTTTCGTGTCTGCATCAGGCATATGGAAACATACAAACATGAAAAGGACTCGCATCGGTGTTTATGGGTTGGCGCTTTTAAGGCAGTTACGAATCTTATATGAAACCGATCTGAATCTGAAGCGGGCCTGAACAGAAAAAAATTGTGCCGCAAGTCTTTTTCATGTTTGTGTGTTTCCATAATTATGTCTGATGCGATAACAGATTTGCATTCGGCTTTGAATGAAAATGCAATTTTTTAAGGAAAATTGCATCATCGCATCGGGTTCACCTCGTATTCGTTACTGATCAAATTCATGCTTATGGAAAGATAGCTTTACTGTAAAACGTTATAATCCAAAATTTTACACTATACTCAGTGCATTCCTTTCAAATCTCCCTCAAAACGTATCTCTTCAAGTCAGCCTCTTCATGTGTTTGTGTGTTTTGTCCGTGTTCGCGATCGTGTGTGTGTGCAGATACACACCAGTGTTTTTGTGGCCATTTAGTTTTGTTCTTTTGTTAATATTTGTATATTTACGTTTGCATACTGTGTGTCTATTATAAAGTGTCTAGAGCTCCACCTGGAGGTTAGGCGCTATATAAATATCCATTATTATTATTATTATTATTTTAGGTCTGGGCAAAAGTTAAACAAGAAAGGTAAAGCCCTTATGGCTCATGTGTATCGACCGATCCACACGTCTGACAATAAGCTTCTGCACCAACAGAATCCATGTTTTCTCAAAATTTAATTAGTTTTCACACATCTGTGAAACCCCGTGACCCTTGACCTTTGCGATGAGTCTACTAAATTAGGATACATAGAAAGGTCTTATCATCAGCTAACTTTGTGCCAAATTTGATTGAAAAGTTTGCAAAAATGTTGATTACTACAATTATTTGCATTTTATATACATGTCGACCTCTTGTGACCCTTGATCTTTTCCAAGGGGTCATCCAAATTAGTATGCATAGATAGGTCTACCATCAGGTATCACTGTACATAGCAAGTTTCGGTTTGCAGTTATGAATAGTAATTGAGAAAAAACATTTCTTGTCAAAATATGGATATTTTCTTACTTAATTCCTGAGCTCTTGTGACCCTTGACCTTTCCGAGGGGTCATCCAAATTAGTATGCATAGATAGGTCTTACCATCAGATATCTCTGTAGCAAGTTTGGGTTTGAAGTTGTGAATAGTATTTGAGAAAAAAAACATCTTTTGTCAAAATATGGCAATTTTGGACCTATTTCCTGAGCTCTTGTGACCCTTGACCTTTCCAAGCGATCAACCAAATTAGTATGCATAGAAAGGTCTTACCATCAGGTATCTCTGTAGCAAGTTTGGGTCTGAAGTTGTGAATAGTATTTGAGACAAAATTAATTATGTCCAAAAATAGCTATTTTTGATATATATTTCCTGATCCCCTGTGACCTTGACCTTTGTGAGAGGTCACTGAAATTGGTAAGTTTTGAAAGGTCTTGCCACAAAGTATCCTTGGGCCAAGTTTTAAGACTGTAGCTTGAATAGTCTCCAAGAAAATGCCAACGTTAAAGTTTACCACAGACGATGGCGGAGGGACGACCGCTGGCCCAGAACACGGACTCACTTTTGCTTCACACGTGAGCCCAAAAATCGAGTGCTTTCATAATAAATGACCATGTTATGCTATTGAATGCTTTTTTAAAGTCCGCAATGACCAGAAGACCTGGAATATTATCAATTTTTGTGTATACTAGTATATTATATAATAGTCCAAGGTTTAACCGATACATTACCCTTTCAGAAAACCCTTCTGATTTTCATGAATTAGTTCAGGCAGCACCGATTTGAGACACTGCTATACAAGCGGATGCAGTCTTGTATGCAGTATTTAACCCACTATGCCTGAGGTATGAAATACCCACATTTTTGAGTTATCCTGAGGACTGCATTACAATTCAGGAGACAGATCGACCATGATAGTTCAAGGGTGGTAGTGGCAGAATAGCTTGGCACCTATAGGCGCCAAGCTATTCTGCCACCACCCTTGAACCATCATGGTCGAGCCACATCTTGCTGTGATATGTTGCAGGCAGAATGAGTTAACAGTGTAATAGGCCTCAAGTTCTTTAAAAATACTTTTTGGGTTTACCATCTTTCGGAATACAGGTGATAATACCTCCGTGTAACCGACATTTGCCCAGTTTGGAAGCCATAGTTTATGGTCCTTACAAAAAATCACCTATATCGGCCCAGAAAACTGTAGAATTCTGTTCAAAAGCCATCTGAGCCTGGGCTTTTATTATTTTTCATTTTCTTGTATGCGTTAAATGCTTCTTTTACAGTTATGCAGACCTCCAAGGAGTTACTTTCATCAACACGCTAAAAAACTCTTGATGTAATTTGACACATACCCCTATAGGTGACACAAATTGTACTCATGCAGAAAAGACGTGTAAGGATCAAAGGAAACCCTGCCGGCAGTGGGATAAAACGTCAGGTGTAATTGCATTTCATGGACTCTCCAGGTTGGGATGTGAAGCCAGGAGTAGACACAGAAGCCTTTCCAACTTCGTTTACTTTTCATTATTTTGTCCTTCTCTTATCTTTTTTTTCGTGGCAAGAGGATGGCCAGAACCCCTGGAACACCCCCTCCCCAATCAACCTATGTTGTAATAAATGATACATAACACACACACACACACACACACACACACACACACACACACACACACACACACACACACACACACACACATGCATGTAACTCAGAGTATCGATTACAAATTTACAAAGTAAGTAAGTAAAAACAGAAAGGTAACAAATGGAAAGAATGATTTAATGTTTCACTAACCCAGTCAATCCACTCTTGAGGAAATATTCATTGCAACTGTAGAAAACAAGACCTACTGTATGAAAATCACCCGCTTGGTGATCAACAACCTGACAAAAGCAAATACCCCCCCAAAAAAAATCCACAGCAGTATAATATGTTGGTGCAAACTGTCTATGTTCATATGTTATATCCTCCTTTCAACAAAACAAAGCAATGTTTTGTTTTACAAATACATGAACTACAGTGAAAAAACATTTGAAATTACTGAAAATGGTCTGCAGATCTCACGTCCCAGAACTCATGTCTAGTAAGAGACATAAATTCTCATGAGCCACTGTGGACGCAGGGGCTCATGAAAAATGCATGGCTCTTGCAGATGGAACAAGCTGACTGAAGGGCTGTTCTGTCTGCAGCAAAAAGCTGAAAGTCAGCTCTCTTGGATTGTAAGAAAGCTGAATCAAGTCTCCAGGATGGAAGACTGTCACCCAGGTATTCTCCTTTCAAAAAACCAAAGCAATGCATTGTTACCTTTTCTCTGCACGTCACAGATGATCTGAAACATGACCGATGCAGATGTCACTCTTAAAATGTGATACAACTTTGAGCCTACATCTGTGAAACAGTCCCCAATTTTCTCCTCTCAACAAAGCAAAATAATTTTCAAGAATGAAGGAGGCTGCCTCAATGGAAGAAGAAGAAGGAGAAGAAGTTATCTATATTACTGTCCTACATACAGAAGATGATAAACTGTGACAGTTGATCAAGGGTGGTACCAGATACATGTACCGTACGTACCGACTTCATAAAGACACATGTCCTTCTTTGACATATGTACCCGGTACTGATATATTGCATAAAAAGCAAATTGATATACTGTCCTTCCCAATAACCAATAAGATACAATCTTAATATCAAAACGAAAACACATTTAATATGCACATACTGCCACAGTAACAAATTAACCCATTTAACAAGGCTGCATTTCTCAAATTTTGGAGGCGTCACCTAACGACTATGTACCAGTTGCAGGAAATGGATCAACCACGATAATTCAAGGGTAGTGCCAGATCAGCTTGACAGGCAACCTCTCATAATGGTGGTCACTCAAAACAAGTTCTGCTGATTAAAAAACTAACATTGGATACTACTGTAGTGGTGGTACATCAGCTTGAATTACTAGCCAATGTTGCCATGTGACTGAATGTGTAAAAACTCCATCATGTCATATAGAGGAATATGTTACTCCACTATAATACGCATTTATTACGAACATTTTTCTATGTACAATGTTCTATGCCACATAGTCCACCACATGCCCTCCGAAGTTGTCGCTCTCGGTTCAATGATACTCAGCTGTGCAATATAATTTGTACACACATTTCTCAATCTTCATTAGTGCCACATAGTCCACCATATGCCCTCCTTAACCCATTTAACCCCACGGCTGCATTTTCCAAATTTTGGAAGTGTCACTTAACGACTATGCACCAGTTGCAGGAGATGTACCGACCATGATAATTCAAGGGTATTGCCACCTGATGGCGCCAACCTAATCTGGCACTATCCTTGAATTACGATGGTCAATGCATCTCCTGCTGTAGGGTACTGAGGCTAAATTGGATAATTAACTCTCTCATTGATGATACTCCACTAAGCAATGCAATTTGTACACACATTTCTCTATCTACATCTGTGCCACATAGTCTGCCACATGTCCTCCATAGTCGTCTCTGTCTGCATTGACATACTCTGCAATGCGACGGAATTTTTCAACAAGGACTGGCATCTGTCGAGGTCCCCAATAACCTCCAGATATTTTAAGAGTGTCTAAAAGTGGTAGACTGTCCCCTTCAGTCAGAAGCAAATTATCCACCAGCTTCATAGCACAGTCTTCATCCAAACCTGTATTGCTGAAAAAGATTAAGTGAAAATCTAACCCTCTTGTGCATGAAGCCACTGGTACTGTAAACAGTACCAGTGTCTGCATGCACAAGGGGGTAAAAAAAAGCCATGGATAAATGACTAACATTAAAACACCACACACACACACACGCATACACAAAAACACACATGCATAAACACACACAAATGCACTTGATCATAAATGAACACACCTAAAAGCAGACTGAAACATTAACCCTTTTCATTCTGATACACTACTGCTTGAAATTAATTTGACTATGATAGTTCAAGGGTGGTACCAGAATAGCTTGTTGCCTGAGACACCATGCTATTCTGGCACCACTCTTGAACTAAAATGGTTGACCTATCTACTAATCTGTGATGTAGCCTTAAATTTTAACAAATCAGCTTCAGGATGTAATGTGTTACATTTGTAATGGTCTACAGGTAGTAACAGTACATGTATCTGTCCTTGTGTGTGTGTATGGGGGAGGTGGGGGGGGGGGGGGCAGTCTACTCTTACCCTATATTCAGCATCTTCAGAGTACTGCCATGATGTACTATTTCAGGCATGAAAAAACAAAGAGCTTCCGCTGAAAAAGAAAAAAAAAAGAAAAAAGGATGAAAGATGTACAAGGAGAACACATGGAAATAAAACAGGTGACGCGTTATAACAGTGAAACAGTACCCGTAAAAGGGAACAGAAGTTTTTACTACTTTCAACTTTATTTATCTTTCAATATCTCAATTTTCAAAAGGTACTTACAAAGTCGGTTCTCAATTTTCAAAAGGTACTTACAAAGTCGGTTCCCTGATAAGTCAAGGTATGCCAGATGCTGAAGAGACTTGACTACCTTACACAAATCTGGGAAAATAGCTGGAAGAAAAATAAAGTTATCATGATAAAAACATAGCATTATATTAACTCATTCAAGACTATTTCACAAATTTTTAAAGCATCATCTAATGACTATGCACCAGTTGCAGGAGATGGATCGACCATGATAATTCAAGGGCAGTGCCAGATTAGCTTGGCGCCGACAGGCGCCAAGCTATATTATTTTGCACCAGTTGCAGGAGATGGATCGACCTTGATAATTCAAGGGCAGTGCCAGATTATTTTTATATTTTGCACCAGTTGCAGGAGATGGATCGACCTTGATAATTCAAGGGCAGTGCCAGATTAGCTTGGCGCCTGTTGGCGCCAAGCTAATCTGGCACTACCCTTGAATTATCATGGTCGACCCATCTCCTGCTGTATGGTGTTGGGGCTGAATGGATTAAGCAACAACTTCAAAATGGCTTGAACGCAATAACTGAGAAGAGATGCTCAAGTACCAGAACCACCATGAAAATACACACTGTCATTTCCCCCCTCCCTCCCTCCCCCTTCTGCACGTGCACTATTCAACAAATAAATAAAATGAATGAACACATGGAGCCTTTGCTTTTCATATCTTACTGCAAAGGACAATAAACTATACATTCTGTATTCAGAGACATATTGCTCAGACACATAAACTAAGACAGTTGCATTTCCACAGAGTGCAAGACACAGTGAATAAATGCACCCCCCACACACACCCCAACTCTCACCCATCCTCCAAGTGCAACATACACCCCTAATCCCCATCCCTCACCCCCCTATTCACCAAGGAAGGTAAGAGCACAGAAGGCCCCAGTAGCAAAACGTCTACGGGACCACAACAGCCGCAGTGGGGGATAGTTACAGTGGTCAGGTAAAACGTCTATGGGCCTACAAAGGCCGCAGTGGGGGATAGTTACAGTGGTCAGGTAAAACGTCTATGGGCCTACAAAGGCCGCAGTGGGGGATAGTTACAGTGGTCAGGTAAAACGTCTATGGGCCTACAAAGGCCGCAGTGGGGGATAGTTACAGTGGTCAGGTAAAACGTCTATGGGCCTACAAAGGCCACAGTGGGGGATAGTTACAGTGGTCAGGTAAAACGTCTATGGGCCTACAAAGGCCGCAGTGGGGGATAGTTACAGTGGTCAGGTGTAAGTCCACAGTAGGAGATGGTAAGTGTGGAGAGGTGGGTGCTATTAGCCAGCAGTGCCATCAGCTGGCTCCAGGCACAACTCAGGTTCACTTCACACAGCTCAAGCACATCAAGTACACCACTCCGTGGGGCATCTGAAATCAAAATGTTCACAACAGTGTGGTCTCACATCACATCATCCATGTGGAGATATGTGATCCTGGAACCTATAGCTTAAACTTCTGGTTGTCAGTAACACTTTTTGTCAAAGGGATTCCTGTGTCAAAAGGCGTTGCCCATAGTCAAACGTTTATCTGCCAAAGCAAAGGATGACAATAAAATACAAACTAATACTCCAGCTTTACACCATTAGTGCACTGGTTTGTTCTTTTTAGTGCCCATACAAGGTCTAAAATCAAAGGCCAAAACCCATTTATATTATACATATATATATTCTCTTGTAATTTCTAGAGACCACAAGCTTTTAGAAAGTGTATGCTGTCATTACATACAAGCTGCTGGGGCAGACCGGTGGTTATAGTGCAAAGGTAGTTCCAGATTAGCATGTCTAAAAATCTGGTACCATCAAACTGACAATTTTTTTCCTGCCTTGACTGACAGGTTACATGCTTGTATTTCAGCCAATTGCATGTCACACTAATTAAAAAAATACATGGTATCTATCCGACACATCTTTTCGGCAAACAAATGACATCTGGTTCTGCTGTGCTATGTGTTAGGTATTTTGCAAGTGTTCTCCCAAATCCTGACAGAAGAGGACCAAAAATCAAGGAACTGTTGATACACAATGTTTTATTCATGTGTCATTTCTGGTGCATTGATATAAAATTTAAATCATTTTACAACCTATAAGCGCATATTAGAAAGCACACAACTATCAACTCATTTGTCGCCTGCATTGACAACCGCACCAGATAACACTGATTAAAACACACAGCATTAAACAGACTAGCATTAAACACTATCCTACACTCAAAAGACCATAAACATAGGTAGAATAACAGTTAGATCTATAGTGCTGGGGTCCTTATTTGGCACGCAAAAGCCAACAAATTAAACAATTTTTAGCATTGGTGCCATAGTTCAACTTCTTTTTAAGGTTAGCACTCTAGTCTCTAGTCATACTAACATCTTCTGCTAGGTTTTGTCTGATTTGGTGGGGCAAACCATCAAACTTGAAAAATAGTTGGCATGGCATAGTGAAAACTGTACACCGGCCAAGTTTCAATATGTCTTAATCTTAGTAATATAAATCTTACAGATTTAGTATATTAATAGCATGTACAAATGTGATATTGGAATTTCTTGATATTATTTAATGTTTATTGAATGATTTCTATTTTTACTGTTCCCCCCCGTCCACAAAACTGTAATTGCCCTTTAAGGGATAAATAAAGTTTTTTTGAATTGAAATTGAATTGAAGGCTACTGATAAGTACATGCGCTCTTTGACTGAAGACAGTATTTGTTGGCAAAATACGATATAATGGTTCAGATGTGTGTCGCACTGAAGCAAAAGTTTCTCTGAAATTTTCTGGGTCAAGTTTGATATGAGAAGGTCTAAAACAGTATCTGATAATGCGTGTGCTTGAATTGATGTGCACCTTTCCGTAGCTCGGACAGAACCACAGAGTCAATTGAAATACTACTAAAGGAAGTCCATAGTCTGTTATGTCAGCATTACAGAAGCATGTCTGTCTACTACTTAACAACCTGTGATTAGCTGAGGTCAAAGTGCTTGGGGTAGACCTACAAAAGAAACTGGAACAGATGGTAGTTTTTGTTGTTGTTTGAGATGAGGTGCTAACTCGAGGCCGGGACATACACAAATCTGTAGGATTTGCTAGCACAAACAAGGCTGATGCATGACAATAAGCACGTTATGCTACCTTGAAACATGCAACAATAGAGAGAAAAATCAATTCTGTTACAAATTTAGTAATATATCAATACACCAATACACTTTCCAAGAGAAAAATGTATTTTTCTTTAAAAAATTTTTTTTTTTTGTTGAAAAAAATACTTACTGATGTCATTACTATTTGGAAGATACACTTAGCTTAACGATTTCAGCCTAAGAAATCTGTTGAGTATACATACAAAACCAGGGAGGCGACTCTAGGGAGCCATTACCAAGACACCCTGAGTAGCCTCCCTTCCCTCTCCATCCAGGTACGTGTGCAGTGGTGCCTGTCACGTAATGGATGTGACATGTTTTTTTTTATTTTTCCCCAAGTCGTTTTTTTGTAATAAATCGAGGTCGCCAACCTCTGTAAATAGCCTTAGGTTAGAAAAGTTGATAAATGTACTGTAAGCGTAAAGCCCGTGCAGCTAGCTTAATGGTGAGCGATTACAGCGGTTGCACGCTTTCGTCAAGTAGCTTTAACCGAACAGTGTTCAGAAGTAAAGTTAAACTGCAAGGTAGCAGAAGGATAGTACGGTCAGTCAGTCGAGTTAGCTAGCTCAGTGATGGTCTGGGTCAGGGTGCGGCCTTGTTTGGAGCCCTTGACAAGCTGTGTGAGGGTTGTGTTACCCTCCCTGCAATACCACTGCCAGTGCTCCTGGTTTTGGGTGTCCGAGAGACCAAGTGATGACGGCTGCTGCTCGACAGAAGACTCCTCCGGTTCGTGTTCGTCTTGTTTGTCTCGTCCTGCCGGAGGACTCACAAGTGAAAGGTAAATATTCACGCTATTTACTCAGTGAGCTGCTGTACTCTCGGGTGTGTAAATGTGTACATAAGTTTGGAAGAGTGTGTTCATCTATTTTTTCAGTGATGTTTTAATCAAGTTTTTAACCATGTTGTTAGGTTGGGTTGTAATGCAGTGAGTTTCGGATTTATTTATTTATATTCGGTTGTCGCCGAGTGCGTATATTTAAAGGGCCAAGTGCGGGTTGTTTTTTTTTGTTCTATTAATAAAATTAAAGTGGATATTTTTTCAAAATATATATATTTGTATTAGGTCCTAGATGTAATTTAATAAGATTGTCATGTGGAGTGGTTATTGGTGATTATTTCATATATTTGTATGTACGTGTGAATATTTTGATAATGTTGTTTTTTTGAGCAGTGGTGATTTTATTATACAAAAGCAGTTGTGTTAGATTAATGTTAGTATAATAAAATAATGTAGACATGGTGAATATTGAATGTACATAGAAATCATTTTTATCATGATTTTATATTATGTAATATGGCGAAGGCGGGTATTAGTGTACCAGCAGGAAGATAACCTCTACAGGGTGAGATGAGAGACACAACTCACATGGTTTGTGAATAAATGCAGGAAATGCGTGCTATTCTAGAATTAACTGTGTATTGGCACTTTGACTGACAGTGCGCCTTTTTGCAGTGCACCTCTCAGATTTCTTCGACTAATTCGACTTCTTAGATTTCGTCGAGTTCTTCGACTTCTTCGATTTCTTCATCTTCCATGATCATCAACGGTGACGCATCATCAGGAGCTGTACCATCGTCTGCGCGGTGGCCTTTGTCAGGAGCTGGAATGCCTTCGCTAACCAGTCCTGTTTGGCAAGTGCTTTGACATTGGGCTACAGCAGGCTGATTCAACATTCTGCGCGTGGGTCACAGACGTTCGAGGGGTGACAGCAGCAGTATCGCCAGAGCAAGTACTCCGGAATCCTGAGTCAAGCTCCACCGTTCCTGTACCGGTGCAGAGTGGGCAAGCGCGGCAACAGTGCTCTTCGGGGTATTGGTAGTAATATTACATTACGAGCCACCCTGTCTAGTGTGGGACAGAGAGGACACTGTACAGAAACAAAGTACCCGCCTTGCATAGCCATGGTCAATTTTCATCTGTCAATTAATCATTTTCATGTGTTAATATGTTATATGTGCATGTGTGTGTATGTGTGAGGGTGTGAGGCATTAGTGGGTTGGGGTGGTGTTAGAGTAAGTGTGAGAAGTAAAAGAGTCGATTGTTGTTTACCACTGGTGTTGTGTGATTTATTTAGAGTGGGTGGGTTTCTCGAGTGTTAGCACTTATATTGTCCACGGTACCCTGACTCTGTCAGGCGTGTCGTGACAGTGCCACGCCAGTCAAATGCTATAGCGCTCCGGCGGCAAGCGGGGTAGGCAGGATGGCCATTCAAGTAATGCCATCGGTAAGTATTTTTCGAAAAAATACATTTTAGAGAAAAATACATTTGTTTCCTCAAAATACATTACCGATGGCATTACTATGTTGATGAATAGCGAAAAGGAGTTAGTTATTAGTTATTTGGGTTTAACGCCGAGCAGGCGACTAAGGCCATCTCACGGCGGGATGGGTAAAAATCTGGTCAGCCAGACTAAAAGCAAGGTCTTAAGACAAGATGTAAATATAGATTAAAAATCTCAGGCTAAAATGTTGCACATGTCTGGAAAAGAAACGTCTACAGACTCTCAAAAAGGGCAAATAAAAAAATTCACATAGTCTATGAATGCTCAGATCTTGTTAAAAATATTGCATTCTCTCAAAAAATTGAAGATTTTGTCCGGGGGAACATCCCGGAACAAAACCTTCAAGGAGTCTGCTGTGAAGTGTTTATATCTGGTGTCAATTAGGTCAGCACAATACAGCAAAAAGTGTCGAACAGAAAACTGCTCATCACAGGCAAAACACCATGGACGCTCATCCTGTTTAAGTAAGTAAGAGTGCGTAACATATGTGTGCCCGATGTGGAGCCGAGCAAGGACAGTCTCCTCACGGCGGCTGCCGCAGCGGAAAGGTAGACTGTCAGACAACTTAGGAAGAGCTTCATGAAGCTTGTTCCCTTCCTCTTTGTCCCACTCGGACTGCCACTCGCGGGCTATGTACGCACTAATAACAGGTTTAAAATCACTATAGACAGTCTGTGTGTCAGGGACAGGGTCACTGCGGGCACTGTTGGCAGCAGAATCTGCGATTCTGTTGCCTTCGATGCCCACATGGCCTGGGACCCAAATAAAAATGATGTCATAATATTCCTTCATCAAGTCCGCGTAGAGCTCTCTAATCTGCACCAGCAGTGGATGGTCTGTTCCCGCGCTCTGAAGGGCCTGCAGGGCAGAAAGAGAGTCAGACAGAATCAGGAAGTTCCTTTCCCGAGACTGATAGGCATGCTTGAGTGCTAGCAGAATGGCCTGCAGTTCTGCACTAAATACAGAGGAATGGTCAGGGAGACGGAGCTTAAATGGGCGTCTAGGATGGCGAGAGGACACTGCAGCCGCAGCCACTCTTCCATCCTCAGACTTGGACCCATCCGTATAAAGACGACAATAGCCAGGAAAAATTGAAAGGAGTTCATTGAGGCTCTGTTGGTATATGGCTGGTGGAGTACAATCCTTCTTGTGGGCAGTCAAGTCCAGCAAGATGTCAGGAACTGGTAGTAGCCAGGGTGGAGTGACGTGTTGCAGAGATTCCGAAACTTTGTCCAGGTCCACTCCGGCCGCCTGCAGATGAGGTCGGACACGGAAGGAAAGTGGACGGACAGCTCCCGGATGGGCATCGTAAATCTCTGCAAACGACGGGTTAAAAACACAATCATAGGCAGGATTTTCTGGATGGGCCTTCAGCTTCAGAACGTAGCTGAGCATGAGGCGGATGCGGCAGAGCCTGAGAGAAGGCTCCCCTGCCTCTGCATACAGACTAGGAACTGGAGATGTCCTGAAGGCTCCCAGACATATGCACAGACCTTGATGGTGAATTGTGTTCAGACGCTGCAGAACAGACTTGGAAGCCGAGCCATATACCACAGAGCCGTAATCCAGTTTGGACCGAACAAGGGCCCGGTACAGTCGAAGTAAGACGATGCGGTCTGCACCCCAGTCAGTACGACCAACGACACGAAGAATGTCGAGGGCCTTCCGACAAGAGGTTCTAAGGTAGTTAACATGGTTGCAGAAGGTCAATCTTTTGTCAAAGATGACCCCCAAAAACTTAGCCTCTTCAGCCACCTTAATTGGCACTCCAGCAATGCTCAGGCTAGGTTCTGGAAAAAATTTCGTCTGGTTAGTAAAATGCACACAGACTGTCTTGGAGGGCGAGAATCTGAATCCATTGAGAGACACCCACCCCTGGATGCGATCAATGCACAGCTGCAAGCGCCTCTCAAGGGACGCAAGTCCTCGACCTCGTGCACACAAAGCAAAGTCGTCCACAAACAAAGAGCATTCAGAATCATCCTTGACGGCCTTTACAATGTTATTTATTTTAATGCTAAATAAAACAGGAGATAGAATACTGCCCTGCGGGACACCCATCTCCTGTTCAAAGGAGTCGGAGAGGGTGGAGCCCACACGGACATGGAACGACCTGTTGGACAAAAAATTGTGAATAAAAACGGGCAGATGCCCTTTAAAACCCATGTCCGACAAATCAGACATTATACCATGCTTCCAGGTAGTGTCATATGCCTTTTCAAGATCAAAGAAAATTGCATAGACATGCTGCTTGTTGACAAAAGCATCTCGGATAAAAGACTCAAAGCGGACTAGATGGTCAGTTGTACTACGGAAGCGCCGGAAACCGCACTGGAGGTCTGTGATGAGACCCTGTGACTCAAGATGCCACACCAGTCGGGCGTTGACCAAGCGTTCCATAGTTTTACATAAACATGATGTCAAAGCTATTGGCCGGTAGTTGCCCGGGTCGGAAGGATCCTTACCCGGCTTGGGAATTGGCACAACCACAGCCTGGCGCCAAGATGGCGGAAAATGACCGGTTATCCAGATATGGTTAAAGGCCTTGAGAAGTACAAGGAGTGAATCCTCAGGCAGATGTGTTATGAGCTGATAATGGATGGTATCTAATCCAGCAGCAGAGTCAGTACATTTCTGCATGGCTTGCTGCAATTCTGAAAACGTAAAAGGGGCATTATAGTCTTCCAAGTTATCCGATATAAAATCACAAGCACAAGATTCTCGCTTCTCCTTCTCTCTCTGGAAGAAAGGTGAATAATGCTCTGTTGAAGAATTATGGGCAATGGTGGAGGCAAGCAAATTGGCCACAGCCTTTTTATCTGTGACCAAACTGGCACCATTTCTAAGATGGCCGACAGAAGCCGAGCCACCCCTGCCCCTAATTCTTCGAACAGCCTTCCAGACTTTTTGGGACGGAGTCCTAGAAGATAAAGATGAGACGAAGCGTCTCCAGGAAGCACGGCGTTCACGTTTAAAAATATAACGGGCTTTCGCCCGCTGTCTTTTAAAGGTTAAAATATTTGCTTGCGACGGATTACGAAATGCACGTCGCTGAGCAGATTTGCGCATTATTTGGGCCTTGCGGCACTCTTCATTGAACCATGGTACTCTCGGCTTCCGAGGGAGTGATGTGGAAGTTCTAGGGATGGTTTCACCTGCAACCTCCAACAAAATAGAAGTAAAACAAGAAACAGGTTCTTCAGCTGACATGACCACCTCCTCTGTAAGACGAGACTGACAGAGAGAGGCAAACAGAGACCAGTTAGCTTTCTTGAGATTCCAGCGCCCCACCGGCGAATCCTCCTCACAGCTGACCGATGACAGGACTACTGGGAAGTGGTCACTACCACACAGGTCGTCGTGAACCTTCCAGTCAAAGTCCAGCATGAGAGAAGGATCACATACAGTGAGGTCTAGTACAGAACTAGATCCGGAACCTGAGTTAGAGTATGTAGGTGAGCCATCGTTAAAGACACATAGGTTAAGTTGAGAAAAAACATCTTCTAACATCTGACCTCTGCCATCATAGTGGTCACTACCCCAAAGGTGAGCATGACCGTTAAAATCCCCCATGAGAATAAAGGGAGGGGGCAGTTGATCTACTAAGTGAAAAATATCATTGCTACAGACCCGCAGTGATGGTGGCAGGTAAATACTGCATATGGTTATGGTCTTTTTTAAGGTAACCCGAGCAGCGACAGCCTGAAGACAGGTGTCGATGCTAACGGGGCTACATAAAATTTGGCTACTAATGAGAAGAGCCGCTCCACCCGAGCGCCTCTCCGAATCAGAGCCTTTATGTATAACATTAAAACCATTAAAAGACACAGGGTCAGAAGTCTTCAGGTAAGTCTCCTGAAGAGATATGACTGAGGGGTTATAGAACTTGACTAAAAGACGTAATTCCTCAAAGTTAGCTCGAAAACCACGACAATTCCACTGAAGCAAAGAGTCCATGATTAAGTCTGATCTGGGGGTAAGGAGTTTTTCCCCCCTTTTTCCTTTACCTTGGAAGGAGTTGAAGAAACAGAGGGGGGCCGGCTCCCGGGCCTCCTCTGGTTCTTCGGAGAGGAAGGGGGTGGAGCTGCCGCAGCATCAGCAACAACAACTTCCACTCCCTCCATCCGCTCCTCCAGTGCAGCATATTTGTTTTGAAGGGGCACATCTGTGTTCCCCTTCTGGGCCCGTGCGCACAGCGGTCCCATAGATTTCTTAGACTTCTGGTCCTGGGCAGCGTTCCTGCCGCTAGAGTTAGCGGCCTTAGAAGGCTGACCAGAGCCAGAAGCCTTTGGAGTTGACTGACTAACAGGTTTGGGTGGGGGCTGAGGCTTAGGGGCAACAGAAGGCGGCACAACCGGACCGGCAGTGTCTGCCTTCTGTGTTCCCTGGCTCCTTGTCACCACCGGAGGAGGGTTACTCTCCAGGGGCGAGATGAGCCGAGGCTCCGCCCCCAACCAAGAAGTTGGGGTCTGACATGAAAAGTCTTTGGTGGGGCGCTTGCCTGCCACCGCTGCACTAAAAGTATACACTGAGGTGTTAGAGGTTGGGGCAGCCGCAGCTGCACCAGGGCCTTCAACCAGTTTTTTGGCATCCAGAAAAGACAGCCCCTTCTCCACACGCACCTGCTGAATCTTGCACTCGGATATCCAACGAGGGCATTTCTTATCCGAAGCCATATGCGCCCCCTGGCAATTCACACACAGGGGGGTGGCTGTGCAGGACTCAGCAGAGTGTCCGGGCCTAGTGCAACGGGCGCATGAAGCCTCTGCCTGACAGCATGTCTTCTGCCCATGGCCATACTTTTGGCACTTAAAGCACCGGAGGGGAAGAGGGACGTACTTTTTCACTCTCAGGGAGTAGTAACCTCCCCAGATGGTAGTAGGAGGGGTGGGGGTGCCAAACGTCAGGATGATGGTAGGGAGACGGATCTCCCCACCACCTCGCTTGGAAGCGAAGCGCCTGACGCAAGTCACCCCCTGAGACTTAAGGTTCCTTACAAGTTCATCTTCTGACAGTTCTGCCAAAGCTTGATCTTTGATTACGCCTCTTGACGAATTCATAGTTTTGTGGGGTGTGACTTCCACAGGAGTGTCTCCGATGGAAGAGAGCCCCAGTAGCCCGCTGGAGTGTGCCCGAGTACGGCACTCCACCAGCAAGTCACCAGACCTGAGGCGCTGGGCGTCAGGCCTGCCAACACGGCTCCTGAGGGTCTCCCCCACCAGAAAAGGATGCAGCTTGGTAACTGGTTTCTCCTTCACCTTGCTATGGACAATGAGGAAGCGAGGCCATACGGCCGACGCCTGAGGCGTCGCTTCCTCACAGTCTGAATCACTGTCATGTGCAATGTCGGTGTCTATGCGCCGTTTCTGTGCTAGTTTTGTTTTTTTGGTTTTATCCATATTATATTAGTAGAGATATTCATCCCCCGGGGGTCCCCGCCCGCCACCGAGCCCAACAAGGGAAAGTGCAACTGTCGGCGGGTCTTCAGCCGACGCACAATGGAGACTGCCCGAAAGATATACTCAAGGGGGTAAGCCCGATTGAACCGTTTGAGCCACCGCCTTCTATCACACCGTTGAATGCAGGGGAATACTGGCGTAAAGCACCTAATCAGC
Organism: Semisulcospira habei; assembly: GCA_036245525.1. Taxonomy (NCBI): domain Eukaryota; kingdom Metazoa; phylum Mollusca; class Gastropoda; family Semisulcospiridae; genus Semisulcospira; species Semisulcospira habei. Next base: position 138,080,803 of record BTPG01000005.1, on the reverse strand, counting down.
AGCAGAAGCTATAGCATGGTGCTCCGTATAGCAACCCGCATGTCAACAGTGGGATAGGGCTCAACGTGACAAGAGCCGATTGACTAGGCCGGTACGACTAGCCTCCCGTTTAGGTAGAAGTCAAGGCCAAAGTGGAGTGTTGGCACCAGTGAGCCGCAGCCCAAAGGGAACCTCAGCCACCAGGATCCTCTTCTCCCCCGACACGGGTCTCCAAGCACGGCAAACACTTGGGATCCAAAGGACCAAAAAGTCACGAGTATTTTTAAGGACCAATCCAACATGGTACGACCTAGGTTAGCACAGCTCCTTAAAAACCGGACCAGTGAAAAGGCTGAACAACATATCTGCTGACATCAAGTCCTAATCCTGGACAAAGATGGCACCCGTCCGCTAGCCCACTCAGTCAGGGACTGAGCGGACTACCCACCTACGCCACGTGGAGGCCGGTGCCGGGTAGGCAATAGCGAAAAGGAGGAGGGTGCTGCCCGCTAGGTCCCGCCACTGCTCAGTTCCGATCAAACGCGACGCTGGTGGAGACCACGCAGACCTCATGTGCTCGTATACGTAGCCGCCTAATCCCAGCTGGGGAGAGCTCCTCGTACGCAGAGCGGATAACCCAACGCAGCCACGAGGAGATCATCTGCGCAGAGATATCGTCCCTGCCGGGGGATAGCGGCAGGAAGAGACGGGTCAGGCCATGCCGGATAGGCTTTGTCCTGCGCAGGTAGACTTGCAGCACCTGGACCGGGTCCTGATGGCGGGAGTCCTGGGTCTGGTCGGGTCCCCTGAGAGGGCGCAGGGTAATGACTGGGGCCTGGGCCGAGGGGAGCCGATTCTTCGCCAAGAAGGCAGGGTTCGTGAAGAGGTGCACGGAAACATCCGACCTGTGCTGTAGACAGGCCGGGTCCACCGAAAGCGCATGCAGCTCGCCGACTCGGGATGCTGTAGCGAGCGCCAATAGGAAGCAATCTTCCTGGTCACGTCCGTCAGAGAGGCTCGAACCTGCTCAAATTCAGCCAGGTAAGGACCTAGGGGAGGTCCCAGCAAGGAATGAGCAAGTGCGGGACCAGTCGCCGGAGCTCAAAGTGACGCATCAGGTCCGAGAGGTCCAGGCGCGCCCCAGGGTCTGTGCGGCCCAAATGGCGGTACGTGTCTGCCACCATGGAGAGGTATCCGCGGATGGTGATAGGGGCCAGGTTCTGCTCTTGGAAAGCCACAGGAAGAACTCGGCTAGCTGGGGGGACGTCCGAGCCGTGGGGGAGAGGCGCCTCGACTCGCACCATCCCCGGAAGACTCACCACTTTGCCTCGTACACCCGGCGGGTGGAAGATCTGCGGGTCGCAGCAATAGCCGCCACCGCCGCATGCGAGAAACCTCTTGAGGAGAGGGCTTGCCACACAACCTCCAGGCCGGTAAGAGGAGCCGCTCCGGGCACGGGTGAAAGATCTACTGCTTGGGCTGCTTCAGCATCGTATGGGGGGTGGGGCAAAGGCAGGGGGGATCTGTGGCGAGGCTGAGGATATCGGTCGTCCAACTCCTGCTCCAGCTGAACAGAGCGACGAGGAGAAGGACCGCATTGCAGCCCCTGAGCTTTAGCAAGAGCTTGGGCACCAACACCGTCGGCGGGTATGCGTATGCCACGAGGCCCTCCCAAGAGACAGAGAGCATCCACCGCCCATGCGAGGGGATCCGGGAAGGGAGAGACGAAGACGGGCAGTCGTTTGTTCCACTGAGTCGCTAACAGGTCGATCATCGGGGTCTCCCAGTGTGTGCAAATCATGCAGAAGATTTCCGGACTCAGTGACCACTCTGCGTGCAGGAGCTCACCTTTCCGCAAAAGGGAGCCCATGAGGACGTTCAGGTGGCCTGGTATGTGGCGAGCCCGGAGCGAGATGCCGCGGTCCCTGCACCACAGGAGCAGCTGGTAAAGGAGCATGCAGAGGGTTGGGGGAGCGGTTGCCCCCCTGCTTCTGGATGCACGCGACGACCGTCGCGTTGTCGGACATAACCAGGACCTCTTGGTGGAGAAGACGGGACGCCAATGGTCGAGGGCCAACCACACCGCCTTTAACTCCAGCCAATTGATGTGCCTGTCCAAGAGATCTGGGGGCCACGGGCCCGAGGTGGCGGAGACATCCGGCAGGAGGTGAGCACCCAACCCGCCCGGCTGGCATCGTTGCAGAGGGAGAGCCGCGGCGGGGGAGAGCAGATGGGGACTCCCGAGACAAGCCAGGCGGGGTCTGCCCACCATTGGAGGTGGAGCTGGAGCTGGAGCGGGCGCAAGTAGAGTCAGCCCAGGGACAAGAGATCCGCTGCTGCGTTCATAAGGCCAAGTAGCTGCAACCAGACCCGCGCCGGGACCACGTCCGCACTGGATACCCGGTGGGAGAACTCCACCAACTTTGCGACGCGTGCCTCAGGCAGTCTCACGAGGTTACTGTCGGTCCGAAACTCCATACCAAGATGCACAAACCGGTGGGATGGAGAGAGATCAGACTTTCCTCTGTTGACCAGGAAGCCAAGTCGATGGAGGAGGGCGAGGAACGCATCCCAGTCCGCGGCGAGGGTTGGCGGAGTCCTGGTTCCAGAGGAGTAGATCATCCAAATAATTGGAGGTGGGACTGGAGGACGTCTGACGGGCCTTGGCGACCACCGCATCCGCGATCTGGGTGAACACCCAAGGGCTGAGGTTGAGGCAGAAGGGGAGAGCCTGGAACTGATAGACCGTTCCGCAATAAGCAAAGCGCAGGAACCGCCGAGAGGCCGGGTGAATGGGGACGTGTAGGTAGGCATCTGCCAGATCGAGGCTGACGGCAAAGTCCATGGGGCGCATGGCGGCCTTCAGGACCTGCGCCGTCTCCATCCAAAACGAGGGAGCTGATATGAATTTGTTGAGCACAGACAGGTCGATGATAGGGCGCCACCGGCTGCCCGGCTTCAGCACCAGGAAAAGGCGGCTGTAAAAGGCCAGGGAATCGTGCTGCGCGACCCCCATTGCGGACTTGAGGAGCAAGACCGCGATCTCGTCCCGCATAGCATCTGCCTTGAGCTGGTCGACGAGACACGCGTCCAGACAGGAGTGCGGCAAAGAGGAGGGGGAAGCCGGGAGGAAATCCGCATGCCCTCTGAAATGGTAGAGAGCACACAAGGGTCATCCGGCAGCAGTGACCGCCACTTGTCGCTGTGCAGGGCCTGCCGCTCACCGACTGGGGGCTCTACAGGGGTCAGCGGGGGCGAGGGAGGAAGAGAGTCAGCGGGCCCTGCCAAGTGGGGGCAGCGGCCACGGGGGCTCGAGAGCGAGTGGAGGGAGGACGGCCAGGGGGGGGGCCGAGGGAATTCCTGAAGATGGGCCGGGGGTAGGGTCTGAAGGACCGCAGGGCACGACCCACCGCCCTACGAGCGGATGGGGTCCTGGGGGCGGTCGGCCAGCACACCTTGGAGGCTTCCTGCACTGCCTGCCAGGTGGGGTCGAAGAGAAGGGGACCCCCGATCGGTGCTTGGCGGAGCTGGGAGAGAGCAAATGCAGGGAGGAGAGGGCACTGATCCAACAAGGCGCATAAGGTTACTGTTCGCGGCCGCGGCGAGGGCGTTGGTGAAAGCATGGTAAGCTGCGACCGCCAAGGCTTGGATGTCACACCGGGGATCCACGTCTGGGCGCTCCAGGGACTCCTCCACGCAGTGGAGCACGGCCTGTGTCACCAGTTCCAAAAAAAACTGTGCGGGCCAGGGAGTCACGGACCAAGGTCGCTGTGTTGATGAGCCTAAAGGGGATGCAACGTCGTAGAGCTCGCCGGCCTCCAAGCAACGTCTCAGCGGCCGGGTCCACTGGAGGAAGAGGGCAGACAAACGATTGAGAGTGACCCCGAGTACCAGTCCTGCCAGAACCTGATATCGACGCCCGCCGGCCAACGCGCATCACAGAAGAACCCCTTTTCCGATTGCTAACCTTGCTGGAGCTGGGCATTGAATGCCTCTGTCAGATCCCGAAAGTCGGGGGGTTGAGGGAGGACTTGAACTTCTTGGTCACGCTCGGCGCGTCCACAAGGGTGGAGGGCTTCCTCTTCATCGGCGGAGACAGAGGGCAGACGTCCAGAGGGAGGAAACGGGAAATCAGGCAAGACACGTGGTCAAGGGCATGAGAGCTATCTGAGCCCGCGAGGGGGGCCGACGCAGGAAAAGGGCTGCGCGAGGAAGAGCGAGACCGGTCACTGCCACCTGCCACGGGACTGAGAATTGGTCCCGGGAAGCAGCGCAGTGCCGATGGGCAGAGTGGCCCAGGGAACGAGACACAGAGATCAACGGGGAGCGAGAGCGTCGAAGCAAGCGTTCCTCCGTTCGAACCGACGGCCGGTGGTCCGGATGAACCGAGCACCAAGTGAAGCCTCCGCAGTCCGGTGAAGAGGTCCAGACCGTGGGGTGAGGGGGGCGCGGTTGTGGGGGCCAAGACAGGCGCGGCAAGCTGCGCGCGGCGGGAGACGAGCCCCACGATGTCCGAAGTCGCCCGCAGAGGGGGTGGGGAGGCCGCCGATCGAGGAGGTTCCCGGGAGGCAGACGGGCGGTCACGCCGGTAAAACTCCCACAACTGCGACAAACATTCCTCTTTCCAAGAAGTGCATCTCCCGCACGGACGAACGGAGGAGCAGTCTGAACAAGAGAGACACAAGGTGTGGGAATCCGTCAGCCACTAAAACCCCTTACACCGACGACACACTGGCCTTATACAGAGCAACGGAAGGCAAGCAAAGAGACACCAACCAAGGGCCCACAGGTAGTCCGATACGCAAACCACAGGTAGTCCGAGGTGAGGCACAACACACCACGTAATCCAAACGAAAGCACACCAGGCACAAGTATCCAAGGGTATCCAAGGCTGAGCACGAGTAGGAAACACCCTACCACGAAGAAGCTAAGCGTCTGACTGGGGTGGCACCACTGCACACGTACCCGGATGGGGAGGGAAGGGAGGCTACTCAGGGTGTCTTGGTAATGGCTCCCTAGAGTCACCTCCCTGGTTGTGTATGTATGCACAACAGATTCTTAGGCTGAAATCCTTAAGCTAAGTTTATCTTCCACATAGTAATGCCATCGGTAATGTATTTTGTGGAAACAAACTCATTAGGAAACATCAGTCATGTTTGAAAACACTCAAAACAAGCTTTGACACTGGCTGGTGTTTCACTTCATTTTGGAAATTTTACTATTTTTTATTTGGAATGAAAAGTATTTCGTGGAGGGTTTTTTTCCCCCTAGAAATATCAAAGTGTTTGTTTCTTGCATCTCTATTAAACTGTAACTGTTAAAAACACATGATTGGGGGAGGCCTGTAGGCAGCACTTTTATATATTATTATTAGTATGGCCACATGGCTGCGTTTGCAAGACGTAGGCATGACGGAGGGGGAGGGGGGAGGGAGGATGGGGGGGGCTGATGCTGGCAGTAATTTATGCTTTTCACAGTACGAATAGACCACAATAACATCCTCAGACCGAGGTACCCACACTTGGTTTCAACACTACAACTACCATGAGGAACCCCAGAAAAAGCGGAACAGCGCACACTCTTAGAAAAATTAATTTTTCTCTAAAATATATTTTTTCGAAAAATACTTACCGATGACATTACTAATAGGAAGTGTCTACTACTTGCTCAATTTTAGCCTAAGAACCCGTTGTGTTACAACACAACCCAGGAGGCACTCGGGGAACCCCCAGAGGGGCCGAGAGTTGTCTCCCGTCCCTGCCCTACCGCTTCTGGGTCACGTGGTAGACAAACCAGTCGGAATACTTAGCTCGCCAGCGGCAAGCAGGGCAGGTGGGAGGGTCCTCAGAGTCATGTCATCGGTAAGTATTTTTTGAAAAAATATATTTTAGAGAAAAATTAATCAAACCCCCCCACCCCCCCGTAAGGGGTAAATATCAGAGCCGTCCTCCCTGTCGCCGGGAGGGAGTGTTGCGCCGCAGAGATGTCCCCCACCAGTGCGAGGTTGTCTTGCTGGCCTGCAGATCCCTGAGGTAGAAGCGGGCGAAGGTCGATTCTGTCTTCCAGCGCACGGCCGCCACGATGTCTATGACAGCGCAGTTCCGGTCGAACGCGCCGCTCGTGGCCATGGCTCGTACCTCGTGTGTGTGTATGTGAAGCCTCTTTGCTCCCTGCGGGGAGAGGTCCTGGTAGGTGGACCGTATGACCCAGCGTAGCCCGGAAGATATCGTCTGGGCTGTTATGTCAGATCTGCCGGGTTTTAAAGGTAGGAAGAGGCGTGAGCGTCCTCTCTGGACGGCTTTGCATCGTCGCAGGTAAACGCGAAGGGCGTGCACAGGATCTTGTTGCCTGGTCTCCCAGGGAAAGTTCACGTTTCTCAACGGCCGTAAGGTGATCACTTGTGGCGTGGTCAGAGGAGACCTAGTCTTGGCAAGGACGGCAGGGTCCGTGAGGAGCTGTACTGAACCATTCGCTCTGAACTGCCGGCAGGCAGGGCGCGCTGAGAGCGTGTGTAGCTCGCTGACTCGGGCCGCGGTGGAAAGGGCCAACAGGAAGCATGTCTTACGAGTCACATCCGCGAAGCGGGCCAAGGGCAGCGGTTCGAACCTGGCAGAGTTAAGCCATGTCAGTACCCAGGGTAGGTCCCAGCGAGGAATGTGCGAGTGGGGGACTGGTCGCTGCAGACCGAAGTGAGTCATAAGGTCGGCGAAGTCTTTGCAGTCGCCGGTATCCGGGTGGCCAAGGTGCTGGTAAGTGTCAGCAATCATGGACAGGTACCCCGTGATGGTGATAGGGGCCAACCCTTGGTCTCCAAAGAGTCAGAGAAAGAAGTCCGCGAGCTGGGGGTTCGTCAGTTCGGTGGGGGCGAGGCGCTGGTCGTCGCACCAGGAGCATAGGACTCGCCATTTTCCCTCGTATACGCGTCTGGTCGAGGGTCTGCGGGCAGTAGCGATCGCCTCCACTGCTGCACTTGAAAAGCCTCTAGAGGTGAGGGCCTGCCGCACAATCTCCAAGCGTGAAGGAGGAGCCGCTTCGGGCACGGGTGGAACAGCAGCTGGCAGGGTTGCTTGAGCATGGTGCTCGGCGTAGGCAGCAGCAGGGGGAGCCTGTGGCGAGGCTGAGGAGGTTGGTGGTCTAAGATCGGTTCCAGGAGAACGGGGCGACCAACAAGACGACCGCATTGCATCCTCGAAGCTTGAGGAGGACTTTGGGGACGAGAACCGTCGGGGGGTAATCATACGCGATGAGACTGTCCCAGGGAATGGAGAGCGCATCGACCGCCCAAGCAAGGGGGTCGGAGATCGGGGAGACGAAGAGGGGAAGCTGGTGATTCCACCTCGTGGCGAATAGGTCGATCATAGGGGTCTCCCAATGAGCACAGATCATCTGAAAGATGTCCTTGCGGAGCGACCATTCCGTGTGCAGAAACTGGCCGCACCGGGAGAGAGTCGGCCAAAACATTCAGGTGTCCTGGGATGTGTCGGAATAGAAATGCCGTGGTCCTCGCACCAGCGCATCAGACGGTAGAGGAGCATGCACAGGTCGGGTGAGCGCATCCCGCCCTGTTTCTGAATGTAGAACACCATCGTCGTGTTGTCCGAGAGGACGAGTAGCTCCTGGTGATGCAGGTGAGCTTCCCACGCCATGAGGGCTTGCCAGATTGCTTGCATCTCCAACCAGTTGATGTGCATGTCCGCCAGCTCCGGTGGCCAGGGGCCGGACGTCATGAGGAACCGCGGCACCCCAACTGGAGAGACTTGCATCGACACAAAGGGAGAGCTGCAGGGGCTGAGAGGCCAGGGGGACTCCCGAGGCGAGCCAAGAAGTGTACGCCCAACGCCAAAGATGGGGACGCAGCACCCGGGCAACTACGTCACCGGAGGACGGATGCCAATGGAGCAGGAGGTGCAGCTGTAGCGGCCAGGAGTAAAGACGACCAAGGGGGAGAAGATCCGCAGCAGCGTTCATGAAGCCGAGAAGCTGAAGCCACACTCTGGCGGGGGCCGCATCCTCCTGGGCTAACTGGCCGGCTAGGACGGCAATCTTCTGTATCCGTGGCTCTGGTAGACGTACTCGGTTGAGGTCGGTTGCAAAGTCCATGCCGAGATGGACAAAACGGTGTGAAGGAGAGAGGTCCGACTTGCCCGCGTTGATCAGGAAGCCCAAGCGCGAAAACAGGCGAAGCAGAGCATCCCTGTCCGTCGTCAGGTCGGCCTCCGACTGGTTGCAGAGGAGGAGGTCATCTAAGTAGTTCGACGTCGGACTGGAAGACGACTGTCGGGCCTTGGTCACTACGGCGTCCATGATGCGGGTGAACACCCAAGGGCTGAGATTGAGCCCATAGCCTTGCGGGCAGCTGGGAAGCGCGAGGGGGCAGCGTTGCGGGGCCAGCGGTCGGAGTTGGCGTCCTTAACCGATTGCCACGAGTTGCCGAAGAGCAGAGTACCTCCAAGTGGGGCGAGACGCAGATCGGGAGGCATCCCACGGCAGGCTTGAAGCAAGGAATTCTGACACATCAAGTCGCAACTGACGGCGGCTGACATGGCGTTGACCGAAGAATGGTACGCCTCCCGGGTGGCCACTTCCGCGAGAGCGAGTAGGTCTCCCAGTAGGGGTGTGATCGATGGATGCCAGGCGTCCTCAAAGCGGTGAACGAAGGCTTGGGTCAGGAGCTCCAGTAACCCCAAAAAAGCCAAGGTGTTACGGACGAGGGTAGCTGTCCTATCCAACCTGCGGGGGAAGGAACGTCTGAGCTGAGTGGGGTCGCCTGCTTGAGCCAAGGCCGGAGGATCCACCAGAGGGAGACTGGCGGAGAACGACCGGGAATGGCCCACGTACCAGTCGCGGCGGAAGGCTCGCCACCTACAGTCCGAGAAGAAATCGACATCGCAACCGGTGGCTTGCTGGAGGTGGGCGTAGAAGGCATCTCACAGGTCTTTGAAGCCGGGCGGCTGGGGGAGGGACTTGAACTTTTTCACTTGACAGCCCGCGTCGACGAAGGTGGACACCTTCCTCTTGAGGAGGGGGGGGGGGGGGGCACGCGTCTGCAGGAAGGGTTGCGGCGATGATCCGAGCGGCCTCATCGAGGGTCAGCAGCGTCTCCGCACGAGAAGCCAACGGAAGCCTAAGGGAGTCCGGGTCGTTGCAGGAGTGGGGGGAGGGGCTGTCAATGTCGCACAGGGCCGAGACGGAGTCCTCGGGGAGTAGACTCAGGGCCTCATCGTCCATGGGGCGGGAGGGCGGGTGGGAGGAGTCCACAGCAGCAGGGGCCCGACGAGACATAAAACAGTTATCCCGCGGCCCACGGCTCTCCAGGGCCAAGACGTGTCGACGGGGAGGGGGCGACCAACGCAGCAAGGAGCGGAGAGGCGACGGGAGGGCTGGTGCGCGGCGGGTGTCTGTCATGGGGGGGGGGGGAGCAACTGCGATGCTGGGAGCAGGGACAACGATCCCTCACAGGCGAACTCCTGGGGGGGCGCCTCCGGGGAGAAGACGATCGGTGTCGAGAGCATTGTGGCAAGGGCCCAGGACGTCGGGAGGGAGCGCGCGACGAGGCGGCGCGATGAGGACGAGGAGGGTCGGGGGCTGCGGCCGCGATCGTGGCGTGTGGTCCTGTCCTTCTGACAGCGCTCGTCAGGCGAGCGAGAGTGTCTGGAGCTGGTGGCGGAACGGGAGGTGTCAGGTCCGTGGCTGGACTTTGAACGCTGGGGCGCAAGTCTCTGTTGGCCAGGCTCAATGAGGCAGGCGCTCTGCCGGCATTTAGACCCCTCGGAGGAGTCAGCGGCGTTTTTGAGGAGAGACATACGAGGACTGCCAGTTTCTAAGGTACGGCGCAAGGCGCGATGCTGCAGGCCGGGCTCAGTGAGGCGGGCACTCTGCCAGCATTTAGACCCCTCAGAAGATTCAGCGGGCTTGGCAGCAGATGCAGTCCTGTGGTAAGCACCTTTGGCGCATGTCCGACGTGTTGTGCGTTCCAAAAGGCCGGGTCGGGAAGGCGCTGTCACTTCTCCAGAAGCGGAAGGGGGCGGCAAAGGAGCCGGTCGGACGCTAGCTGGCATAGGGCTCTCGCGCCAGTAGAAACTCCAAAGGTGAGACCACCATAGCTCGGGCCAGGACGAGCAGACATCACAGAGGTGGTCCGAGGAGCAGCCAGCACAGGGGAGGCAGACCACATGGTCATCCGTCGGCCACTGGAAGTCGCCACACCAGGAGCAAGTAAGCACCTGGGAGCTGTGACACATATCAGGCATGCTAGGTGACCGAGCGTGGGCACCTGAGAGCATCATACAAGCGACAAAGAGGTGCCTCTGGTCGAATCAACTGCAACACATGTCCGACACAACACGCTAAAAGGCGAGGGAACAAGGGGCCATACCAAGCTAAGACGAGCATCGGGCGCACAATGGTACAACAAAGTACAACGAAACGAAGCGCCGCTGACCAACGGTGGCGCTAACCACCCGTAAACGGCGAGGGCACGAGGGGCCCCACCAAGCTAAGACAAGCGTCGGGCGCGCAATGGTGCAACAAAGTACAAGCGAAACGAAGTGCCGCTGAACAACTGGTGCTAGCCACCCAGTAATGGCGAGGGCACGAGGGGCTGTGTTGTAACACAACGGGTTCTTAGGCTAAAATTGAGCAAGTAGTAGACACTTCTTATTAGTCATGTCATCGGTAATATTTTGAGGAAACAAACACTGTCCCTTCCTTGTGGAACAATATCCCAGATGACCTCAAACTGAGCTCTCCCACCATTGTAACCTTCAAGCGGAGACTTGACCAACACCACCCCAACAACCCAGCCGTTTAAGCATGCTCAGCATGTTTTGTTTTTTTGCCGTAGCACGTCAAGTATTCAAGTGTACAAGCAGAGCCATAATCAAATAACATTACCTACCTTTGCTACTCAGAACAGATAACCAGTGTGCTATTCCATGCTGCTGAATTGTACATTGTTTGATGGAAAGACGGTGCAGGCACTGGTTGTTTGCTAAGAACTTGGCCAGGCTTTGAGTTGCTGTTTTGTCTACAATTTCAGTATCCCATATGCACAGTGACTGCAAAGCATTCCCCTTCATGTCATCTGTAACAAAGTTAAAGGCCATGAAAAGTTTCCATCTAAGAAAGGCATCCAATGATTACTTCACCCCTTCACTGATACAGCCTGATGAACCAATTCACCCTGAGATATACAACAAGATGGTGGATCAATGCACAATGATGGATCAACAGTACCATAACTAACACACTCATCTTAACCCTTTGGCTGTCTGTAGCACCTTAGATTGTAATGATTCCTGCAGGAATCATAGCAACAAAAATCGCTACTGACAGTCATAGGTTCAAGTATATATAACAGTAACAGTGTTTCAGCACGGTATTGTTTTATGGAAGTGACCTACCAATGTATAACTATGTAAAAGTACTGTTGCACTCGCACAAATAACAAATGACATTTTATGGCCCTACACACAGTGCAACTACATACAGTGCAAATAGTGAGTTTGGTGAACACAAGTATGGCTGATACATGTGTGTGCGAGCATGCAGGTGTATGCCCAGTGAACACAAGGCTCTTGAGCTTAAGTCCACTGCAGATGGCCCTCCACAGCTGTGTGCATGCAGGTTAACAGCGGCTAACGTTGGCCTGATTATTTTTTTGATTCCTGGGTGAATACCTGGAATATCAAGTCTTCTTCCTGCTAGTGGCACTTCACTTGAAAAAGCAAACAACTTCATTGGATCTTGGACTCTGAAAGGCAAAAAATGAAGAGGATTACTTTTTAGTCTATTGTATTGAAAATATGATTGAATATTAGGATGGGTTGTGGTAGAACACTTTCAGTAACAATTATCTGCAAGCCTGTTACATTATGGCAGGGTAGGCCTCAAACCCTGACAATGCAATAACATAAAATTAGGTCATGACTAGCTAAGGTAATCAAACTACTGAACGTACTTTTGGTGCCAAGCACCGTGTGTGTGTGTGTGTGTGCGCTTGTGCATGAGAGAGATTCTGAATTGGTTTATTGTACAGGTCCACCCATAGTTATTGGGGGGGGGGGGGAGGGTGGAGGGGGGAGGTGAGGGAGGATAGTGTGTGTGTGTGTGTGGGGGGGGGGGGGGGGCGGCGCGGGGGAAAGAGAGGGTGTTTGCCAATTACAAAGCCACAACAAGATCAATGCACATTCATTAAGACTGTTAACCATGGCATGGAAGCCACAACATGCAATGTTTGTATGCAATAATATAGTCACCAATCTATCTTTACAAAAGTAACAAGAAAGGCAAAGCCATTATGGCTCACGTGGACGACCGATATACATATGTGTGACCTTTGTGACAATAAGTAAAGAGCTGGCTTCTGCACCAGAAAAATCCATGTTTTCTCAAAATGTAAGCATTTTTCACACATGTCAACACATCCAACCCTTGACCTTTGCAATGAGTCGACTAAATTAGTATGTGCAGGAAGGTCTTATCATCAGCTACCTTTGTGCCAAATTTGATTGAAAAATTTGCAAAAATGTTGACAATACTTACAATTTTATTCAAAATTGGCATTTTACACACACTTCCCAGCCTGTGACCCTTGACCTTTCCGAAGGGTCATTCAAATTAGTATGCATAGATAGGTCTTACCATCAGGTATCTCTGCACCAAATTTGGGTTTAAAGTTGTGAATAGTATTTTGGAGAAAAACATCTTTTGTCAAAATATGGCTATTTTGGACCTATTTCCTGAGCTCGTGACCCTAGATCTTTCTGAGGAATCAACCAAATTAGTATGCATAGAAGGGTCTTCCCATCAGGTATCTCTGTAGCAAGTTTGGGTTTGAAGTTGTGTATAGTATTTGAGAAAAAACATCTTTTGTCAAAATATGGCTATTTTGAACCTATTTCCTGAACTCTTGCGACCCTTGACCTTTCCGAGGGGTCATCCAAATTAGTATGCATAGAAAGGTCTTACCATCAGGTATCTTTGGGTTTCACGGCAATTTAGCCTATGCTCTTTAGTTTTCAGCTGGCTGCCCGCCAGCGCGCGCCAGCACACTTAGAGATCGGCTTCACGGGAGCACTGAGATAGCAAGGCAGCCTCCTTCCCCTTACTATCAGCGCGCTAAATACCATCACTGATAAGGCGCCAGCTATGCGGTCTCGCTTCCGCTGGGGATGCGAATAGCGCAGCAGCCGTCTTTGTTTACAGTACTACTGTGCTTGACCCCAATTATCTCTTAGCCTCTGCTGCATACATCGGCGAATAAGCTGTAAATTACAGATGTTGTCTGTAAACCGGAATTAATTCACCTGCAGTTGTGAGTGATTATTTGAACATACGTCGTCTTGTAGAGGAGAAATTGTACTATCTTTGGACACCAAACATGCTGGGGTAATCTGCGTGGATGTGTATCATGCACTGGCTCAAAGTATCACTATGAGACGGATTAGATGCAGCCATCCGTAATCAAACTTTTTATCACATCACTGTTCATAAACAAAAGTTTTTGGAAAGTTCAGACAAAGTCAGTGATGTCAACAGATGTCTTAACTGGCATATCCCATGCTAAAAACTTCAATCAACATAACTGAGTCCTGCTACAGACGGTTTGGTGGGCTAAGTGAAAACGGTAATCCATTCAGAGAACGCCGACATGAAGTATGCAAATTTTACCAATCCAGTCAATGTTTTAAACAATATCACAATTTTAACACAGTTTGAAAACAATACACAAAGCAGAGGTTCAACTATTTGCTGTTCAGAGATTCAGTTCCGGCTAAATGTCACATTTTGACTGCTGCTTGAAATGACTACATGTTTGACAGTCATCAACAGAAAAAGTTTCATCAAAGGCTACCCAAAGATCGGCACACGTTTTGTGAATGTCTGTAGAGCTTGTGTGTTCCACTTGTTTACTTAATCTGACAAGCTTAGTATGACACATGAAACAAATTGTTTTAGAATGCTTCCCTTCCAAGTTGTTGAGCACATCAATGTTGTAACACGAAAAGAAACTGGTGTATTTAGTGCACAAATACACGGGTTTGTTTTTGTCTTTGACTGCTCGCCTAGAGCTACTACCACAAAGTCTACCCAAAGAATTCACGGCCTCCAAATGTCTTGGAAAGAAATGTTCATTCTCCATGACTTTAACACGCGATACTTTACTGACATAAATGCATCAGATAAAGGCACATACACATAGTGATACATCCGACACTGAAACCCAGTTTTTTACACACTCGCACTGTCTACCACGGAAGGAAAGTTCCTTGAACTACACACATTTTAATCACGTAATAACCACAGAAGTCAACGCTGATTACAAAAGAAACTTACATGAGCTTGAAGAGGACATTTTCAAGCATAGTATTACGTAATGATATTTACGATTGAAACTTTTTAGCCACAGTAATAATAAGTTATTAACAGGCTAAACTGGTCACATGCCTGACAGCCTTCAACAGGAAACAAAGAGCGCTACGCTTCCCACCTGCAGCTCGGCTGAGCCTGCAGTGACTCACGCGCACTTATCAGTGAAGTGGGTCACGGCCGGGTCAGAGCCAAACTAAAGAGAGCGATTTCCAGAAGAGTAAACTGCCGTGGTTTGAAAATGTGAATAGTATTTGAGAAAATATAAATTATGTCAAAATATGGCTAGTTTGGACCTATTTCCTGAGCCCCTGTGACCTTGACCTTTGTGAGAGGTCACTGAAAATATTGGTATGATCAGAAAGGTCTTGCCACAAAGTATCCTTGAGCTAAGTTTGAAGACTGTGGCTTGAATAGTCTCCAAGAAAATGCCAACGTTAAAGTTTACGGCGGACGACGGCAGATGGACGGATGACCACTGGCCCAAAACATAGACTTACTTTTGCTTCGCACGTGAGCCAAAAACAGACCAGATGCTGGAATCATCAGTCATTTAAAGCCACGGGCCAGCTATAACCATGAATCTCATCCCACATAAATAAGCAGAGTGGGTGAAACTGTCAGCATTATCACACAATGCCTTGCGCAGTGCCCGGTCAATCGGCATCCAGCGGTCAATGTTACGCATCACCTGGTTTTCTCTCTCAGTCTGGTGAGTGCCTCCATGCTTGATAAACATATGACACACCTGCTGCATCCTAATATCATATACAAACACAGTGTCATCAGTCACACAACAGCCACTTTCTGTTGAAATGGGTATCAAGAACACATTTACAAAAGTTGTTGTTTTTCGTAGAATCATGAAGACTTTGTTGTCAGGCTCGCATGGTCCATGATTTCTGAAACCTGTAACTTCATTTTCTCAAGCTAGTATCTGACTTCCATGGCAGCGATCAGTGCCGGGTGATTGTAATCATTGTTAGAATCACCGTCAACACACAGCACATCAGTCACTGGCTCTAGAGACACAGTCTTGTCGTTGCCAGTCCGATCTTCACGTGCAAGATTTACTGGCTGGCAGATTATACTGCAGAGCTGTATCTGTGTTGGGCTCCCATTGTGCAGCATGAAAAATAGCACTTTATGGCATTTATCTTCTGTACTGTTGTGCAGTGGGGTGTTTTGGGGTCCTTGTTTGTGTGCAGCTGGCCGGTCAGTCAGAGCACAACAACCGTGTTTACTCCTTTCCCAGGTATATTTTCCGTGAGGAGATGGACATTTCTTGTAGCAGGACCTCAAGAGCACCTTCCACTGCATGTAGTAGCCCAGTTACAGCCATGGCTTTGCTCCTAGCTCGGAAAATTTCACGAGAGCTTACAGTCACTGTCAGTACTGTTGCCATACACCACGTGACCCATGTGTGTGTGTGTCACACTGAATATCTCCACTTTATTTCATCAAAAACATTACCGATGACATGACAAATGGGAGTGTCTACTACGTGCTCAAATTCTAGCCTACGAACCCGTTGTGTGCAAACACAACCCGGGAGGCACTCGGGGAACCCCCCAGAGGGGCCAAGAGTTGTCTCCCGGACCTGCCTATCCGGTTCCGAGTCACCTGACTCGCCAGTCAGCTACGTAGGCTCACGACCTTCGGACGTGTTCTAGCCTCTCGCACTCGCTTCGACCGGTCGGTCCTTGGTGCTCGAGTTCGCCGTGACTTCTTGCTTCGCTTCTGCTTCGCTTCTTGCTTGCTTCGCTGCAGCTTCGCTTGCGCTTCTTCGCTTTGGCATCCTCCTTGGTTGGCTTCGCTTGGCGGACCTGCTGGTTCCCGCCCGTTCGCCGGTGGCGACATGGACGTCTCTTCTCCCGCTACCGCTTCGGCAGAGAGGTAGGATAGTTAGTTGTGCCCGGGGCCGGTTCCCGGGCGGGGTACCGGCCTGAGCCTTTGGACTCTACCTTGTTTTCGTGTTGTGCGGGTTTTGTTGAGCGGGACCTCTTAGCTCGGCGGGGCCCTGGCGCCCTCGCCCTTCCCCCTTTTGGGTGAAAGTTACTGGCTTCCCCTGGTAGCCTTCGGGGAGCATTGTTTGAAACAGCTGCGGCGCTTGGCTCACGTTCATCTCCAGCCTGGCTGGGGTATGCTTGTTACGAGAGCGCACTCTTAGCTTCGAGCGCTACGGCAGTATAGCCTGAGGGCACGGCCCTTTCGTCCCTATTGTCGTTTGGCACACGTTTACTCTCCAGCCTGGCTGGGGTAGGCTTTGTTATGAGAGCGCAAGCTTAGCTTCGAGCGCTACAACAGTATAGCCTGGGGGCACAACCCTGTTGTTATTATCTTTCGGTACGGTTCCCCTTGGTAGGACGAGCCCTGTTGGTCTCGACCACGTACCGGCAGGTTTTTTTTTGGTGTGTTGCAGTGCCCTCCTGATGACCTGCACTCAGTGTGGAGGTTTCCAGTGGCCCTCAGATTCGCACAAGGTCTGCCTGCCGTGTGTCGGCAGTACATCTGAGCGTTCGTGTGACGTTTGCGCCGTCTGGCCGGAGCTCCGCTGGTCCCAACTTTGGAGCTTCTACCGACGTGAACACCCGACACCTGTGCCTATTGCAAGACCTGAGGAAGTGCCGGCTGTCATCTCCGGCGCCCCGACCGCTCTTGCCCCCGATGGCCCCAGTCTGGAAAGATCTCCACAGCGGACACAGCAAGGTAGTGTGCGGAGTCGGGAGTTCGAGGCGCTGGTTCCCAGGAGGGAACGCGCTTGGACCAAGCCTTACGCCAGGCAGAGAACCCATCTCGAGACAGAGGTCAGTTCGGAGAGACGTGCCTCGCGCCGTCCATGGTCAACCGGTCCCCACTCGTCTCCTAGGAAGGCCTTGGATCCTCCTCGGCCGCTGCGAACCCGCCTCGCCACAGAGTCCGGCTCGCGGAGACATTCTCGCACACTCACCACACCACTACCTGTGTCCAGTTCCTCCTTACGCTCGAAGTCTGACCACCACTCTCGCGCTTCTTCGCGTGAGCGTCGTAAAGATCGTGATTCTCCTCGTCATCTGGACCATGGGCCCTCGCGCTCTACCTCTTCGCGGCGTTCGTCCCACGTTCCCCGCCGTCTGCCTCGTCCCTTCCGTTCCCCTTCCCCTCGCCCAGCCTCTTTCCTTCCTCCTCGTTCCCGTGTATCGCGGTCTCCAGCTGGTAGTCGCTCGTCTGGTCGCCGCCGCCGTTCCCGTTCCTCTAGTTCGTCGCGTTGCCATCGCGGACGTCGTTCTCCCCCGCGTGCTTCGGCGCCTTATGGCTCCCCTCGTCCTCGTCGAGCTGCTCGCTCTCGGAGTCACGGTCGCCGTCCCTCTTCGACGGCTCCCGGCGTCGTGGACGACGATTCGTTGAGTCTTCTCCCTGATGATTCCATCTCGGTTCTCCTAGGAGGTCTCAGCCGCTCCCCTTCGCCGCTCTCTCCTTCGGATGCGTCGACAGCCCACGGGTTACCGGCCTCCTCCCGCACAGAGGCTCTTCTGGCTCTTGACGAGGTCGCCCGCCTCATCTCCGCCACGCTTCCGGCAGAAGACTGCCCTCCATCCCCCCCCCCCCCCTGAAGAGGAAGCCTTCTGCCTTCGTCGACGCGGGTAGACAGGTGAAGAAGTTCAAGACTCTCCCTCAGCCCCCCGGCTTTCGTGAGCTTCGGGATGTTTTTTCGGCCCACCTGTTGTCTGACTCACGGGACAGTAATTTCTTCTCGGACCACAGATGGCCTCCTGACCTCGACATTTACTTCCGCCAGCAGTGGTACGCCGGCCATTCCCAGGCCTTCCTCTGCCCTCTCCCTCCGGTGGACCCAGCCGCCGTGGTGCAGGCGGGTGGGGCCTCTGCCCTTAGGCGCGCGCTCCCCGCTGGTTTGGACAAGACTGCTTCGCTTGTCAGGAATTCCTTGGCCTGCGCCGGCTTCATGGAGCTCCTTACGCAAGCCTTCCTCCGGCGCGTGGAAGATTCGTGGCACCCCTCCCTGACCCCCCTTCTTGGCGATCTTCTCGTCCTCGCTGAAGCGGCCAACCGCGCCGCGTATCACTCTTCTGTCAACGCTATGGCTGCAGCCTCCAATTGTGACTTACTCCGCCGAGACGCTGTCCTGCAGGCCTGCCGGGGAATGCCTGCCGACCTGAAGACTCAGCTGCGTCGTGCCCCCCTCGGGGGACCCCTTCTCTTTGGTGACACCTGGCAAGCTGTCAAGGATTCCAATTCGGACAGGTGGCCTCCCAAGTCTGTTCCTCGGCGCTTTCAGTCAGCCCGCAAGGCCGTGGGTCGCTCCCTGCGGACCACCAGACCCGTCGCCCCGACTTCGACAGCCCAGCTGCAGTCCCTGCGTCGCCGTCGCCCCGCCTTCGGTCGCCCCGGCCAAGCTAACGCCCCCGCCCCCGCGTGGCCCCGTCCCGCCCGTCGCCCTGGGCGCGGGCGGGCTCAGTGACTCCGCCCCTCCTCCGCCTCCTCCGGCCGTCTCGGGTCCTCCAGTCGGCGGCAGGCTCGCCCTCTTCAGCGACGAGTGGCAACTACTGATTCCAGACGACCCGTGGATTTTAGACACTGTTTCCTTCGGCCTACGGATCTCCTTTCGTTCCCCTCCTCCTCTGCATGCTACTCCGCTGTGGACCGAGATCCCCGCAGACCCGCTCAAGGAGTGCGCCCTACGGGGGGAAGTCGACTCTCTCTTGAGGAAGGACGCCACAGAGGTTGTGCGCCGCACAGACTCGCGGGGATATTACAGCCGACTTTTCGTCGTCCCCAAGCCCGGCGGCAAGTGGCGCCCAGTGATCGACCTCTCAGCTCTGAACCGCTTCATCGTGGCTCCTTCCTTCCACATGGAGACGGCCCGAGCCCTGCGTACCTCGGTGCGACCCATGGATTACGCCGTCAGCCTAGATCTCTCCGACGCTTACCTACATGTACCCATACATCCGGCCGCCCAGAGGTATCTGCGCTTCGCCTTCGATGGAACCGTTTACCAGTTTCGAGCCCTCCCCTTCGGCCTCAACCTCAGCCCCTGGGTCTTCACCCGCTTGATGGATGCAGTAATGGCCAAGGCACGGCAGTCGTCTCTCAGCCATATGTCCAACTACCTCGACGATCTCTTCCTGAGGAACCACGTCGAGTCCGTCTTGGAAGCGGACAGGGATACACTGATGCGTCTGCTGTCGCGACTGGGGTTCCTCTTCAACGTCGGGAAGTCAGATCTCACGCCCTCGCGCCGCTTCATTCATCTCGGGATGGATTTTGCCACCGATCTCAACGTTGTTCGCTTCCCGGATCCCCGGATTCGGAAGTTGTCCGCCTTCGCCAACCAGCTAGCTCAGCAGGAAGCAGCTCCCGCCCGAGTTTGGCTTCAACTCCTCGGACTGATCAACGCAGCGGCGGAGCTTCTCCCCCTGGGTCGCCTCTACGCCCGCCCCCTTCACCTCCTGCTTCTCTGGAGACCCTCTTCCGGCGACCTTACCACCCTGGTCCCGGTATCCACCCTGGTTCGCCCTCATCTTCTACGCTGGACCGACACGGCTTGGTTGGCTTCGGGAGTCCCTTTGTCCTCCCCCCCCCCCCCCCCCCCCCCCCCCCCGCACCTCTCCCTGTGTGTCGACGCGAGCCTCTCGGGGTGGGGAGCCACCTACTTCCTCAATTCGCCTCGGCGTCCGGCCTCTGGCCCCCGGAGTTTGCGGACAAGCACAGCAATTGGTTAGAGCTGCAAGCAGTCTGGCAAGCCCTCTTCGTTTGGGAGAGCCAGCTCAGGAACCAGCGGCTTCTCGTCCTCTCCGACAACTCGACGGTGGTGGCCTACATCCAGAGGCAGGGTGGCACCCGCTCGCCCGACCTCTGTATGCTCCTCTTCCGTTTGATGCGCTGGGCCGAGGAACGCGACATTACCCTCCTCGCACGACACATTCCTGGCCACTTGAATGTGTTGGCGGACTCTCTCTCTCGCCGCGGCCAGTTGCTCCACACAGAATGGACGTTGCGCCCGGATATCTTCAAGATGATCTGCGCCCGTTGGGAGACTCCCTTAATCGACCTCTTTGCTACGAGGTGGAACCACCAGCTTCCCCTCTTCGTCTCCCCGATTCCAGACCCGCTGGCCTGGGCAGTCGACGCCCTCTCGATTCCTTGGGACGGCCTCATCGCTTACGCGTACCCTCCGACAGTCCTCATTCCCAAGGTCCTCCACAAGCTTCGAGAGTGCAACGCAGTCCTGCTTCTGGTCGCCCCGCTGGCTTGGTCCCGGTCCTGGACCACCGACCTACTCAGCCTCGCCACCTCTCCCCCCCCTGCGCCTTCCCACGCCCCGTTCTATGCTCAAGCAGCCCAGGCAGGCTCTCTTCCACCCTTGTCCAGAACGCCTGTCTCTTCACGCCTGGAGGTTGTGCAGCGCGCCCTCACCGCTCGAGGCTTCTCTTGTGCAGCAGTGGAGGCAATCGCTGCAGCCCGCAAGCCGTCCACCCGGCGTGTTTATGAAGGGAAGTGGCGCGTGTTGTGTTCCTGGTGCGACGCCCGTCGCCTCCTACCCACCGGACTGACTAACCCCCAGCTCGCGGACTTTCTCCTCTGGCTCTTCGAGGTCCAAGGTTTGGCTCCCATCACCATCAGGGGATACTTATCCATGGTCGCTGACACTTACCGCCATCTCGGCCTTCCAGACCCCGGCGCCTGTAAGGACCTCTCCGACCTCATGTCCAGCTTCAGCCTCCAACGTCCGACTCAGCGTTCTCTCGTTCCTCGCTGGGACCTACCTTGGGTCCTGACGTGGCTGAATTCATCCCGTTTCGAGCCACTCGCTCTCGCCCCTCTGGCGAATGTGACACGCAAGACCTGCTTCCTTCTAGCCTTGGCCACCACGTCCAGAGTTAGCGAGCTACACGCTCTTTCTACCCGCCCAGACTGCCTCCAGTTCAGGGCAGATCGCTCCGTGCAGCTCTTAACGGACCCCAACTTTATTGCCAAAACAAGGTCGCCTCTAACTGCCCCACTGCCTTGCAGCCCCTGGGAGGGCCTGACTGCTCTCCGGAGACTCGGCAACAGCTCTTAACGGACCCCAACTTTATTGCCAAAACAAGGTCGCCTCTAACTGCCCCACTGCCTTGCAGCCCCTGGGAGGGCCTGACTGCTCTCCGGAGACTCGGCAACAGGATCCCGTGCGTGCCCTACGCATTTACCTGCGCCGTACCAAAGTTACCCGTAGAGGGCGCTCCCGCCTCTTCCTGCCCATACGCCAGGGCATGACTGATATTACAGCCCAGACGATCTCCTCCTGGCTGCGCTGGGTAATACGATCGGCATACATGGATCTCTCCCCACGCGTAGCGCAGAGACTGAAGATCCGCGCACACGAAGTACGCGCCATGGCCACGAGCGTCGCATTCGATCGGAACTGCGCTGTCAAGGACATCGTGGCCGCGGTGGGCTGGCGAGCAGAATCTACCTTCGCTCGTTTCTACCTTCGGGATCTGGCGGGACAGCGAGACAACCTCGCCTTGATGGGGGACCTCACGGTGGCACAGCACTCCCTCCCGGCGCAGCAGGCGCCGTAGGTACGCACCTAGCTAGCTACCTGGGAATTAGCAATGGGAGGACGGTCTTGGTCGCCGGTAGTACCGGTGCGGCACCCTCCTCCTATTCGTGATTCTCCCATTTGTCATGTCATCGGTAATGTTTTTGATGAAATAAATGCATTTTTCTTTAAAAGGTATTTTTTCGAAAAATACTTACCGATGACATGACACGGAGGACCCTCCCACCTGCCCCGCTTGCCGCTGGTGAGCCTAGTATCTGACTGGCGAGTCAGGTGACTCGGAACCGGATAGGCAGGTCCGGGAGACAACTCTTGGCCCCTCTGGGGGGTTCCCCGAGTGCCTCCCGGGTTGTGTTTGCACACAACGGGTTCGTAGGCTAGAATTTGAGCACGTAGTAGACACTCCCATTTGTCATGTCATCGGTAAGTATTTTTCGAAAAAATACCTTTTAAAGAAAAATGCATTTTTTGATACTTAAAGGTTTGAAACTTTAGGAAATTCTTTCAGTCTAAAACTATGAGGAGAGCTGCAAGGATTTTGAAACTGGAGTGCTCACTGCTTAAAAATGACCACTTTGAAAAAAGTCTGTTGATCCACATTAGAGTCTGTAATTTGTGTTATTTTCAATTCAAAATGTATACATTTAGCATCCTCAGAATAGGCATTGGATGAGTTTGTTGGCTATCCTTATAACTCTTCAACTTGTTCATTGAAAATTAATTCACTGTTGGATAAATTATAAAATATCAAAAACTGATTCTGTACATATAGGTCGTTTGACTTTGGTGCGCACATTTTTTGCAAATATCCGCCCAAAAGAACCACTTTTCTATATCAATATTAGAACAAATATCATTCAGTGACAGTTGCCCTAATAGGATTTACTTTAAGACAAGAAAGGCAAAGCCATTATGGCTCCATGTATGACCAATTTACATATATGTGACATTTGTGACAATAAGTAAAGGGCTGGCTTCTGCACCAGCAAAATCCATGTTTTCTCAAAATGTAAGCATTTTTCACACACGATACATCTGACAACCCCTGTGACCCTTGACTTTTGCGATGGGTCAACTAAATTAGAATGCAAAGGAAGGTCTTATCATCAGCTACTTTTGTGCCAAATCTGATAGAAAAATTTGCACAAACTTTGATAATACCTACCATTTTATCAAAATTGGCATTTTACACACATTTGTCGGCCTCTTGTGACCCGTGACCTTTCCGAGGGGTCATCCAAATTAGTATGCATAGATAGGTTTTACCATCAGGTATCTCTGTACCAAATTTGGGTTTTAAGTTGTGAATAGTATTTGAGAAAAAAACATTTTTTTGGTCAAAATATGGCTATTTTGGACCCATTTCCTCAGCTCGTCACCCTTGACCTTTCTGAGTGATCAACCAAATTAGTATGCATAGAAAGGTCTTCCCATCAGGTATCTCTGTAGCAAGTTTGGGTTTAAAGTTGTGAATAGTATTTGAGAAAAAACATCTTTTGTCAAAATATGGCTATTTTTGGCGTTTTTCCTGAGCTCGTGACCCTTGACCTTTTTGAGGGATCAACCAAATTAGTATGCATAGAAAGGTCTTCCCATCAGGTATCTCTGTAGCAAGTTTGGGTTTAAAGTTGTGAATAGTATTTGAGAAAAAACATCTTTTGTCAAAATATGGCTATTTTTGGCGTTTTTCCTGAGCTCGTGACCCTTGACCTTTCTGAGGGATCAACCAAATTAGTATGCATAGAAAGGTCTTCCCATCAGGTATCTCTGTATCAAGTTTGGGTTTGAAGTTGTGAATAGTATTTGAGAAAAAAACATGTTTTGTCAAAATATGGCAATTTTTTACCTATTTCCTGAGCTCTTGTGACCCTTGACCTTTCCAAGGGCTCATCCAAATTAGTATGCATAGATAGGCCTTACCATCAGGTGTCTCTGTAGCAAGTTTGGGTTTGAAGTTGTGAATAGTATTTGCGTAAAAAACATCTTTTGTCAGAATATGGCTATTTTTCACCTATTTTCTGAGCTCTTGTGACCCTTGATCTTTCTGAGGGATCAACCAAATTAGTATGCATAGAAAGGTCTTACCATCAGGTATCTTTGTACCAAGTTTGGGCTTGAAGTTGTGAATAGTATTGTGAGAAAAAATAAATTTTGTCAAATATATAGCTATCTTTGAACTATTTCCTTGTCCCCTGTGACCTTGACCTTTGTGAGAGGTCATTCAAATTGGTATGTTTAGAAAGGTCTTGCCACAAAGTATCCTTGTGCCAAGTTTAAAGACTGTGGCTTGAATAGTCTCTGGGAAAATGACAATGTTAAAGTTTACAACAGACGACGGCGGACGGATGATGGCGGCTGGACCGCCACTGGCCCAAAACATTGACTCACTTTTACTTCGCATGTGAGCCAAAAATCAAACAATGTGTCAGTTTGTTGTATAGTCATAAAAACTTATAATTTTTTTCTTGAAATGACTTATTCTACACCCCTAAATGCGCTCCAGATAGCTGAGTATAAGAAAGATCCATTTTCACATGAATTAGCCAAGTTTTCAAACTGAAACAGCACATACATACATGAAGCCTGCATGCTTGACCTAAATACTGAAATCTGCCGGGGCTCTATTTAGGGTATTAAAAACAGCTTGTTCTTGTCTTTTCACCATTTTTTTACGACTGTAGGGCAAAAATCATAGGAGTTCAGTAAGCATATTCCATATTAGGTCAATTGGCACTAAATGATATTTGTTCATAAAGTGGTACAAAAAAGTGTTTCTTTCCAGAGATATTTGCGAAAAATGTTGTGCACTCCAATGTTGAATGGTGCATAACCATGCGCAAAATATACTCATGTATGTGACCTAAAATACGATACACTTTGGGAAAAATCCGCTTCTTCTTTGTTTTTATTTTAAAATCCCAATTTAAATCCATAGTATTGCAAAACGATGAGTATAGTGATGTGTACTTGTTTTCACTAAATGTATTTTGTCTTGTGCACAAGCTAAAGTCGAGAGCAAACTGCTAACCCTGGATAATTCCACTGTACATGCAGACACCGCTACTGTCAACAGTACCAGTGGCTGCATGCACAAAGGAATTACGTGTAATTTATACTCATAGTGGGGGCATGGGAGGAGGGGAAATGGAAATGCATGTTGTGTGTGACAGTGCTGAACACATCACATCCTTACATTTCTCCATGGAACGCAGCCCAAATTTCTTGTGAAGGCCAACAGGATGTAAAATAATCTTCATCATCATTATCTATTATTGTAATAATTCAGTAGTATGTACCTTGAAGTGTCACGGGATGCCAGGGTCTCCAAAATATCCCAAATGAACTGCTGTCCATGGACACACCGACTGCCAAATAACAGAACCAGGCTGTGTAACTGTCCCTCACGGATCTTCTCCAACAGTGCACCACTTGCAGGATTAAGATCTGTCAGTAGATACAGGTCGACTCAGTATTACGCCCTTCCGCATATCATGGTACCTGATATAACGCGCATAGGTCTCTGGTTTGGCAGATGTCAGCCTGAGCTGGCTCTCATACACCCATATGCAGGCCAGTTGTGGCTGACATCGGCCTGAGGAGATTAACCCGACAGCAAGAGATGGATTATGATAATTAAAGGGATGTGCCAGATTAGCTTGGCGCCTAATGGCAACACCCTTGAATTATCATGGTCGATCCATCTCCTGCAACTGGTACATAGTTGATTTGTGACATTTTAAAAATTTGGGAAATGCGGCCATGGGGTTCAATGGGTTATTTTCGTCAACGTTTTTGTAGCTATTTCCTTATTTGCAGGGTGGGGAAGCTATCCCCAAACCCAACCCCCTTACTAGGAGGACCAGGGGTTTTCTGTCGGGGTCACTTTCCCTTAGACCATGTTGGTTCACGGCACCTTATTTCATTCGGTGCACCCCTCTCGCGAGGGACCCCCTATCCACCACCCAGGGGATGCGCCTCAATGCCATATGGTCTCAGCGCGAGGGTACTTGTGCAAACCACATGCACAAATATATATTGCAGTACCTAGAAGCCTTAGTCAGACTGCGTTATTCACGATTGCGCTATGTGCTAAAGTTACACAGACTTGTAAAGAAAATTATGACGTCCTGTGGTGAAAGCCGGAAGTCTTCGGAAGCCACAGGACCGAGCCGCCTCTCTCTATCCAGGGACACAACCATGGGCACATGGAATGTCAAGACCATGTACCAGAGCAGCAAGGCCGCCCAGATAGCAGCGGAAATGCAAAAGTACAACTTTCCCTGATAGGTAGCAGTAAAGCCAGATGGACGCAGTCTGACCAGAAAAGGCTGTTAAGTGGGGAGATGATTCTGTATTCAGGTCATGAACAGGAGAATGCCCCCCAAACAGAAGGAGTAGCATTCATGCTGTCACCCGTGGCACAGAGAGCGCTGATGGGCTGGGAACCTCTTGGGCCAAGAATTATCACAGCAGCCTTTAAAACCAAGAAAACGATCAAGCTGAACGTCATCCAGAGGTGCCTACCCCACTTAGACCATTTTGTGTACTGGGCTGCTTAAAAATGTGTATTTTGTGTAATTATTTTAGCGCAACACGCAACGAAAAAAATACACCACAGCAAACAAATAAAAAATAAAGACATTTATCAATACTATTAGCTATTTTATTCACACAATATCAGGTATCGCTGTAGCAAGTTTGGGTTTGAAGTTGTGAATAGTAATTGCAATTTTTTTTTTAATTTTTTTTTTTTTTTTTTTTTTTTTGGGGGGGGGGGGTAAAAATATGGTCATTTTAGACATATTTCTTGAGCTCTTGTGAACCCTTGACTTTTCCGAGGGATCAACGAAATTAGTGTTCATATAAAGGTCTTTTCATCAGGTATCTTTGTACCAAGTTTGGGTTTGAAGTTGTGAATAGTATTTGAGAATATGTCCCAAAATACTTAAATAGCTATTTTTGATATATTTCCTGATCCTCTGTGACCTTGACCTCTGTGAGAAACTGTCACTAAAACTGGCATGTTTAGAAAGGTCTTGCCACAAAGTATCCTTGGGCCAAGTTTGAAGAGTGTAGCTTCAATAGTCTCCGAGGAAATGCCAAAGTTAAAGTCTCAGAACATACTCACTTTTACTTCGCATGTGAGCCAAAAATGTCTTTCGTGCGTGACATGTAGCTGTTACTTAACATGCATCAGTAAAAAGGGCATCTGTTACTGCGACACATTAGTGTCCATGCATTTCCAGTATGCCGATACGCTGTAAGTCTCCTACCTGGTCGCCTGATGTCAATGTTTACACCTGGCACTGTACGGTATATCCACAGTCTAGACAGCATGTAATAAGCGGCATTGAAGGATGTTGTGTCTCATACACGATCGGAAGGAAGTATCAGCTTGTTGTAAAGACAATGCACGTAATAGACGTGTGACCAATGTGTGTCGGTGTCCACAGAGTCACCTACAGGTGCACCAAGGTGTAGCATCATAGGAACGGAATATCAATTAGAACCTCCAAATTCAGCTTCAGAATCAAGCTGTACGTCATTGCCGTTGTCAGTGCCTCAACCGTCGATCGCTCCAGCTGAAGCTGCCAACACGTGGTTAAGCTGCCACGCAGTAGGTGGGCACACGTGTCCCAATACATCAAAGCTATCTGCTTTTGAAACCATGTCTCCAAACTCAAAATATTATCACTCTGAATATCTACACATTCACTCGCCATTTTGACCGTAATGCGTATGCTAGCACCGCAAAGTTGACTGCATACCATGTACAAAAGTACGCACGCACTGTGAGGACCCAGTAGTGTAAAAACATGATGTGTCAGTGCGACGGGCACCACACGCGCAGCGAGGTTCGCGTATCACCGGGTGCGCGATATAAAACACCGGACACCGCTCTAGCGGTTTTCTGGGCTGCACAGTATCTATACAAGACCGCCAACCAGTACAGCAGTTTGCCAGGCCGAAAGGGTTAACAAAAATGTGTAAAATTACGAGCCAGCGCGTAAGGTAGGCACCTCTGGTCATCCAGTGTTATGCGCCCACTAATGACAGTGACGAGGAAGAGAAACAAGAGTTCTACGACCGACTCCAGAGTGCTGTGGACAAATGTGCGGAGCGAGACATCACCATCGTCATGGGCAATTTTAATGCCAAAATAGGGGAGGACAACACCGGATACGAAGAGGTGATGGGAAGACAGGGACTAGAGGAGATGAGTGAGAACGGGAAGAGGTTTGTAGACTTTTGTGCTCTAAACAGACTTGTCATTGGAGGCAGCATCTTCCCACACAGAAGAATTCACAAAGTAACTTGGGTCTCACCTGACCATACTACAGAGAACCAAATAGACCATATCAGAAATTTAGAAGATCCCTTCAAGATGTTCGAGTGAGGAGGGGAGCAGATGTCGCCTCAGACCACCATCTGCTTACCTTAAGAATAAAGCTCAAGTTAAAGAAAAGCCGCACAGAGACAACAAGAAGACAGCGCTATAATGTAGGCCTCCTGAGAGAGACTGGAATGAGAGAAGAGTTCAAATTGGTGCTGTCCAACCAGTTTCAAGCGCTACAGGAGCTAGTAATAGAAGAGGAGGCGGTCACCACAGAGCAGCAGTGGAAGGCAGTTAGAGAGGCGCTGAACTCAACCTGCAAAGACACTGTAGGGTTCAGGAAACACCATCACAAGGACTGGCTGTCGGCACAGACCTTGAAGAAGATAGAAGTTAGGAAGCAGAAGAAAGCAGTTGTCAACAACAGTCGCACGAGAGCAGCCAAAGCAAGGGCACAGGAGGAATACTCGGAAGCCAACCGCGAGGTGAAGAGGAGTATCAGGGCAGACAAGAGGGCCTACACAAACAGCCTGGCAGCAGAGGCAGAAAAGGCAGCAGGCAGCGGCAACATGAAACAGCTCTACAACATTACCAGAAGATTGTCGGGCAAGTATGGCTATACAGAAAGACCAGTAAAAGACAAAGAAGGCAAGCCTATTGCAGACCAACTCGACAGATGGGCTGAGTATTTTGAAGAGTTACTAAACAGACCCACCCCACCCGACCCCCCAGACATCCAGCCAGCAGAGACCGACCTACCCATCAGCTGTGACAGACCGACCCGGGAAGAGATCAGAAGAGCAGTGGCATTTTTGAAGAACGGCAAAGCAACAGGGCCAGATGGCATCCCAGCGGAGTCTCTGAAAGCAGACCTAGAGACAACAGTAGAGCTGCTGTACCCACTGTTTGGAAAGATCTGGGAAGAGGAGGTGATGCCGGCCGACTGGAAGGAGGGGTACCTAATCAAGCTTCCCAAGAAAGGCGACCTGAGCAAGTGTTCCAACTACAGAGGAATCACCTTGCTGTCAGTACCAGGAAAGGTCTTCAACAGGATCATCCTGGAGAGAATGAAGAGCTCCGTTGAGCCCCAGCTGAGAGACCAGCAAGCAGGATTCAGGAAAAAACGATCATGTACAGACCAGATCGCCACTCTCCGCATCATCGTGGAACAGTCTCTGGAGTGGAGCTCCCCGCTGTACGTCAACTTTGTGGATTACGAGAAAGCATTTGACAGCGTGGACTGAGAGACTCTGTGGAAACTCCTACGACACTACGGTGTACCCACAAAGCTTGTCCGCCTGATCAAGAGCAGCTACGATGGCATGACATGTTGCTTGATCCACGAGTCACCAGGGAGCTCCAGGTCAGAACCGGTGTCAGGCAGGGGTGTTTGCTGTCTCCGTTCCTCTTCCTGCTGGCCATAGACTGGGTCATGAAGAGGACCACAGAGCACAGACGAAGTGGAATACAGTGGACACTGTGGACACAGCTTGACGACCTCGATTTTGCAGACGACTTGGCTTTACTGTCCCACACTCATCAACAAATGCAGGACAAGACCACGAGGCTTGCTGACATCTCGTCCCAAGTGGGCCTCACCATCCACAAACAGAAAACAAAGACAATGAGGCTGAACGCAACCAAGGAAGCACCAGTCTTGCCTGCTGGCACCCCGTTGGATGAGGTGGAGTCCTTCACCTATCTCGGGAGCATCATAGACAAAAAAGGCAGCACTGATGCAGATGTCAGAGCACGAATCGGTAAAGCCAGAGCAGCCTTTCTCCAGTTGAAAAAAGTGTGGAGTTCCAGAGAGCTGTCACAACACACCAAAGTTCAGAAATCAACTCCAATGTAAAAGCAGTTCTCCTATATGGAGCAGAGACTTGGAGATTGACAAAAACCACAGTCAACAGAGTACAGATCTTCATAAACAGTTGCCTTAGAAGAATTTTGAAAATCCACTGGCCAGAGAAGATCAGTAATGTCAGACTCTGGGAGAGAACAGAGCAGATAACAGCAGAGAATGAAATTGGATGAAGAAGATGGGGATGGATTGGTCAGTCTGAGAAAGCCAGCTTCCAGTATCACTAGGCAGGCATTGTCATGGAACCCCCAGGGAAAGAGGAAAAGAGGCAGGCCGAGAAACACCTGGCGTTGAGACCTCCAAGCAGACATCAAGAGACTGGGAACCACCTGGAGTAAAATCGAAGGAGAAGCACAAGACAGGAGTCGCTGGAGGTCTCTCGTCGACGGTCTATACCCGGGGAGGGGTGACAGGCGTAAGTAAGTAAGCACAAGTACATAAAAAAACCAGACTAATGGGAACAGATTCAATCACAGGACAATAGCAGATGGATAGTGCCAGATCAGCTTGGCATCTAGGAAGGCACCAAGCTAATAGCACACCCATTGATGGCGAGGGTCTTGCATACACACGAATCAATCAAAGGCAAACAGAAGCAGTCCATCACACAGTATCATGACATACCTTCATCCATAGTGATTCGTAACGTGATGTGTTTCAGAGCTCCCCAACAGGGAAGCCAACCAGCCAGTGAAGAAAATGATGGTAAAGTGTATGTGGCCAAACCTCGTAAACTTTCATATGTCATCAATGATAGAGTTTCAATGCCATCAGTATGACTGCAGAGTGATGGTGGATCAATAGTGCACATATTGGCATGCAAGTGCCTGAGAAATAAAAACACAGACTATTAGAAAAATTAAATGTCAGATCATCAAAATGAAAAATACAAATTCTGATTTGTAACACCCTTCGTACAAAAACAAGAAGAAACAAAGACAAAAATCAAAGCATGCAATTTGTTTTGCCACTGCATGCCCAGACAGCAGTGATATTACAAAATCTGTATAGTTACAGGTAAGCCTTAGTATCAGTATAAAATAGTGAAATCAGATAAAATGTGCATCAGTCTCTGTCTACCATGTGAGCAAAAGGTAACAGGGTCGACGTCAGCAGTCTCTTAATCAACTATTAATGTATCAACCTCCTCGCGCATGGAGCCACCCATAATGTATACAGTACTGGCAGATGAATGCGCAAGGGGTTAAGTATGCAGCGGTGCAGAAACACGTTGCCCAGTCATAAATGGTGATTTGAAGCTCCATAATGAGTAGTCCAACTTGCAACCTAAACATTTGGAGACCATAAGCACATTTTCATTAGATGGGCTACTAATGTTTGAATCCATCTGTCCGGCCAGCCAACTAAATTTGTAGGTTTTCATCACCACTGATACATGTATGTTCAAAAAATCAGTGGATACATACATCTTCCCATCTTGATTTCTTCTTTCACTTTTTGCACTGTCTTGCCTTTTCCTGGGATGATCTTTGCTATATGCAGAATCTGATGAAACACTAGCTAAAGCTTCATCAAACAAATCAACCTCTACAGTCTCCACATAAGCACCTTCATATAAGCCAACAGATTCTTCTGTCTGACAGTTCACAACACAACAAACATCCTCTGGTCCGGATTCCACGTCACTTAAAGATGAGACAGATACACTAAAGTTATGTCCATCATGTGTATCTCTTACACAGCAACATTTCCTGATACCTGTATCTTTATGTTCGGAAAGAGTAAATGGCTCCTGTATTTGCTTCTGTCTACAAGGAGTGCAAAAATATTGCTCTGAATGGGGTTCACGGCTGCTAGAAGGCAAGTGAACTGAACAGTTATTCCTTCCTAAATGATGAAGCCCAGATATGTGTGGGTTGTTCTCATGACCTGTAGACATATGACAGCAATGCTCACTGCATACCGGCACTTCTTCTGACACAAAATCATTTGCTAACGCTGGCTCAGACCCTCTGATCTGGCGGTCACACAAAAAGCCCTGTTTTCCATCAGAACAATTCCAATACTTTTTGGACCAATCACAACCATCCAATTTCTTGGAGCACACAGAACAAGAGAGACATCCACTAGACAGGTACAACAGTCTGCTGTAGTTGTCAGAATTCAGGTTTGCATTCACCAAGTGCAGGGCTTGCAGACTGCCATGTGACAGCAGCTGTTCTAAAATCTGCAACAAAAACAGACCATAATAAACAACAGTGAATTGTAGGTGATACAATGATGTGTGCATGGGTCTGTGATTTTGGATCTTAAGGATCAAAGCCATAAAATAAAAAAATAGGAGACCAGCACAGAACTTTATGTATTCAACCCATTTGGCCCTGACGCAATTTCAGCAGGTGATGGATTGACCATGATAATTCAATGGTAACACCGTGGCGCCTGCAGATGGTCGAAATTCCGGCCAAGAGGTTAAATGGGTTAAAAACAAGAACACTTAAAAGAACTTCTATTAAATAAATATATATATATATATATATATATATATATATATATATATATATATATATATATATATATATATATATATATATATATATATATATATATATATATATATATATATATATATAATTTTTCAATAAATTCTGAGAATGCTGTGCTAATGCCATGAAATCCAGGCTGGTAAGCTTGCATTGTGTCATCAGGACATCAGCTGTCCTTTTGTGACTGCATCGCTTATTAGATCTTTTGAGCCTTCCACTGAACACCTACTACATAAAGTAATAGGGACTACCCCCAGGCGCCCCGCAACCCGCTGGAGAATATCCAGTCCTCCCCCCGAGAGGGGAGGCTAGTGCATGAATATTCCCAAACAGATCTTGGACCTGCTGGATTTTTCAATAAATTCTGAGAAGGACTGGATATTCTCCAGCGGGTTGCGGGGCGCCTGGGGGTAGTCCCTATTACTTTATGTAGTAGGTGTTCAGTGGAAGGCTCAAAAGATCTAATAAGCGATGCAGTCACAAAAGGACAGCTGATGTCCTGATGACACAATGCAAGCTTACCAGCCTGGATTTCCATGGCATTAGCACAGCATTCTCAGAATTTATTGAAAAATTATGTCCCTTGGAGCTACTCTGATTGAGTGCATTTTTTGGCTTGGGCGACGCCTTTGTTATAAGTAATGAATATATATTAATTTTTCTCTAAAATGTATTTTTTCGAAAAATACTTACCGATGACATGACTGTCTGGAAATAGTCTACTTGCTTACCAATTTTAGCCTAAGACCCAAAGGGTCCCCCCAGGAGGCTCTCGGGGATCCCTAACAGGGACGAGAGTAGCCTCCCCTGTCCATCCGGTCACGTGCCCGGTGGTGTCTCCTTTAGCCAGTTGTCTACGGAGTTACCAGCGGCAAGCGGGGAGAAGGGAGGGACCTCCGAGTCATGTCATCGGTAAGTATTTTTCGAAAAAATACATTTTAGAGAAAAATTAATTTGTTTCCTCAAAACACATTACCGATGACATGACTGTCTGGAAGAATGCCAAAAAGGAGGAGGGTGCCGCAGAATCCCTTTCTGAAACCTCATTAGGGACGAGGACGGCCCGTCACTCCTGATCACACACTCCCGACAATTTTAGCGAAGTGCATACGTAAGGCGCCGGGGGCGCCTGGAGGGAGTGCTGTGCCGCAGAGAAGTCGCCCACCAGAGAGAGGTTGTCGCGCTGGACCGTCAGGTCGCGGAGGTAGAAGCGGGCAAAGGTGGTTTCGGCCTGCCATCCCACTGCAGCCACAATGTCCTTAACCGCGCAGTTGCGGTCAAAGGCGAGACTTGCGGCCATAGCGCGAACTTCATGGGCGCGTATCCTGAGGGCCTCGGCTCCCTGTGGGGAGAGGTCGCAATAGGCGGACCGTATTACCCAGCGGAGCCAGGAGGAGATCGTTTGGGCAGAGATGTCAGTTCTGCCGGCGGTCAGAGGCAAGAAGAGATGAGTCCGTTCCCTCCGTACGGACTTGGAGCGACGCAGGTAGATACGGAGTGCACGCACCGGATCTTGCTGCCGAGTCTCCCGAGGAAGGTCGGGCCCCTAAGGCGGGCGAAGAGCGATGACCTGAGGCGCCGTCACGGGAGATCTAGTCATAGCGAGAAAGGACGGACCCGGGAGAAGCTGAACGGAGCCATCCACCCGGAACTGCAGGCAGGAAGGGCGAGACGAGAGCGCGTGGAGCTCGCTGACGCGGGCTGCCGTGGCGAGGGCCACCAGGAAGCAGGTCTCCGAGTCACGTCAGCGAAGCGGCCAGAAGGGGCGGTTCAATGGTCCGAAGTCAGCCAGGGGAGGACCAGGAAGGTCCCGGCGCGGGACAAGGGAGCGGGAGACCGGACGCTGCAGGCCAAAACGCCCCATAAGGTCGGGCAGGTCCTTGCAGGCGCTGGGTCGGGACGGCCGAGGTGACGGTAGGCGTCGGCGATCAAGAGGTGTAGCTGCTGCACCAGAGGGGAGCCAACCTTGGTCTTGGACGAACCAGCGAAGAAGTCCGCGAGCTGAGGAGTCGTCAGGCCGACGGTGGAGAGGCGGCGGACAGAGCACCAGGCACGAAGCACGCCACTTTCCCTCGTAGACACGTCTGGTAGAAGGTCTGCGGGCTGAAGCGATAGCGTCTGCAGTCGCACGCGAGAAGCCTCCAGCAGAGAGAGCTTGCCGCACAATCGCCAGGCGTGTAGGAGAAGTCGCTCGGGCAGGGGTGGAAGAGCAGCCGTCGGCGCTGCTCGAGCATCGTGCGGGGGGAGGGAAGAGGGAGGGTGAGCCCGAGGCGAGACTGAGAAGGTCGGAAGTCCACAATCCGGTCCAGGAGAACGGCCACCAGGAGAAGGACTGCGTTGCATCCCCGGAGGCTGAGCAGGACTTGAGGACCAGGACCGCCGGGGGGTAGGTGTAAGCGACCAGTCTGTCCCAAGGGATCGAAGCGCAGAACCCGGGAAGGATGTCCCAGCGTAGGGCGCAATCGGTGTGAAGAAGCTGCCTCGTTGCAAGAGGTAGGCAGCCAGGACGAACAGGAGACCTGGAGTGTGACGGGCTGGGAGGGAGAAGTCGCTGTCCTCGCACCAGCGAAGGGGCGATAGAGGAGGAAGCAGAGGTCGGGAGAGCGGGTTCCTCCTGCATCTGAAGGCAAGCCACGAAGGAGGGGTTGTCGGAAGGACGAGGAGGTCCTGAGTCCGAAGATCGAAACGCCAAGCGCCGAGGGCCTGCCGACTGCAACCAGTCCCAGCGGGTTGACATGCCGCGAAGTCAGGTTCGTGGGCCAGCGGTCGGCCGACGAGCGAAAATTCGGAAGAAGGAGAGCGCCCCAACCGTCAAGACCGGCCACGACGCAGCGAGAGACGGGCAGTGGTGGGGTCAGGGGGAATCCGGGAGCCGAGCCAAGAACGTCCGTCCAGCGAAGCCGATGGGCCGCAGCACAGGAGAGATCGGCACCAGGGTAGGGAGATCGCCGGAGGACGGCCTCCAGAGGTGGAGTACAGAAGACCGAGGGAAGGAGATCAGCCGCCGCACTCTTCAGGAGGAGGAGCTGGAGCCGCAGTCAGGTGGGGACCACCGCGCCTAGAAAGCACGAACTGGATCCGAGGCTCGGGAAGACGCACCAAGTTGCGGTTGGTCACCAATCCATCCCCAGGTGAACAAGTGGCGAGAGGGCGAGAGGTCGGACTGTTGGCGCTGACCAGGGCGACCAGGCGAGCAAACCAGAGGAGGAGAGCATCCGTGTCCTACGAAGAGGGACCACTGACTGATACCGCCGAAGCAGGTCGACCAAGGAGGAGAACGGCTGGCGGAAGATCGAAGGTCTCGGGCAACCAAGGCATCCACGATCCACGCAGGGACCCAGGGCTGAGGGGGAGACCACACCAGAGAGGCCGAGCTGTAACCGGTCCCGTCGACGGCAAGCGAAGACAACGGCGGGGGCGGGAGGCATGGGGACGAATATAAGCAACGGGTAGGTCCAGGCTGGCGGCGACGACCCAGGGCTGAAGGCGACGCGAAGGGTCCTAGGCGGGGGAGCCGTGGCGAGCGACGAGCAGCATCGCAACTTCCCAAGGAAGAGCGGAGACCTGCGCGCGAAGGGCGAGGGCCTTGGTCCGAAGGGGCGGGAACTCAATCCACAAGGGTGGAGCTGGGCCCACAGGCCTAGAAGGGTTCCTTCAGAGACTGCCAGGCAGGGCCGAAAGACGCGGGTACCCACAGGAGCACGGTAGAGCTGCGACATCGCATCAGGGGAGATGGCCAGGAAGGAGCCAGGCCACCACGAGGCAAGGGGCGGAGGGTTCGAAGCCACGCGGAAGATCCGCTAGAGCTGGGAAGGGTTGCCGCAAGCACGAGCGCCGGCGGAACCACCGGAGGCAGCGAGAACGAAGGGGAGCGAGAGGCCAGGACGCCAGCAGGCCAGCGGCGAACGCAGGACGCCCAGTCATCCACCGGAGAGGGTCGGGGAGATGCTGGAGGCGAAGGGTGCAGGGAGCGGGGGAGAGGATGTCCCGAGGAGAACAACAGCGCCGAGCACAAGGCGAAGGTCGACAGGGACACCGGAGGTAGTCGAGCGGGCAGGCGACGAACATCGGACGCCGCAACTATCCAAGCGACGAGGGCGAAGACATGGATCCCCACTGCACTGGGTGTACCCCAGGGGGCACCCATCCAAGTGCTAACAGAGCGCGACGAAGCTTCCCTTCGGTGAACAGACGAGAACCGGTGAAAACGTGGAAGGCCGTAGGCGCCAGGGGAAACGGCCCGAAGTCCTGATGTACGTGGAGGCCGAACCAGACGCAGCGCGAGGCTCAAGGAGGGGGCACGTAGCTGGCTGGGGGACCCAACGGATGAGTCAGCGGGTTGGAAGGAGGGACATAAGGCCGACTAGGGTACCAACAGGCGATAAGGGTCGCGGTGCCCGGGGCTCAAGAAGGGGCACAAGCGGCTTGGCGACTCGCCGTAGGAGTCAGCGGGCCCAGAGACTGAGGCCGAAGTGCCGAAGTCAGAACGAAGGCGACAAGGTCGCGGTGCCCGGGGCTCAAGGAGGGGGGCACATAGTCGGCTAGACGACTCGCCGTAGGAGTCAGCGGACTTAAGGCTGGGGCCGAAGGCCGACGCGTGAACGAATTGGCGACAAGGTCGCGGTGCCCAGGGCTCAAGGCGGGGGCACCTAGCGGCTCGGCGACTCGCCGGAGGAGTCCGCAGGCTTAGGAGGGGCCGCAAGGCCAACGCGTCTACAATAGGCGACAAGGTCGCAGTGCCCGGGGCTCAAGGAGGGGGGCACGTAGCCGGCTTGGAGACGCGCCGGAGGAGTCAGCGGGCTGAGCAGGTCCGAAGACCGACGCGTAGACTAGTTAGCGACAAAGTCGCGGTGCCCGGGCTCAAGGAGGGGGGCACGTAGTCGGCTAGGCGACTCGCCGGAGGGTCAGCGGCTTGCCGACGCACAAGCTAATTAGCGACAAAGGTCGCGGTGCCCGGGGCTCAAGGAGGGGGGCACGTAGCCGGCTTGGCGACTCGCCGGAGGAGTCAGCGGGCTCAGGAGGGCCTCGAGGCCAAGCGTCAACTTCTTCTTTTTTTTTTTTTTTTCTTATAAGTAACAGGCGACAAGGTCGCGGTGCCCGGGGCTCAAGGAGGGGGGCACATAGCCAGCTAGGCGACTCGCCGGAGGAGTCAGCGGGCTTAGAAGAAGGGCCAAAGGCCGACGCTTAAACTAATTAGCGACAAGGGTCGCGGTGCCCGGGGCTCAAGGAGGGGGGCACGTAGCCAGCTTGGCGACTCGCCGGAGGAGTCAGCGGGCTTGAGGTTTGGCCGAAGGCCGACGCGTGAACTAAGGCGACAAGGTCGCGGTGCCCGGGGCTCCTTGTTTTAAGGAGGGGGGCACGTAGCCGGCTTGGCGACTCGCCGGAGGAGTCAGCGGGCTTAACGCGTCTACGAAGAAGCTACAAACTTACCAGGGACGTGAGGCGTGGGGTATCCCAAGTCCGAGGGGAGCTTGAACAATCCCACCGTGCTGCGGGAGGTCCCCAGGAAGGCGGAAAGTCGCGGGTCGCTCGGCGGTGGAACCAGAGTAGTGACCGAGAACCTCCAGTCAAGAGGGGCAGCCAGCGCAGCCGATGACAGAGGAGCAGGCGGGACCCGGTCGACAGACTGTGTGGCTGACACCAGGCCACGAAGTCGCCGTCCTGGGCAGATGCGCACTTGGTACTGCAACATAAACCCATACATGAAAGGTGACAGGCGGCGGGCAACTAACGCCGCCAGTTAAAGGTCCGAAGTAAGGAACGAGCGAAACTCACCGTGAAACGCAGAGAGAAAACAAACAGAAGTCCGAGCCAAGCACGACGTCCGGCCCCACAGGGCGAGACGTAGGAAGCGGCCGAGACTTTACCTTTCCATGGCGGAACGGCAGAGTGACGAAGCACAAGCACCGGACACTAGGTCACTGGAAGTCGCCGTACTGGGGAGAGGCGCATGTGGTAACTGCAACCCAAACCCAAACATGAAAGGCGACCAGCGGCGGGTAACAACGCCGCCATTTAAAGCTTCGAAATTTAAGAAACACATGAAACTGACAGTGAAATGCAATGAGAAAACAACAGTAGCTCGAACGAAGCCCGACGTCCGGCCCAGTAGGAAGCGGCCGAGACTTTACCTTTCCATGGCGGAACGGCCGAGTGACGAAGCACAAAGTACCGGACAGTAGGTCACTGGAAGTCGCCGTACTGGGGAGAGGCGCACTTGGTAACTGCAACCCATACCCAAACATGAAAGGCGACCGGCGGCGGGAAACGAACCCCGCCATTTAAAGCTTCGAAATGAAGAAACTCACCGTGAAATGCGGAGAGAAAACAACAGTAGCTCGAGCGAAGCCCGACGTCCGGCCCAGCCAGGCGAGACGTAGGAAACGGCCGAGACTTTACCTGTCCATGGCGGAATGGCAGGGTGACGAAGCACAACCACCGCGCGACGGAAGCCTAGAAGGTTCCAGGGCCAGCCAAGTGCACGAGGCACAGACGAGGGCTAACAGAGAAGACGGAGGCCACGCCAGAAGCAGTAGACGAGGGCTAGGCGAAGGCAGGCCAGTAAGGGACGGTCGAACCGTACACAGTCTTTCCAAGGGTCAGAGGCTCAGGTAAAAGCGTCCGAACGCTAACAGCGAAGTAGACAACTGGCTAAAGGAGACACCACCGGGCACGTGACCGGATGGACAGGGGAGGCTACTCTCGTCCCTGTTAGGGATCCCCGAGAGCCTCCTGGGGGGACCCTTTGGGTCTTAGGCTAAAATTGGTAAGCAAGTAGACTATTTCCAGACAGTCATGTCATCGGTAATGTGTTTTGAGGAAACAAATATATATGTATTCTTTTGTAAAAACATTGAAGGAATGAAAACAAACACGTTATTGATAGCAGGGCCTTGCTGCACGGATCCCTTGTAGGCCTTCGGGAGGTCAAAGGAACCATTGTACCCCTCAGGCCTTCTGGGTACAGTGGTTCCTTTCACCTCCCTCAGGCCTACAAGTACAAGGGTCCATCTAGCAAACCCCTGAGACCAATAACATTTATATATATATATATATATATATATATATATAATATATATATATATATATATATATATATATATATATATATATATATATATATATATATATATATATATATATATATGTGTGAGAGAGAGAGAAGGAATCCATTTACACGAGATGTGTTCTGGAGTTGAATTTTTATTTCAACATGTCAGATTTGTCTGTGAGGGCTTCATCAGGGGATTGGGGAATCCCCTGATGAACCCTCACAGAAAGGGCAAATGACATGTTGAAATAAAAACGCAACTCCAAAACAACTTGGTGTAAATGGATTCTTTCTTCTTCTAATTATTCTTCAACTTCATCGTTGCTTGAATCTTTTTTAGGAGTGTGTGGTGCCTATACCATGGTGGCAACCAAACCAAAGGTACAAAAAGCATACAAACCAAAAACAAAGGTGGAGCACTTTTGTCCGTGACTGCAAGAACTCGCAACACTTTCAAACGAGAGCAAAGGGTTCTGACAAGGGAGGGGTGTGAGGGAATTTGCTCCAATGTCATTGCTCGCACACTGATTTCATCAGCCCTCCCAAGCACCAAGCTAAGGTGATCCAAAAATGACTGAAAATTCAAAGGAGGAAACTCCTGCTGCCTATGCTGTGTTGTGCCGCTGTAAAGATGGTTGCACTGGGTGTGCCAAACTTTCTCTGTGGGTCGTAAATCTGTGAGGGAAAAATATCACAGACATTGATCCACTAATGCATGCATCTCAGGTATGACTTACAATACCAGTGGTTGCATGCACAAGGGGGTTTAACCCTTATCATTCGGAATACACCAGTGTGTGAAATAAGTTTGACTGAAATAGTTCAAGGGTAGTGCCAGAATAGCTTGGCGCCTAGAGGCGCCAAGCTATTCTGGCTCTACCCTTGAACTAAAGCCATTGGTCTATATCCTTATCTGTAAGTACTATAGTGTAGCTTGCATATGGTAGTGTACAAATTTGAAGCTTTTAGCCTCAGTATGATATTGATTAAGCATGGATTATCTTCACAAAACAGGCAACACAACACAAAATGCTGTACAATTAGAAATGTCTCAATTATTCAATGTGGGCAGTCTGCATCTCCAAGTCAAAAGTAGAGACAGTCAATATGTAGTGAATTCTTTGGCAATGTACACCTAATTATTACTTTTTTGTTATTTTGTAATGCACACTCATTAGGCACAACAATGAAATAAATGATTGCTTGACAAATTTCTCTGATTTGTTGGATTAACAGAGTCATATGAAATACTCTCTAATCGCAACATTCTAGTTTAACCCCTTCACCTTCAATCCCAAAAGTGAACACAACCAGAATCAAGTGATTGCTCAATAAGCAACATATATCTATAACTAATTATTTCAGTTACACTATTCATTGCCACTGACAGTTAAGTGGTTAATGAACAGCCTAAACATCTATCTTAACAAAAAAATGTCATGCAAGAACAGCAAATTTCGCTTTCTTGTACTAACCTGGGTCAACATGAGGCCAGTGGTTAAGAAAAGGCAGGAGGTAGGTGGACAGATAGTGTTTAAGAAACCGATTCCTGAAGTAGCCCCTCACGCCATTCCAAGGACAAGAGGGTTCCCAGGGCTCCCTCAGCCTGTTGGAGTAGCGAAGTTTCTCACACAGCCACCTCCAGGCTGCTGTAGTGTCTAGGGCTGCCACAGGAAGTTATTAACTTAACCCTACAACCTTTGAATGCAACACCCCAACAATAAAAAGTTGCAATTAAGGTAACATTTCCATTGTTTTTCACACGCTGCTCACGTTAACATCAGGAGCTTCGTAAATTTGATTTCACTATATTTAAGAGGGCATTTATTTATCTCCAAATGCTGCAAATAATTTTAATTTTGAAAAACAACTGTTGCTGTTGTGGTCTGAATAAGACATGTTCCATCAAAAAATCACTTAAAGTTAAACCGGTTTCAGCCACATGTGCCTCCCATTTGCCCGCTAGTGATTTAAATGTGAAGCAACACCGTAAATTTGAGAGAGAATTGTGGATTTTATCACAAGAAAAGCTGACCTACCCATCAAACACTTCATCAACTAGGAGATAAATTTACTAAGCTCCTGATGAAACATGGGCCATGTATGAAAAATAACATGTCTCATTGTCTGACATAAAATGTTATCTTGCAACTTTTGATTTTGAGGGAGTTGTGTTTAAAGGGTTGTAGCTTAAAGGGAATGCAACAGTATTCACAAGTGGGTAAGCTTTTTCCTGGTGGAACAGACTTTTTAAATCTCTAGGCATTGGAAAAATTATGTGTAGTGTATAGGCTCCATGAGGCTTTTAAAAAAATTGAATAATTATATATATACATTAGTACAATAGTAGTTCCCCCTGCAATTAAAAAAAAAATCCAACACAAAATGTGAAGAAATGTGCAGTGTGTGTGTGTCTTGGGGGGGGGGGGGGGGGGGGGGGCAGTACTTACCTTCACCAAGCCTGCTTTCCAAAGTAATCAGTTGACATGGACTTAGAGCTGTCAGCAGCTGGTCTAGCACGGGTAAAGGAAGCTCTGCACATGCAAAAGGTGCATCTGTAGATAGTTCACGTGATCGTGTCCCATTCTGTCTAATTCCAACTGCAACAGACCGATTCTACACTACAGCAGCGTCTTGAGAATCTGGCTTTCCTACTGACCAAGAGTGACTACAGCTGTTTCTCGAACAGAGGCAGTTGAGTATACGACCATTAAGCTTTGATACGCTGATCTATTTTTCAGTATGAGACTGCTTTTTAAGAAACTACCCCTGCGCACTTCCAGTTCTATGACAATAATGATCAAACGTTTATTCGCTGGTCTGAAGACCTCCAAGCGTGCCAATAATGAATTAATCAAGAAACGCAGGTGTGCACTTTCAAGTTACTTACCATATAGACAGCTGTTAAAGTATGGTGTGATGTCGCTCGTGATAAAATGTACAGCAAGTTGCTGTAGGGACTTCATTATTTTGCCCATGTATCTCCTTTCGCTTTTCTCGCCTGGGTTTCCGCCATCTTGCACAGGGGAAGCAATCCCTCAAAACAAATTTAAACTCTCTGAGGTAGTGTCGGGTCCGTCTTTTTACCCAAATGAGCCTTACATTATACAGTCATGT
The DNA here is from genome assembly GCA_036245525.1 of Semisulcospira habei. Taxonomy (NCBI): domain Eukaryota; kingdom Metazoa; phylum Mollusca; class Gastropoda; family Semisulcospiridae; genus Semisulcospira; species Semisulcospira habei. Next base: position 138,038,038 of record BTPG01000005.1, on the reverse strand, counting down.
GTTCTATACGGATGTTCAGCTTTGTGCGGTCTGTCAGCGTGTGTCAGGATTCACCATTTTCGTCGAAACGTGCAGTTTCTGGACGTCTATTTTATTCTTGTAGTAATGAATATGCATGCAATTTAGTGCTTAATGAATGAGTAGAAAATCGAAAACTGATGATGTCATTGTGCATGACTTCTATTTGTGAGTGCGGGTGTGGCTGGCCAAGCCAATCCTGGAGCCACACCTGCGAGGGCAATGGGGGCACTGGAACGTAGCTGTGGGGAGAGTCGACGCTGTCTTTCTGTGAGCTCTGGCACTGGTGATCAGTTGGCGCCGATCAGTTGTGTTCAAAGCCGAGCGTGCAGGCTTTCCTGGTGGCGGCACGCCAGCCAGATCAGTCTGTCTTGGCAGTGCTTCAAGTTCCTTTATCGGGAAGACGCATTACTTGAGGCTGTCTTTTATGCAGTCTTTGAAGCGTTTTGTTTTGGCCGTCCTTGCTTCCTGTGGCCTTTTGAGAGTGCACCATACAGGAGTTGGCGTGGCATGCGAGAATCATCCATGCGTATGACATGACCTGTCCAGCGAAGTTGTGTCTTTAAGATCAAGACTGACTTCAACACTCACTAAGCCAGCATTATCCAGGACTTCCAGGTTTGTCATCTTGTCTTGCCATTTGATGGCCATGAGTGAGCGCAGGGATCTCATGTGGAAACGTTCAAGCTGTTTGATGTGCTTTCTGTACAGCGTCCATGACTCACAGCCGTAGAGGAGGCTGGGCAGGACTACTCAGCCTTGCCCGTAGCTTTGATCTTGGTGGAGAGCTTGACGTTGTTGTTATTCAACACACGAGTGCGCAGACGACCCAGGGCTTGGCTGGCTTTGCTGATGCGAGCTGCAATTTCCTTGTCGATAGTACCGTCAGAAGAGATGATGCTCCCCAGGTACCTGAACTGGTCGACAGTCTTCAGCTCGGTGCCTTCGATATACACTTTGGGTGGGGGGGTGAGGGGGGGGGGGGCTCTTGTGCCTGGGGCTGGTTGGTGCAGGACCTCAGTCTTGTTGAGACTGATGGTGAGGCCAAACAGTCGGGAGGCTTCTGAGAACCTGTTGACGATGGTCTGTAGGTCAGACTCTGTGTGCGCCATCAGCGCACAGTCATAGGCAAACAGCGCCTCAAGGATCAGTCTCTCGATGGTCTTGGTCCTGGCGTTCAGTCAACGGAGGTCGAAGAGAGAGCCGTCTAGTCTGTACTTCAGGTATACTCCCTTCTCAAGGTCACGTACTGCATGGGTCAGGACACACGTGAAGAACAGGTTGAACATCACGGGAGCAAGAACACAACCTTGTTTGACACCGTTGGAAATGTCGAAGGGTGCGGATGTGTCGCCGTTTGACTGGACAACTCCTACCATTCCATCATGGAAGAGGTGGATGATGTTGGTGAACTTCCTGGGGCAGCCAAGCTTTGCGAGGATGACCCAAAGCGCTTCTCTGTTCACGGTGTCGAATGCTTTGGTCAGATCTATGAAGACAGCGTAGAGGTCCATGTGCTGCTCAATGCATTTCTCCTGGACCTGTCTCACAGAGAAAACCATGTCGACTGTGCTGCGGCCGGGTCTGAAGCCACACTGAGCCTCTGGGAGTGCTTCCTCAGATACAGAGCTGATCAGGCGGTTGAGGATGACTCTCGCGAGGATCTTGCCAGCAATGGACAAGTAAGATTTCTCGCTAATTTGCAGTCTGCTTTGCTGCCCTTGTTCTTGAACAGGGAGACGATTGTAGCATCTCTAAATTCCTGTGGCATGTTCTCCTCTGCCCAGATGCATGTCAAAATTTTGAGGAAGGCATCAAGGGTCTCAGGCCCAGCTGCTTTGAAGAGCTCTGCAGGGATGCCGTCCATGCCTGCAGTCTTGCCGGAGCTAGTCTGGTTGATCGATTTCTTGACCTCGTCCAGGGTAGGCAGGAGGTCAAGGTCATCCAGTGTCGGCCTTTGGGGAATCATGTCCAGGGCCGCGGGGTCGACAGTGGAAGGCAGGTTCAGCATATTTGAGAAGTGTTCTCTCCAGCACTCAGTGTTGCGGCCTTTGTCTTTCAGCAAGGTGAAGCCGTCGGAAGAAAAGAGAGGGGTTGTGCTGGGTCTGGCAGGGCCGTAGACAGCTTTCATTGCGCTGAAAAACTCCTTGGAGTTGTTGGATTCAGCAAAGTGTTCAAGTTCTTTTGCCTTGCTGTCCCACCAGGTGTCCTGCATGTTGCGGAGCTCTCTCTGGGCTTTTCTCTGGAGGTGTTTGAAGCGGTCTTTCTTGGACAAGGAGTTGATGTCGTTCTGCCACTCGATGAAGGCACTGCGCTTTTGCTCCAGTAGCTTGTTGATCTCTTCATTGTTCTCAACGAATCAATCCTGGTGTAATAATAATAATAATAATAATTACGGTATTTATAATGCGCTTATCTTATAATAATTATAACTCTAAGCGCGCACTCACAACTCGCACACGCATGTGCACGCTTTAGACAATGACTCACGTAACACAAATAGTGAAGATACATTAGGACGGTCAGCTTGGGCTGGGGGGTGTGGTGATATAGATATATATGGTGTACCCTCTGCTTGGGTGCAAGCACGTCTTTGGCAGACTCCGTCACCATCCCCTTGAACTGGTTCCACATTTCAGTTGGGTTGCCAGTCAACGGTCCATGGGCAGTTGGCAGGTCATCAAGGTGGGACTGGAAGTTTTCCTTGACGTCCGGGCGCTTCAGCTTGGCCAGGTTGAATGAAGGTCGGGTGAGCTTTGTCTTCTTCCTGTGTGCTGATGCAATGTGCAGGTTGAGGACAGACCGCACCAGCCGATGGTCGGTCCAGCACTCGGCTCCTCTCATGGCTCTGGTGATTCTGACATCACGAGTATCCCGCTGGCGGACAATGACATAGTCTATGAGATGCCACTGCTTGGACCTGGGATGCATCCATGTTGTCTTGTACTTACTAGCCAGCCTGAAGAGGGTGTTGGTGATGGCGAGTCCATTCTCAGCGCACAATGTCAGCAGCAGGCCATTGCTGCTCATCTTGCCCAGCCCGTGTGCTTAATACATGTATTATATTTTGTTAGTTTATATGGGGAGAACATATGGCCGTGTCATTTAACGCTGAAACTACACCAATCATGTGTGCAAGTACACACACACGTAATGATTTGAAACACGCACACATGAATGTTACCAACAGAAAAAGCAACAAAAGAAAAGATCTATATTATTAATCATAAGTAAATCCACATTTAACACACTGTTTCAGTACATCATTTTATTATACCAAAATAAAGATTGTGGTAGGGGTCCACAATCTACAAGCCGGAAGGGCGCATGTTCAAACTCTCCAAAGTGAAAATTTACACGGTGGTGAGGGGGGGGGGTGCGCAACAGCCTTCTAACTCTTAAAACAGTGTTAAAAGTGAACATTTACAAACGTTTTGTAAAAATTGTGTTTAGCACACTTAGATGCGGCGCACGACAGGCTTCTAGCTCTTAAAACAGTTTTAAAAGTGAAAATTAAAAATCGTTTAAAAAAATTGTGCTTCAGTAGCGTGCTTAGAAACACTGTTTTAGCAACGATTTTCGGTTGTAACTTTAGAAGTGCTCGGAGGTATTCTAAACGCGCTAAAACGCTTTTAAAACTGAATGGACGCTGAATGGGTACCATTTTCAATCAGCCGCCTCATTGAATTTGACATCAACGAAGAAAACAGAGATCGCTGCTTCCTATGACGGAATACAACGACATAACAACTTACATCGGTTTCAGCGTTTGAAATTTACCGAGAAGGGCTGAAAAGCCTTGGGAAGTGAAATATTGTCGGAGATCGGCGGAGGTCAGCAGGCATAACGCAGCCTAACTTTGTATATAATTATAATAAGCTCAATTACCATCAATACCACAGTGGGTAAGGCGCGCGCTCAAAAACGATGTCAACCACGACCGGCATGGTTCGAGCCATAGCTTGTCTTTTTCTCTTAGTTTTTTTCTTGTTATTGTGCTGCACATATTTAATTATTTCCCTATTCCTCCAGCAGGACTGCTTCCTTGCCGAAGAATTTTTTGTTTTGTTTTGTTTTTATGTGTGGAAAGTCTCCACCGGATTTGGAGCAGCCATCTTGGCCGGAATGGAACTGACATGTTTTGACGCAATAAAGTTAATTGACGTCAGTCTTCTAGGTGTTAGTTCATTTTGTACAACTTTCAGTTGTCAGCTATTTTTTCACGTCATACCTTCAGTTGCATCCTCATTATCAGAAAAAATAAGTTGCAAATTGTGTACTTGTTTGTACATATATTCTGAACAAACCTAAATATTTATAAATTGTGATGTAACGGCTGTCTTTGCTAATCGTGTTTCTTTTTTCATTGGGATTTTCACTCCATACTGGTGATTATAAATCTTTACTGCGAATGAACTATTAAAGGAACCCCCTCTCAGTTTATTTATATATCGGTGACATAGTGCGTTAGACAATTTTTAAGCTAAAACTTTATTAACTTTTTCTAGAAACGTGTCGTGCAGCAGTTTTAAAACCTCAGTTGACTAAAACGATTTTAACTTTAAAATGCTTTTAATTTAGAAGGCTGTTGTGCATCCGGCCCCTGAACGTTCGAGACCAACCCCACCCCACCCTCTCCATCCGCCAACAAAAGAAAAATCCGTTGCTGCTAATCCCCTTTCATCTACACACATCCAGTTCTACACCACTCTCCACTCATTCATAACTTGACAGATTTAATCATCCACCCAGTCTATAAGTCACGAACTTAAAATACCAAAATAGTCCTGTACATTACAATGCAAATGCTTGGAAATCGTTTTTCATTTCCATAAGTATGTGGCCCTTTGTCATCTCCCTGACATCTGTATCGAGACAAATCACTAACCTATCTCAGTTGTTGGGTAAGCTGTCCTGCACTAATTTGTGATCATGTGATCAACATGCATATGTAACTCAATTTATAGTCCGAGCCGGATAACTCGGTCGTGTAATCACCCAAAACTTAGTCCTGTTTAACTTTGCTCTGTTTTCCATGCATTTTGTCCTGGATTTCTTAGGTGGTGTGATCCCGGTCTTACTGTGTGATGAACCTCACTAAGAACTAAAAATAGGTGACAGACCGCATCACAATGGCAGAGAGATGGGTCAGATGCCGCGGTTCAGTTGTGCTCAGCAATTGCAGCAAACCCGGCAAAGTCTATTTGTTTTTTGTTTTGTTTTTCCAGTCGGCCTCTTTGTTTTTGAATCTGTCCTCTGTTTTTGAACCTGTATATTGGTCATTTTGAGCCAGAGACTAAGACAAGGACAGTCTGATATAAAACCTACGACCTGAGGACCTCGATGCCACCGTCCCAGCTTGCTAGGCCATGGCAAACGAACCAAGGGTTTAAAGGGTGGGGCCAGTACTGCGCACACTGCACTCCACCAAAAAGCTCCACCGCGCAGGCTTTAGGAAACGCCCACGGACTATGACACTGAACTTTCCAAGTCCTGTAGCGATGGGCAAGGGGCAAAACGGCAGGTGAAAGATGTCACTGGAAGCCGCAGTCTCAAACCTGCATGCAGGCGGTTCAGGATATTGGTCACCTGATGTTGACCTGGGGATGACAACGTCACTCGGCACACCCTGAACGACCAAGCAGCCTTCTCTAGGGACAGCACTGCTTGCTCCACACGGAGAGGGGCCTAGAAAAGGTGGCCTAACCAAAGCTCATCCCCTCGTAACCCCAGTTGGCTAGCCGCGGTCAACGGGCATCTTCTCATGCGGTCAGAAAACAAGAAAAAACAACGGATCCACTCTCATGACGACCACGACCGGACTCAACGTAGCATGCTGGAACATCCGAACCATGCTCAACACAGCAGACAGCGGACGCCCTGAGCGTCGCTCCGCCCTCATTGCCCATGAATTGCGGAGGTTAAACATCGACATCGCCGCGCTCAGCGAAGTACGCCTCCCGGAGGAAGGCAGCCTCCAAGAACTTGGCGCTGGCTACACCCTCTACTGGTCAGGCAGGCCTGCATCAGAAAGACGGCTCTCAGGCGTGGGCTTCATGGTGAAGACCCCCATTGCGACTAAGTTGGAAAACCTACCAACGGGTCACTCCGACCGCATCATGTCCATGCGCCTCCCACTGAGACACCAGCAATACGTCACCCTTCTCAGTGTGTACTCCCCAACCCTCCTGGCAGAGCCTGCAGAAAAAGACAAGTTCTACTCTGACCTGCGCAGCCTCCTGCAGAGCACCCCTGCAGACGACAGTCATCATCCTTGGCGACTTCAACGCCAGAGTGGGCCAAGACTCTGAAGCCTGGAAAGGAGTCCTCGGCAAGCATGGCGTTGGGAACTGCAATGACAATGGCCGCCTACTGTTGGAGCTCTGTGCAGAGCAGCAACTTGTCATCACCAACACTACTTTCCAGCAAAAGGACAGTCGAAAGACCACCTGGATGCATCCTCGCTCCAAGCACTGGCACCTTATCGACTATGTACTAGTGCGTCAGAGGGACCGCAGTGACGTCCTCCTCACCAAAGTGATGCCCAGCGCAGAGTGCCACACTGACCACCACCTTGTTCGCTGCAAACTCAGGCTCCGCCTCAAGCTGAAACCCAAGAAAGGGGGCCCCCCCAAGAAAAAGCTTGATGTTGCCAGCCTTCAGCATGACGACAAGAAAGCTGCCCTTCAGGCCGATTTACAGCGCATGCTCAAAGACACAGTTGATCCAGCAGACTCCTCCCCTGAAACACTCTGGGAACAACTGAAAACTGCTATTGTAAAATCTTCTGTGGAAGTCTTGGGCTTTGCTAGAAAGAGGAACAAAGACTGGTTTGATGAAAACGACGTAGAGATCCAGGAACTTCTAGCAAAAAAAAGAGCCGCCCACCAGGCCCACCTAGCCCAGCCTTCCTGCCCTGTGAAGAAGTCTGCCTTCCGCCTCATCTGCAGCAGTCTCCAGCTCAAGCTTAGAGAACTCCAGAACGAGTGGTGGTCCAGACTCGCACAGAGGACCCAGCTCTGTGCTGACAACGGTGACTACAGGGGCTTCTACGAAGCACTGAAAGCAGTGTGTGGCCCTAGGCACCTGGTACAAAGTCCCCTGCAAAGCGCTGATGGACAGGCACTCCTCACAGATAATACCTCCATCTTGAACCGCTGGTCGGAATACTTTTAAGACCTCTTCGGCGCTGAGCGCACTGTTCAAGAAACAGTCATCCTCCAAATCCCACACCTTCCACTAAAGGTTGAATTGGACGAACCGCCCACCGCCGAAGAGACCCTCACAGCCATCCACCAGCTCAAGAGTGGCAAAGCAGCAGGCATTCACGGAATCCCGTCAGAGATATGGAAACATGGAGGCCCAGCACTGCACAACAAGCTCCACGACCTCTTTCTCTGCTGCTGGGAAAAAGGAACACTACCAAAGGATCTCCGTGATGCAGTCATCATCACCCTGTACAAGAACAAAGGAGAGAAGTCTGCCTGCTCTAATTATCGTGGAATTACCTTGCTGTCCATTGCCGGGAAAATTCTCGCAAGGTTGCTCCTGAATCGGCTGGTATCTGCCATCGCTGAAGACCACCTCCCAGAGGGCCAGTGTGGCTTCAGAGCCAACAGGAGTACCACCGACATGGTCTTTGTGCTGAGACAGCTTCAGGAGAAGTGCCACGAGCAGAACAAAGGGCTGTACGTAACGTTTGTCGACCTAACAAAAGCGTTTGACACTGTGAGCAGGCAAGGTATGTGGCAGATCCTGGAGCGACTAGGCTGTCCCCCAAAGTTCCTCAACATGATCGTCCAGCTCCACGAGGACCAGCAAGGCCAGGTCAGACTAAACAGTGACTTCTCAGAACCATTCCCCATTCGCAATGGCGTGAAGCAAGGCTGCGTGCTGGCACCGACCCTCTTCACCATGATGTTGAAGCAGCAGGCCACAGTGGACCTTGACGATGACAACGCAGTGTACATCAGGTATCGTCTCGATGGCAGCCTGTTCAACCTCAGACGACTGCAGGCCCACACGAAAACCCTAGACCAACTGATTCGTGAGCTGCTCTTTGCTGATGACGCTGCCCTCGTTGCACACACAGAGAGAGCCTTGCAGCGCATTACGTCCTGCTTCGCAGATGCCGCCCAGCTCTTTGGACTTGAGGTCAGTCTGAAAAAGACAGAGGTCCTTCATCAGCCAGCACCCAAGGAAGAGCATCGCCCTCCCCACATCACCATCGGCGAGTCTGAACTGAAGTCTGTACACCAGTTTACCTACCTCGGCTGCATCATCACGTCAGACGCCAAGCTGGACAAGGAGCTGGACAACAGGCTGGCAAAAGCGAACAGTGCTTTCGGGCGACTATTCAAGCGGGTGTGGCACAATCAACAGCTGAAAAAAGGCACCAAGATCAGCGTGTACAGAGCTGTCGTCCTCACCACCCTGCTGCACGGTTCCGAGTCCTGGGCCCTCTACCGCAGCCAACTACGACTCCTTGAAACGCTTTCACCAGGTCTCCCAGCATCGCCAGCAGAAGCCGGCCGTCTTGCCAATGACAGTGCTCGATCCGATCCGAGAGGTCTGTACTGGCGCTGGTCCGTGCTAAGTGTCAATAAGTGTCTGCCACCCGGTAAATTCGAATGATGCTGAGGGGTCCGATTCCGCTTGGGAACCCCTAAACGAACTTGGCCAAAATAGGGGTAGTCCGGTCTGTGGGGAGAGTTGCTCCGCTGCACATCAGGCCTGTAGTACTCTCCCCTCTCCCTCGTGTCCGTACTGTCAGAGACTCCTTGAGTCGCTGCAATCGCATCCACTGTCGCATGCGAGAAGCCTCTTGGTGCGAGTGCTGACTGTCCATCTGCCAGCGTGCCGCGCCAATCGCTCTGTGTCTGTACAAACAGTTGCTGCCAGTGTTGCGATCGTCTCGAACGCTGAGCTGAGGCAGGGTTTCGCCGCGCGCCTCCAAAGGACTGTGAACCAGCAGAACCGCTCATCAAAGTCCTAATCACCATGCCATCCCTGAGCTTGTGGGGCCCTTAGGTACCCGTCCTGAGGGAGGGAACGCGCTGACGCATCTTAACCCATATCCGCCTGAGGCTAACAGCTTCAATTTGTGCCCTGCCATACACAGGTCATACTATAGAAAAAATAAGAATACAGCCCAAAGGCTTTACCCGGAATAGCGTGAAGCATAGCGGCGCCAAGCCACTCCGGCGTTACCCTTTAACTATTCTTATTCGAACGTATGTCACCCTCTGGTGAACAAGATAAGGGTTAAGATGACTTCCACCATACCTGTTGTTCCCAGGCGGTTATCCAACTAAGGATTAACCGCCCCCAAACGGCTTAACTTCGGTGAACAGACCAACCGGGGAAATCACATGCAATAGTGGTTGGCTACGCAAGGAGTCCGTTCCTCGAAGGAGCTCATCCACGGCCCAGGCTTGTGGATCCCGTCTGGAGGCGACAGAGGAAGCAGCTTCCTGTTCCACTACAGGAGGACCGGCCTATGATCGGAGTCTCCTCACACGCGTAGAGTAGTTGGAAGGCAGCCAGGTGTAGTAACACTCTTTGCGCTGCCGCTGACCCTGCCACAAGGGGAATCCGCGCGTACGTTGAGCTGACCTCCGAAGCGCCGTGTCCGACGAGTGCTGTCCCGATCTCCGCACCACCAGCAGAAGTGCTACACGAAGAAACCCCTACCTTCTAGTAGCAGGAGTGCACCCGTACCTTCCGTAGCGTAAGTCATTGTTTCCATCTGACGCTCGCCAGCTCCAGCCAGCGGATGTATCTGCCTACTGTTCACTCGTTGCTATACTGCTGTTATCGGTCAGGCACTCTCTGCCTAGGCGGAAAATCTTCGGACTTGCCTCCGATGCCCAGGAATCCGCGTCGGCGGCGTTGCGTCAGCCAGGAGTCCGGGTCCTCCCACGCTTCGCCATCTGGTCCAGAGGACTGACCGTCCAAGCAGCTGCAAGCGCAGGGTCGAAGTTACTAGTACGCGCCAAATCCGACACTAGACGTCACCTAGTCTCTGGGTCCCGGATCCGTAAGGGCCTACTGTAGCCTGTTGGGCGTCAGGATCTCAGCCCACCTCCGTGGTCTCCTTCTAGGCAGGGCTCCCGCATCACCAAGTAGCGCTGTAGCCAAAACTTCCATCTCACCATCGCTGACTGAAGCAAGTGGAGAAATCCTGCCGAGGCGGCAAGGGATCCTGCGCTGTCGCCTTATCGTCTGCCAAGTCGGTCCCACAGAAGAATGTCCTCGCGCGGAGCCTTCCACCGCTGTGTTATCCCAAAAGACGGGCGAAAGTGGAACCTGTCACAACAGCGCGTCCCTTCATATCCCGTCGCCGCCGGCGATCTCCGTCAAGGAGTAGGCTGCGAGGTGGTACGCCATCCTAAAGGCTGTCACTAGCTCCGTGCGTGTCCTGCTCCGACGTACCGGGGCTGAAAGGTCCCAGGTGTTTTCCAGACACTTGTTAACGGAAGGCGTCACCCTCTCGATGAAATCCCGCGTCAGCTAGGGGGAAGCGAACCCCGGGAGAAGTCCTGTCCAAGCCTCGCTTCCACTTCCTCGCGTCCCGAGTCTGTAGTCTGTGGTGAGCCGCCGCCAGCATCCACGCCTCCTTTTCCACCGCTAGCACGGCACCGCCCGGAAGAGACTCAACATCACTACCGGCGGAATTAGATGTTCATCCTCTCTGGTCATCGGGAGTCTCGGAAGAACTCTGTTGTCCGCCGCCGTCCTGCCGAGTGGTCGCCTAATGCCTCCGCTAGATCCAGAAGTCTGCGAGGGAGCGACGTGAAGCACCGGGCCACCGGATGCGTCGGTCATCATCGCAGCCTTCCACTCAGGGCGAAGCCGGCCGGAGGAATGACGCGACAAGCCGGGACGCTTCATCCAAAGAGCGGCGAATCTGCGATGTGCGCACAGACCGTCTGCTAGGCGTGTCCATTGTGTACCCCCACTCTGAACCACGTCCTCCGGGTGTAGATTTAGCGCCTCCTCGACCTTTTGGTTCTGGATGTAGGCCACCACTGTCGAGCTGTCGCTGAGTACGCGTAATCCTGACCCATGAGACGCTGCCCCTACCCAGAGAGAGCGCGAGCCACACTGTTTTCACTCCAGCCTGTTGAAGTGTTAGACGGCTTGATCCCTCGTCCACGTACGAGGATATCCTGACTGGTGAGCCGCTGCTTCCACTCGGAGAGGATGCGAGTCACACTGCTTTCATCTCCAACCTGTTGATGTGTTTGTCCGCTTGATTCTTCATCCATTACAAGAATCCTGACTCGTGAGACGTTGCTTCCCACAGAGAGAGCGCGAGCCACCCTGCTTTCATCTGCACCCTGTTGAGGTGTTTGACGGCTTGATCCTTTGTCCAACGGCGAGGATATCTTGACCTGTGCGCCACTGCTTCCACTCGGAGAGAACGCGAAGCACACTGCTTCCATCTCCAGCCTTTTGCTGTGTTTGTCCGCTTGATCCCTCGTCCAATACGAGGATCCTGACCCGTGAGACGCTGCTATCACTCAGAAGAGAGCGGGACACACTGTGTTGATGCGTTAACGCTCGTTCCATAATCCAACAGGCTTAGGTCGAGTGTCGAAAAGTGAGGGCGATTCGTCCTGCCGCTGGTACTCCGTGATCCCGGCGCCGGTGTCGAAGCTGTCCTTTCCCCCCGAGGAAAATCGGCCCTTGAAGCTCTGGTCGGAAGAATGGCCGCTCTTGCCGGCCGCCTCTGATGCTCGGTGTCACCAAGAGATCCCACGCTGCGCTATACCCGACCTTGTCCGCTGGTCGGAGAGGCGAAGAGGGAAGAAGACGTTCCCAGGCATTAGGTATCTGTAGCACCCTTTCTCCAGCTGCTGCGGTCGCCCGACCGAACATGTAGACTTCGTCCCCGCGTGAAGCAGGTCCATGGCCACCGTGAGTTCCTCTCTACCTCCTAGGGCGGAGTGTGGGTGGATGGTTGGCACCACCTCTCGTCGGCTGCTGACCGAGTTAGTTCCTCCCAATAGTGCTTCGGACATAGGGATTCCACCCTGCGAGTTAGTTCTCGTCTGTGGCTCCACTCTTCGACTCGGGACCCTGAAACCTGTGTCATTCTCCATGCTCCTTCGGCGTGGGGGAGGTGTCCTGGTGGTTCAATCGTGACGGCTGGCTCTAATGACCGAATGTCAGTCCTCATTTGGACAGCTTCGGTCTCCAAAACATTTCTCAGTCCAACACGATGGGGAAGTACGTCCCGACAGTTGGTTCGGTGGACCGCATGACCGTCCTCGAGGGAGGGCTCAGATCCCAAAGCTTGCTTGTCCGAGACTCATATTTCGTCTTACACCTTCACGGCGGGGGAACCGCGCTCCATATGACGACACAGCCTAGAGGCTGGCGTTCGAGCATGTCCGGGCCTCTACGAGGCGGGGTGGAGTTCTTCCGTGCGTTCTGTGTCTCACATGACTCGCCCTCCGTTTACTGCGAGATGCCTGAGCTCCATGCAGACCCATACCTGGGGGACGAATCCTGTAGTGAGCGTCCTTGCATATCCGGGGCCTCTACGAGGCGGGGTGGAGCTCTTGTGTGCGTTCTGTGGCTATCTTTTCCTGTCCCTCCCTGAGAGGTACGTTGTAGACGCGGCCCGGTGACGGCGCTGGTCCGGCCTTAGGCTGGCGGGCACTTGCCTCTCAGGGGGGAGGGGTTCCCTCGCTTGGACTCTCTCTCTCTCTCTCTCTGTCTCTCACCTGGGGGGGGGGGGGGGGGGTAATAATCTGGCCCAACATCTTTATTGCGGGGGGACCGAGCTTCCATATGCCGACACGTGCCTAGGGGCGAACCCCATCACCGACGGTCGAGCATGTCCGAGGGCCTCTACGAGGCGGGGTGGAGCTCTTGGTGCCGGGTCCGAATTGGGGGGGGGGGGGGGGGGGGGGGGGGGGCAAGCCCCGATCCTTTGCTGCTGCTAGGCTCATTCATCTGCTCAAGGCGGGGCAGCGCTGCCCGGGGCACCGACCAGTATGACTCTGCCTTTCTCTTCATTGTCGTCGATGCTGCTTTGTTCGTCAGCTGTGTGCAAGGCGCCGGTTTATCCCTCCGGTAAAACGCCCCCAGCTGCGACCATTTCTCTTCCTCCCACGTCACGCACTGTCGCCTGACTGATCGGAGGAGCAGCACGAGCATGGTAGGCAGACATCATGGTCGTCCTAGGTCACTGGAAGGCGCCACACTTGGTGCAGGTCTGTACCTAAGCACTGTAACAAAGGACAAAAGACCGGCGAGAAGCGGCCGGAGCCTCCGCAGAGGGTCCGCGCTCCCGGTCGGCTTGCATACATCACCACCCGGTCGCCGCCGCCGACCGGTCGAAACCGGTTAGAGGCAGTAACCGCTGCTTTACCTTATCATGCCTCGGTGATGACCAGTTGCTGACCAGTTGCTGCTCCAACACTACTTTTCAGCAAAAGGACAGTCGAAAGACCACCTGGATGCATCCTCGCTCCAAACACTGGCACCTTATCGACTATGTCCTAGTGCGTCAGAGGGACCGCAGTGACGTCCTCCTCACCAGAGTGATGCCCAGCGCAGAGTGCCACACTGACCACCGCCTTGTCCGCTGCAAACTCAGGCTCCACTTCAAGCCAAAACCCAAGAAATGGGGGCCCCCCAAGAAAAAGCTTGATGTTGCCAGCCTTCAGCGTGACGATGTGAAAGCTGCCTTTCAGACAGATTTACAGCGCAGGCTCAAAGACACAGCGGACCCAGTAGACTCTTCCCCTGAAACACTTTGGGAACATCTGAAAACTGCTATTGCAAAATCCTCTGCAGAAGTCTTGGGTTTCGCCAGAAAGAAGAACAAAGACTGGTTTGACGAAAACGATGTAGAGATCCAGGAACACCTAGCAAAAAAAAGAGCCGCCCATCAGGCCCACCTAGCCCAGCCTTCCTGCCCTGTGAGGAAGTCTGCCTTCCGCCTCGTCTGCAGCAGTCTCCAGCGCAAGCTCAGAGATCTCCAGAATGAGTGGTGGACCAGACTTGCACAGAGGACCCAGCTTTGTGCTGACAATGGTGACTACAGAGGCTTCTACGAAGCACTGAAAGCAGTGTATGGCCCCAGGCACCTGGTACAAAGTCCCCTGCGAAGCGCGAATGGCCAGGCACTCCTCACAGATAATACCTCCATCTTGAACCGCTGGTCGGAATACTTTCAGAGCCTCTTCAGCGCTGAGCGCACTGTTCAAGAAGCAGTCGTCCTACAAATCCCACACCTCCCAGTAAAGGTTGAATTGGACGAACCGCCCACCGCTGAAGAGACCCTCACAGCCATCCACCAGCTCAAGAGTGGCAAAGCAGCAGGCATTGATGGAATACCGCCAGAGATCTGGAAACATGGAGGCCCAGCACTGCACAACAAGCTCCACGACCTCTTTCTCTGCTGCTGGGAGGAAGGAACACTACCAAAAGATCTCCGTGATGCAGTCGTTATCACCCTGTACAAGAACAAAGGCGAAAAGTCTGACTGTTCCAACTATCGGGGAATTACCCTGCTGTCCATTGCTGGGAAAATCCTTGCAAGGCTGCTCCTGAATCGGCTGGTACCTGCCATCGCTGAAGACCAACTCCCAGAGGGCCAGTGTGGCTTCAGGGCAAACAGGAGCACCACCGATATGGTCTTTGTGCTGAGACAGCTACAGGAGAAGTGCCGCGAGCAGAACAAAGGGCTGTACGTGACATTTGTCGACCTAACAAAAGCGTTCGACACTGTGAGCAGGCAAGGCATGTGGCAGATCCTGGAGCGACTTGGCTGTCCCCCAAAGTTCCTCAACATGATTGTCCAGCTACACGAGGACCAGCAAGGCCAGGTCAGACTCAACAATGACCTCTCGGAGCCATTTCCTATTCTCAACGGCGTAAAGCAGGGCTGCGTGCTGGCACCGACCCTCTTCATCGTCTTTTTTAGCATGATGTTGAAGCAGGCCACAGTGGACCTCGATGATGACGATGCAGTGTACATCAGGTATCGTCTCGATGGCAGCCTGTTCAATCTCAGACGACTGCAGGCCCACACGAAAACCCTAGACCAACTGATTCGTGAGCTGCTTTTTGCTGATGATGCTGCCCTCGTTGCACACACAGAGAGAGCCCTGCAGCGCATCACGTCTTGCTTCGCAGATGCTGCCCAGCTCTTTGGACTCGAGGTCAGTCTGAAAAAGACAGAGGTCCTCCATCAGCCGGCACCCAAGACAGTGTATCGCCCTCCTCACATCACCATTGGCGAGTCTGAACTAAAGTCAGTGCACCAGTTTACTTACCTTGGCTGCATTATCACGTCGGACGCCAAGCTGGACAGGGAGCTTGACAGCAGGCTGGCAAAAGCGAACAGCGCTTTCGGGCGACTTTTCAAGCGGGTGTGGCACAATCAACAGCTGAAAACAGGCACCAAGATCAGCGTGTACAGAGCTGTGGTCCTCACCACCCTGCTGTATGGTTCCGAGTCCTGGGCCCTCTACCGCAGCCAACTACGACTCCTCGAACGCTTCCACCAGCGCTGCCTGCGTACCATCCTGGGCATTCACTGGAGTGACTATGTCACCAACGTCGAGGTCCTTGAACAGGCTGAAACTGTGAGCATCGAGGCTTTGCTGCTGCGGACACAGCTCCGCTGGGCGGGGCATGTCTCCAGGATGGAGGATCATCGCCTACCAAAGATCACCCTGTTCGGCGAGCTTGCTACTGGACACCGTGACAAAGGGGCACCAAAGAAGAGATACAAAGACTGTCTCAAGAAGTCACTTAGTGCCTTCCAAATCGACCACCACCAGTGGTCTTCGCTTGCTGCGGACCGTGACACCTGGCGCTCCACCATTTACAAGGCAGCTGTCTCCTTTGAGGACTCTCACAGAGCTAGCCTTAAGGACAAGCGGCTCAGGAGAAAAAACAGAGATGCCGCAGCTCAGAACCCTGGCCATACCTTCCCCTGCAGCCACTGCGGTCGAACCTGCCTGTCTCGGATTGGCCTCCGCAGCCACGAACAAGCCTGCAGACGTCGTGGGCAACTCCTATAAAATCTTCGTTCGCGAAGTCAAGCCAAGCCAGCCACCTTATCATGCCTCAAACCGATAATCCCACAGAAAAAACCAACACCACAATCATAATCCACAGAACACGTAGGTAATCCAAGCACAACACACTGCACATAAATCCAAGTGTCCACGGTACACAACGGTAATCCACCTAACCACAAACGGAACACGATATGCTCACGGCCTGTCCTGGTTGAGCTAAGCGAAGAGACTGCGTCAGGTACACGAGTTTTTTTTTGTGGCTAAAATTGTTAAGCTAAGCGAAGCATTCCTAGTAGTAATGCCGTCGGTAATGATTTTGAGAAAATAATGGTATTCACTAGAATGGTCTTACCACAAAGTATTCTTGGCCCAAGTTTGAAAACACTGGCTTAAATAGTCTCAGAGAAAATAACAATGTTAAAATTTACCACGGACACTGTCAGACGGTCAACGGATGATTGACCACTGGCCCAGAACATAAATGTACTTTTGCTTCGCACACGAGTCAAAAACTGCAGTATGAACCAGCCAGCTGAGAGCGCTAGAATCGGACAGGTGATGTTGAAAGTAAAAGAAAAGGCCTTAAAGTAGCTAGCTGTCTGGGCCTCATAGATAGCTGAACAAGAAAGGCAAAGCCCTTATGGCTCACATGTATAGCTGTAACCGATCTACAAAATAAGTGTGACCTTGACCTTTGCAAGTGTTCAAGTATCTTAACCCTTATCATTCGGAATACACCAGTGTGTTGAAATAAGTTTGACTAAAATAGTTCAAGGGAAGTGCCAGAATAGCTTGGCACCTAGAGGCGCCAAGCTATTCTGGCACCACCCTTGAACTAAAGCCATTGGTCTATATCCTTATCTGTAAGTACTATAATGTAGCTTGCATATATATGGCAGTGTACAAATTTGAATCTTTTAGCCTCAGTATGATATGGGTTAAAATAAGTAAAGTGTTGGCTTTTGTAACAGCTAAGTCCACGTTTTCTAAAAATGTATGCATATTTCACACGTCAAACCCCTGTGACCTTTACAAGTTGACTAAATTAGTATGCTACAAACTATAAATATTCTATAAAATTACTTCTGGCATTTTCATACACTTGCCAACCTTATGTGACCCTTGACCTTTTTGAGGGGTCATTCAAATGAATGTAGATAAGGTGGAAAGTGGTTACAACGCTCAAAGCGCTTTGTCTGGTAAAACCTGCACCTGATCATATCATTTGGCGTAAGACCATGATGTGGTGTCGGGAATTTCCACATAACCTTCCCATGGTGCAGGACTGATTTTTGTTATTTTAACCCTTCTAGCCCCAAGGTCCCATTTCTGAAATTTTGGAGGTATTGCCTAATGACTAAGTACCAATTGCAGGAGATGGCTTGACCATGATAATTCAAGGGTAGTGCCAGATTAGCTTGGCGCCTTCAGGTGCCAAGCTAATCAAGCACTACCCTTGAATTATCATGGTCAAACCATCTCCTGCTGTAGGGATCCGGGGCTAAAAGGGTTAAGTACTTGTTTTTGTTCATCATTACAGAACCTTCAAGCTAGGGTGACCAAACACTACATACCAACTAAATGTGCTGCATACTTATAGATAACAGACTTGTGGAGGGACTTATAGTACATGTACTTTGCTGATACATGTATACTGCACGGTAACATATATTCGAGACGAGCTGCATTCAGATGGTAAAATGCCTCACATCTGGATGCAGCACTTCTCAAATGAGTTAGGTTCCCTTGCCTCATTCAAAAGATCAGAACAAAACAAAATCATGCAAAGAAAATCCCAACAAATAAAGAAACATTTTCAGAAAAGAAAATTAGAACACATTAACTCTTTTGAGACGTGCCGCATCTGGATATTTGCAGCTTTACACCACGAATCCGGATGCAGCACATCTCGAAAGAGTTAACCCTTTGGCTGTCTGTAGCAGTTCTTATCACGATGATTCCTGCAGGAATCATCATGACAAAACTGCTACTGACAACCAAAGGCTAACATTAAGGTTAAAACACTTACAAAAATAGAGGTGACAAGAAAACAAGTTAACCCTTTTAGTGCCAACACCCTACAGCAGGAGATTGAATGACCATGATAATTCAAGGGTAGTGCCAAATTAGCTTGGCGCCTTTAGGTGCCAAGCTAATCTGGCACTACTCTTGCATTATCATGGTCAATCCACCTCCTGCAGCTAGTACATAGTCGTTAACACTTCCAAAATTTGGGAAATGCACCCATGGGGCTAAAAGGGTTAATTGTGTTTGTAATAGTCCCTTGTAGTTGTGCTTCTTTCTTCCTTGGGATTGCCTTTGCATTTTACACGCATTGACCTTTTTGATCCTGATTTTGAAGAAATCATGGAAACAAGAATACATACATGTATTATATGTACCACAGTTTAAGCTCATGTTTTATTTCAAATATCTCCTAGGTGATATATCCCGTTTCACATACTCCTATAAATATAATGCATAATGTGCTCAGAGCATAATGTGCACAGTTGCCATTGTAAATTGCATTGTAAATAAAAAGTAAAATATTGTTACTTTTGCTAACATCCTGTTGCTCTGCTGTACAGCCAGTATACAATCTTACAAATGGATTCTTATGCATGTCACACACTGAAAGACTGAGGGACATATGATTCAGTCATTCAAATAACTTCAAATCTCACTCATGAACATAAACTAAGGCACGCATACAAATACACGTGTACAAACACACATTCAAATAACTTCAGATATCACACATAAAAAACAAACAAACTAGCGCACACACACACACATGCATTCATATAACTTCAAACCTCACTCATGAAGATAACTAGCAAGTGCACACACACACACACAGCCAAAACTTATCAAAAATCTGTATAGCTGATGTACAGCAGAAACCAAGAATCACCTCTTTCAATTTTCATTACCATTTTCAACCTTTGGCTGTCAGTTGCGCTTTTTGTTGCAATGATTCCTGCAGAATCATTGTGACAAAAAAGCTACCAACAGTCGAAGGGATCAACAACTTGGTTCTGGATTCAAAATAAGTCACTTAACTCACTTATCAATGCATAATTACCCCCGCCCCCCGCCCCCCAAGATTGTAACTCTATCAAAAATTCTGAACACACTGTATCACAGCTCTAAACTACAGGTAACAAACCTCTCTCTCTCTTTGACACTTTCACAAACGCACACACACAGAAGGAACACTTGCAGTTTTCTGAAATTCTAGACCTTCACTGCTTTGTCACAACAGACGAACCTACTGTAATGCTGTTAAATGCGGATTGCAGAAGTGTGGGGATGTGTCTGGCATATCTTCAATTGGTGATGATCAAAACCTTGAATGAAACATATGATGGCAAAATAGCAGATTAGAAAAAGAAAATCTAGTCTTTGCTTTTAATTACATATTTTGTCATTATTAATATTTTAATATTCTATATTTTTGCCAGTATGGCTATTTTTGTGCCTACCTCTGGACCTCTTTTGATCCTTGACCTTTCCCAGGGGCCATTCAAATTAGTATGCATAGAAAGGTCTTACCATCTCTGTACCAAGTTTGGGTTTGAAGTTGAAAAGTATTTGAGAACAAAAAATCATCAAAATATAGCTATTTTTGGCTCACGTGCGATAGCAAATTTAGTCCATGTAATGGGCCAGTGGTCGTCCGTGCTCTGTGGCAAAACTTTAATGTTGGCATTTTCTTGGAAGCTATCAAGCAATAATCTTCAAATTTATTCCAATGGTACTCTGTGGCAAGATCTATCTGAACATATCAATTTCAGTGACCTTGCTCAAAGGTCATGGACTCAAAAGGGGTCCAGAAATAGGTAAAAAAAAATGTTATACTATTTTCAACTTCAAACCTAAACTTGGTACAGAGATACCTGATGATAAGATCATTCTATGCATGATAATTTGGATGACCCCTCAGAAGGGTCAAAGGACACAATAGGTTGACAAATGTATTTTAAATGCCAATTTTTACACAAAATTTAATTTTTAGTTTTGGATCAGTCATTATATATGAGCCACAAGGGCTTTGCCATTCTTGTTTTATCTATTTCTGGACCCCCTGTGACCCTGACCTTTGAGAGATGTCACTGCAATTGGTATATTTGAAAAGGTCTTGTCATAAAGTATTCTTCGGCCAAGTTTAAAAACTGTGGCTTAAATAGTTTCCGAGAAAATGCCAATGTTAAAGTTTACCACGGCCGACAGACAGACAATGGGTGTCCCAGTACACAGAACCCCTTTTGGTATCGCATGCGAGCCAGAAAATTGCAATCCCCTTAACACTTCTTTACATCACCCATCTGAGAGAACAGTCTTGATATTGTTATCACTTCATCTACCAGTGTTTTCATTCCATTCAAACAGTTGTATAACCTCTTCACGCTCGTTTTCAAGCCACTGGCCATTCATGTGGACATTAGCCGGACTTTTCTTCCAGTCCCATTCATGTACAGGCACCTCCCATTTCTTTCCATAGTTGGCTTCAATGTATGGTAGAGGCGGGTCAGGGATTCGAACTCGCAATCCCAAGAACTCTGTCCAAGCCAGGGTAAACTTTGGGAAAATGTACCTGTTTAGTAAAAACACTCAAGCAGCTGTACTGTAAAGTCATTTGTTCATGAATAAATGTAAAAAAAAAACAAAAAAACATGTATCAACCAAGGGGCAAGTATCAATAACAGTAGTAAACAAGATTGGCAAAGCCCTCAAGACTCACGTGCATCCGATCCACGTAATTAATAACCTTGTGACCTTAACTAAGTGTTATAACATAAGGAATGGGTAGGCATTTGTACCACGCAAAATCCATGTTTTCACAAAATGTACACATTTTTCACTTTTGTCAACCTCCCGTGAATTTTACTTTTTTTCGTACATAAAGGACTTGTCATCAGCTACCTGCTGCCAAATTTGATTGAAAAGTTTTGCAAAAATCATGATAAAAAAATAAAACACTACAAAAATGGACATTTTCCACATCATTTTTGCTGATCTTGTGACCCTTGGAACTTTCCAAGAGGTCATCCAAGTTAGCATGTATAGGATTAGGAAGGTCTTACCATCAGGTATCTCTGTACCGGGTTTAGGATGGAAGTTGTAAATAGTAGTGGAGAGAAAAAAAATTGTCAGAAAATGACTATTTGTTACCTTTTTCCTGATCTCTCATCCCTTGACCTTTCTGATGGGTCATCCAAATTAGTTTGCATAGGAAGGTCTTACTATCAGGTATCTTTGTACCAAGTTTGGGTTTGAAGTTGTGAATAGTATACATCTTTCCTCAAAATATGGCTATTTATTTACCTATTTCCTGACCTTTCTGATGGGTCATCATAATTAGTATGCATAGGAAGGTCTTACTATCAGGTATCTCTATACCAAGTTTGGGTTTGAAGTTGTGAATAGTATTTGCGGAAAAAAAAATCTTTTGTCAAAATATGGCTATTTATTTACCTATTTCCTGAGCTCTTGTGACCCTTGACCTTTTCGATGGGTCAACCAAATTAACACCCATAGAAAGGTCTTACCATTAAGTATCTTTATACCAAGTTTAGGTTTGAAGTTGTTAACAGTATTAGAGAAAAAAAAAACATTTTGTTCAAAATATGGCAATATCTTAACCTACTTCCTGATCCCCTATGAACTTGACCTTTAAGGGTATCCACTCAATTTAGTATGTTTAGAAAAGTCTTGCCACAAAGTATCATTTGGCAAAGTTTGAAGTCTGTGGCTTGAATAGTCTCCGAGAAAATGCCAACGTTAAAGTTTATGAAGGACGACAGATGATCACTGGCCCAAAACAAACTCACTTTTGCTTCACACGTGAGCCACAAATTACACCCCCCCCCCCCCCCCCCATAAAACAAAATATTGAAAGAAATTTTGAGATAATAATATACATTATACTTATACTAATAATAAACAGATAATAACATCTCTGAGTCCTACTTGATGGGAACGTGGACAGCACAAAAGTGCTCTTTCAACAATGTGTTCTTGAAACTGGAAATCACAGCCCAGCAGAGATATAAACTTTCAAAACATAGTCGTGAATCCTTGCTGACCAAATAGCAAAAAGTCTAATCCTTTGGGTGTCAGTAATGATTGTGGTAAAGGTGATTCCTGCAGGAATTAGCTTAACCAAAATGTACCCAAAAGGTTAATTAATTTGCGGACAGCTGCATCCGGATGCAGCTGGCTGTTAATGAGTTAATATCACTGTCCATGAAAAGACCTAAAACTAATACAGTATACTATACTATCTGAAAGAGGGATGATCATCCTTAGCCCCAACAGGCTGGGGATCATGAGGATCTATGCCTCTTTCTGACACAATCCTTAAAAATTCCTGTATCCCAAAGCAACACAATATCTCAGGCTTCAATCTGCAACTGCAACAAATCAGCACTCACTTGAATTTTTTGCCAGTATTTGCCTGTGTTCCACCATTCCAAACATGGTCAGCTTCCTCATAAAAGAAGAAGATGTCCAGTTTTACATCATCATAAGCAAAGGATAGCTCAAAACTGTCTGAAACCTAACAGGAAAAAAGTGGAAAATATTTTTAATTCAAATCATCTGCTGAATGTGCTATCTGATATGCACCCAGTATTACTTTATAAAAGCAACAAGTCTAGGTAGATACTCATAATAATTACTATATCCACATTTCTGATTTTCAACAATACTTTGGCTCAAAGCACAAAAAAATTAAATTCATTTGAATTTCTTGATGTTTGATGACATAAGAAAACCATCAAAGCTCTTATTCTTACCCCTTGGACCGTCAGCAGCATTTTTTTTTTGTCAAGATGATTCCTGTAGGAATCACCTTGGCAAAACCACTGCCAACATCCAATTTTTTATTTAAGTGTAGAGTTTTTGTCAACTAGACTTATCTTTCATCTGAAGTACATTTTAAAATCACAAGTGATGGGTCAACCATGCAATCTTAAAGTTATATTCTCCATGATCAAGCATCTCAACATGGTCAGAAAACTGTCTGCGACAGATACTGCTGACAGTATGTGTATGGGTCTTTCTGTCTTAGAGCTTTATGATGTAAATACAATGCCAAATGTTGAAATTCATCATTTGGAGGGTGCCTTGTTTTTGTACCTGAGTCGCAGATTTATCGTCTGCATTGCAGGCCTCGTTTTGAATTAATATGCATATTTATGAGCCTACGCCACAAGGCAGAACCCGGCTGACTATCAGTGTACCACAATACTGCAGGTCATGAGGTCATCGGTGTGATGTACGCACGTGTCAGTGTACACGTGTACTGATGTTCTCTGGCATCCCTTTGACCTAATTTTTCATGAGAAAGTAGAATAAACCTTCCGTACTCGCTATGACGTCAAAATCACAATGCGGGTTCCGCTTGACCTGCTAGTATTTACTAGTAACGATCGTGTGTAGTGCACCGAGGGCGTGTGTGTTTGGCGCTCGCAAAGCGAGTCTACGGTGCCTAGTTTGACCAAAGTTCACCCCTCGGAAACACGCACTTCCACCACTCAAACAGAACATTAGTATTTATACCCAATTTCTGCACTGCAGTCAATTTCACATCTCACACATCGAGGTCTATGTAAAGCATCATTGGAAACGACAAATGCACCCTTGCAGCAGAAACACTACCTCTCTGAATTGAGTGAATGAAGGCCGGCACAGACAAAAACAAAAAATGTTGGGACCAGCAATATGCAACTTTGACACACACCGTAGTTTTCAGATCTCTGCAGCATAAAATGTGATAACTAGCTCGTAACTATATGATAAAACATGTTTAAAATCTTGTGAAATCAGTAAGAGATAAATTTTACTGAAAATCATGAAATCTGAAAATAACTAGAGCTCGTGGAACTATAGGAAGATCGACAAAGACCGTAGATTACTTATTGATTCAGCAGGAAAGTGACAATTTCTGGGTGGGTGGTCAAGCCAAGCTCTTGCTTTACGTAAGGGTTGCCACCTGTCCAAATTACCTTGTCCGATTTCAATTCTACTAAGGGGTATCTCGTCTCTCTTCCTCTTTCTTCTCTTCAGTTCAATTTTGAGTTTGTCAATGTCGCGATGAGTCAATGATACTTTCTTTTTTTCCTCGCTGGTTCATTCGCCATCTTGTCTCTGATTAGTTATAATTATGCAGATGATCTAAGGTCGTATAGAATAGTTATGACGTCAGCTACCATCGCCTATCAGAAGCAATATTTTCACGGATCCCACAAAAATGAATTTTTTTTCTAAAATGTATTTTTTTGAAAAATACTTACCGATGGCATTACTATCTGGGAATACACTCTATTGCCTATAGATTTCAGCAAAATTGTGTGTAGCACACAACTGGGGAGGAGACACCGGGGATCCAAGCACTATGACCCCGGGTGGCCTCCCCTTACTACCCTATCCCGGCGAGCACAGGGCGACCTCGTCAGTTTCACACATAGCCACAAGAGGCAAGCGGGGCAGGCGGGAGGGCCATTCGAGTAATGCCATCGGTAAGTATTTTTCAAAAAAATACATTTTAGAAAAAAAATTCATTTGTTTTTTCAAAATACATTACCGATGGCATTACTATCTGGGAGAATGGCGAACAGGCGGAGGGTGCCGTATCTAACCACAACCCAACCACTCCGCCGGCCCCCTCGAGAGAGAACTCCCGACGATTTCAGCTATGATGTGCCTAAGACGCCAGCAGCGCTCGGAGGGAGTGCCGGGCCGCGGAGATGTCGCCCACCCGTGCCAGGGAGTCACGTCAGCCGGATAGGTCTCTTAAGGTAGAAGCGTGCGAAAGTGGAGTCTGAGCGCCAGCCACCCGCTGCCAAAATATCTTTGACCGAGCAGTTGCGGTCCAGGGCTAGACTGGTGGCTACTGCTCTCACTTCATGCGCCCGGATTAGTAAAGGCTCAGCGCCGCGTGGGGAGAGGTCTAGGTAGTCTGACCTAATCACCCACCGCAGCCAGGATGACACGATCTGGGCCGAGATGTGGCGTCTGCCCGCGGACAAGGTAAGAAGAGGCGCGAGCGCCCCCGGCGCTGCGGCTGAGAGCGGCGCAGGTAAATCTTTAGCGCCCGCACTGGGTCCTGTTGCCGCGATCCTGGGGAGAGGTCCGCTCCACGGAGGGGCCGTATCGTTAGCACCTGAGGAGCCGCCGCGGGCGGCGGTACTTGGCCAGGAAGGACGGATCGGAGAGCCTCTGCGCAGAGCCGTCGGAACGAACCGCAAACAGGCTGGGAGCATCGAGAGCGCGCGAAGCTCGCTGACTCGGGACGCTGTAACGAGAGCCAGAAGGAAACAGGTTTTCCGGGTCAAGTCTGAGAACCGAGCCAAGGGGAGGGGCTCAACCGGTCCGTATTCAACCACGTCAGTACCCAGGCAAGATCCCACCGGGGTACTAGGGAACGTGAAACCGGACGTCGGAGTTCAAAGTGAGCCAGAAATTCGACAGATCCTTGCAGGCGCCTGGGTCCGGAAGACACCGGTGACGGTAGATGTCCGCGAACGTAGCGCGGTAGCCCTTGATGGCGACCGGGGCTAAGCCCCGGTCGTCGAAGAGCCACAGGAAGAACTCCGCCAGTTGGTGGGAGGCTAGGTTAGTGGGAGGGTGCCCATGGGAGGTGCACCAGGTCTGAAAGACCCTCCACGTGCCTTCGTACACCTTCCTTGTAGAGAGTCTGCGGGCTGCTGCAATTGCCGCCACTGCTGCATCCGAGAACCTCTAGCGGCGCGGGGCGTGCCGGACAACCTCCAAGCGTGTAGGCGGAGGCGTACGGGGCACGGATGGAAAAGCCGCTGACGGGGCTGCTTGAGCATCGTGGAAGGGGTAGGAAGCTCCAGAGGAGGGTCCGTCGCAAGCGCGAGGAGGTCCGTGGTCCAGCTCTTGGTCCAGTTGAAGGGGGCCACCAGCAGGAGGACCGCCGAGCATCCCAGAAGCTTCCGCAGTACCTTCGGAACGAGGACTGCCGGGGGGTAGGCGTAAGCAATCCGGCCGACCCAAGGAATGGGGAGCGCGTCCACTGCCCAAGCGAGTGGATCCAGGACTGGCGAGACGTAGACCGGGAGCTGGCTGCTTCATCTGGTGGCAAACAGATCCACTAGCGGCGTTTCCCAATGAGAGCAGAGCAGGCGAAAAATATCCGGGCGTAGGGACCGCTCCGTGTGGAGCAACTGTCCGCGACGAGACAGGGCGTCCGCCTTCACGTTGAGGTGGCCAGGGATGTGGCGGGCTCGTAGGGCAATGCCTCGATCCCTGCACCAGAGGCGAAGGTGGCACCGAAGAATGCAAAGGGAGGGCGAGTGAGTGCCACCCTGAATCTGTATGTAAGCCACCACCGTCGAGTTGTCGGAGAGCACGAGGACGTCCTGATTGGCCAAGGTCTCCTGCCAACGTCGAATGCCAATCCAACTGCCTTCAGCTCCAGCCAGTTGACGTGATTCCCGAACAGCTCCCGAAGCCAACGCCCGAGGCCGAGAGAAATCTGGTAACAGGTGCGCGCCCCAGCCGGCCTGGCTCGCCTCTGTACAGAGAGACCACCGAGGCGGGGAGTGTAGGGCACCCCCGAAGCCAGCCAAGCGAGGTCCGCCCACCTCTCGAGGTGAGGACGAGCCCGAGGCGTGACAGGTACTAGATCCAAAAGAGCGCCCGAGGGTCGCCAGTGAAGAAGGAGACGTAGCTGGAGAGGCCGAGCATAAAGTCTGCCCAAGGGAAGCAGGTCCGCAGCCGCCCTGAGGAGGCCCAGGAGTTGAAGCCAGACCCTGGCGGTGAAGGAGGATCCCATCCCCATCGAAGTCGCTAAGTCGACTATCTTCTGTCGCCTGGCCAGAGGCAGGCGGGCAAGGTTGAGGTCGGTCAGGAATTCCATCCCCCGATGTAGAAACCGTCGAGAGGGAGAAGAACGGATTTCCCCAAAGAGTAGGAAACCTAGACGACGCAGAAGGGAAAGCAGGGCATCCCTGTCCGTCTGGAGGGCTGCGGAGACCAAGTTGCGCAGTAGAAGGTCGTCCAAGTAATTGGAGGCCGGGCTCAAGGAGCGCTGACGGAAATTGGCTATCACGGCGTCGAGCAGTCTTGTAAACACCCACGGACTGATGTTGAGGCCGAAAGGAAGGGCGCAGAACTGGTAGACGATCCCCCCAAGTCAACCGAAGGTACCGGCAAAACGACGGATGAATCGGGACGTGCAGATAGGCGTCTGACAGATCGAGGCTGATGGCAAAGTCCATCGGCCGGAGGGCCGCACGGAGTGTCCTGGCCGTCTCCATCCTGAATCGAGGGGCCAAGCATCCTGAATCGAGGCCAAGCTGTGAATCGAGGCCAAGCTGATAAAGCTGATAAAATCGAGGCCAAGCTGATAAAGCTGATAAGGTCGATAACTGGACGCCACTTGCCGCCTGGTTTGGGAGCTAGAAGAGTCGGCTGTAGAACGCCGGAGAGTCCTGCCGCAAAACCACCCCTGTCGCCGCTTTGGTGAGGAGGGTCGCCACTTCCCCGCGCAGAGCGTCCGCCTGTGTGCCGTCGAGCGGTTCCTGGGTCCACATGGGTGCTCAGCGAAGAGGCGGGGGCGACAGGAACGAAAGTTGCAGGCCTGCGGTAACGGTGGAAAGAATCCAGGGGTCGTCCGGAAACAGCGATCTCCAAGATCGCTGAAGAGCGACAGCCGCCCGCCGACGGGAGGCCCGATTAATGAGGCGGGGGCGGAGGCGGGGGCGAGTCAAAGAGCCCGACCGCGGCCCGATCTACGGGCACCGCGGGGCCAAGAAGAGCGAGGGGCGGGGCCGGCCTGAGTAGCCTGGAATGGACGGGCCCGACCTCGTGAAGATCCGACTGTAGAGAAGGAGGGCCTGAAAGACCGCTGGGCACGACCCCCGCCGAGCGGGGGGCGCGAAAGCGGGTCGAGGCTGGGTTAGATGCAGGCTTGGGCCACAAGTCCTTGGAAGATTCCTTAAAGGTGTGCCAAGTGTCGCCGAACAGCTGAGGACCCCCTAAGGGGGCGTGACGGAGCTGGGTCTTCACTGACAAGGGAAGGTCCGAGCAGAGGCGCAAAAGGGTATCCCTCCTCCAGAGGTCGCATTTGGCAGCCGCTGCCCTGGCGGTGGCGGAAGAATGGTAGGCGGACCGGTTGGCCGCTATCAGGATGGACTGCACGTCACGAAGCGGGGACTGAGCCTCCAGGTCCCACGTATCCTGTAGGCACTGCAGGGCTGCCTGGGTAGCCAGTTCCAAACCCGAGCACGCCAGCGAGTTCCGCGCTAAGGAGGCGATCCTGTCGAGAGGCCGAGGCCACGAGTTCTGGACGAGCCTGCGGCCGCCCGCCTGTAGTAAGGCCGCCACATCCACCGCTGGAAAAGGTAAGGCGAAGGCTTGGGAGTGTCCAGCGTACTAGGCCTGGCGGAAGCTTAAGTTGATTTCCACCGGCGATCGAGCGGCGGTAAAGTATCCCGTGTCGCCGAAAGCGTCGTTACGCAGCTGGGCGGAGAAGCATCGGTGAGGTCCCGGAAGCCGGCTTGCGGGAGGGACTTGCGGCGCTGGACTTGCCTCTGCGCGTCGACCATGGCCGAAGCCTGTCTCTTCGGAGGAGGCGAAGGCGGACAGACGTCGGGCGGTAGGGACTTGGCGATAAGCCTTGAAGCCTCACCCATAGCGTGGACCGACTGTGATCCGAGCGACGGGCCGGCAACGTCTGACGAGGCGGAGGCCGACGCGACAGCGGAAAAAGGCGGGAAGGAGAACCCGCCGCCAAGTCCTGCAAGAAGATCGCCGAGGCCGAGTCCGACGGATGAAGGCTGAGGACGTCCGTTCCAAACTGATCTTCTCGCGGCAAAGACGAAAGGGGCGAGCGGCTACGAGAGTGCCGCACCGCCGCGCGCGAGGTAGACGCAGCCGCCCGCGACGCACGCAAAGAGGCGCGCCGCGGCGACGGAGGGACCGTGGCAAAGCGACGGTCCACCTCGAAGTCGGGATCCGCACGCGGCAGCCGACGTGAGCGACAAACCGCGATCGGAATACCGAGGAAGTGGCCTGGTCACCCCTGGCCCGCCCGGGAGAACCAGTGCGAGGGGGGGGGGGGGGGACCGCCAATAGTCTCCCCTAGCCCGCTCAGGAAAGGCGGAGCGGGGAGGGGACAAATACCGGGCACGCGGCCCCCCGTCCGATGTGTCGGACCGTGGAGGACGCGCGATGTCACACCGGGCCCGCCTGGTCGATACGAGGCGGGGGGGGGGGACAGTCTAAGGTCACGCCAAGCCCGCTCAGGAAAGGCGGAGCGGGGAGGGGACGATTTATGAGCCCGCTGCCCCAGCTCCGAAGCCTCGGAGCGAGGGGGGGGGGGGGCGAGGGTCCAAGTCACACCGGGCCCGTCCGGTCGATACGAGACGGGGGGGGGACAGTCTACGGTCACGCCAAGCCCGCTCAGGCGAAGCGAAGCGGGGAGGGGACCATTATGTGCACGCGACCCCCGCTCCGACTCCTCGGAGCGTGGGGGGCGAGAGTCAACCACACCCCGGGCCCGCCCAGGCGAGACGGGGCGGGCGGGGGGGGGGGGGGGGGGGGGGGAAGAAAGCGAAGCATGCCTTGCCCGTTCGGAAAATACAGAGCGGGGAGACAGCATTACTAACGGTCTCGAGTCACGTTCCGAAGCCTCGGTGCGTGAGCGAGAGCATTTCTTATCACGTTTACTCTCTGTCTTATGCTTGCGTTCCGTCACCCGTCCCCGCTCCGGAGACCTAGAGCCGGGGGTGGCCGACGAACGCTCATCTCTCCCAGACCGCTCGCCCGAAGCAGAGCGGAGGGTGGGAACCAAAATGGGCTCAAGCCACGCGCTAACGAAGCAGAGCGTGGGGAGCGTGACTCCGAAACTCGCCTACCCTGCTCCGAAGACTCGGAGAGGGGAGGGAGAACCTGCGAGGGAACGGTAGAAGAAGGGGACTTACCTGTGGGCCGGAAAGCCCGATGCGCCGAGGGAAGAACGTCCACCCGTGGAGGATCCCGTGGAGACCGAAGCGGGCGAGGGGACCGGTCATCTTCGCCTGAAGAAGTCCCACCTGCGCGAACACCGGTCTTCCGTCCAAGCGGCGCCACCATCACACGTTCCGTCCGAAGCACAGCCCGAACACGGCAAGCAAGAGTCGAGTGCATCAACCGGCCACTGGAAGTCCCCGCACGGCGGCAAGTCTTCGACACAGAAGAAGCCATAAGGCCCTAAAGCAGCTACGCCGGCGAAGAAAGTCCACCTTGCACAAACCAGCCGGGCACAAGTCACGTGCGTCGTCGAACCCCAAGGCCAAGCCAAGGGTGAACTCACAAGTCAGAGCCAGTAAAACCGGTCGGCGCACAGGTCAAAATGAGTCCAATTGTCAAAGGAAAAACCACGAAAGTAGTGAGTCCAGGGCTGAATCGAAGACTCCAATTCAAGCCCACAGTCAAAAACCACTGAAACCCGTAGAACGGAGAAAGGCAAAAACTCGACCGTCCCCGGTCGAGCTATGAGTGAAACTGACGAGGTCGCCCTGTGCTCGCCGGGATAGGGTAGTAAGGGGAGGCCACCCGGGGTCATAGTGCTTGGATCCCCGGTGTCTCCTCCCCAGTTGTGTGCTACACACAATTTTGCTGAAATCTATAGGCAATAGAGTGTATTCCCAGATAGTAATGCCATCGGTAATGTATTTTGAAAAAACAAGATTCCAGTGGGCCTTTTTTCACTTTGAACAGACAAAAGAAAGCATTTGGTGGGACAATAGAGTGGTCACTGTCTAAGTGGATATATGTATACTGGATCCCAGTAAAAGCTTTTTGCAAACTGAAGCCTTAACCCATTCAGCCTGAGGCACTGCAACAGGAGATGGGGTCGACCATGATAATTCAAGGGCAGTGCCAGATTAGCTTGGCGCCTGTTGGTGCCAAGCTAATCTGGCACTACCATTGAATTATCATGGTCGATCCATCTCCTGCAAGAGGTGCATAGTCGTTAGATGACGCCTCCAAAATTTGGGAAATATGTGCGTCGGGCTGAATGAGTTAAAAAAGGTCGGGTATGCTCCTTTAAGGATAGTGCCTGATCAGCTTGGTGTCTCATGCACTGAGCTGATCAGGCACTCTCCTTGAGCCTGTATGGTTGATATCTCTACTGCAATTGGCCCTGGATAAAGTGCTACCTTGCCAAACTGTTGCACCAGCTTCAGGCCGGCGTTTTCCAGTGCTGTGATAAGCTCCTCTCTGTAGTCCTTAATAAAGATGCCAATGTCCACATCTTTGCTGTAGGGAATGATGTCACACTGGCGGAACCACCCTGACAAAACAACACAGATGCACAACTACATGTACTTGCGACAAAGTTTCCATAATAAGACACTCATGAGAATGTGTGCCCCTTCCAGCCGAGAAGAGCTCTAGTTGTTCCTCAGAGATGGCCTTCAAGTTAACCCTTTTAGCCCCAGATCCCTAAAGCAGGAGATGAACTGACCATGATAATTCAAAAGTAGTGCCAGATTAGCTTGGCGCCATCAGGCACCAAGCTAATCTGGCACTACCCTTGAATTATCATGGTCAAGCCATCTCCTGCAACTGGTACACAGTTGTTAGGTAACACCTTCAAAATCTGAGAAATGAGAGCTTGGGGCTAAAAGGGTTAACCAGAAATATCCACCTTCAAGTGGCACAGAATCTCATGGACCCATGCTGGTGAAGAGGCCCATGAAAATCTGTGCCTCTCACTACAAGAAAAGTACATTGAAACTGCAAGCCACACTAAAAGGGTCTGCATAATTATGTACTGAGTGCGTAGATTGTGATTGGAAAGCCTCCCCCCCCCCCCCCCGCCCCCCCCCCTCCCCCAAACTTACCAAGGCAAGTTCCACTGCTGAGCCAGAATGGCAGCCCCATGCTGTCCAGCGTTGTGACTACCAGTGACAGGAGCTGCCTCCCTTTTCTGCGGAATTCCACCATGTCGTGGACATTTTTTCTGCCATACTTGGTGAAAAAGTAGCGAGCATGTGGATAGTCACACTCCAGAAACTTTGAGTGCTGTAGCCCCCAAACAAACTTTGAAGTGTCTGAGGGGTATGCTACTGAAAGACCTTTGAATTTGTCGGTTTTTATAGAAAATCTGAAAAAAAAGAAACAGATACACATCATTCCATGACACTGTGTCAGCACAATTAATGATGTTATGTCTCTGATTCATCCCCAATAAATTGTGTAAATAATTTTTTTCTTTTAAAAATGACAAAAAAACACAGGAGAGGCATTGGAATAATATATATATATATATAAGGCTGTTACAAAACGTTGAGCATGTAACAACCAACATATTTTTAGTCAAGAAAACTTTCGGCTAGGTAGACATTGTTGTTGGAACACTTACATTTCTCACAAGAGTTTCCCTTTCACCAAAATGAATAATCTAAAGGTGATTTTTATGTGTATGTCCAGTAGTATGTCCAGTGTGACAACAAACATTTTTTCATACTTCAATCACTGAGATGAGAACAGGTAATAGAATTAATTTCTTTTGAAAGATAATAATTAAAAAAGAAAACCTTAAAGTGATCGTATTTAAAGCAAAACAAATCAGTGCCTAATATAAGCCTATTATTAAGACATCTATGTTGGTTGTGACTTCAGACATTTTTGCTGGTTGTCACTTTTGGCACAATGACCTTTTGTCACAGGCTTATATGTATTCATATATTCATATTTATACATGAGAGGGAAAGGGGGAGGGGAAGCAAAGGGGCATAAGAGGAGATGTGAGTGAGTGCATGTACACACCTCTCTTTCAAGAAAGTGAAATTTTACCTACTTCTCATAAGAGCCTGCATGCAGTCCAATAGTCAGATGGGAAATGTTTATCGGAAGAGATGCAATTCTTCTGCTGTCTGCATTTGCATGCCAGAGATAGTCTCCCCTGCGATAAAATGCCACCAGGTGTAGCAGAGGAGCTGCAGAATTTGGTCGCCACATGAAGTAGTGTGAAGGCAAGGTGCGATAATTCTGCTGTGAATCAAGGGAGAGATCACGAGGGTCAGCGCTATTTAGCTCCAGATGCGATAGCCTGTCACACCGTGACATCAAGTTGTGCTGCACAAGCATAAATTTAATTTGTAAAATATACATTGTGTAACGTTCAACCATTCAGCCGTGACAGGTGCTTGACAATTTGAAGAAAGACAATTCATTGAAAGACAATTCAAAGAACTGACAACTTGTTGAATGACAAATTCATATATACATGTATCACAGAAAGCCTAACCCTTAGACGAGTCAATTCATCAATCGCAGTAGACATACTCACAAACCAGATAGGTGAGGCTAGCGCAGGCAGAATTGTATACAGACCAAGGCTGAAGGGGAATCACTCAGCGCCGGACAGACAAACAGTTAGATCCCCTGCCCCCGCCTATCAGGCACCCAATCGCCAGCCCACAGAGAAATACGCAGGTATAGAATAAGACGATCATTTGCATCTTCAAAAAAGATGCATCAGGTCTCTTATATAACCCATGTCTTTCTCCGGAACTTAGGAAGTAGGCAGGGGAAACATACATACACAAACACGAAGGTGCACTACCATATGTGGTCAGGTAAATACCCTAATTTCTCACAGTAGATGCACAGAACATTACACAACAATGTAACGATATAGCGATACAAATTTGCCTCGAGTTATAAATACTCACAAACCAGATAGGTGAGGCTAGCGCTGGCAGAATTGTATACAGACCAAGGGGAATCACTCAGCGCCGGACAGACAAACAGTTAGATCCCCTGCCCCCGCCTATCAGGCACCCAATCGCCAGCCCAAGGGAAACATACATACACAAACACGAAGGTGCACTACCATATGTGGTCAGGTAAATACCCTAATTCTTTCTCCGAGTGATTCCCCTTGGTCAAATGATCGTCTTATTCTATACCTGCGTATTTCTCTGTGGGATGGCAATTGGGTGCCTGATAGGCGGGGGCAGGGGATCTAACTGTTTGTCTGTCCGGCGCTGAGTGATTCCCCTTGGTCTGTATGCAGTAGACATAGACTGAAAATGAGGTGAATGTAGCCCATGTGAAATACATCAGCGCATATGTGAAGGCTGAAGGAAAAGAGGGTGAGGGAGGAAGAATCAGATAGATATATATACAATATTTTTTTTAATGCTGTATTATAGTTATACACATTCAGCCCAAAAAGGTGACTGCCAAGTGTGTAAAATGCAAAGAAAATCCCAACAAGAACTGAAACTCTCTTAGAAAGGACAATTACAACACAGTTTATTATATATCACACAGATAACAATGCACTACTCATCTGTCAGGTGCAGAATGTTATACATCCTAAAGTGTCAGGGGAACAATACCTGACATTAACCCTTTTCATCCTGATACACCCCTTGCTTAAAATAAATTTGACTGATAGTTCAAGGGTGGTGCCAGAAAATCTTGGCGACTCAGGTGCCAAGCTATTCTGGCACCACACTTGAACTAAAACTGCTCGCTATTCTCGTCTCCCTCAACCTACCTCCCCCGAAAAAAAACCAAGCTCCTTGTCTCTCGTCGCAAACTAAAATCTGTCAACCGAGAGAACTTCTTCGACGAAGCTGTCGACCTTCTCTTGGACCCCGCCTCCTGTCCCGATCTTGCATCCCATTTCGACTCCTCCCTTCGAAAACTTCTAGACACCCATGCCCCTGTCACCACCTGCTCCATACCCAGCCGACCCCCCTCCCCCTGGCTCACTGATGACATAGCTGAGGCCAAGCGCAAGCACCGACAAGCAGAACGCCGCTGGCGCTCATCCGACCTCACCGTTCACAGACAGATCTTCCAAACAACTAGATCAAAAGTCTGCAGAATGATCTCCGACTTCAAACGTAAACATCTTCAAAACAAAATCCTGGAATCCACTTCTTCCAAAACCCTCTACGCCACCATGAACACACTCCTAGACACTTCTAAAGACTCTCCTCTCCCCAACACACACAACAAAGAAGAACTCCCGTCCACTTTTTCCACCTATTTTTCTGACAAAATCCAAACTCTGCGCAACACACTCGACACTCTGCCTTCTCCGTCTTGCCCTCCCGACCCCCCCTTTTCTGGCACCCCCCTCTCGTCCTTCCGCCCCGTCTCTCAGGATGAAGTCCTCAAGACCATAAAGTCCATGCATTTCAAAACCTGCAAACTAGATCCCCTCCCAGCTTCTCTCTACTGGGACGGCCTTCCAAAACTTCTGCCCTTCATTACCGACATCATCAACACATCTCTAGAGAACGGCTCCGTCCCCGATATTTTCAAGTCCGCCATTGTCCGTCCTCTCCTAAAAAAACACAACCTCGACCCAAACGAACTCAAAAACTATCGCCCAGTCTCCAATCTCTCTTTCCTGTCCAAGCTTCTTGAGAAGGTTGTTCTCAACCAGCTCAACCTCCACCTCACCGACAACAACCTCCTCAGTCCCTTCCAGTCTGCCTATCGCAAACATCACAGCACTCAAACAGCCCTTCTACATATCCTAAACGACCTCCTTCTCTCCACCGACTCAGGCAACATCTCCCTTCTTACGCTACTCGACCTCTCTGCCGCCTTCGACACTATAGACCACTCTATCCTCCTCCACTGCCTTCACCACTCCTTTAGAATCACTGACTCTGCTCACTCCTAGTTTCTCTCCTACCTCTCCGACAGGTAGCAGTCCGTCACCATCGACGGTGTCTCCTCCAACCCAGTCACGCTCTCCTGCGGAGTTCCACAGGGGTCCATCCTGGGCCCGGTCCTTTTCACGCTTTACACCTCTCCCCTGTCCAACATCATCCAGTCTCACCACATAAACCACCACCTCTACGCTGACGACTCACAACTACTAGACAAAGACAAACTCGACAACACTCAGTCACTACTGACTCGCACGGCTGACAGCTACGAAGACGTGAAAAACTGGATGACAGCAAACGAGCTTAAACTGAACGACGACAAAACAGAAGCCATGCTGGTAGGCACTTGCCAGAAACTTTCCCAGCTCCCTCCCTCTCTCCACCTTCAACTCGACAGCATCCCCATCTCCCTCTCTGACTCAGGCAAAAACCTCGGTGTTATCCTCGATTCCTCTCTTTCCATGACCAGCTATTGTCTCTGCCACGGCACAGGCATGCTATTTCCACCTCTGCCGCATCAGTCAGATCAGAAAATACCTCACTACCGAAGCTGCCACCAAACTTGCTGTCTCGCTCATCCTATCTCGCATCGACTACTGCAACTCTCTCCTTTCCGGCCTCCCTCACTCCACCACTTTCACCCTCCAGCGTGTCCAGAACAATGCTGCCCGCCTCGTCCTCAGAAAGAAAAAATCCAACCACATCACTCCCCTGCTCAAACTCCTTCACTGGCTTCCCATCCCCTAACGCATCCAATACAAGATTCTGTCTCTCTGCTACAAATCCCTGAACAACTGCGCTCCTGCCTATCTCTCCAACTTACTTCACCCCTACACTCCTCCCCGCTCCCTCCGCTCCGCCTCCGACCCTCTCCACATCCCCCACACCAAACTCAGCACTTTCGGCCCCCGCTCCTTCTCTGTATATGGTCCATCGCCAGGTGCTGTGGGCGTTAAAATCTCCAAACTAACAAACCAACATGGACTTTGAAGTACACATGTTGGGCATTTTGATAGAGAAAATCAGCAACCAAAACATTTGTACTCATTTGTCTGTTTTGAAAAATCCTAAATTTCTTCCAGACAGATTGTCAGTGCATCAGAAGACCAAGGAAAACAAACTTTGAAATGAAATTGTTGCCAAGTATTCTCAGAAAAACAAAATGAATATCTTGGCTCTGGTGCTGATTGTTAGACAAATTTGTTTATTCTACAAACAGTTGCTGTCAATCAATTGTTGTTCTATAGAAAGTTGTATCTAGTAATCTATCATAAATCAATCGACAAAATGTCGTAGTTGACGAAATGTCTGTTTTACCTTTCTTTTTCTATGACACGTCTGGTCGATGAGTATGAGATGCTGTTCGACGAAATGTTATGGAACAGCCTTGACCCTGACCCTTTAACCCTCCAGCTGTCGGTTGCATTTTTTATCACAGTGACCAAAAATGTTCTGACAGCCAAAGGATTAAAATAAGATATGGATCCACTAAGATAACATGTAATTGTGGTGAAAAAATAGCTTTAATTGGTGCACAGACATGTAAACGTATACTGGCGGTACCCTAAACTACCATGGTGAATTCATGCTAATCATTTAAATTAATGAGTTATTTTTAATTCATAATTGTGGATAATAAGGTCATTGAATAAGGTTTATCAGTTTATAAAATGAAAAAGTATTAATGACTCGATTTTTATTTGCAGGGGATGAATCTATATGATATTGTGAAGGTAGTGCCAGATTAACTTGGCACTGAGCTGTCCTATCACTACCTTGTTCTTCTGCATTCTGAAGGTACTCTTCTTCAGCCACATGAGTAATGCTAAATTCATTTCCTTTAGTTTTCCTGAACTATGTTAGTTATATAAGCATGAGAGGGTTGTCTTTTTTTTTTTTTTTTTTTGCTCTGGCATCCTTACTATGAATTAAATGACAATAAAATACAGAATATAACAAGATGTATTATTATTTGTCTTTTAACCCTCAGCTCATGTGTACAACAGTCACCAGTAATGTTACAGTACTGGTGAGAGCATGCACAGTGGGGTTAAAGTTAAATTTTAAAAAAATTTCACTTACTAGTTCCTCAACACTAGGGTCAATGGCGCCAAAAGTGACCACAGGATATCTGCCACGATTCCAGAGATCGATGGCCCCCTCCCCTGCCCGCAGTGCCCGCAGAAATGATGGCTCCATAGCAAACACTGGCAGATCCACCTTGTTGCATGTCTCCAAAAAGTATTTTGACATACCCTGACAATAGACAATACTGAGGTTGACAATACTATGACTGGCTTCATCATCATATTTGTTAATGTATGTTGAGAGATCGGTTTTTTTTCAGTACTATTTCTACAAAAATAAAAAGTTGTACTGTAACAACTGTATGACCTGGAAGCACTTGCTGACAGTTCTTTGTCAATCTGAGCTTAAATTTTGCTGCACATTTCATGTGATTCACAGCAAAACAGAATTGGTTAAGCATAACAGCTTGCCGAGCTGCCAGAATTCCGTGGCTTACAAAGTCTAGTCTTGGCTCAAAGTTGTGTAATCTTGCAAGCGTTCTCCTACTAATCGGGAACTCGCAACCAGCTATCAGATATTGGCTTTTAATAAATACCATTAATATAAAATTTCAAATCATGTAAGTGAATTGTGCAGGATACTGAGAATAAATTTCAAAGGAAACTAACAAGAAAACAACACTTACCCATGATGAGATGTCAAATCTCTGCTCTACTTTATCCACAAAAATCTAAAAATAAATAAAAAACTGATTTTAAACAATTACTGGTAGACATCCTAACAGTCACACACAAGGGTTGCGCTGGTGTTTTCAGGTTTGTGTGCATGTACTCACAGTGTTGGTAAAAATGCGTACGAGTCTATGACATGAAAAAAATAAACATGAGAGTTTTGAATTTGACACTCAAAGTCCAACAACAGGTTATGTCAACATACCATACCATGACACAGGATGGAGTTAGTAGGATTTGAACACAGGATACACAGATCTTTAGTCCAACACACTACCCTACATTCGCAGCTATAACATAGGATGGCATTAAGGCTGGGGTGAAAAGTTACAAAATCATTTGATAACAAAAGGCGGGCATTCCCATCAGCTCTGGCTGTAAAATGTTCCCAAGCACAGTTACACCTATCCCTCTGCCGACTCACCCACCACCTGTCCGAGTTACGTACATTGATTGAGCATGCAGTGTGTAGCTGACAAGTGACATGTGACCACAGATGTAAACAAGATGGGATGAACCGTAACCCACAAAGTCCCTTCTATTGAGAGCTGTCTTCGCTGTCAAGGGTCTCTACTTCTTGTCTTTGACTTGATTCTGATGTTGAAATATCTCCTTCTGAAAAAGCCTCGCAGATGTGCCAATGCGTCATAGTGAACTCTATAAGTATAAGGGGCGTGCACAGTGCATATATTGGTTTGTCAAACGTCATGACGCATTTTTTGGTTTTTACGTAATTTTATATTTAACGTGATATGAGATTCGCTTTCACTTCTTCGGAAAATGGTGACAAAACTAGAATTTCACTGTACAATTTCAGTCTTGCTATAATTTGTGTGAAATCAGGTTGACTTTACCTAGCTACATGCTATACTAAGTACACCTGCATGCTCTTCTGAAAGCATGTCGATGTGTGTGTATGCATGCATGCACGTGCTGCAAACATCCTCAAGAGGCATAGATGTTCATGCACCCTCCGGGCACTTGAGGATCTATGCCTCTAGGAGATGCACGCATGTGTCATTGGTTTGGCAAACGTCATTTGTCATGACGTATTCTTTTGTTTTTACGTAATTTTATATTATATTTAACGTGATATTATGAGTTTCGCTTTTGCTTCAAGACTTGTGAAAATGGTGACAAAACAAGAATTTCAAGGTACAATTTCAGTCTTGCTATAATTTGTATAAAATCAGGTTGACTTTACCTAGCTACATGATATACTAAGTAAGCCTGCAGGCTCTTCTGAAAGCGCATCGATGTGTGTTTATGCGTATGCGTGTGTGTGTGTGCGCACACTCCAAACATCCTCAAGAGGTTAGGTATAGATGTTCGTGCACCCTCCGGGCACTTGAGGATCTATGCCTCTTGGAGAAGCACGCATGTGTGAGAAAGAGTGAGTGAGAGAGAGATTTACGTCATATTTACAGCATGTCTGCGTGGTGACGAGTTGCTTCTTTTACGTCACCGGCACTGTCTGACTTTCTCAAGAACTAAGAAGTAAAGGTTTTTTACTGTTTTAATTCTTTTCTGAAAAGAATTAATTTTTACTAAGAAGTTGAAACTACTAATACTAGTTTTATATAAGTACTAAGGAAAGGCTACAAAGCTGGCTAATGAACTCATCCAATATCTTTCTCCAACTAGCTATATTAATATATGACAAAAATTACGGACTCTAACCTGGGTCAACTGACTTCCTATAAACTGATGTTTATGTCTTCAATGAGACATTCAATTACAATATGATCGGAGGCTCTCTTTGCCAACCACTTAAGAAAGTATTTCGCCAAGTTTAAAGCTTGTGTGTACAGAAATATCGGAGATTCTCTTGTTTACATACATACGCACATACATGATACATACACACGCACATACGGCGCTTCGCGCCAAATGTACATTCAGCAGCATGGTTAGCATAACTAGACATGACGTAATTTTTATCTTGTTACTTCAATTGTTAGAGGTTTAGCCTGCCCGCCTTTGACATCATGGACATGCTATTAAATTCGTCCCACTACGACCCGTCCTAAAAAGTGCCTTCTATAAAGAAGGGACTTAAAAAGGGGGTCATTTTAACCATGCGTGCATGCACGCAGACACCACCCAAAAATGTGCAAGCCCTTCCAAAAATGTATATACACGTATACAAATGTACTGTAATTTTTAAGCTACTTAGCTAGTCAAGAGAACTCTTTGACACTTCGCACCTTGTAGCCAACAAACTGCACCACCAGAAAGGTGACTGCCAAAGCCAGCAGCCCCTTGAGGATGTACGTTCTGGAATCTCTCATTGAACAAGTCATTGGAAGTTAAGGCTAGTGGCTCATTCAGTCATTGCCCCAATGTTTCCATCCATTTCAGCACCTGCTGTAATCTTTGTCCTCTTCTGAATAATAGTTCTAGGCAAACAAAGATTATGATTCTTTTTCAGGCACTTCTGGCCACACGGAGCACAGGCTAACGGGTCTCATCGCTCTTATACTTATACTATAGTGTATGAGTATTTTAGGCGATGAGACCCGTCAGCCTGAGCACGAAGGAGCGGCAGCAGCTGAACTTTTCTCGGCTTACTCTCACTGCAGTAAAAAAAAAAATTTTTAATGCCTAAAAAGACTTAGGAAGAATTTCACAACCGAGCATAATTAACAAGTCATTTTCACAAAACACTAATCAGATCCTACAGATGTGCTCCATGCACAAAATAGGCTCCCTACACAGAGTCTTCGTTGGTTTTCAATGGACGCTGCCATGTTCTAATGCTGCAGTAAATGTTAAAGAAACTATATTTATTTCTTTTATTCACCACAGTTCATGTATTTAAAGCAGGAAAATAGTTACTAATGTTAGTGATTTCTCTTTTTATGCTATTGATTAAATTTACTGTTCTCAATATTGTGAGTCCATATAACCGGAAGTGTACCTGCGGGGCAACGTGTTAACCCAAACATCTGTTTATGAGCTCGACGGCTGCAGAGGTTGTCGTCTGCCGGCTGATGAGAGATCGAAACCAAGATGCCTGGAACTTTTTGCTGACAAACAACAGTCTGTTACGCATACCGCAGCTGTCTGCTGTTCACAATTCACGATGGACGGGACGACGTACCTAGAATTTCTGAAGATCGCCTTGATCTGTTTGATGTGGTATCTATGTAGTGCTAGTGACAACATCATAGGAAAAGTGATCCTCTCAGACTTTCCTTACCCAATGACAATGACGATGATTCAGCTGATGACGACGTCAGTGTTTTTAGCTCCTTTTCTACCATACCTAGGAGCAACAAAAAGAGGAACCTATGATAGACGATATTTTTTTGTTATGATTTTACCACTTGCTCTTGGAAAGTTTATTTCTTCAGTGTCATCCTACATTAGTATATGGAGGGTGTCAGTTTCTTACGCTCATACAGGTAATTGGTCTTAAGAACAAATCTTACACATTGAAGAGATTGTAATGATTTATGAAAACTATGAAAGACACATAGTGCTATTACAGATGTACTAGTATCATATACATTGGCATAGATGAGTCAAGATGATTTAATTTCTCTTTCAGGGGATACATGAAGCCACTGTCTGTCAGTAAGAGAGATAGGTTCTTATGAGTTCCTTTGGCTGCAGGGGCTCACAATAATCTGTGCAGTTTATGACAAGTACATCGTTTATGACATGCGGTTATGATCAGTGCTTACATTAGGCCCCCCAAAATAAATTGTGTTTACATTAACGTAGGAGATAAAAGTAG
The DNA here is from genome assembly GCA_036245525.1 of Semisulcospira habei. Classification (NCBI taxonomy): domain Eukaryota; kingdom Metazoa; phylum Mollusca; class Gastropoda; family Semisulcospiridae; genus Semisulcospira; species Semisulcospira habei. Next base: position 137,995,803 of record BTPG01000005.1, on the reverse strand, counting down.
GGTCGGTAGTTTTGATTTTGTTTTTGTGTGTCAAGGAATGCATGAAGATTGCTTGAACACAGGTGCACATCACAGAGGACGTCATGGAGACTAAAATTAACAGGATACTTGCCAATTATCCTCGTTTGCTCTATGTAGTTGATTCTGTCATATATATTATATATATATATATATATATATATATTATATATATATATATATATATATATTTATATATATATATATATATATATATATATATATATATATATATATATATATATATATATATATATCCAAAAGTTGCAAACTTGGGGTACATTATTGTAAAGCCCAGGGAATTAAGCTACACACATACTGTGTGGACTCCCTCCCTTTGAATGAGGGGTAGTGATTTCCAGCTCATTCGCACGTCTGATTCATTTGCTTAAGTGTTTTGTGTTTTTTCACATCCCAAAAAAGTTTAGTGTTGGGTCCAACGACACCAGTCCCTGAAAGTTTACTTAAACCTGATACCCCCTGAACATGTGGTTAGGTAAGAAAACTCATCAAGCTTGTGCCCAGCTGCCTGATGTTGACCCACCAACACTCTTACCTTTCCTTTTCTGTCCCATATTCATTTTGCCCAGAAACAGTGTCAAAGTCATAACAGTACCACTCAACTTATAGATCGCCACCCCCCCACAGATTAAATCAGTTCATTGGAATCTGCACATTTGCATGCTCAGTTACATCATTATTAGTTCCCCTGGTTATTGTAAACACAATTTTTTGTTGCCGTAGGGTTTTGGACAATGGGCATTTTCTTTGTTAGGTATCTGAATGGCCAAAATGAGGTCCACTGTCAAATTGGTCTTCATGAAATTCAGTTGGTTGCCTTTCACATCTGAAAAATCAGAGGGCCTCACACCAAATTCCTGTATTCTTTACTTATGTCCAGTATATCCCTCTGTCCACAACTAATTCTGACTAGTATTGTCTACCAGCTTCTATTTTCCTTCCAGGCATGTGCTTTAAAAATTTGATAAAATGTACAGAATTACAAATGCAAGACACTGATTATAACATAACAGCCTTCCCTGCATGCAGTCTTGTGCAGTAGTTTTGAGAAAGACAGTGAATTTTTTTTTTTCATTTCCAAATTGCATATTTGATATTATTATTTATATATTCTGACATGCACTGCAGTCTGACATTTGGTCAGTATATTGGTGTGCAAAAGTGCTAAGAGGTATTTAATTCAGTTGATGGATTAATGAAAATGTGTACACTTTGTTTTATTCAGTTAATGTACAGCATGAACAGTACCAAACTTTTCTTCTTTTTCAGTGAAGGCAACTCTGCCTCTATTTACTGTGATACTTGCAAAACTTATTCTTGGAGAAAGTCAGACATTACCAGTGAGTGGTAATTTGTTTGTTTGTTTGTTTGTTTACATTGCTTTATATCATTGAGTACTATGGTATCATTGAAAATATCACACAAGTATGTAGTTTTGTTGTTCCTATTAAAAAATTGGAACAACTTTGAAATGAGGTTCGTCAGAGCGTTTTCCATAGCACATGACATCATGTGCGGGCGGGCCCCAAATTCTGGCCAAGAAGTAGTAAGATAAAAATGACGTCACGTCTAGCTATTTCAGTATTTGCAAAACTTGCTGGAGAGCGTCCTTGTAGCAGCATGCGCTATATGTATGTGTGTATGTGTATCTGACAGCAACTAGAGCCCTCGCCATGCTTGTGGATAGACAAGCAAGAAATTTTAGGATATTTTCAAAGTTAAGATCATCTCGAGCTTGTGCTTCAGAAGTTTTAATTAGTGTACACATTGGCGAGAAAATGGTCTGTCCACGACAACTGGTTGATCAGAATTTTAATCCATAATTGTTCTTATTCTTTTTAGATGTTGTGCATGTAGCTAGATGAAAGGAAGACGTTAATTGAATGAGTTCATTAGCCAGCATTGTACCTTTTCCACTTTTCAAGTGATAATTAATTCATTTTTGAGAAAAATAAAATCAAGTTTTTGTTATTATTTAGGGTTGTCTTAAAACAGTCAAATCTTTTTATGGAAAAAAGCAATATTCTCATTTATACCCAAATGATTTTTTATAAACAGTATTTACATAAGCCTACAGTTTGTCTCTGCTGTCGGAACAATTAGAAAAATTGTGATTTTCGGCACCACGTTTTCAGAATTATTTTTAAAACAATTAACAAATCATTGAATGTTTTATGAAAAAAAGCAATCTTCTCATTAATACACAAAGAATTTTTCATAAACAGTATTTGCGTAAGCCTGCTGTTTATCCTGGTTCTCATGTATGATTAGGTCAGATTGTGACCTAAACACTCTAGGTGTGAAAATCAGCTAAAAAATTGCCAACTTTGATCCTTCTCATACGTAAAATTTTACTGATGTGGAGATCGAGTGACCTAAACGTCAATTTCGTCACTATGTACACAGCGTCCTGGGACTAACGATGCCATGATGTGATGCTTATAGTGACGTCATTTCACTGCTCGTGCTCTTAATTGTTCTTCTGTAGAACAGCTGTCCTAAAATGCCAGCCCACAGAAGGTACAAATGGTGCGAAGCGTCATGTGTCCATCTGTGTTTGTGTGTGCCAGAATGTGTGTATCAGAAGGTGGGTGGGTTAGGGTGGAGAGAGATGGATCAGAAGGATAAGCTTAAATTAGGAGCAACTATGGGCTGGGTGTCCCATCTTATTTTAGTGTATCCACTTAATTCAGGAAACCTGTCCCAAAAAATAAAATCATTGTGCTACTGAGATGTACTGTGGGTTAGGGTGGAGGTAGATTGTGCTACTGAGATGGCACATGTTGTGTAAAGGTGTCCACCCATAGAACAAAATCATCAATTTTTCATAGTCCTCTAGGTTGTTCACCAGTGCCCTACTGCAGGAGATGGATCAACCATGATAATTCAAGGGTAGTGCCAGATTAGCCTGGCGCCATTAGGCGCCAAGCTAATCTGGCACTACCCTTGAATTATCATGGTCGATCCATCTGTTGCAACTGGTACATAGTATATTTAGGTGACACCTCCAAAATTTTGGAAATGCGGCTGTGGGGTAACATGGGTGAAAGATTTATTCAGGTTTAAATGTATGAAGTTCTGGTACATTATTCATCTCTATACAAGATCTTACAGTAATTAGCTATAGTAGTCAGTGTATGCTGACAGCTGTTGCTACTAATAGTGTAAGCTGTTCATCCCTCAGTGAGGGATTCTTTAGATTTACCAGATAGCATTTGATTGGGTGAAATTGGGGTTGTCAGTGAGCAACTAGTTCAGCTTTTCAGATTTTAAAAAAAAATCTGCAAAGGGGGGGGGGGGGGGGGGGGGGGGGGGTTAAAGCTGAATTGTATTTACTTGATTCAATATTTGTTCAATTGTTTTTTATTTTTCCTTCCTGCTAGAATATGTTCGTCTTTTATATTGTATTTCGAACTATTTTCATTTCTGTCTGAATAGGTTTATTTGAGCTTGGTTCCCATTATTACTGGCGTTGGTGTAGCGTCACTGACAGAGGCGTCCTTTGACTTTGTGGGACTGGCGTCAGCTCTCACAGCCACTACCTGTTTCTCTTTACTCACAATCTTCACCAAAAAGGTACATTTCGGTCGTTTTATGCAGGTCTGTGATTTTTTTTTACCTTACTTCCTAGGGTCATAAAGTTCAAAATCACAGACTAATATATTTTTCTGGTATTTGTGTCCTCTTCAGTTTATTGTAAATTTGACATACTATTTAGCTGTAAATTTAAGAAACAACAACTGTTGAATATAGTCAGACTGAGAGCAACCGTAATAAACAATTAACTATTCTAGACTGATTGGGCAATAATTAATGTTTCACTTTCAGGGAGGAAAAAATGTTTGAATCACAATGCTACAACGTTTGTGTATAAATAAACTAAAAAAAGCATACACCATGTGCCTTGATTGTTGATTTCATTGCCCGTCTTATACAAATAAGTTTTGTGCTGACATGCGCGTACACACACACACAGTGTGGGAAAGGAAAGTCTGCATGAACAAGCAACACACAAACACACAGCACAGGGACAAACTTGCTATAGGAAACCACTGCTGCATTGCTGTGAGCTTTTGAAAAAATGTGAACAAATACTTTCACACTACTTTTCTGCTTGGCTCAGGGGTTTATGACAGATCCTAAATGACCTGCCCTTTTTCTTTTACTTCCAGCACCAAGTGCAGGTGGTTGATTGACCATGTGATATTAGTTCAGGGTTGGTGCATGATTAGAGTGGCACTTAGAGGGGTGCCAAGCTAAGGAGGCACTACCCTTGAACTATCACAGTTTTAAAATTTAAACTGTTTGGCCTTTGAAATAACAATGACACTGTGTAATGACTGATGGTTCTGTTTTCTATCCCACAACACTAAAGGCTTGACTTCATAAAGTTTACATGTACTTGTAAGAAGAAAGCCATTTGTATGTCCCAATAGATAGGCCACAAAACTGCTCAAGCTAGTTGCTTTTTTTCCCTGAGCTTAGGAACAGAATGATAGAGGACCGGCCATGTTTCTCACTGTTGTCATGCAGTCATGACTTGTGTATGTGTGTGACAGCACTATCTTTAAAAAATATGTGTTTCATAGTTTCAGATGTCTATTTTACTTCTGCCCCACCTTGCTACAGATTGTTTTTACTCTGTTAACCCTTAGCTTGTGAGTATCAGTTTTTGTCGTGATGATTTCTGTATGAATCATTGTGACAAAAACTGCTACCAACTCATAGAGGGTAAAAATTTGTCTTGCTGTTTATATGCTAGTGATAACATTCCCACAGTGCTTATTTATTTTTCCATCCCCATTGCCAGCTGTAACAAATGGATCGACCAAGTAAGTGGTGATGGTGGATCCAATGTTTGATAATTTGTGATTTGTATACATGTGTGTACAGGACAGTTACAGTTTAACCCATTCAGCCCTAACACACTACAGCAGGAGATGGGTCGACCATGATAATTCAAGGGTAGTACCAGATTAGCTTGGTGCCTGTTGGTGCCAAGCGAATCTGGCATTACCCGATAATTATTATGGTCGATCCATCTCCTGCAACTGGTGGTTAGTCATTAGATGACGCCTCCAAAATTTGGGAAATACATGCGGCGGGCTGAATGAGTTAATGTAGGTTAAGTAAAAGATATATTATTCAAACTCTAAGTATCAAGTAAATAGATTCCATGTACTCCTCAGACACTAATGTTATGCTGTGAGATACATCACTTATTGTTTCTTCAAAAACATTACCGATGCCATTGTAGTAATGGCATCGGTAAGTATTTTTCGAAAAAATTCATTTTTCTGTTTATTTAACACTTGGTTATCATTATATTTCAGTGCTTACGTGAAACTGGCCACCATCATTTACAGTTATTGGTCCTTGTCAGCCGGATAGCAACAGCTTGCTTTTTTCCCTTCTGGGTGGTGGCAGACCTAACTCGCATTTACTACAACACAGAATTTGTGAGTGCAAGTCGAATGATAGTATTGATCATCACTTTTAACTTTTCATATGTAGAGCCAGCAGCATAAGTTAGATCAATCAGATGTGACAATTCGTATATTTCAGAATGTATACACCTTTACAAGTGACACTTATAGGGCCCTGACTCAGATTTACTGTCAAGTAGTTATGACACTCCAAATCCAAAATTAAATTCTGTATTTAAAGGTACAGACATCTGACATATCAAATTCAAAACAAGACGCCACATCCTGTGGTATTTTTGTGATGATAAACCTTTATTTCTGTTATTTCACTGCACAAATAGTTAGCATTGTGTACATATCCATTTACACGAGCACAAAAGTTTAGTACACACATTTCCACAGCAGTAATGCCAAGAAGCTCATACAAAAAGCACCTTGGCAAGATTGTTCAATAATCTTATCACCTAGAGTAAAAGCAAAGTTTTTGGACCCCAAAGAAACTGAACATTCTTAGGAAGAAGAAAGTGTACATAACTTGACAACATTTATGAATTTTTAAAAGAAAATAATCTATCTAATACTCAAAGCCTGGTTAAAAAAAAACACCATTACCTAAACAGAACAAATCAGTGGTTGTGATACTTATTTTCACTGCTAACAAATCTGGCTATGATAATGTTAAAGCCTGCCAGAAGCCAGTAAAAAGAAAGTCAGAAAAATCGATTGTAGCACTCGTTTTAAGCAACACAATTTCAAAACTGAAGTTTTTTCAGAGACTACAGACTCTTGTGCTGCTACAATCAAAAGCAATGTGGTAGGTACAAAATTGTCGTTGCAGTTGACAGATAAATCAGCTTACCGATAACTGTGTCACAAATCAGCGGTCGCATGTGGCGCCGAAAACGCAAAAGAAAAGAAAATTCACCAATTAATATTTTAATGAAAACAGATTTGGACAAGAAAAAAATCTCTGCATAACTTCAACCTTTCGTGAGAAAGATGCCGTCATTACTTTTAAACTTCGACAAGTTTAAAATACTTTAATCTCGTCAGAAAGTTAGTGGTGCAGAAAACGGGCCCTCTACGGTAAATCTGAGCCAAGGCCATATATAGCTGTGTTACTATGTATTTGGGAAGCCAAACTGTTCAACCAGTACCCTTGAGCATAGTAACTATTACAGCTGATACAGCTGCTTGTATTCAGCTCATTCAAGATGTGCACCGTATGAGATGTGAGTTTTAGACATTGATGCCTTATGGTATGCAGCACAACTGAAACATACCGTGAACCGTTTGGCTGTCAGTAGTGCGCTACCAGCAGGGAAGAGGCACACTGCAAGAGGTGTAGATTCTCATGAGCCCCTGCGTACGCAAGGGCTCATGAGAATCTACGCCTCTTTAACTTTATTTGCTTTGTGTCATGTACATACTTTTGGCAACTGGTATGTATTGAAAAGTTACTTTATGTGCCACATATCTTCCCACACATTGGCACTATGCTATTCTGGCAACACCCTTGCACCCTTGCATGTACATGGTCAGTGCATTTGTATTGACCCTTAATGAAGTCTTCAATGGACAATTTCAAAAGGTCACAACTTCACTTTTAGACACATGTTTAGTTCTGTGCGCATTTTCTTTCAGCTCCACAGTGGAAGGGTGCTTCAAACCCTGATTCTGTTGGCATGTGACGGGCTTTTCAACATGATGCACAACGTGTTTGCATTCACCGTTTTGGCCCTCGTCGCCCCACTGTCCTATGCAGTTGCAAATGCCACAAAACGGATTGTCATCATTGGGGGATCCATCCTGATTTTGCAAAACACGGTCACACCGCTGAATGCTCTGGGCATGCTGATCGCAGTGTTTGGTGTTTTGTGCTATAACAAGGTGAGATGATAGTCACCTGGGTGGCCACATGCACAAAAGAGCTAGTGATGCCATTTGTGCTTGTGGCCACCCATACTGTTTATATAGTACGGGTGTATGCATACACAAGGGCAGTAATTGGTGTCACATGCTTCATGCACTAGGAGGGCATAACAATTTTCATTTTTGGCATGCATGGATATGAAAACTTTTGGTGTGAGAAGAAATGCAAGGAGCAAGTGTCCACATTGAACGTTTAATTGTTGCTGTTTTGAGAATGATGGTAATCTGTTACCCCTTTGACTGTTTGTAGTGATTTTTGTTGGCTTACATGTAAAGCAAAAGTTAGTCTGTGTTCTGGGCCAGTAGTCATCTGTCCGTTGTCTGTCGTGTGTCCGCCGTTCATGGTATATTTTAATGTTGGCATTTTCTCTTTAGATTATTCAAGCCATTGTCTTGAAATGTGGCCCAACGATACTTTTTTGGGTGAGACCTTTCTGAACATACCAATTTGAACGACCTCTCAAAGGTTAAGGATACAGGGGATGAGGAAATATTTTTAAAATAGCCATATTTTGACAATTTATTTTGTTTCCTCAAAAAACATTACCGATGACATTACGGTATGGAATGGTTCTTAGCTAGACTAATTTTAGCACAATTTGTTGTGTACGAATATGGCAGTGTTGGCAGGTGAGGGGCGCCATAGCCTAGGCAGTAACCCGAGTAGCCTCCCTTCCATCCCATCCGGGCATGCGCCCAGCGGAAGATCACCAGTCAGTTTCTTAGCTAAACAATGGAAGATTGTGTACGTCAGTGTCTCTAGCTTCGGACTGTGTAAACTTCAGTTGTGGAAACCCTAGTGTTTCGTTGGAGGTGTTACCCTACGCTGTGCCTTGTGTAGGCTTGGACGCTTTCGTGTGGGATTCCTCGTCGGTGTTTGTGACTTAGACCTAACGAGCCAGCGGCGCCTTGTGAACTGTGCTCACTCGCTCGAGGCTGGTCTGGCTGTAGTGTGTTGCGCTCTCCCTGTGTCCTGACTTTCGGCTTCGCTCTACTGCTAGCCTTGGAGTGCCCTGTGTTAGGCTTGGACGATTCCTGTGAATTCGCAATGGTGTTCCCAGCTTCAGGGACCGGTCGTGCCTGTGAAGACTGCGTGGTCTCCGCTCACGGACTGTGGACTGGGTCGAGCCGGCCTTCGCCGCCATTGCTGTTGGGCTTCGCCGCAGTGCACTGGTTGGTCTGCGACCTTTGTGGGTTCCCCTGCTTCGTTATTATGGCAAGGTAAAACCTCAGTTATTGCCTCCGTCCGGTGCTCAAGGGAAGGGGTAGAGCGCCGGGCGTTGGCATATGCCGTGCACTTCACTTCGTTTGTTTGCGCGGATTCGTATTGCGGGCCCGCAGGGGGCACGCTCGCTCGCATTTCATTCTGCACTATGTTTTGCAGTTGGCAAGTCCGCACCTGCTCACGATGTGGACAGTTCCAATGGCCTAGTGACGGAAATGCCATTTGCCTACCCTGTTCCGCCTGCACCTCCACTCACCCATGCCTGGTCTGCGCCCTCTGGCTGGAAGAACAGTGGACCCAGCTATGGAGCTTCTACCGCCAGGTTGTAGAGCCTTCAACGCCACGGCTTAGGCCGTGAGCCCGAGCTCTAGTGCCGGCAGCCAACACAGTCCCGTCGAGTGGTCTCTGCCCGGTCGCGGAACCTCGAGCACCGCAAAAAGACTTAGACTTAGCGCTTGGCGCTTAGACTTCTCCGAGCTCGGCCTCGGCTTGCCACACCGCCTCCGGTGCGGCTTCCAACCACTAGTAGGGTTTTGTGGCGTGTACATATTGTAAGCGCTTACAGCTGAAAGGTAAGTTAAGCGCAGTAAGCTAATGATCCGTTTTATTAAGAGAAAAAAAATAAGCCTTAGTAGCTTCGGCGACGACACAGGGTACCTGCCGGCGCCCCAGGACGTTAGCTCGGTTATCTACGGCCCTGGATGGTGGTGCGTCTGCCCGCAGAGACGGCGCTTGCCTACGCATGACTGGGCCTCTATCGTTCTGAGCGTCGATGATTGGAGTCTCCCTCCTGTAGCCGTGGTTACGAGCTTCCTGGCTTGCCGGTTTTCTCCTACCATGCTTCGTACCTCTCCTGGGGCGACGCCTTGCCGGCTACCACTTCGTGTGAACGGGGACTTCAGGATACCCCCGGCGCTTCGACATCCCGACCTTGGTAGCAGCTACGACAGTCGACGCGCGCACCATGCCGTACAAGTTCGTCACCAACCCGTCCTTCAGCGGGGAGACCGCCCGAAACTTCGCCTCGCAGCGCAGAGATGGGCTGGGCCTTCAGCCTGGACTCGGCGACTTCCTATATGATACGGAGCCGGTCGGTGACCTCCTCGGACTGTGTTGCATTTCGGTTGTCCCCAGATAGAGAAGAGGACACCGCCTCCAGCTGTTCCCTCTGCTTACCTTCGACGGCGTGACCTGCCAGGGTCGCGCGCTTCCTGCAGTGGCTTCGCAGCCTCTGGGGGTTCTACCGTGGCTGTACTCCGTTGCAGACAGGATCAGTCAGATGTCTTCATGCTCTACATCGACATCCGTAGACAATCCCTGCTTGTGTAACCGGTCGGAGTCCTCCTTCGAGAAGATCGAGACGCTCTTGGGATCCCCTCAGCAGGCGTGGTTCCTGGTCTACGTGGGCAAGTTCAACCTCTCGCCTTCGCGCCGCTTCTCTACCTGCGGATGGAACCTCGCTCCGACCTCACGAAGGGCAGCTTCCGAAGCAGCGAACGCAGCTCTTGGCGAACCCAGCGCTGCGGTTGTCTCTAGAGCGGGCGTACTCCACCAGATGGGGACCGGCTGCGGGGATTGGTGAGTACCACAGCAGACCTTCTTCCCCTCGGATGTCTCAACTGCCCCCGCCTCAGCGGCTCCTGCTTCTCCCCAGGCGACCCTCGACAGGCGACCTCGAGTCTCCGGTTCCGGTGCGACCATTGCTACGCCCTCAGCTTCTTCACAGGGCAGATCCAGACTGGCGCGCGACGGGAGTTCCCCTTCCTCCCCTCCTCCCAGGTTGTCCCTCGCGTCGACGCAAGCCTCACCACCGGGAGCGCTCCCCTGTTACCGAGATCCTACCCTGCCTCCGGCAGATGGCCTCCGGACTTCCTTGTCCCGCTTCAGGTGTCACGTTCCCTATGCCAGGAGCTTCTCGTTCCCTCCGACAGCGCCAGAGGGTCGACTACTTCCGAGGCAAGGCGGGGCACGCTTCCTCTCCCTGTACTTCCTCCGCTGCCGCGGGCTCCGCTGGTGCGAAGATCGTGATGTCGCTTCGAGCAAGAGCCTTCCAGGGGCGTCTGCTTGACCGGCCGACTCATCGCGTGTCGCGGCCAGCTTCTCCACACAGAGTGGACGGGCCGTCCAGACATCGTTCGGGTGATCTGCGCAGCGGACGCTTCCCCATGATCGCCCCGAGGTGGAATCGACAGCTTCCCTGCTTCGTCTCGCCAATTCCAGACTCGCTTGCCTGGGCAGTCAACGCTCTCTCCATCCCATGGGATGGCCTGGTCGCCTACGCCTATCCGCCGACGATGCTTGTTCCCAAAGTCATACTCAAGCTCAGAGGGTGCTACACGACCATGTTCCTGGTGGCCCCGTTCTGCTGGAACAAGTCATGGACCACTGACCTCCCGAGCCTCGCCACGGCTCCACCGCGGCGGCTTCCCACCCCGCGCACGATGCTCAAGCAACCACGGCAGGCGCTGTTCCACCCGTGCCCCGAACGGCTTCTCCTTCCCACCCGGAGTTTGTGCGGCAAGCCCTCGCCACTAGACGCTGCTCAGGTGCGGCCGTGGAAGCTATCGCTACAGCCCGCAGAATCTCGAACAGACGAGGCTACAAAGGGGAGTGGCGACTCCTGGGCGACTGGTGTGACAGCATGCGCCTCTCCCCCACGGATGGACGGTTCCTCAGCTGGCGGACTTCTTCCTCTGGCTGTTCACCTACCAGCGTTCAGCGCCAATCACCTTCGCGGCTAACATGGTCGCTGACACGTACCGACACTTGGGATGACCCGACCCTGGTAACTGTAAAGACCTCCTCGACCTGAGGGCCCTCTTCGCTCCCTGGTGCCGCGATGGGACCTGCTTTGGGTCCTTACTTGGCTCAACTCTGACCGCTTCGCACCGTTCCATTTGGCAAGGCTACTGGACATGACGTAGAAGACCTGCTTCTTACTGGCCCTCGCGTCTGCTTCCAGGGTCAGTGAGCTGCTCACCCAGCATGGGTAAGGGGTCCAAACCGTTAAGCCCCACAGACCCGAGTAGCCCTTACCAGGTTGTAGAGCCTTCAACGCCGCGGCTTAGGCCCCGAGCCTGAGCTATAGCGCTGGCAGCCACCACAGTCCCGTCAAGTGGTCTCTGCCCGGTCGCGGAACCTCGAGCACCGCAAAAAGAAAACAACTTTCAGCACGCTCCCGCTTCTTGCAGGTTCGGACGGTCGGCTCAGTTCAACTGCTGCCCGACCTGTCGTTTCTCGCCTAGACCCGATCTCCTTGCTTTGAGAGACCCAGGCTCCACCCGTGGGTCCAGACAACAGGACCTGGTGAGGGCTTTACGCATGTACCTACGCTGGACCAAGCTGCTCCGCAGGGGTCGCACCCGCCTTTTCCTCCCACTGTCCCCAGGTAGAATGACATCTCAGCCCAGACGATATCCTCCTGGCTCTGATGGATGATACGCTCCGCCTACCAAGATCTCTCCCCTGATGCAGCCAAACGAAAACAAAAACAAAAACAAAAACCCGAACATCAGGGCGCACGAGGTCAGAGCCTCACCCGCAAGCCTTGCATTCGACTGCAATTGTGCTAAAACATTGTTGCAGCCGTAGGATGCCGAGCACAGATTACCTTCGCCCGCTTATACCTGAGGGACCTCTCCAGCCAGCGCCAGAACCTTCGCTGGTGGGAGACATCGTGGCGGCGCAACACTCCCTCCCGGCGCCCTGGGCGCCGTAGGTATCTTAGCTAAAATTATCGGGAGGTTGCTTAGGGAGGGCAGGCCTAGTGACCAGTATTTGGGGGTTGGGGGGCGTTATAGCAGCACCCGCCTCCTCTTTGGGATTCTTCCATACCGTAATGTCATCGGTAATGTGTTCTGAGGAAACAAATGTATTTTTCTTTAAAATGTATTTTTTCGAAAAATACTTACCGATGACATTACTCGAAGGACCCTCCCACCTGCCCCGCTTGCCGCTGGTCCGCTAAGAAACTGACTGGTGAGCTTCAGCTGGGCGCATGCCTGGATCGGATGGAAGGGAGGCTACTCGGGTAACTGTGTTACGATTGTGGTTGTGTTATCCTGTGAGAGCGTGCGTGTGTTGATCGTAGGTAACGATCCGATGTTTATTTGAGCTATCTTGGTTACGATTCACGTGTCTTTTTAGTAAGATTTTCTTTTGTTTGTGAGTAGAGCCGATTTCGTTTTGTTAAGTTTAGTCCGGAACGTTCTAGAAAGGTCGCACTGTCTAGTGGCCTCGTAAGTGTCACGTCGGTTAGTTGGCATCGCAACATTTTCGCTACTTTTTGTTTTCCTGTGCGCGTGTAGTGAGCAGCCTTTATTTTGTTTTGGGAATGTTCTCATACCTTTTTGAGCTATCATGGAACGTGGTGATAGGGTTACCATACTTTTATGTGACTTAATTATACGCTAGAATTTAGAGCTGAAGTGAGCAGCCTAGTTTTTGTAGCCTGTTATAGTTTTTTCTGGAAAGTTCATGTTAATGATTTTCGGCTGCGTGTTTCGTTCTGATTGGTTGCGTTGTATGTTTTCCGTAGAAGATTCTGGAATTTGATAGTATTTATAAGGAGGGCGCTAGGAAAGCCCAGTAGTACATTGTCTTGCTTTGTCAGTAGTAGAGACACGTAGTTTATTGCGAGAGGCGCTGTGTATAAGAAACTTTGTGTCGTAGTCTGGACATCGCAGAAGAGACTTTGTATCAGTAGTTTGTGCATTTGAAAGTGCATTATTGTGTGGATATCGCATCGCTGAATTAAATATTGTTGGAACTGTTACTCCAGTATTGTCTACATCCTTAAGCCACGTGTGACGGATTGCAGCTGAACGAGGTTTATTTTAAAGAACTCTTACGTGCGTGCGTCTGGTGTGTTTATCATACTTCGACTACAACTCCACCACGTAACAAACTGCCTAGGCTATGGCGCCCCTCACCTGCCAACACTGCCATATTCGTACACAATTTTGGCTAAAATTAATCTAGCTAAGAACCATTCCATACCGTAATGTGATCGGTAAGTATTTTTAGAAAGAATATGGATTTCTCTGGTGCAGAATATCCAGCCTTTTACTTATTGTCACAAAGGTCACACATATGTGGATCAGTCATACATGTGAGCCTTAAGGGGTTTACCTTTCTTGTTGCAATGACTCCTGCAGGAATCATTGTGATAAAAAGCACTGCCAACACAGGGTTCATTTTTGGAACACGCCCCACGCCAATTAGCCCATTGCTTTTCCACGACATCGGTCACATCATTTTTACGTAAACGCGCGCCACCCATGTGTTTATTTCTTGCACAACTCTATAATCGATCCTTGAAACAAACCAGCTAACCTTGACAATTTGATTGGTGCTGATGTCGGGATTCTAACTGAAGTGTGTGTGTGTGTGAGACTCACACACACACACACACATACACAGAGCAATTAAATTACATAATCTCTTGGTGTTTTGTCTTTTTTCACTTTTTAAAGTTTTTCTTGCCGATCACCTTGATGATGAATGATTGACTCACTGCTCATTGAATTGGCCCTTTGAATTTTGACTGAGTGGGCCAATTGGCTCACAGCCTATTTTTAGAAAAATAAACCCTGCCAACAGCCAAATGGTTAATTGCTTATTGTGGGTGAGTCGACTGCTTGATTGAGTATTCAGTCATGACACACAACAAGGTATCAATTTATCCTGAGTTGACCATCAATTCAAGATTGGTGTCAGAATAGCTTAGTTTACACCTGAAGTTCAGGCACTCCCCTTGAAATATCATGGTCTGTCTAGTTGTGTTCTGACAACAAACTATTCAGGCATTTTGCTTTAATAACATGTCTGTTTGATAGATCTGTTTGTTTCATTTTTTAATTGTTACGTGTTCTGTTTAAAGACGATGTCCACATTTTCCCCTTGGGGCTTTGTTAAAGATGTACTGTACCAGTAATAAAGTAGATTTTATACTGGTACTAAGGCAAGCTGTCTGTTCAGCAGTAATTTAGCTTCTGGCATAAGCGAAGTAATTTATTCAGGAAGTCAAGAGTGTTATATCAAAGTTTTATTATATTCAGCTGTGTAAACCTTTAACCTTATAAAAGTAAGTGAACTTACTGTGTATATATACACATGACAACTGATTGAGAAAACTCTCTCCATCGTGATACTGGCTGTGTAACCTCTTCCACACCCATCAGTATCTGTCAGCTTCAGGCCATTGTCTGCATGTGCTTTAATTTACATATCATCTAACATCGTTATGACGTTATTTACATTTATCAGATGCTGTTTAGATTTTCATTTGATTGAAACCACAAACTGATGTTTGCATTTCCTTTGTTCTTCTTTGATCATGGGTGCTTGTATGGCAGTTGCTGGCCGGGGTATGTGTGTGTGTGTGTTTATTTGAAAGAGAGAGAGAGAAGAGGAAAAAAACACCATACATCTTAACGTGTGTTGTCCACTACATAGGTAACTTCAAAGACAGGTCTGGATTGGTCCTGAATGAATTTTGACCCCAAATAGGTTTGAACCTGCAGCCTTTCAGATGAGAGTGAAATACTCTGTCACCTGAGCAGAAATGTGGGCAACACAATTAAGTTTTAATATGATGTTTTCTTCTCATTTTTGTTGTCAACATTACTACATTATTTTCTTTGCTTTCTTTATTTCAGGCCAAATATGAGCAGGTTCAAACGGCCAAGCGAGAAAAGATTCTACCATACATTCACAGTGATTCCAATCTCTCTAACCTTGGCATCCACCACATGCAGCACTCCAAGAGCGATGCCAACTTTATCCAGAATGGTGACACTGGACTCATGAACGGCTCCTCAGGAGGCGTCAGCAATGGCCATATTTTGCTGCGAGACTGGCACAGCAGCAGTGACGGAGTGACATTGATACCTGTGGCTGCCCACAGTCCATCTAGTGTTGGGATGGTGTCACCTTCTCCCTTGCAGCAGGTGCATAATTCTAGAGACAGTTTGCATTCACGCAGCGTTTACCATGTGTAATTTGACAGCAGAATAGTTTGGTGGGATAGACTGCAGAATAATCTCCTGCTTATACGTTTGGCTGTCACTAGCACTTTTGTCAAGGTGATTTCCTGCTGGAATCACCTTGACAGAAAGCACTACTGATAGCCAGAGGGTTAAGAGTATGGTGATTTATTTACCATGTGTGATTTGACAGTGGAATTGTGCAGTGAACTAGACTTAACCCTTGGGATATCGGTAGTCCTTTTTGCTGAGGTGATTCCTGAAAAAATCACCTCAGCAAAAAGTGCTTCCAGTAAACCAAAGTGTTAAGATTATGATCTGGGACTGTGCACTCTGTGTGATTTGACTGCCATTCATCAAAGCAGGCATACAAGTGAGACCAGCAAGTGACATACAAATCTATGAACCTGTATGTCTGCATCATCAGGGTCATGTGTGCATTTAACTGTTAATCCTTTGTGGGTTGGTAATGGTTTTTGTCTCGATGATTCCTACAGGAATCATCGGAACAAGAACCACTAAGGGTTAATTGCTGTGTCCCAGCGGTGAGGGGGTCAAGAGCAGTGTGTAAACGTTTTGCTCTGTGCACTCATGATATGTATGCCATGGGTGAATGGAATTGTTTGGTGATGCCATGTCCAGGCCAAGACAACAGAAAAAAAGATTGTCAAGCTGTGAAACAACATTAAATAAATGGAAGAAATGCACTTTGCAAGGAAAAGGTACAAAGTTCTGGAGTGTATGTTATATAGTTTCTCATTATTTTCTAGATGGCAGACTTTCTGCGTTCTCTTTTAATTTTATATCACTCATGATTTTATAGAAGTGGTTGGTAGCAAACTGCAGACAAATGTGAAAACTGTAGACAAATGTGTCATACCTGTATGAAGTGTTTGCCACAGAGATTAAATCATGAATTTTAACAATTTTATTATGAAATAGATACAGTTGACAATTACTGAGTAACAGGCAAACAGCGGTGGCATTCACTATGAGATCACTGACAATTTACATTTAGTATGCTTTGAACCATGTATCACTTTGGGAGGGATCTGTTTAATGACCTAAGTTATAGGCTTCCATTATATGTTTTTCATAGTCTATAACCGTTTGGGTGTCTAGCAGTTTTTGTCATGATGATTCCTGCAGGAATCATTTGACAAGTACTGCTACCGACAGCCGAAAGGTTAAAACACCAAGTTCATCACCTTATGCAGTGATTGCAGTAGATGCGCAGTCTGTCATACATTGTTCAGGTGTTTGTGTTGTATGATATGTATATGTGTTCCGGACATTTTCAACACTTCTGATTTTACGCGAAGGGTCCATTTGTAAATTGTCATGTATGTACACTTGTACAATTTTGAAGTCTTTCATTTTAAAAACCTGTCCTAAAATAGATATATAATAAAATTTAATCTTAACTCATTCAGCCCTGACGCACTACAGCAGGTGCATAGTCGTTAGATGACACCTTCAAAATTTTGGAAATACGTGCGCCAGGCTGAATGAGTTAAGGTCCTTTGGCAAGTGTTGGCCACATTTGGCCATGTATGGCTGCGCGCAGACCATCTACTGCCAACATTGGCCCAAATACCTTTTGTGCACTGTACTTGTACTTCCAGAGTTGTACACTTGTGACATTTTGTGCAGGATATGTTGTCACTGTTATAGTCACCTAAAACACAAATTTTGGTGATTATGGTTTCAGGTGTGATATCTGTACCTATTTAAATCAAGTCATTTACTCACAAACCAGATAGGTGAGGCTAGCGCTGGCAGAATTGTACTCAAACCAAGGGGAATCACAGCGCTGGACAGACAAACAGTTAGATCCCCTGCCCCCGCCTATCAGGCACCCAATCGCCAGCCCACAGAGAAATACGCAGGCATAGAACAAGACGATCATTTCCATCCTAAACCAGAGGATGGAAATGATCGTCTTGTTCTATACCTGCGTATTTCTCTGTGGGCTGGCGATTGGGTGCCTGATAGGTGGGGGCAGGGGATCTAACTGTTTGTCTGTCCAGCGCTGTGATTCCCCTTGGTTTGAGTACAAGTCATTTACATCCTGGCATGTACACATTTTGAACTTTTTATGTATTGATTTATCTTTTTGGAAGACTAGTGGTGAATGTTTTGTATTGGCAGAAAGTTAATTTTTAGCATGGGTTGAATTGTGTTTGTTACAGTTGTTTGGGGTTGTTTTTCAATTTTTGGGCTCACATGCGAAGCAAAAGTGAGTCTATGTTCTGGGCCAGTGGTTGGCCGTCCGTTGGCCGTCTGTGGTCCGTGGTAAACTTTAATGTTGGCATTTTCTCGGAGACTATTCAAGCTACTATCTTCAACCTTGGCCCAAGGATACTTTGTGGCAAGACCTTTCTAAACATACCAATTTCAGTGACCTCTCACAAGGTCAAGGTCACAGGATCAGGAAATATATCAGAAATAGCTAATTTGGGACTTTTGTTTTTCCCAGATACTATTCACAACTTCACACCCAAACTTGGTACAAAGATACCTGATGGTAAGACCTTTATACGCACACTAATTTGGTTGATCCCTCAGAAAGGTCAAGGGTCACAAGAGCTCAGGAAATAGGTTTGAAATAGCGATATTTGTATAAAAGATGTTTTTCCTCAAATACTATTCACAACTTCAAACCCAAACTTGGTACAAAGATACCTGATGATAAGATCTTTCTATGCATACTAATTTGGTTGATCCCTCGGAAAGGTCAAGGGTCACAAGAACTCGAGAAATGGGTTCAAAATCGCCGTATTTTGACAAGAAGTGTTTTTGTTTCTTCAAAAACATTACCGATGACATGACCTTATGGGAGATGTCTACTACTTACGCAATTCTAGCCTAAGAGCTCGTTGTGTTACCACACAACCCGGGAGGCACTCGGGGAACCCCGAGGGGGCCGAGAGTTATCTCCCGATACTTCCCATCTGGGACAGAGTACCCATAGTCCTTCAGTCAGTCTACTTAGGCTTACGCTGTTCAGACGTGTTTGCTCTAGCCTACGGACTTGGGATTTTCGACCGGTTCGCCGGTCGTCGACGGCCTTGGTTCTTCGCTTGGCTTCTTCTTCGTCCGTCCTCCCTGTGCCTTGCGGGGCTCTGGTGTCCCCTCTTCGTTGGCAGCTGCCCCTTGGCTGCTTGTCTGCCTGGGCTGTGCTGGGTGCTTCGCTGTGACTTCGCCGCGCGTGCCTTGGTTGAGATTTCTCCCCCCTTCCCCGGTCCCGCTCCGGGAAAAGGTAAGGTAGTTGGGTTGGCCCTCGGCCGGTCCCCGCGCTGGGCACTGGTTGAGCGGGCACGTAGGCGTTCTTCTTCTGTTGTTTGGCGCCAAGACTCTTGACTTTTACTTGGCGGGCCTCGCGCCCGCTCCCTCTGTCTCTCCTTCCGTGTTGGTGTGGCATTATTATTAACAGGGTCAAAATCTCCCTTTCTCAAAAAGAGGGCATTTACGCGTGAGGAAATAAAGGAGACGTTTTTAATCTGGAACGGTCCTTCTTAAACGGCTCAGATCCACAGATGGTCAGCTTCGTTTTCCAAGATGGCGTCTAGCGATGCAGAGCACCTTTTCCTCGCGGTTAAAACCTTTAATGGAATGGGAGTGGTGTGAAAGATCGGTGAAAGTTAAGTCTAACCATATTTCGGGCGCTTACCTACTCACTTGTTCCTTACCTACTCTTTTGTACCTTGTGGGGTTCGGGGAATGTGTTATGCTCCAGCCATTCCTTGACGCATTACGTTGGTGAGTGTGGCGAGAGCCGACGCTTACTTCGGTACTGTGTCGGTCACGTAATGACTGTTGTTATGCGTAATGCGGACCTGTTTACCTTACACGGGGGCTTGTTAGGTACACAATTTGGCTGGTGGGTGAACATCCTGGTGCACTTTTATCCTTGGCATCACATGTTTCAGTTCTTGAGTGTCGTGTGTTATGCCCACTTGAGCGCAGGGCCACTGGTCGCCACGCCTTGCTGCCGGTTGTTAAGGTTCAAGATGACCTTTGTGTGGCTGTAATAGACGAAAATCACAAAAAAAAAAAAAAAAAAAAAAAAAAAAGTCTTCCCACCACAGGTGCTGCTCACATTCATGCATGCGCTTGTTCCGCAAGTTACAGGAACAGAGCTACAAAATGGACATTGATTTCGGACGGGTGTAGCCCGTCGCCAAGGCAGCTAAGGGCCGGCGCCAGTGACCTCATCCCAACCCGATCCTGCCTGACGGGAACAGAGTGCTAAGACAGCCCTATGTCCCCCGAACACTTTAGTATATGCTCTTGGTTAAATTCCTCCTTGACTAAGGCTTGTGCATGTGAATACAAATTATGGTCGACAGGAGATTAATGGCCTATATACGCAACAAAAAACTACGATCAAAGCTGCACCTGGAGGCCCGTCGCTATAGTACAGCGCCGGTGTTCAGCGGAGGGCACCGCTCCGACAAAGGTTACGGTGCCGGCCGCTTGCTTCAGGCCTATACTTGTCATGACATGCTTGAGTTTGTTGTGCATGATGTGTTGCGAAGGTTAACCTTACCAGGGCAGGGTCCCTCGGGCCCACGCCCGCGTGCCTTCGGTTTTTATATGTTGCAGTGGCCGTTGGACGACCTGCACACTACATGGGGGATTCCAGTGACCGTCGGACTCGCACAAGGTCTGTCTACCATGTGCCGGATGTACCTCCGAACCTTGGTGTGACGTCTGCTCCACATGACCGGAACGGCGCTGTGCGCTACTTTGGGGCTTCCTTTGCCGAGTTCGCCCGGCACCTGTGACTGGTTCCAGACCTGCTGAAATACCGGCTGCTGTTCCCGGTACTACGATCACTCGAGTTCCGACGAGATGACGGAGAGATCACCAGGCCGGACGCGTCAGTATAGTGTGCAGAGTGGGTTGATCGATGCGGTGGTTCCCAGGAGGGAACGCACCAGGACCAAACATTGTGGCAGACAGAAAGCCAGCACCGGCACGGAGCTCGGTGCTGAGGGACGTGCGCCATTCCGTCCTTGACCCAGTGCCGATCCCCGCTCGTCTCCTAGAAAGCCCACTGGCTCCTACGCGGAGTCTCCTCGCTGGCAGCGAGCCCACCTCGCCATAGAGCTCGGTTCGCGGAGACATTCTCGCACGCATGCATCGTCTCGGCACAAATGGAATCCGCTGGGCGCACGGTACGGAACCCACACACCGCTCAAGGTCAGCTGGGAAGCCGTCCAGGCGGCCGACGACGTAGCGCAGGTTTCGCGCTCGGAGCGGGTATGCTGGCACCGCCCTCGCTCCCTGGAGGGGGCTCCACCAGGACAGCGCTGCTCGTCGGGGATCACCCTGAGCCGGCTGCTAGTGGTTACAGAGTCCTTTGGTGACCAGCTGGCTGGACCGAGGTTCCAGTTTCCGTGCTTACCGCTCGAGTCCTTGACAATCTTGTGGAGAGATCACCACGCCGGTCGCAACGTTCCAGTACGCAGAGTGGGTTGATCGATGCGGTCGTTCCCAGGAGGGATCGCACCAAGAACAAACCTTATGACAGACAGGAAACCAGCACCGGCACAGAGCTCGGTGCCGAGGGACGTGCGCCAATCCGTCCTTGATCCAGTGCCGATCCCCACTCATCTCCTAGACAGCCCGATGGCTCCTTGCGGAGTCTTCTCGCCGGCAGCGAGCCTACCTCGCCATAGAGCTCGGTCCATGGAGACATTCATGCACGCGTACACTGTCACGTCACGATTTGGAATCCTCATGGCACTTAACTTCGGATCTCCTCTCTCGAACTCATACACGCGAGGAGGGACCGCTCCGCTCCATTGGGCCGCCGTGAGATGGCCTTAGTCGCCTGCTCGGCGTTAAACCCAAATAACTAACTATCCGCTCCATTGGGATGCTCGTCCGCTACGGTTCGCCATCGTTGGAGTCACTCTTCCTACACTCGACGTCTACACTTCTCTCTCTCTCCACTGCGGGCGTGCTTAGGAGTTGCCGTTCTTCACGTCGCTCCAGGGATCCTGTCCCATCTCGCTCGTCGATCCCTTCGCGTCCGGCTGCCGTTCGTCCCTTTCCTCTCCCCCTCACTCAGCCCTTTCCCCTTCTTCGTGCTCCGTCCTAGGGCGCCTGGCTGCAGTCTCTCCACTTCTGGATGCTCGACCCCCTCCGGTGGATCCTCGGGGAGGACGTGGTCGTTACTTCGCCTAGCACAGACCTGTTTACCTACACTTGGGGCTTAAAGTACGGCTCGGAGTTGGCCGCGGCTGCTGCACTTCGTGACAGGCGTTTCGACTTCCCTGCGCTTCTTCTCTCGGTTCCCGGAGCTTCTTGCTTCGCCCTCCTTGGAGTGGTCAGCTGTTGGCTTCCCTCGGCAGGACCGGTTCTCAGGAGGTCTCAGGAGTTGCCTGCCCCTACCGGCGGCGGATCCGCTCTTGACTCTTCTTGGACTAGATGACCTCTCTCGTCCGTAACGCCCTAAACTGCGTGGGATCGGGGAGCGCCTTACCCTGCTCTTCGTTCTCCAGTGGACGGCTCCTGGCCCTGGCAGGTCGTCTGGCCGCGGAAGGACCCCCTGTGCTGACGACTCGGCTGACCCAGGTTCTTCGGAGTTCCTGGCCTTCACTTTGGGGGTGCAGACCGGAGGTGGCTGCTAGGACCTTGGTTTCGCTTATGCTGGTGCCAGATGGCGAGGGGATGCGGTCCGCGCAGGTGGTCCTCGGCTCCGCCTCCAGATCTCGGGCTGCGCCTTCTTCCGGAGCTGCCGACCCTTGACTCCAGTTACCCGTGCACTCGGCCTCCACTACGTTCCTCGGTTCTCATGCGAAGGAGGAGTTACCGCTGATGGAGTCTCCGCTCCTGTTTCGGTTTTCCGTTGGATTCACCGGGGGTTCCTCAACCTACCCATGGACATTGTGGAACCAAAGCGCAGCGCCGTCTCCCTGGTGCCTAACCTACTCGACATCCCCATTGGGAAACCAGTACTCCTCTATGGAGCAGAGACCTGGAGGACCACAGTGTCGGCCACCAAGAAAATACAGACGTTCATCAACAACAGTCTGAGAACGCTCCTCGGGATACGCTGGCCGGACAAAATCAGCAACGAGGTATTGTGGCAGCGGACAAAGCAGCAACCTGCAGAAGTGGAACTTCAACAACGCCGCTGGAGATGGATAGGTCACACACTATGCAAGCCAGCAACCAACACCACAAAGCACGCCCTGAGATGGAACCCACAGGGAAAAGGAAGAGAGGTCGGCCACAAACACCTGGCAACGTGACCTGGAGACAGATGCCAAGAAGATGGGCCACACCTGGGGACAGCTGGAGAGACTCGCCCAGGACAGAGACGGCTGGAGGGACCTTGTCGGCGGCCTATGCCCCAGGGGGGGTGATGGGCGTAAGTAAGTAAGTATCCCCATTGGGCGCACAGGGGTATGCCGGAGTTCGGACAGGGGGTACTGCTGCGGCGGTGCTCGCGGTGGAAGGGCCTAGCCACTGCTCGGAGGTCGGCTCTACTCTCCGTCGGTCGTCTCGCAGCCCGGCTGCTGTAGCTACGCCCCATACTTCCGTGGTTCTTCTCGAGGTCCAGCCTAGCCTCCGGACCGCGCGGACAAGAGCGGGAACGGCTTGGATCTGACATGGACTAGGAGGTCTGCTCGTGGGAGGTCTGAGCCAGCCTTTTTCCCGATGGAACCAGTTGCTTCACTCGGAATGCACCAGGATACCTTCGGAGGATCGGCGCGCTGGCGAGATGGCTTAGTGGACCTGTTCGCCGCAAGGTGGGATCTCTGGCTTTCCCCGCACCTTCGTGGGGTATAGCCCTCCTGGACGAGTTGCCAACGCTCTGACCTAGCCTGGGAAGGATCCTCCTCTCGTCCTGTGGGTCACCCTTTCCCTGGTACCGGTCCTGAATCTCTCTCTCGCCGCGGACCCCCCGCTACTGCTTCCCGCATTCTATTAGGTCCTCATACAGCCGCGATGGTCTCTGTTCCGCCTTGCTGGAGCGCCTACCCCTGAGCCTTGGCGGTTGCGACAGACCCTCAACGCTGGAGTCTTCGCATGGGCAGCAGTCGAAGCCTCGCTATGGCCCGCTTCCCCAACTTGACGCCTCTACGAGGAAGTTGGCGAGGCATTGTGCTCTTGGTCAGCGTCCGTCACCTCTCCCCCACCGACCCTGCTGACCCCAGCTGGTAGACTTATCCCCAGGAGACTAGGCAGGATAGCCTGAGCCTGCCTCACGTATACCTACGACGACATAGCCATACGGGCGGACGCGCACGCTTCCTGGCCGTGCCCGGCAGCTCTGAAGCTACAGGGCAGTCGATCTCCCTGTCTACGCTCTGCCATACGATCCGAATTCCAGGATCCCTCCCTCAGGGAACTTAGAGGCTAATTACGTCCAATTAGCTACGTGCAGGGCCACGAACGCCACAGCCGCCAGGAACTGGGCTGCCCTCTTCGTGGCTATTGGAGGGCTGGCGCGCAGGTGCTCATGATCGCAGAGTTCTGTCAGCCTAGCGAGGTTACTCGCTCTGGTGGGGGACATCCCGGGGGGGCTCTCCTCCCTCCTGGCGCTTCAGCGCCGTCGCTTATACCTACCTAGAGTTGTCGGGAGTTTGCGGTTGGGAGGACGGCCCTTGGGGCCTTAGGTGTGCTAGAGCGCGGCACCCTCCTCCTTTTCGCCATTCTCCCATAAGGTCATGTCATCGGTAATGTTTTTGAAGAAACAAATGCATTTTTCTTTAAAAGGTATTTTTTCGAAAAATACTTACCGATGACATGACTCGGACGACCCTCCCACCTGCCCCGCTTGCCGCTGGTAAGCTAAGTATCCTGACTGAAGGACTATGGGTACTCTGTCCCAGATGGGAAGTATCGGGAGATAACTCTCGGCCCCCTCGGGGTTCCCCGAGTGCCTCCCGGGTTGTGTGGTAACACAACGAGCTCTTAGGCTAGAATTGCGTAAGTAGTAGACATCTCCCATAAGGTCATGTCATCGGTAAGTATTTTTCGAAAAAATACCTTTTAAAGAAAAATGCATTTTTCTCAAATACTATACACAACTCCAAACCCAAACTTGTTATAGAGGTACCTGATGGTAAGACCTATATATGCATACTAATTTGGATGACCCCTCGGAAAGGTCAGGGGTCACAAGAGCTCAGGAAATAGGTAAAAATATAGCCATATTTTGACAAGAAATGTTTTTTCTCAATTACTATTACCTCTGAAAAAGTCAAGGGTCACATGAGGTCGACAAATGTTTATAAAATGCCAATAATTGTAGTTATGAACATCATTTTTGCAAACTTTTTAATCAAATTTGGCACAAAGGTAGCTGATGATAAGACCTTCCTATGTATCCTAATTTAGTCGACTCGTTGCAAAGGTCAATGGTCATGGGGGTTTCACAGATGTGTGAAAACTGATTAAATCTTGAGAAAACATGGATTTTGTTAGTGTAAAAGCCATCCCTTTACTTCTTGTCAGACGTGTGGATCGGTCATACACGTGAGCCATAAGGGCTTTACCTTTCTTGTTTGTTTTTGTTTGTTTTTAGTTTTTGTTTGGTTGTTTGTTTCTTTTTCTATAAAATGGGCTATGAGTTTTTAAAACGTTCAAATCGTTCAAAGCGTTCCTTTGTTGCTTACCATGCTTTTAAAGAGCAAATAGAAATATCAGTACACACAGACACACTATCCCCCTTAACCCCACTCACCTGCAGCCCTCCTCCAACTCCCTTTTCACCCGTCCCTTATTTTCCTCTCCTGTCTCCTACTCTCCCCAACCCCCTCCTCCCCCCCCCCCACCCACCCACCCACCCCTCTTCCACACACACACACACACACATACATTCACCATTGTTTTTTTCAAGTTTGCTGTTTACTGTCACTTACCCTGATTTTTCAGTTTAATTTGTTCACTTCACATTAATGCTTGTTTTTTACTATTGATCACATTTACAGAGGATGGTGTGGTTTTGGTTATTTCATTGAAATAGTGCACATTTGTCTTACGGCTGATAATATGAGTTAACTTTAAGAGTATCTCGTGGTGCACACAGGTTACCTCCCTTGATCTTCTCCACTTAATTACATCCTGAGGCTGAATTGTTATACATTACCTATTGTCTTATGAAGGCTACTTTACAGATTATATCCACAATTTTATTTCAAGGGTGGTGCCAGAATAGCTTGGCGCCTCAGGTGCCAAACTATTCTGGCACCACCCTTGAACTATCAGTCTAATTTATTTCAAGCAATTGTGTAGCATGATGAAAAGGGTTAAATGGTGAGTGTATCAAGAAAAGTAACCAATGTGCTTACAATGCTATGAACTTGAGGTGGAAACTTATCCCCCTTGAACATGCAACTACTTTAGCTACTGTATGCACCAGGTCACAGTTGCATGAATAAGCTTAGTCCTATGCAAGCCACTAGATAAGGTGCTCTGGTACATTAGAGCACCTTGCTTAGTGGCTGCCTCAGGATTTATGCTCACTCGTGCAACTGTGGCCTGGGGGTTAAGACACTTGTATTATTCTGGCCTGTGTTTGTTGTTATTTTATTTGGTTTGTTATCTGAATCGGTAAATAATCATCACATACACACGTGGGCATACTCTGGGGAAAAAATCTCTTATGGTGGTTTTAACCCTTTGGCCATCAGTAGCACTTGTCACAATGGTTCCTGCAGGAATCATTGCTACAACAGGCGTCACCAACAGCCAAATGGTTAGCTCTCTCATTGGTGGATTTCAGCAACCAGTACCCTAAATGGTACCTGTGGCTTGATTGATGCACAAGGGGTTTATACAGATAACTTCATAGATATTAACTGTACAAGGATGGATGTACACAAGTATCTTGTACGTAAGTGAGATCTAGTCAGGAACATTCTGTCATAACTTGTAATATTATATGTTGCAGCATTGATATTGTGTTATATACTTACACGAGTTTGGTTTTATTGCATACATATGTTATCTCAAATTACATGTTGGCATGAGGAGTAAATTTTTGTTTAAGAAGAAGAAGACACAATTTGATATGCACTAATCTCTTTGGGCATCCCAACAGTACTGTTTACAGTACATGTACCATGTCTACCCTTTAGTTGTTGGTAGCACTACTGACAATCAAATGGTTAAATAAACGCTTGCAGGTGGCATTCTGAAAGGTTGACAGAATTGCAAAGAAAGGACAAGAAAAAGACAGACAAGTGACTAAAACAGCACCCCTAGGTACCATTGGAGTGTTCAAACTAAAGGACACAAGTTTCCTGTCTCTGACTACAGGGTGGGAATCCCCATAATTCAACTGACTGTCACTTTCGATGCCAATTGTGAGAGATTGATTGACTGTGATAGCTTATGGAGAGTGCAAGATAACAGATAAAACTGCAAGTAATCAGAGAGTACGTGGGCTACTGTCACATGCAGGTGGTCCCTATTGAAATGGCACACAGCTGTACATGGGCTAACTGCAGCTATACATATGTATGTCAGCCCAAGGACCTTTTGCTCACTGAGTATTTCTGTTAGACAGGCATCCTTTCTGCAACTGTCACATTTGATCTTTGTCCAGCTGTTGGTGGTTGAAGTACCTGGTGTAAAAAAAATAGCCCTTCAGCAAATGTTCTAATGTCTGCAGTGGACCAGTGCATTGTTGCTGTACATGCAGCAACCAGTACTATACACAGTACTAGTGACTGATGCACAAGGAAGTTAGTCATTCACACATAACCCTTTGGCCGTTGGTAGCACTTTTTGTTGCAATGATCCCTACAGGACAGCCAAAGCGTTAACAATATACCTGTATGATTTAAACAACTTTGTGAGGTGTGTACAACTATAAAGACTCCGTACCGGTGGTGGGAAGTGTAAGGAATATGTGTGTGTGTGTGTGTGTGTGTGTGTGTGACATGGAAAGAAAATGTATTACTCCGGTATTCATCCCAGAGGGACATTTTGGTGTGTGTATGTGTGACTTAATTGTTATATGCTGTTGCGAACAAGTAATTGGTGATACCTGCTAATGTCTGAAAGGTAGTCTTTCAGTGCGTTTCTCAACAGAGTTTGACGAGATTTGCAAGCTTTATAATGAAAACAAAGATGAATAAATCCAAATGCTGGTCAAATTTCAGTTAACTGTACTCATAAATTCTAATACACTTTAATTGGAAAAAATACATCTATGCATCAGACTGAGGATTGCAACTTTAACTCCTTCACTTTCAGTGGTCTGTGTGAAAAGGGAGGGTTAACCCCTTCACTGCCAGTAAACGCAGATTGTGCCATGTCAAAAATCCCAAATTGGTTTCAGCAAGAGGCATGGATCCTCATAAGCCCCTGCTACTGTGGGGACAGAGGATATACACCTTTGGCTGTGGGGTGGTGTTCAGTGACGGGTTAAATTTTAAATTATTTCTGTCTCTAATGCTGTCACAGATTATATGTCTGGTACATTAACTCTAACCCCAAGGCTGCATTTGCCAACTTTTGTAGGTTGTCACCTAACAACTATCAAGAGATGGATCGACCATGATAATTCAAGGATGGTGCCAGATTAGCTTGGCGCCTGTTGGCACCAAGCTAATCTGGCACTACCCTTGAATTATCATGGTTGATCCGTATCTGGCCGTAGGGCATTGGGGCTAAATGGGTTAACTTCTGTAAGTAAGACCATCAAGGAACTTTTACATTGGCATGAGCACCCGCAGATGACGTATAAGAATTATCTAAGCCTTGCATGGTATTTGCAGTGCACCAACAGATGTCTAGTTGTTATTCGAGTGTAATTGTTACTGAAATACTTTTATTTTGAAAATTGTGTGTCACTACTAAAATAATTTTCTTTGGGACAGTTAACCCTTTGGCTGTCGGGTAGCACATTTTCTTGAGGCGATTCCTGCAGGAATCAATACTAGAAAGCACTACCAACAGCTAAAGGATGAAAACCACGAACATTTGCAACATTCCTGCAACCTGTAAATAAGAAAAATTGTTGCAGTTCAAACAAATATCAAAACTGATGACATTTGTTTTTAGAACATCCATGTTTCCACACACAGGTACACGCTGACACAAATTCAGTTGTTTGGGGTGTGATCTGACATAGGCATCTGTTGGTACAATAGTCCTTCAAATTCAGGCTACTCTGTCTGAGTTTTGACTGACATCCATACGGACAGTACATCCACTAGGGCATCGCGATCCAAAGTAAGCTGAATTGCAAGTCACTGTTGATTTGCCTGTGTCTCTGCACCCATCACTTTGTTTTGACTCGCCACGTGTTACCTTTATGCATGTTTATGAATGATGTGAAATATTCAACCTTTGGCTGTCGGTAGGGCGTTTTGTCGCAATAATTCCTGCAGAAATCATCATGACAAAAATCGCTACCGACAGCCCAAGGGTTCATAAATACTAAACTTGTTTAGCATTGTGACAGAGTTAAAGTCCACTGTTTACCACCCAAGGAAACTATACAATCGCCTACAGCAGGAGCTGGATCAGCCATGATAATTAAAGGGTGGTGCCATATTAGCTTGGCGCCAAGCTAATCTGGCACGACCCTTGAATTATCATGGTTGATCCATCTCCTGCAACTGCCGGTACACAGTCGTTAGGTGACACTCCCAAAATTTGGTTAAAGTGGCCGTGGAGTTAATGGGTTAAACCGCGGGCTTTAACATTGTCATATCACTATCCGACAGTGTCAGATTTTGGAGCAACATTTCATGCTTTGACATCAGATGTCAAGTGCAAAGAGGGGTGAACCTTTTATTGTGTATGTTAACCCATTCAGCCCTGACGCACTACAGCAGGAGATGGGTCGACCATGATAATTCAAGGGTAGTGCCAGATTAGCTTGGCGCCTGTCGGCGCCAAGCTAATCTGGCAATGCCCTTGAATTATCATGGTCGATCCATCTCTTGCAACCGGTGCATAGTCAATAGATGATGTCTCCAAAATTTGGGAAATACGGCCGTCGGGCTGAATGAGTTAACGCTTCACTGAGCCATATAAAATAATTTTGTGTATGCTTCATATTTGTTTACTTGGATCCCTTATGGTGATGGGTTTTTTTTTGTTTGTTTGTTTGGGTTTTGTTTTTTTTTAGTGTAGGGGAAGGGAGGTAGACCACTCAGATAATTATGATCCTCATCATTGCATTGAGAAAAATCCGGAAATTTTCGTTGTTGCATAAAAGAGTGGCTTGGCGGGGGGGGGGGGGGGGGGGGCGGGGGGGCGGGGGGGGGGGGGGGGGGAGGGTTTGGGCCGAAAAGTAAAACATATGGGTGGCTTGGGGGAGGGGAGTGCCAAAGTAGAAGGTAGGAAGTGACAATCAAAGTGGGGCCCATGCGGATGGTTGCACCTTGTGTCTCGACAGTAAAAAGTGTTAGCCCTTTTTCTGTCGGCACTCAGCAGCGCTTTTTGTCGAGTTGATTCCTGCACGAATCACCTCGACAAAAAGTGCTACGACAGCCAAAGGGTTAATCGTACGTATGCATGCATGTGTTACAGTTTGTTTTATATTTGTTTGTGTGTTTTTTTGGGTTTTTTGCTTTTTTTTTATAGACCTATTGAATACGTATTATGACACGTCACTTTTGCGGAAGAATGATGTGAGGATCAATCATTAAACTGGATAATTTTGACACGATGTGCGTGTCTGTCTGTGTGTTTTGCATGTGTGTGTGTGTGTGTGTAAAAGCACGCGCCTGTGATTTTTCACAATTGGCGTACACACGCATACACAAAAGTCATTAAGATTTATTTTTCTTTTATTTTGGCAGCGGATGACTCAAAATTTATCCAGTCAGCAGCATAATTTAGCGATTCTAGCTGTACAGGACCATCTCTACTATCTATATCTATTAACCCTTCGGCAGTCGCTAGCGTTTTTTGTCGAGGCGATTCCTGCAGGAACAAAAAGCGCGACCGACAACCGGAAAGTTGGATATATCCACCCCTATCCGTATCCACACCGATTCTCTCTCTCTTTTGCGGAGTGTGGTGGCGGGTAAGCTCATGGAAGGCGCCGCACATCAACAGCCGCGAACGTGTATGCAACGCTATACGAGACTTGCGCAGCGGGGCACCTTAACTCATTCAGCCCGACGGCCGTATTTCCCAAATTTTGGACTGAGGCGTCATCTAATGACTATGCACCAGTTGCAGGAGATAGATCGACCATGAAAATTCAAGGGCAGTGCCAGATTAGCTTGGCGCTAAGCTAATCTGGCACTACCCTATAATCATCGTGGTCGATCCATCTCCTGCTGTAGTGCGTCAGGGCTGAATGGGTTAAATGATTTGTGTCCTGATCAGGTATAGTCATTCCGTCGCCGTAATGCATAGGAGTGTAAAATGGACGGAAATGTCAACATTAACCAAATATTTAGAATGCTCCGGCTTCAGTAAATGGGCCGCTAGGATTTTAACATCAAGTTTGAAATATTTAACTCATTCTACCCCAGACACGCCACAGCAATGCAGTCTTCAGAGAGGGCAACGGCAAAATTTGGGGATTTCGGTGATGGGTTAGAATGAGTTAAAGTAACAATTACGTTAAACGGACAAACGTAAATTGGATCTATTCTCTATGTCTATGCATGAACGGACATAGTACCCAGTAAGCAAAGGTCCTCGGGCGCACGACGGCTGCAGTGGGACCACTGCGGCCGTCGTGGGCCCGAAGACGTTCTATCTGCTACTGGGGAGAAGCACACACAGGTATGTTAGCATGGGCGGTAAGAAGTTGACTGCCTTGCATAAAGACCATAAAATGTGCTTAGGTAAACATAGATCATCAAGAAACATCTGAAATGTGAACTCTTTAACAGTCGGTAGAGCTTGTTGTCGAGATGATTCCTGATGTAATTCACCTCGACAAAAAGTGCTGCCGAAAGCCAACAAGTTAAAATGGCCGTTAAAAGTGACGATTATGTTAACCCTATGGTCATCTATGGCGCTTTTTGACGAGGTGGTTACTGCTGGAATCACCTCGACAAAAGTCGCTACCGACAACCAGAGGGTCAAACCGCTCCATCGACTGACTGCACAGCTTAAGTTCGGCCAAGAGTAGTGCCTGTTGGGTCTTAGGCACTGCCTTTGAACTACTGTATAATCCGGCGATTTCTTGGCGTTTTTGCCAGGCTGAATAATATGATCCCAAAAATGAGACTAATCATAAAATGCGACATGCTTAGTAGAGAAGGACATGAAACCTGCGACACTGAATATGAATATAGCCCATAGGCTATGTAATACAGTTGCTCATCCTTCTGCAACGACCCAGGAAGTAAAGGGCCCGACGACGTTTTGCTGCTGGGGGAAGAGGCACCGATTCTGATGAGCCAGTGCAGCTTGCAGAGGCTGATGGCAGTCCATACCGCTTCCTTGCACAGATCAGCCTATTTGCATCCGTCCTTAAACTTGAAGAAAGTGATCCCGGTTATATACAGCCCGCCGTATACTGTGTAAAAGGCGAGTATAGCGTTTCTAATCTGCTGTGATGATAGCGAGTGAAACACCACCAGATCACTCTTTGTCCGTGGGAAAATGAAAGCACAACAACCAACAATGAATCAACAAAGTTATCAGCAGAAATAAAACGAAAAAAAAAACCCGACTATAAGCAAAGGTCCTCGAGTCGACCTCAGTCGCAGTCTGGCAGTGGGTCCGCGCAAAGCTGTGTGCGGGCTCCGTGCGGCCGACATTGGCCCTGGGGTCATTTGCTTACTGGGTACTTATCACAAAGTCAAGAATAGTCAGATTAATCCTTTTAGCCCTAAGGTTTCTCAAATTTTGGAGATGTTGACTGTACCAGTTGCAGGAGATGGATTGATCATTATAATTCAAGGGTAGTGCCAGATTAGCTTGGCGCCTGAAGGCGCCAAGCTAATCTGGCACTACTCTTGACTTATCATGGTCAATCAATCCCCTGCTGTAGGGACTCGGGGCTAAATGGGTTCACCGTAAATGAATCGCATCTACTTTTCTACTATCGTTAGATTAAAGTATACATGTGTAGAATGCACATTTCATCAGCAATAAAATATACTAAGTGATCAACAACAACTGATGTCTGATGATACACACAAGGAACAGTCCACACACAAGAAGAAAGAAAGAAAAAAAGAGTGGATGTTCTGATTCAACAGAACAACTGGTGATCTGATGAGATGCTCAGCATCTAACTTTACATAACTTTCAGCAGTACAGTGACTACCATGGTGCGTGCAGACTTAAAATTGCACGTTGCATATATAGTCTATTATTTCGGCAGAAAGATAATAAATAAGAAAAGATAATAAATGGAAATCCAGCAGAAAGGTGTAAAATACTTCTAGTCGAGGTGATTCCTGCAGGAACCACCCTGACTAAAAGCACCCCCGGCAATCAAAGGGATAACACATTTTTGTTTTGTTTTGATCAAAGTGTATCGCATAGACACAGTGTATCACATTGTCAAAGTGTATCGCATGGACTACATCAGCACAACACTGACGACTGACTCAAGGTCTTTGATGAAACACCTTGCGGCTCTAAGCCGTCAGGTTCAAACTCCAGGCCAGCATGCATTAGCAAGCCTAGTAACAGCAGTCGACTTATTTAACCCCTTCACCGCCGAAAAAAATTAACGAGATACAACTGCAAGAGACATAGATCCTCATGAGCCCCCGCAGTCGCGGGGGCTCATGAGGATTTATGTCTCTTGCTCAGACATATTTGTATCCATGTCCCTTGGACGGATGCGACTTTCGGTCGCTGAATGAACAAAGATTTTAGAAACAAAATATGCATCTAGCGACACGGAAAGGGCTAAGAATATTAGGTTTGGCATGTAAACAACACCAACAATAATAAGTGCAGTACTATCGTGGGGCAAAAAAGCATGCCCCGTGTCGTTGTCAGCGATTGAAAAAAAAAAAGAAGATCAAAACGATGACTAGCATGTAATTATCATCCCCAAACAAGCTGGAATGATAATTAAATAGAGCATCAGCCATCCGTAATTATATTTACAATTATCACATGAAGTTTCATGGATGAGAGACAGATTTTCACAAAGTGTATGGTCCAGTGCTGAAAGGTACTATTCGGACCATGCCAGTTTCAACTTCAAATCAAATAAAATGTTTTGTATACGTTTTCACCATTGCAGACGTTCTGTTTGTTAGTTTATACAGCACTGCAGAAGGCATTTGACATATGCTCTGAGAAAATGATGTGCAAAGTCGTTTAACTCATTCTACCCCAACACCAAAATCCTTAAATTTTTCCCCTGTCCTCTCAAGATTGCAGTGCAGTGCAGGACACAGATCGACAATGATAGTTCAAGGGTGATGCCAGAATAGCTTGGCGCCCGTTGGCGCCAAGGTATTCTGGCATCACCCTTGAACTATCATGGTGGATCCTTATCCTGCTGTAGTGTGTCTGGGGTAGAATGAGTTATACAAAAAAGATGTGATATTGTAACGCAAATTCCTTTACTAAGCATCAACACTCCGAAAACGTTCATAAAGTGGACGTTTATCAAAGCTGTGTTGTCCAAGCAATCTGCTGTGAGGCATTTCATATAGGTTCTCAAGGGACAAATATGGGGGTGGGTGGGTGGGGTGTGTGTGTGTGTGTGTGGGGGGGGGGGGGGGTTCCAGCGGTTCCGGACCCCCTCCCCTCTCCCCACCCCATCTCCCGACCCAAAATTCTTTGAAATGCTGACAAAGTTCCTTTTTGGGGTGTTTGGACACCCCCCCCCCCAACCCTCTCCCCCCCCCCTCCCCCCCAACCCCCGTTTGATATTTTGGCGAGTTTTGAAACACACATGCAACTCCACCCCCCACCCCCACCCCACCCCCACCCCCACCCTGACTGCAAACCACATTTGCCGATACAACGGTTTCTCGATGTTGTCCTGCCTGGGCTAAGATTTTCTACCATTCTTTTCACAATCCATGTGAAGACACATGCAATAGATGATTTTTTTAGCAGAAAGTCTTCTAATTTTTTTTAACGATATTTACACGTTTAACCCTTTGCGTGTCGGCAGCGGTTTTAGTCGCGATGATTCCAATAGGAATCATCGCGACTAAAACCGCTACCGACACGCAAAGGGTTAGGTTCTTTAGCCCTTTTGTGCAGCATTATTGTAAGACCTAGTAAGAGCATTTTATAAAAGAGATATTGCGAACCTCATTTTAAACCTTTTGTGCAGCATTATTGTAAGACCTAGTAAGAGCATTTCATAAAAGAGATATTGCGAACCTCATTTTAAACCTTTTGTGCATGGAGCAGGTCCCTTTCACAGACCATACACAGTCAGTCCCGACGCAATGCAGTAGGAGATGGATCGACCATGATAATTCAAGGGTGTAGTGCCAGATTTGCTTGGCGCCTGATGGTCCCTTGAAGACTACAGGGGCTCATGACAATCTATGTCTCTTACATCCTCAGACAGAGGTAAGTCGGGTTACGTGTGCGGGCGTGTGACCATTTACGTCACATGTGCGAACAACGCTTCGTCTTTTTATCAGTCATACATGAATTAGTCATGTTTTCGAACAGACAATGTTATCGCAGTAAACTCGATGTTAGCTGAAACGCACTGACGAAACATTTTGTTTTTGCAGTCCCAAAGGAACAAACGACAGCCAAAGTCGTGAGAACAATTGTCAATAGGTAAAGAAAAACGTTTGTTTTTCATTTGTCTCTTTCCTGTCTATTCATGCATTAAACGTTTTTAACCCATTTAGCCCCGAGTCCCTACAGCAGGAGATGGACTGGCCATGCTAATTCAAGGTAGTGCCAGATTAGCTTGGCGCCTGAAGGCGCCAAGCTAATCTGGCGGCTACCCTTGAATTATCATGGTCAATCCATCTCCTGCAACTGGTACACAGTCATCAGGCAACACCTCCACAAATTGAGAAATGGGACCTTGGGGCTAAAGGGTTAAATAAACCGAAGACAATCACATTTGTAAGACAAAAAGAGCAACAGGTTAAAAAAAGAGACAAAAACACCGTTTTACCGTTGTCTCAATTTTCTTGTCTATTCAAGCGTACGCTTGAATAGACAAGAAAAAGACAATTGTGAGACAACGCTCGACTATTGACAGTTTACAGTAATTGCCACTGATCACGTTGTTCATGCGCATTTACGCATGTCTTTGTCATGGAAACGTTGCGCTTAGAGGATCCACAGGCATTCGACTGCAAGCCCGCAAGTTTACTGTCGCGCCTCGTGTACATAGGCCGTCTGTCAGTACACAACTAAAAACAAGTCTTGCTCAGGAGCAGTATGAAATATGGCGAGTGCCTGTTGTCTATCGCACAGGCTACGGTCGAAAAATGCTTTCCTACTACGTGTGTCGCTTTACAGTATTAACTCTCGCCAGCTCGACTAACAGGTTAACTAATTCAGCCCCGACACACCACAGCAAGACATAGATTGAGCATGATAGTTTAAGGGTGGTGCCAGAATAGCTTGGCGCCCATAGGCGCCAAGCCGATTCTGGCGCCACCCTTGAACTATAAGAGTCGGTCTGTGTCTGGTCAGAGGGCAACTTCAAAATTTGGGGATTTCGGTCCTGGAGTAGAATGTTAATACTGCAGGAATCATCGTGAGAAAAACCGCTGCCGACGGTGAAAGGGATAATGAAAGAACAGAATCAATATCATTTTGAAACAGGAAAGGAGTTGTGAGCCCATGGCTCAGTGGGACAGCGCAAGGAAGGTGCCCGAGAAGCTTCTGAAGCTTTTCAAGGAAGCTTTCCATGGTGAGCGCCAACAGCACAGAGAGCGATCCACTCAGTTTCCAGTGGTATAATTTTATTTATCGTCACTGTACTGATGCTAATGTAACAACACAAGAAAGTAATAATTTCACAACAAAAACAAATAATAATAATAATAATAATAATAATAATAATAATAATAATAATAATAATAATAATAATAATAATAATAATACAAGTCAGTATGACGAGTCCGCTATGATAGTAATTCACCCAAGCAGTCACGCATCATTCAAAGTGGCGCAGGCCTCCCGCCACTGAGACGAAACCACTTCAGTAAATTATTCAGTTGCAGTCTGAAGAAGAAACACCTTATTTCAATCAATACAGGAGCCTGTATCGTGACCGAACTCAGTCCCATGGGTCGGAGAAAGAAATCAGACTCACGTTGAACAAAAGGCATTGGGGCCGACGTCCACCTTCGGCAGCTCGCGCACGGCCGTGCGCGTGCTACCGAAGGCTGAGGTCGGCCCGATGACCTTTTGATTGTTTAAACGTTGAGAATCGTCAAGTACTGCGACGGTTATGACGTGCGAGTGATCAAACATTTATGTGCTGGTCTTTGATTTTGGACCTTAAGGCTGGAAACCGTAAGGTCCAAAATCACAGACCATCACACTTTTCATATTGATTAAACTGTCCACTCCGCCGCACACTGCAATCAAGAACTGTTTACGGTGTAGTTCTGCAACGAATGTCGTCAGAATCGCTCATTTGCGTTGTCTTCGTATGTCGTCAGAGGTTTTTATGTTGATCTCTCAGGAATTTGTTATGCTGCGCAGTTTTCCTACGCAAGTCGTCAACCCCTTATTGTTTGTCAGAAGAGGAGGGCAGTCTTACGATCTACACATGTTAAGCAGCCAAAGGCGTGGCCTTTTCGCCTGCGCGGACTGACCGGAACTGGGTTTGTGTTTCGATGAACACTTGATATCAGCCGCCCAAATCAGCCCCTGGCCTTTCTTGCGTTAGCATGTTGTGGCTTGTGTTTGTGTTTTAGGTTCTGTCTTTTGCCATCCAGTTGCCGTCTAACTGGTTTCTGCCTGAAAAGCACCTGCACTTCTTTCCAGTCAGTCAAGTCTGTTTTATTTCAGCTGAGGTGCCTTTTGGACTAGCTCCAGAATTATGAGAATAGACAATTTCTGTTGAATTAGGTCTATATTAGCATGTGTTTTGGCGAAAACAGTGGATTGAAGCCCGGACAGGGCTTTCAATTCACTGTTTTCGTCGAAACACTTGCAATACTGACTTACTTCTGATTCCCGAACGTCTTATTGCGGTCCAGGCATGACGACTGACGGAGTTGCGTGATTTTGGTAAGATGCAGTTTAACTCATTCAACCCCGCCACGCACGTATTTCCCAACTTTTGGAGGTGTCATCTAACGACTATGCACCTGTTGTAGGAGATGGATCGACCATGATAATTCAAGGGTAGTGCCTGTCGGCACCAAGCTA
The DNA here is from genome assembly GCA_036245525.1 of Semisulcospira habei. Taxonomy (NCBI): domain Eukaryota; kingdom Metazoa; phylum Mollusca; class Gastropoda; family Semisulcospiridae; genus Semisulcospira; species Semisulcospira habei. The sequence goes on along the minus strand of BTPG01000005.1, from coordinate 137,957,950 downwards.
ATCTGGCAATACCCTTGAATTATCATGGTCGATCCATCTCCTGCTGTAGTGCGTCAGGGCTGAATGGGATAAAAAAAAAAAAAAAGAAACAACCCTCATTGAACACATGTTAACCGCAAGCATCACAGATTCAGAATCTGTGCCAGTTGCTGAGCCACCCCCACTATTTCTCATATCCAGGTTGATCTCCGGGTTAAGTGCACGACTATATTTACGTCAAATTTTCAATCCGTCTATTTGAGCGATTTTCGCTGGGGTCCTCCTTTGCCTGCGGCGGGCGTACCGCTGTCTTGTACAGATTGGGTTGAGGGCGCCGCGGGCCTCCCTCTCCCTGTCCCTGGTACACCTCCCCCTACGGGTGCGGCAACCCCTTGAGGGGCCGGTCTTCTAGGGGCAGGTCTAGGGGCGATGTTAGACCCTGTCTGAGTAGGATTTCTTGGTGCAGTGTTGACCGCAGTTTGTGGACCGTTTCTGGGAGGAGCTCCTGGTGCAGGCTGTGGGCCGCCTCGTGGGGTTACTGCCGGCGCTGGTTGTGGAGCGTTTCTGGCGCCTGGTTTGAGTGCTGTCTGCGGTGCAGGGGCATTTCGGGACCCAGCGTTTGGTCCGTTCCTGGGGGTAATCCCTGGGCCACTGTTCGCCACCGGCTGTATTTGTTTCCTTTGGTCTGCACCCTCTTCAGCCTGAGGTGCGTTTCTGACGGCAGAGTTCCCTCCAGCTTGTGACGCCGTTCTCTGACCTGGATTTGACACTGGCTTTGTGGGTGGCCCTGAGCTGGATCTTGGAGTTTCAGCTGGAGGTATTGGTGATGGTTGCCGTCCAGGTCCGCGAGGTGATGCAGGTGGTGCTGTAGGCGCTGCTGCTGGTCTAGACTCTCTTTCAGCACTACCTCCCTGACGACTTGAAGGATCACTGCTTCTCCGACGAGCAGGGTTAGGTCCAGGAACTGCATCAGCTACGGCATCGTCGTCGTCCTCGTCCTCGTCATCAGATACAGGGACTTTACTTCTGCGTTGTTTTGCAGGACCTTCAGAAGAATAGTCTGTATTGTGGTCCGTCACCGTGATGTGAGGCAGTGCTTGCTGAGACTGCAGGATAAATCAATATTGTTATATTATTGAGTAACAAAACACTGTGACGAGAAAAAATAAGCTACTTGTGAGTATGTAAAAAGTGCGTATGATTAGGCCTACAACAAATAAGCACATAACAACTGTGACAAAACGATAACATATTTGGTAATCTGTCTGTGACACTTACTTACGCATCCCTGGTGCGCCGACAGGTCCCACCGCTCGCTGGCGTCTCCACTGTCCAGTGTGGCCCTCTTGGCTCGTCCAGTCACTCGCCAGTGTTCGGCGACCCCTCCCTGGGTCATAGGGCGTGTTTGGGCGTCGTAGTGGCTTAGTTTGGCCTCATGATAAGCGTAGTCCTACTCACAGACCAACACTAGGCAGATTTCTCTCTTTTGTACCCAGTAAGAAAGGTCCTCGGGCTCACGACGGCCGCAGTGGGCCCGCGCACGGCTGTGCGCTGGCCCACTGCGGCCGTCGTGGGCGCGTGGACGTTTTGCTACTGGGGTAGGGACTTTGCAAAAGTGCATGTACCTGAGGCTGATGGGCCGTGGACCAGTGTTCTCTTGCCCTTCCCACAATCCTCTGTCTGGACTCCATGATGAGACGGCTCTGGGGGGTCGTATTGACGGCATTGATGGCAGACACAAGCGGATCCGCTCCACCCCCGTGCGACATCCGCCCGTAAACCTTCTCCAATATCTGGCGCTCATTACGAGCTGCTCCTGGCGCAACTACGGCGTGGGAATGCTTGGTGGCTCCGTCTGCTGCTACTGGTGTTGGGGCAGCCATGTTTCCGTATTTGGATTGAGTAAACGGTGAGTTGCCTTCACTGAAACGGACGAGAAAAGCGGTTTCGAATTAACTGCAGTACATTATTATCCACCCGAAGCATAAAACGTTTCAACTGATTTGAAGTACTCGTATTCATTATAGGGCTAAACAGTGCCGCTTCCAGTGATAACTGAAATGGTGTTATGTCAAAATTGATATTAGCTTGATCACAATATTAGCACAATCACCCTGAATGCACAAAGCGGGAGATGGATCGACCATGCTCGTAGTTCAATGGTAATTCCAGAATAGTTACACTACCCTTGAACTATCAAGGCCGATCCCTTTTCCGCAGCTCATTTGAAGGCATACAGTCTTTGTAGATCTGTGCCAAAAAGAAATCTAGAAAAATGGCAATTTGTTTTACTCATTCAAGAATAATGAAGCGATAGCGGCTTCGAAAGTCATTATCATTGAGTGAGTAAAAACTAAACGCTATTCTTCTGCATTTTTGGATTAGTGTTATTATAGTTGGATAGTTTATTAATCTCATAAAAGAGGAAAATTAAAGTGTTTGTCTCATTACAAGCAATTAAATATAAACAATACACACAATGTGCACACATAAATTTGAACATACTCATCACGGTTCCCAAATATCACTTTATCTTAGTAATAGCTGAACATATTATCACACATTACTATGACACATATCACCTGATATATATTCATCATTATTTCAATTGCACGTCAACTCTATAACAGGACACTAAAGAGCCGTGAAACTAGTAATAAATTCTTGGACTAACTAAATGACTATTTATATGAAGCTAAAAACACTTTGACGCTAATGTTTATGCTAGAAATGGAAGCACTTTGGCCCACCTGCTTGCTCCAGGATAGTTGCCTCCAGACAGTGACCTCTCCCTAGACACACTTCTTCCTGCTTTTCCCCTCGGCCACGTGTTGGACAACTCCTCATTCTCAATCCTCAAAAAAGCCGTGGGCGGGGACTGCTGGGGCTTGTGGGGCATTTCCTCCCGGGGAGGGGCAGTGGGGGCCAGGGGGGTAGGAGGGGGTAAGGGAGGTATGGCTCGTCCGTTGATCTCAGAGATGACGTGGATTTCAGCCTGAATCTGCTGTTGGTGTCCAGATCTCCGTCGCTGGCCTCCGTGACTCCTCTTGTGTTTGCTCTTGTGTCCTGCAAGACCAGAAAAATAATACTTCTGTGCTGGTATGTGATTTTGTACCATACAGCCCTGGGCTGTAAGATCCAAAATCACAGACGGACACACACAGTACATAATATTTTCTATACTGGAGACTGATGAAACCTTGTAGGTCTGGGGATTTCAAACTTGTTCTCTCATTTTTGTTTGTGGCACTGAAACGAACTCAGAACAAATTCGTTTATCTGCCGCTTTATATTATACTGACGAGCAAAAGAAATGCGACATATTTGGAATCATCGGAAACACTAAAGTGTTTCCGATGATTCCAAAAATGTCGCCTTTCGTTCGCTCGTCAGTATACATTATGTGGACAGACAGAAAAGCTGCCAGATAGAGTGTCCGTGTGTAGCATTATCACATGTCTTGTTTCCCAAGTCCAATAATTTGGAACTTTGCAAGGTATTAGCCTCCACCTGTCATTAAAGACCATCATTTAGGTGGCTGTAGAAACCGAAGTGATGGTCTTTAATGAGAAGGGGGCCTAGAGACGTAACCTTTGAGTCACATGTACATATATACAGATGTGTGCTGGTCTTGGCAGAAAGTGTGGTCTAAAACTACAGACCAGCACACATATTATTCGATTGATATTCATAAGCACCTTTCCCGCCATCTCTGTGCTTGTGCATATCACTGTCGTACTGGTGGTTAGTGATCGGCTCCACGATCTCGCGTATCTCACGTGCCGCCTCGCGCACCGTGCCCATCAGCTCGCGCAGGCTCGTCAAGTCAAGGTCAAGGTCATCGTCGTCCTCGCTGGCGTTGTTGATGGACCCTTGGGATCCTCGCGAGCGGGTGGCGGCGGTGAGTCTGCTACCCGGGCGGTCTTTGCTGGTGGATGAGCTGGTTCGGCTGCCTGCCCTGCTGCTGGCGCGATCCAGACTCGTGGAGCGACCTCTGTACAAGGTAGAACCCCCCGCCATAAATGACGGTGTGCTGGTCTGTGGTTTTGGACCTTACGGCCCATAGGCCGTAAGGTCCAAAATCACAGACCAACACCGAAGAAGAAGACGGAAATCATAAACCAGCACACACTTAATTCGAAGCGTGCGTTGCGGGCCTTCATCAGGACCCAGATAACCACCGACATATAAATTTGGCCTCATGCTAACTAAGGTGCTAGCACTATCCTCGAAGGATCCTGGAAGATCCCCCTCATCTGACGTACATTCTTCTCTTTTACAAACGCCTCGGCAAAGCCATTATTACCAAACATCCGTTTGACCCCTTTGAGCCTTAAATCAGCCAAACCCATGCCCTGAGTGGTTGCGCGCGAAGGGGGGCCGAGTGCGTTTAGCATGAAAGTGCAGCGTCCTTAGTGTGTCTTAGGTTTATGTTACTTAATACACTGGCTGGCGACATACATTCAACATTTTGTTGATTTTATTTTCACAAGCAGCGCAGGCACGTCCAGAGAACGTCCTGTTGCCGTCGGGACCTTAACCCTTTGGCTGTCGGTAGCGCGTTTGGTGGAGGTGATTCCTGCAGGAATCACCTCGACCACATGCGCTACCGACAGCCAAAGGGTTAAGCAATGTACAGCCAACCAACCTTTGGCTTTCGGTAGCGCTTTTTGTCCGAGATGATTCATGTACTACCAATAGGTAAAGGGCTAACCCGCTTGAACATTACAGCCACCAGAACGTACTGTAACAGTACCGGTGGCTACATGCATAAGGGTGTTACATTAAGCTTAACTCATTCTACCCCAGACACACCACAGCAGGATAATAATCGCCTATGGGCGCCAAGCTATTCTGGCATCACCCTTGAACTATCATGGTCGATCTGTGTCCTGCACTGCAATGCAGTCTTCAGAAGACGACGGTAAAATTAGGGGATTTCGGTGTTGGGGTAGAATGAGTTAATTAACCCCTGTAAACATGCACACAACGGTATATGTGTAACAGTACCAGTGATTAAGTGCACGTGGGGGTTAACAAGTTCTTACGAACCTGGAATTGGCGGAGGAAGGTGTGGCGCGGCTGCCGGGCCGTGAGTTGGGGTTGGAGTTGAGTGCTGCGAGACTGGTGTCACTCTGGGCTTGAAGCCCTTTCACGTCCCGTGCGAACTGCTGAATAGTGGGCAGGTTGGAATCCCTCAGGGCGGCCGGCGTGATCCCTCGCATCTCAATCTCCTCCCCGGCTTTGTAGGGCCGGCCATTCTTCACGTTATTGTTCAAGTTATTGTTGAGGTTCTTGGCGTTATTGTTGTTGACGTTATTGTTCAGATGCCCGGGGCTTTTATTCCCGGGCAGTTTGACAGCTCCAGCGCTTTTCGTGCGGCCTCGAATGTGGTCCACTAGTCCGGCATTGCCGCTGACCGAGGCGTAGTCGAGAGCCGTAAAATCGCTGTCGTCTTTGGCCTGGTGGTTCAGGCGGATGGAGCGTGAGAACTCCATGAGGGTTTGAACGGAGGCGCGGTGGCCGAGGGCGGCAGCTATCATGAGAGGGGTGACTCCCGATACATCGCCCTGGTTAGGGTCTACGCCTTTCTGCAACGAAATTGCCATCATACTCAGTACACGTCAAACAGAATGCAACGGAACTTGCTTTGTACTCTCTTCAAGTACTTCTCGAAATAGTTGTAATCATTACGTTGTAAAATAATATACTGCCCTGTAAATCTGATTAACTTTGCTCAAAGTTTTTAACTCGAATGTGTGTGTGTGTGTGTGTGTGTGTGTGTGTGTGTGTGTGTGTGTGTGCGTGCGTGTGCGTGCGTGTGCGTGCGTGTGTGTGTGTGTGTTTGTGCGTGTGTGTGTGTGTGTGTGTGTGTGTGTGTGTGTGTGTGTGTGTGTGTGTGTGTGTGTGTGTGTGTGTGTGTTTAGGAGTGTGAGATCATCAGGGGACTTTCTTTCCTTAACCTGGCAATGTTTATATTTCATACACACGTACATTCAAATACTTAGTTTTGTGTATGTTGTATCGTAGTTTTGTAGCAACAGCAGGTTTGAAAAATCGCTATGTCTGTGACAATGTTAATGCCTCAACCGTTGATAAAAAAAAGTTTCATTGATTCTTTGATTCTACTCTCTCTCTCTCTCTCTCTCTCTCTCTCTCTCTCTCTCTCTCTCTCTCTCTCTCTCTCTCTCTCTCTCTCTCTCTCTCTCTCTCTCTCTCTAAATTGTCTCTTTTGATGGATGACGCAGTCTGTGGCCTTGGCAGGAATAAAGGCCCACTTCCTAGAGCTAAACGCAAAGTTTCCTATATTTTCACGTTGCAAACGCGTGCTTTCAGCTTCACATTCACCCCCTTCCCCATCTAAACTCCCCTCAACTCCCTATTCCATTATTTCTGAAGCAAAAAAAAAAAAAAAAATCTACTTAAATCCATTACATGTACAACTTGAGCATAGCAACCTTTGTCTCATAATACTAGTGTCCTAATGGCTGGCTCATTGATCAGATTCATTGATTGGGCAAAGGTTGGACATCAGCCAGGACCCTGGTGCACCTGATAAATGTTCTCAGTCTGAGGATATACATGGCTCAGATCACTTGACTGCAAAAGGAGTAGATTTTCATGAGCTCCTGCGGCTGCAGGGGCTCATGAAACTCTATGCCTCTTGCAGATGTAAGGGCCAGGGTGAGGGGCTCGACCATACTGGAACTAGATGAGTCGGGACGTCATCGTGGGCTTATTGCCCCTGAATCGGCTTACCTCCCCTTGTGATAGAACCCGAAAGAATGCGCTTGAGGATCTGACCGTTTTGTGTGCTGGTCTACAATTTTGGATCTTTTGGCTGGAAGCCGTGAGGTCCAATATCACAGACCAGCACACACATTCTATATGTGCATGTCTCCAAACGATCAGCGTTTCGTTGAGTGAGCCTGCGAACAGTTTCAGATACTTGGAAATCGTGTAATGCATAACACTAGTCTGTTGGGTTCAGTTCGCCGGCGGCGACATCTGGAACCGATTTTCAGCCAACATAATGTGCATAATAATAATAATAATAATAATAATAATTATTATTATTATTATTATTATTATTATTATTATTATTATTATTATTATTATTATTATTATATGTCAGTGATAATCCTTCCTATATACAAATGGTCAAAACTGCTCAGATTTAATATTTGCTAAGTCAGTAAATGCGCACGTTAGATCTACTGAGACACCTGAAGGACATTTAACCTATTTTGCCCCAACGTCCTACAGCAGGAGATGGATTGACCGCGATAATTCAAGGGTAGTGCCAGATTGGCTTGGCGCCTCCAGGCGCCAAGCCAATCCGGCGCTACCCTTGAATTATCGTGAGCAATCCATCTCCTGCAACTGGTACACAGGAGTTAGGTAACACCTCCCAGATTTGGGACATGTGGCCATGGGGCTAAATGGGTTTTAAAAAAAGGACCATCCTGAGTACATGCACATCCACAATGTTAACTGGCGTGTGGTTTGGGGCCTTAATTTTATTTTGACCGTTTGGTTGTCCACAGCGCGTTTTGTCGAGGTGATTCCTGCAGGAATCATCTCGACAAAAAGCGTTATGAACAGCCGAAAGTTTAAATCAAGGGCCGATGGGCGCCAAACTATTCTGGCACCACCCTTGAACTATCATGCTCCATCCACGTTCTTGCTGTGGTGTGTCGGGGTTGAATGAGTTAACGTTCAGGTAAAGCAACAAAGCACACATGAACTGAAATATTCATCCTACATTGTATCCTCGTGCCGCAAGCATTTTTATAAAATGACGTTTGAACAGTTTTACGTAACAAAGGAAACATAACGCATTCTTTTCTGCAATTCCATTTTCAACTCTTTACACAATATATATATATATATATATATTGTGTAAAGAGTTGAAAATGGAATTGCAGAAAAGAATGCGTTATGTTTCCTTTGTTACGTAAAACTGTTCAAACGTCCTTTTGATAAAAATGCTTGCGGCACGAGGATACAATGTAGGATGAATATTTCATCCTATATATATATATATATATAATTTTTCATTCAACTCTGAGAATGCTGTGCTAATGCCATGGAATTCCAGGCTGGTAAGCTTGCATTGTGTCATCAGCATCAGCTGCCCTTTTTGTGACTGCATCGCTCACTAGTTCCAGAAAAAGATAGGGTAGTGGGAGAGAAGGAATGACAGACCTATCATTTTGAGCCTTCCACTGAACACCTACTACATAAAGCAGTAGGGACTACCCCCAAGCGCCTCGCCATCCGCTGGAGAATATCCAGACCTCCCCCCGACGGGGGATGCTAGAAAATATTCATGAACAGATATTGGACCATGCTGAGTAGATTTTAAGTTTTTGCCGCCTACGGCCGGTTTATTACGTCCCTTGGAGCTAATCTGATTGAGTGCATTTTTTTTTTTTTTTTTGCTTTGGGGGACGCCTTTGTTAAAAGTAAAGAATATATATATATATATATATATATATATATATATATATATATATATATATATATATATATATATATATATATATTAAAGTAAACAGCATTGAAAAGATCACAAAGCAAAATAAAAAATAACAAGATGGGATGATCAATAACCCACAAATTCCCTTCTATATGAGAGCTGTCCTCGCTGTCCATGGTCTCTACCTTTTGTCTTTGACCTGATTCTGATGTTGAATTATCTCCTAAATTCTCACAGATCTGCCAATGCGTCAGTGAGTTCTATAAAGGGCCGTGCATGACATACGCGTCATTAATTTGTCAAACGTCATTTGTCATGACGTAAGTTTTAGTTTTTACGTAATTTTATATTTTACATGATATGAGTTTCATAGGTTTGAGAAAATGGTGACAAAACTAGAACTTCACAGTACAATTTCAGTCTTGCTATAATTTGTGTGAAAGCAGGTTGACTTTATCTAGCTAAATGATATACTAAGTACACGGGTCACCTGCATGCTCTTCTGAAAGCGCGTCGATGTGTGTGTGCGTGTTAGTGCGTGCATGCGCGCGCGCTCCAAACATCTCCAAGAGGCATAGATCCTCATGCGTCTGGAGGGCGCCCTCCAGACGCATGAGGATCTATTCCTCCTGTAAGTGCGCGCATGTGTGTGTGTGTGTGTGTGTGTGTGTGTGTGTGTGTGTGTGTGTGTGTGTGTGTGTGTGTGTGTGTGTGTGTGTGTGTGTGAGAGAGAGAGAGAGAGAGAGAGAGAGAGAGAGAGAGAGAGAGAGAGAATGACGTCATATTTAGAGTATTATGTCAGTGTTTGCGTAGTGACGGAGTTGCTTCTTTTTCGTCACCGCCACTGTCTGACTTTCTCTAGGAGTAAAGTTCTTTTTTAGTGTTTTAATTCTTGTCTGAAAAGAATTAATTTTTACTAAAGAAGTTGAAAGGATACAAAGCTGGCTAACGAACTCATCCAATGTCTTTCTCCAAAATAGCTATGTGCAAAAGTTCAAGTAAATAATTATGACAAAAATTACGGACTCTAATCTGGGTCAACCGATTTCCTATAGACGGTTGTTTATGTCTTCAATGAGACATTCAATTACAATATGCTCGGAGGCTCTCTTAGCCACCCACTTAAGAAAGTATTTCGCCAAGTTTCAAGCTTGTGTGTAGAAAAATATCGGAGATACATACGCACACACATACATACGCACATACATAATTACGCACATACGGCGCTTCGCTCCAAATGTACGTTTAGCAGCGAGGTTAGCATAACTAGACATGACGTAATTTTTATCTTGTTACTTCAATTGTTAGAGGTTTAGCCTGCCCGCCTTTGTCACCAGGGACATGCTATTAAATTCGCCACAGGCCGCTACTCGTTCTAAAAAGTCCCTTCTATAAATAGAAGGGACTTAAAAACCAGATATGACAGAAATTCATGATATTGTTAACATAGCCAAGGACGGTTCGAAAACCAGCACCTTGCAATGTATAGCGCCATCGTGAATAATTAACGCCTTTCTCTTTCTGCTTATTCAAGCACTCACCTGAAGCGGCGACACTGATCAATAGATCCAGGTAGACCAAGGCGGCAAAAACTTCCTCGCCGTTTCTACGTGTACAGGTTTTCACTGACCGGACTGTAAGATTTCACTTATACACACACACACACACACATACACACACCAGATGCTAAAGTATACATACACTGGGGCCAAAGCACCCACGGGCAAACGCAAACAGTCCGAAAGCATGCAGGCAAAAACGGAGGCTGAGAGGGCAATGGCTGTTCGCGAGGTACTACTAGCACCACCGGTGGTCTACAGCTGTGCCATTGAACCTGGATGACACCCTCGGTTTAAAGATGCAACGAGGTCGATTTCTTCAAGGGGCATAGATTCTCATGAGCCCCTGCGGATGCAGGGGCTCATGAGAATCTATGCTTCTTGCCGATGGAACCATCTGGTACCATTAGTGGTCGAGCCAGGCAGGCTTTGTCCACAAAGGGATACAGTAGTGGGCTTCCCCTGTCCAGCCCGGCCAGAGGCAACGGGCTGAAACAGTACATCGGCAAGCCATGCTATACACGCAAGTCGCGCGGGATGGATCGACTGTGCCAGCTCGTGGGTTTTGCCTTATATAGCCATCATTTGGGAACCTGAAGTGCCGTGGCTCAAGGCTAAACAGGCACTGCCCTAATTAAAGCTTCCCTGTTTCTGGTGCTGGTGGTGACACAGGTACAACTTCAATGCCCTTCTCCATCCAGAGACCACAGACGCAAATCAAGTCATTAGATTCACTTCAGGAAGAGGCACGCACTCTTGCAAGCACAGATCCTCATAAGACACCAAGAAGCATAAAGTGTCCGTCACGTACAGTCCTGTCACAGGGCTCATGAGGATCTATGTCTCTTGAGGCCGGAACAGAAAGTCAGCTCCACGCCAAAACATTCACATATCCGCCCTGTTACAGGGCTCATGAGGATCTATGCCTCTCTAAGAACAATACAACGCCAGAACACGACAACAATCGACGAATTCCTCAGCAGCAAAACGTCGGGCCCATGACGGCCGCAGTGGGCCCGCGCACGGTCGTGCGCGGGCCCTCTGCGGCCGTAGTGGACCCGAAGACTTTTGCTTACTGGGTTGCTGCGGACTTGGGCGAAATATATCGATGATGTTTATTCCTACCGCCCCGTAGGCCGAAGATCGATACGCATTTACGTCACTGGCACCTGAAGCTCTCGTGCTGTCGTGTGAAGGCAAAAAGCAGCGTCTACTTTTGTCTGAAAAGCGAGATTCTCATTGTAATACAATGTCAATCTCGCTTTTCACAAAAATGGACTTACTGTCTGTAGCCTTCCCAGTGCATCATTGCTGTGACGTGTATATGGCTCCAGCAACGGTGGCTGGATCGACAGAGATAGCTCATGGGCAGTGCCTGATTAACTCGGCGCATGGCCGCATAGTCGATAACACGCCTATTATTTGTACAGTAAAGTTGTCTACTAAATTTATTTCTTTTCTTTTTTTTCATTTATTTATTTACGCGGTTCTTTACTTCTGTCTACTTTATTTATTTATTTATTTATTTATTTATTCATTATGTGCGTGTATTTTTGTTTAAATTTATTTTTCCTTTGATGATTCCCCAAATACTATCTGCAAGTTATGGGAGATGGTACAACAAAGATGGCTCCGCGGTAGTGGTAGCCTGACTGCGGACGGCCTTGGGCTGTCTTGGTCGACACACAGCATCACCGCACCTGACGCCGGCCGTGAAAGAGCTTTAGGTAGGATCGCTGCCAATCATACGATGACGCCACAACTGTACTTTGTGTAGCGCACGTTCTTGTAGGGGCGTACCTTCAGCCTGGGCCGGCGTTTGATTCCGGAATCTCTACCAGTGTGCGAAATTGTCCTCAGGCCCGACGTCAGCCGCAGCTGGCCCGCGCACAGGCGTACGCCTGTGCGCGGGCCAACTCCGGCTGACGTTGGCCCGAGGAGCTTTTACTTACTGATTCAAACGAGGATGACGCAACTGAGAGAAATTAAACCAGTGAGACATAATAAGTTGGGTAAAACAGGCTGAATGACTCTAGCAGTGGTAAGACTCATTGGCCTACGTGCAGAGTGAATGAACTTGAGTAGATTGATCCGACCAAGCACAGGATGCCACGTAGGGCCCTTACTTTGTTCCATGCTTATATAATTATTGCACATATTACTTGTGAGATCATTTGCATAGCGTACACTACATAATAAAAATAAAAAATATGTATCGACATCGACGTAGGCCAGTCAAGCTAAATACCAACCCGGATGGGAAACCGTTTGCCTTCAAAAGAACACAGTATTGACTAAAAAAAACCCACCATGTTTGGCTAAATAGGTCCTAGATTAATTTGATACTCTTCTTATCGCCGCTTTTTAACCAGTTTAGTCCCGACGCACTACAAGAGGAGATGGATCGACCATGATAATTCACGGGTAGTGCCAGATCAGCTTGGCGCCTGATAGTGCCAAGCTAACCTGGCACTACCTTTGAACTATCACGGTCGATCCATCTCCTGCAATCGGTACATAATCTTTAGGTGACACCTCCCAATATGGGAAGTGCGGCCGTGGGATTAAATGGGTTAACTTTGCACAGCTGTAGACCTGTCAAGATTGGCAACTTCTCCAACAACTTGGGCCGGCCTTGCGTGCGATCTCGTTTAACTCATTCAGCCCCACGCACGTATTCCCAAATTTTGGAGGCGTCATCTAACGACTATGCACCAGTTGCAGGAGATGGATCGACCATGATAATTCAAGGGTAGTGCCAAATTAGCTTGGCGCCGATAGGCGCCAAGCTAATCTGGCACTACCCTTGAATTATCATGGTCGACCCATTTCCTGCTGTAGTGCGTCAGGGCTGAATGGGTTAAAGCGATGCGGAGCCAGCTGCATGAGAGAACTTAATTTCTGCGCCAGCCACCAAGCGACTGTCCCCTGCTCCGTGGCGGACTTGCACTGCTAAAAATTGCTGACACAACCGGTTATCGTTGTTGTCTTGCCTAAATTTAGACTTTTCTACCCTTCGTTACACATTCCGTGTGAGACGTTACACGTCAGTGACATAGGTTTTCTACTGCCTCTGATAATGTGTCACGGAAGAATTCTTCTAAGGAACAGAGGTAAATAAGAGCAGAAAAGGTTTTCATTTCGCGACATTCAAACTTAAAAAGTTAAATTAACCCTTGTGTCCATTGCAAGAGCACAAACTAAGAACATTTACAAAGGACATATTAGCCTACGAACTGTTAATCCCTTCCAGGCCACTGAACGTAAGCTGCACGTCAATTCTCGTTCCTGAAATTTGGGTTCATTCAACGACCAAAAAAAAAAAAAAGCATGAATACAAATTGGCCCAGGAAGAGGCATAGATCCTCATGAGCCCCCGCAGTCGCGGGGGCTCATGATGATCTATGCCTCTTGCAGTTGGGTCGAGTTCACTTTTTTCTCGGCAGTCAAAGGGGGTTAATCCTATATTGCAATAGAGTACATCGCTTTAATGTGTGTTATCGATCAAAACTAAAATCAGGCAAAGGTTGCATTTTACACTGCCTGCCTGTCCTTTGTCAGAGACTGAATGTAAAGCGATGCAACATTACCAAAGACCATTTCACTCCGATGTCGTAAATAAAGTCATTCTGGCCTGATTTACTCGCGACTATCGATTTTTTTTTGGTGTGTGTGGATTAAATGAGGGTAGCCTAATCGAATTTCACTATGACGGTCTTCGGTAAATAGCATATTGATTGCGTGATCTTGTTCGCACGGGTACCGACTACTTTTTTTTTTTTTTTTCGAAAGGTCAGTGCACTTTCACATTTTTTTCCCCCGCATCTTTGGCCGGACTGCTAGTTTCTGTTCCATCTCCTGTACGTACGGATATGCGTTCTCTATAAAATACAAACGTAGGCGAAAATTAGCGAATGACTTTGGTCTGATATAGAAGTGACTGAAATCCTGAAAGCAAGAGTCATAGATTTTCATGAGCCCCTGCGGCTGCATCCGCAGGGGCTCATGAAAATCTATGCCTCTTGCAGATGAAAGAGACCGGCCGCAGGAATTCCCTCCACTGCTTATTAGCCCATACTGTGTTTTATAAAAAATAAAAAATAAATCATTTTAACTTCAACGTCAGAGACCACCAACAGTCAGCGGAAAAGGGATACAAAATGGTTTTAGCAAGGGTTAGATCATCATGAGCCCCTCAATTGCGGGGGGCCTTCTAAGGATCAATACCTCTTGCAGATCTATACAGACTAAAGTGTCTCCGGTGTTTCCAAAAGTGTCGCATTTCTTTTTGCTCGTCAGTATATATATATATATATATATAATCTTGCACACATTTTGTTATCGCAGTGAACGGGTTAGTGCATCAGTTGAGGTAAAACATGTACAGCCAGTAGGCGTTTCTATACGTCCCAGATACAGAGTGGCACTAACCCAATGCGCGAAAAGCCATCAGGCCGATGTTTGTCGCCGCTGGCCCGCGCACGGCCGTGCGCAGGCCAGATGGCGGCAGACATCGGTTCGATGGCCTTTGCGCACTGGGAACATGATTCTGGAATCAGGAGAAGAAAAAACCCGTATTATAAGGACCCTAGGAAGCATATACACGCACGAGTGAACAAAACAACACAAGGCAGGTTCCGCTGGCCCTGCCGGAAGCAAAAGGTCATCGGGTCACGGTACTGGCGCGCAGGCCAAAGTTTTGTGGCCTATGTCGGCCTGATGGCTCGTTGCTCACTGCGGGGAGAATTCAATCAGAAGAAAAATAGTTGCGGAATCGCTATTGCGGAACAATCAATTTCTTCATAGCACCTTTTATGTCGGAGTGGGCATTATATCGATCTTATTATGTGGCGTAGGAACCGCGGAGCCGGGGCGAGAGGTGGATGGGGGGTGGGGTGGGGGGAGGGGGAGCGGCCTGGCAATCCCAATGAAAAAGTAGAGGGTTGAGGGCAGAGGAGAATCCCCTGAACCCCCCTCCGCCCCCTCCCCCCCCCCCTTTATCCCTTATACATTTGTAGAAAAAAATATCCGAGGAAAAAATATGTTGGATTCTGATTGTTATTGTTGTGGAAAGTAACATGTCAGGTACGATGCTTTCCCCCCCCCCCCCCGGCCTCCCCCCCCTCCCCACACACTTCCACCCCACCCCACCCCACCTGTGAAGAAATCTTCCTACACCACTCTTATTCACACGACTAAACTATACTTCGCGCCATACAAATAAAAAATAAAAAAAAAAAAACCAAAAAAAAAAAACCCAAGACAAAGACTTACTGGTCGATATTTTGCAAACGGCTTAACATTTTGAAACTCTGTTTTCGTTGCAGTAAAGTATTTTTAGTCCTCTTTAGAGCACTTTCAACTGCATTTGTGTCCATTGTGATCCTATGACCATAAAGGTACATACCCCCAAAACTTTTACATCGCAAGACAGACATTTCTCTGTGTGCTGCGTTGTTTTTGCACACAGGTCATGTTTGGTCAGACACTCTAAAATGCGGATAACAACATTTTAAGCTGCGTTCATTTTTCTTGAAAACCGGAATATGGGGAGTTATTTCAGCAGAAAACTTTTTTGTATGGCCTTTTCTATACGTATTTTCTGCTGTTTGTTTGTTTCTTTGTTTTGTCAGTATTATCATAATGTTACAATGTGAATGTGTGTGTGTGTGCGCCTGCGCGCGCGCGTATGTGTGTGTGTGTGTGTGTGTGTGTGTATGTGTGTGTGTGTGTGTGTGTGTGCCGTGTATGTGTGTGTGTGCCGCGTGTGTGTGTGTGTGCGTGCGTGTGTGTGTGTGTGTCGGTGTGTGTATGTGTGTGTGTGTGTGTGTGTGTGTGTGTGTGTGTGTGTGTGTGTGTGTGTGTGTGTGTGTGTGTGTGTGTGTGTGTGCGCGCGCGCGCGCGCGATGTTTTCGAGGGTGAACGCGTGGAAAAGGCCACACACAAAAATTTTCAACTGAAATGATTCTCCTTCTTCAGATTTTCAAGAAAAATGAACGCACTTTGAAATGGTGTTATCCGCATTTTAGAGTGTCTGGCCAAACATGATATGTGTGCTAAACCAACGCAGCGCACAGAAAAATGTCCGTCTTGCTAATGTTTATTTTGGTGGTAGGTAACTCTACCGGGTAGAGCGCTGATTGGCTGGGAACCTCTTGGGCCAAGAATTATCACAGCAGCCTTTAGAACTAGGAGAATGATCAAGTTGAACGTCATCCAGTGTTATGCGCCCACTAATGACAGTGACGAGGAAGAGAAACAAGAGTTCTACGACCGACTCCAAAGCGCTGTGGACAAATGTGCGGAGCGAGACATCACCATCGTTATGGGTGATTTTAATGCCGAAATACTGAGGGGAGGACAACACCGGATACGAAGAGGTGATGGGGAGACTAGGGGCGATGAGTGAGAACGGGGAGAGGTTCGTAGACTTTAGTGCTCTAAACAGACTTGTCATTGGAGGCAGCATCTTCCCACACAGAAGAATACACAAAGCAACGTGGGTCTCACCTGACCATACTACAGAGAACCAAATAGACCATATCTGCATTAGCAAGAAATTTAGAAGATCCCTTCAAGATGTTCGAGTGAGGAGGGGAGCAGATGTCGCCTCAGACCATCATCTGCTTACCTTAAGAATAAAGCTCAAGTTAAAGAAAAGCAGCACAGGGACAATAAGAAGACAGCGCTATAATGTAGGCCTTCTGAGAGAGACGGGAGTGAGAGAAGAGTTCAAACTGGTGCTGTCCAACCGGTTTCAAGCGCTACAGGAGCTAGTAAATGAAGAGGAGGCGGTCACCACAGAGCAGCAGTGGAAGGCAGTTAGAGAGGCACTGAACTCAACCTGCAAAGACACTGTGGGGTTCAAGAAACACCATCACAAGGACTGGCTGTCGGCACAGACCTTGAAGAAGATAGAAGTCAGGAAGCAGAAGAAAACAGTTGTCAACAACAGTCGCACGAGAGCGGCCAAAGCAAGGGCACATGAGGAATATTCGGAAGCCAAGCGCGAGGTGAAGCAGAGTAACTGGGCAGACAAGAGAGCCTACACAGATGGCCTAGCAGCAGAGGCAGAAAAAGCAGCAGGCAGCGGCAACCTGAAACAGCTCTACGACATTACCAGAAGATTGTCAGGCAAGTATGGCCATACAGAAAGACCAGTAAAAGACAAAGAAGGCAAGCCTATTGCAGACAGAGCAGACCAACTTGTCAGATGGGCCGAGTATTTTGAAGAGTTTGTTACGTGGCGGAGTCGTATTCGTAGTATGGTAAACACACCGGACGCACGCACGTAAGGTTCTTTTACATAAACTTCATTCAGCTGCTACCCGTCACACGTGGCTTAAGGATGTAGGCTACACTGGAGTAACAGTTCCAACAATAATTTAATTCAAAGATGCGATCTCCACACAATGCATTCCCAAATGCACCAACACTGATACAATGTCTCTTCTGAAAATATCAACACTGGCGACACAAAATTTCTCATACAACGTACACCACCGTTACGCTGCGTCTCTCACAATGTACACCCTATACGGGCTACGTACCTACGATAAACTGTGTGTCCCTACAACTGACAATGCATGACAATGTACACACGTGCTTCCTAGCACCAACTTTTATAGTAAAAAGACTTTCCAGAATAATCTACCGAATTTACACAACGCAACCAATCAGAACGGAACTCGTAACTGAAACTCTTAAATATTAATAATTTAAAAAAAAAAAAAAAATTTTAAAGAATAACTACAATAGTCTACAAAAATTCGACTGCTAATTTCAGCCCCAAATCCCAGTGTGTAATGACGTCTCACAAAAGTATGGTAGGCAGTTCACGACCTAGTCGGGATTTTCCAGAACTTTCACGATCTTTCAAAAACCATACTGACCGACTGCTAAATTCACGCGCACAGGAAACAACTATGACTAAAAATAGAGCTTGCACTTTGACGTCACACGTACGAGGTCACCAGACAGCGTGATTTCACTTGAACGTTTTAATCTATTCTCCGCGAATCTACGCATAACAAAAATCGACCGCTATTCTCCGTGCGACTATGCTAGAAACTCTCGGACTAATTGTAGCGTATCATAACAAAGCCAATTCCGCTATCTGCGCGAAGAATCTTACTGAAAAGGTACGTGATTCGCAACCATGATAGCTCAAATAAATATCGGATCGTTTCCTACGATTAACACATGCATGCTCTCACAGAACAACACACCCACAATCGTAACAGAGTTACTGAACAGACCCACCCCACCCGACCCCCCAGACATCCAGCCATCAGAGACTGACCTACCCATCAGCTGTGACAGACCCAGCCGGGAAGAGATCAGACGAGCAGTGGCATTTTTAAAGAACGGCAAAGCAGCAGGGCCAGATGGCATCCCAGCGGAGGCTCTGAAAGCAGACCTAGAAACAACAGTAGAGATGCTGTACCCACTGTTTGGAAAGATCTTAGAAGAGGAGGTGATGCCGGCTGACTGGAAGGAGGGGTACCTAATCAAGCTTCCCAAGAAAGGCGACCTCAGCAAGTGTTCCAACTACAGAGGAATCACGTTGCTGTCAGTACCAGGAAAGGTCTTCAACAGGATCATCCTGGAGAGAATGAAGAGCTCCGTCGACCCCCAGCTGAGAGACCAGCAAGCAGGATTCCGGAAAACCCGATCATGTACAGACCAGATTGCCACTCTCAGCATCATCGTGGAGCCGTCTCTGGAGTGGAGCTCCCCGCTGTACGTCAACTTTGTGGATTACGAGAACGCATTTGACAGCGTGGACCGAGAGACTTTGTGGAAACTCCTACGACATTACGGTGTACCCACAAAGCTCGTCTGCCTGATCAAGAGCAGCTACGATGGCATGACATGTCGCGTGATCCACGAAGGGCAGCTCACCAGGGAGCTCCAGGTCAGAACCGGCGTCAGGCAGGGGTGTTTACTGTCTCCGTTCCTCTTCCTACTGGCCATATACTGGGTCATGAAGAGGACCACACAGCAGAGAAGAAGCGGAATACAGTGGACGCTGTGGACACAGCTTGACGACCTCGATTATGCAGACGACTTGGCGTTACTGTCCCACACTCATCAACAAATTTCAGGACAAGACCACGAGGCTTTCTGACATCTCGTCCCAGGTGGGCGTCACCATCCACAAACAGAAAACAAAGACAATGAGGCTGAACGCAATCAGGGAAGTACCAGTCTTGCTTGCTGGCACCCCGCTGGATGAGGTGGAGTCCTTCACCTATCTCGGGAGCATCATCGACAAAAAAGGTGGCACTGATGCAGATATCAGAGCACGAATCGGTAAAGCCAGAGCAGCCTTTCTCCAGCTGAAAAAAAGTGTGGAGTTTCAGAGAGCTGTCACAACACACCAAAGTTCGGATTTTCAACTCCAACGTAAAAGCAGTTCTCCTATATGGAGCAGAGACTTGGCGGTTGACAAAAACCACAGTCAACAGAGTACAGATCTTCATTAACAGTTGCCTTAGAAGAATCTTGAAAATCCACTGGCCAAAGAAGATCAGCAACATCAGACTCTGGGAGAGAACAGAGCAGATAACAGCAGAGAATGAAATTGGGCGAAGAAGATGGGGATGGATTGGTCACAGTCTGAGAAAGCCAGTTTCCAGTATCACTAGGCAGGCATTGTCATGGAACCCCCAGGGAAAGAAGAAAAGAGGCAGGCCGAGAAACACCTGGCGTCGAGACCTCCAAGCACGGCAAGCAGACATCAAAAGACTGGAAACCACCTGGAGTAAAATCGAAGGAGAAGCACAGGACAGGAGTCGCTGGAGGTCTCTCGTTGACGGCCTATACCCTGGGAGGGGTGACAGGCGAAGAGAGAGAGAGCTCTACCGGGTCATAACGTAAAGACTACCCAATAGACAAAACTGCAATTAGGAATGCTGTAAAGAGGACTAAAAATACTTCACTGCGACGAAAACAGAATTTCAAAATGTTAAGCCGTTTGCAGAATATCGACCGGCAAATCTTTGTCTTGTTTGTTTTAATGGCGTGGTGTATACAAGAAATGGCAGGCCGTGATAGTTTAATTTAACCCTTTTAGTCACAAGGTACCATTTCTCAAATTTTGGAGGTGTTGCCTAATAGTGACTATGTACCAGTTGCAGGAGATTGATTGACCATGATAATTCAAGGGTAGTGCCAGATTAGCTTGGCGCCTGAAGGCGCCAAGCTAATCTGGCACTACCCTTGAATTATCATGGTTAATCAATCTCCTGCTGTAGGGACTTGGGGATAAATTGGTTAAGGGGTATCAGTGGAGTCGGTACAAGCGTGATCACCTCTAGGCCGTGATATCGGGATCTCGTACGTCAGTCAAGTCCTTCACCGCCGAGAAAAAGTGAACACGATCCAACTGAAAAGGGACATAGATTCTCATGGACTCCTGCAGTTGCCATCTGGCTCTCAACCGTGCGGTCCAAAATCACAGACCAGCACACAGGCTGCAGCGATCAAACAACCCTCCCCCCCAAAAAAAAAAAATAAATAAATAAATAAATTAAAAAAATCGAGCGATGCTTATCAGTTTTATCGGAGATCTGACGCGAACTTCAAGAGGGAAGCAAATGGCGATCAACTTGCAATCAGCGCAAATGACAGAACTGTCTGGGTTTTTTTAATAGTCTACCGCAAATGGTCGCTGATGTTTTTTTTTGAAAATAATGGACCTTGGACAGGGTAATGACTTTCGCCAGCTTTTTTTTCTTCTTCTTCTTCTCCTTCATCGGCCGCTAACCGTTTGCGGCTGTCAGCAGCGCTTTTTGTTGTGGTGATTCCTACAGGGATCACTGCGACAAGAAGCACGATCACTGCGGGCACTGTTTGCCCGAAGACGCTTTGCTACTGGGGATGGTGCCCTGCATTCAAGTAAATTGACTTTGAACATTACTCATTTTAGGGACTGCAGGCAGTTCTGCATACTCGCCGGATTCGTAGCGGACTTCAAAAAAAAAAAAAAAAAAAAAAAAAAAAACTTAAAAAAAAAAACCACGGATGTAAATCGACTATCAAAAAGGCATAGGCCATCATGAGCCCCCGCAGGATTGCGAGGGTTCATGAAGATATGTGCCTCTTGCTGTTAGAATTGACTCTTGTTGACTGAAAGAGGAACCCTTTGCGTGTCGGTAGCGGTTTCAGTCGCGATGAGTCCCAATAGGAAAAATCCGAAATAGTAACTCATTCAGCCCGACGCACGTATTTCCCAAATTTTGAAGGCGTCATCTAAAGACTATGCACCATTTGCAGGAGATGGATCGACCATGATAATTCAAGGGCAGTGCCAGATTAGCTTGGCGCCTTTCGGCGCCAAGCTAATTTGGCACTGCCCTTGAATTATCATGGTCGACCCATCTCATGCTGTAGTGCATCAGGGCTGAATGAGTTAATAAACTGTGTTGTATGTGCCTTTTCTGACCGTGTTTCTTTTTCTTCGTTGGGATGTTCTCTAATAATAATAAAAAATCTCGCTTTCTCCACGCACACAATGGAATTACTGGCTTTTGTCTACGCAGGACAGATAACGTGAAAACGCATTTCTGTAACCCAGCCCGTGACTCGAAACAACTACATAAATAATCACTTTGAAAGATGCAGTTCAGTCATCCACATCAGTAGATGATGGACGTCAATTCCCAAGCTAGTATTATTGTTTCATGCATCATCAGACTGCTTTCACGTTAGGGTCCCCAAAACCATCATTTACACCTAGCTATGAAAAAGTACTGGTAACATCATAATTATTATCACTTACCCGGGGGAGCAAGAAGCCTTCTAGCTCTATACTTCCGCAGCCAAATGATTTGCCGGAATGAATAAATGAAAGAACAGACGCAAGATTGGATAATAAAATGTTGTTAATATCTTTTGCAGCATTACATACACACAGGAGAAGATGCCGGATTAACTCATTCAAGATCCTGCATCATTCATTGCCATTCGCCTTACTGTCATTATTTAAAATCATAAAACATTATTTGTTGTATTACGAGTTAGGCTTTGCCAGTGGTTCTTGTCACCTCGAGGGACAGGTCAGGAGGGTCAATGGCGGATGTAAGAGTCGAGGCTTTCAGTTTAGCCCGAGACTCTTACCTCCGCCATTGACCCCTCTGACCAGACCCTCGAGGCGACTAGAACCACTGGCAAAGCCTAACTCGTAATACAACGATTTTTTCTTCAACTGTAAAAAGTATAAGCGTTTAGTGTACCCTTGTAAGGACCCCAAACTTTACGTGTGACGTAGAGATTTAGGGGACGTTATTCTCCACACTTCCGATTGTCAGTCAACAAACTCGCGCGAACTGCTTTCGCCTGGAATTTGTCTCTCAGGTATTTTTTAATTTAACACATTTTCAGTCATTCTTTTGTATAAAATTGGTAAGATAGGCCGATCACAACGCGTGCATATAGTTATTTTGTTGCGTAACCCCCTGGATTTTTATTTATCCAGCTTTTTGTTTCTTCGCCATTTCGAATGCAGTCAGTACGCGATAGGGCCTTCGCTGTAGTTTAATTTCCCTGTCGTTGATCATATTATCTAACTTATCTAGTTATTCAGTTATGTTTTGTATGAACTGGTACCGGCGGTTTCACATAACACCTACAAATAGTACTTTTTGTTGTGAAGCCCTCTAAATTGTTTATTTATTGGCATATTTTTTGTTTACAGGTTTGACTGAATGAAGATTAGGGTATATTTGTACCGAGAAATGTGATTGGCCAAAGATTTATTCGGGGGAGAACGCTTTGCACAGTGATTAACGTTGTCATCCTAACATTTAATAAGGGAGTCTACTTATCACATTCTACCTTGTAACATATATATGACAAGGGGACGCCAGTTGCCTTGAGAACGGACGACCAGGGGGAAAGTCGAATAGAGTAAAAGTGTAAAGAGACTGAAAGAAGTCAACGGAATTTGTCTCGGTGTCGTAATATTCTCACATATGGACATACATCGCAGTCACTGCAGCAAACAATCGATACACTAGAAGAGACTTTAACTCATTCGAGACGAACGGCATCCGGATGCGAGGCTGAAGCCGCGTATCCGAATGCCGTTCGTCTCGAATGAGTTAAAACAATACATTTAATATCACAATTAACTTTCACACATCCACGCACACACACACACACACACACCGGCACACGACACACACACACACACACACACACACACACACACACACTACAGACGCGCGCACGCACGCACGCACGCATGCACGACGCACGCACACACACATGCAAATGCCGTGAACAATAGCACGCATGATGTTTGACTTCCAGCCTCGATGATACATTGCAAAATAAATGCTGGTGTGGTGTGGGTATTCTACTCAGTTTCATTGTCGCAGGAAATTAAATAGCTACCCAAAAATACTCGAGTAGGCGAAGCAGTATTTATAGATACACAAACGTCGGTCACAAGAACCGAATGGCATGTGACAGGGTGGGAGGGGTGGGGGCAGGTACGGCTTGGCCATACCTTCTCTGACCGTGGTATGGCCTGAATTCCATTGACCATACTCCTGTTTTCATATTTGAGTCGTACCTCTTGTCGGTCTCACATAGTATTTGCATGAGCCCTTACTCTGAGGTGGTCCGAAAGTTGGAGTACCCCAGGTAGTTCAGCTAACCAGAAAACAAGATAAAATGCAAGGAGAATCTCCTGAGGTAGGGATACAGTCACGCGTCACCGGCGATAAACTTCTTTATAACAGGATTCAGGAAAGCGGCCATCGCGACTTCATCTTTTGGCTGTCGGTAGTGCTTTTTGCCGAGGTGATACCAGCATGAATCACCTCGACAAACAGCGCTTCTGACAGCCAACCGTAGTAGCAAAACGTTTTCGGGCCGTCTAACAAAACGTCTCCGGACCTACGACGGCCGCAGTTGGCCCGCGCACAAACGTGCGCGGGTCCACTGCGACCGTGGTGGGCCCGAGGACCATTGCTTACTGGGAAAGGGTTAATCGATCGCATATCATGCACTTTTTTTGTAGGTCGACATGTATATCTTTTGAGTGATCTTGAATTCCGACTTCATACGTTTGTTTATCAGTATACATATATTTTCTGATTCATATGTAAGTTCAGGCTCACGGTCGGTTGGTTGCTTGGCCAGGTCGGTGGATGGGCGGCCTATTACAGGTTTTTAGTTGTTGGTCGGATTAGTTTTTTGTTGTTGTTTTTCCCCTGCGTACATAAATCTTCTTCTTCTTCTTGTTAGTTTGTTGGTTTACGGTTTCATTTGGCTTCGTGCCTGTCTGCATGTTCCCAGTAAGCAAAATAATGCCCTAGGGCCTACGACGGCCGCAATGGGCCCGCGCACGGATGTGCGCAGGCCCACTGCGGCCGTCGTGGGCCCGAAGACATTTTGCTACTGGGGCCGTTAAGTTCAGATAGGTTTACCTGTTCCAAGAAAAGACGCAAAGAGTCAGCCTGGTCCAGCACACAAGCATACGACAGTGGCGTGCGACCTTGATTGTCCCTGACGTTAACGTCCGCGCCGGCCTGTAAGAGCTGCTGAATCGCACGCGCCCGCTGTTCCTTGTTGCGCAGTCGGTAAAGGACAACCATCAGCGGCGTCTCGGAGTTACCGTTCTTGCTGTTGACGTCACTTCCGCTTTCGATCAGCAGCGTCATCTGCCGGGAGAACGTGTACAATACGGTGACAATATGTACTAAGTATATATTTTAACTATGAACTTGAGACGATCGGTTAATTTGGCATAGACAACAAACAACAACAACAAAAAAAGAGGAATTATACAGATTTGACAGTTTGACGAATGTAGAGTGAACACAATCAACAGCAGGAAACAAAAGCTAATTTTTAAAAAATACAAAATAAAAAATAAATTAAAAAATAGTTTAGATCTCTTCAACGGCCGGTCGTTCTTTATCACCCTCATGTCTCCCAGTAAGCAAAGGTCCTCGGGCCCACGACGGCCGCAGTGGGCCTACGCACGATAGTGCGTAGGCCCACTGCGGCCGTCGTGGACCCAAAGAAGTTTTGCTACTGGGGCTGTTGTTACTCCATTCACCGACAGGAATCTCCAAAAAGCAGAAATAATTACTGTCATCAAATCTACCATACCTTTCATCTCTCTCGGGGAATGGCAGAGGTAATAACAATGATTATATATAAACTGCTAAACTATTATATTACGTACAGACAAAGTTTCGGACGACATAACGTCACATTGCTTTGAAATATAGAAAACATAATATTAAATAGTGAAATGGCTTTGAAACATCAAAACAAAATAGCCAGTGAGCATAAAATTGTTTATAAATATGTATTTGAAATGTAATCACGGTTCGTCAGAACAATAACATTATTAGATTATTATTAGATTTTTTTTAAAAAGATGACGGACCATTTTTTTTTAAAAAAGTGACTGACCTAAGTGGAACAAAATTTTAAATACTAACCTGTCTCAGACTGTTTTTCTGGATGGCGTCGAAGATGTCTGACTTCGCCATGGCAACCGTCTGATAATTTTTTTTTTTTCTCAACAAACAGGGAAGTAGTGAGAGACGAATTGCAAATAACTTTCCTCGTGCTGCGTCAGACCAGACGGCCCCGTGACTGCATGTCTCAATACAGCAATTAAAGTCGTGATACACAAATCCCACTTCCTTGTCTCGCACCGCTTTTAACGGCCTTGTGTTTGCATCATCCAGAGCAGAAACTCAAGACCCACAGACATCATCATTTCGTGCTGTTTATCAAGTCCAGCAGTGATAGAACAGCAAAGTCGTGAGAGACAAAAACTATTTATAATCTGCGTTGTCTTTCACAGTCAAATAAATGTTTTTTCATCCCGTTGTCTATGCCATTCTCGCCGGATGGAATGTATACTGACGAGCAAAAGAAATGCGACATTTTTTTAATCATCGGAAACACTTTAGTGTTTCCGATGATTAAAAAAAATGTCGCATTTCTTTTGCTCGTCAGTATCTTTTTCAGCCTGTTATTCAGGAAGGTAAGTTCAGAATCCCCCCCCCCCCCCACCACCACCACCACCACCACCACCACCACCCCTCCCCCACCCCACCCCCCCACCCCCACCTCCCAACCCCCCCAAAAAAACTAAAAAAAATCGCTGACTATCAAGCGCGTAAATAGCAATGCCGTAAACAAGAAGAACAGAAACAGGTACGCTTCATACTGACAAGGGAAAAATAAAATTCAGACAAACAATCCAAGCGAGCGAAATGCAAAGACAATCCTGAAAAAGGAAACAAGCTTAGAAAGGACAAGTACAACACAAATGTGCTGTACTTGTCTCGTCTAAGCGTATTTCTTTCTTTGCAAGGAGAAACAGTTTATTGTTTTTTCATTGCCGCCGTCGCATTGCGTGTTTTTGTTTTCTTTCAGTTGATTTTTCTTGTTCGGGAACACGTCTGACGCAGGAATACATCTTCGATCATTTGAATATAAAAGCAGCGCAACAACACATCATCATTTATTATTAATTCAACACTCTTTTTACCTAGGAGAGAACCTGTGGTGGGATTTGATTAAACCGTCCAGTGCGGCCAGCTGACGCCGACTGTGTTTCTGCAGTCTTCGTTAATTCCACACCAGAAAATCCTATCTGTCCCAGGGTCGTGGACTTAAAGTGGTGTCAGCAAGAGGCATAGATCCTCATGAGCCCCCGCTGTCGCGGGGGCTCATGAGGATCTATACCTCTTGCCGTTGGGTGATGTTCAGATTTTCTCGGCACTGAACGGGTGAACACAAATCCCTGTCACGCAGTCAACAGATTTGAAGTGTGAGTGCCGATCTGTGATCTTGGACCTTACGGCCTAGAGTCGTAAGGTCCAAAATCGCAGACCTGTATACATATATCAGTCTTCTCCTTTGGCAGCGTGAAACACAACTGCCCGGTCCGCCCAGAATGAAAATGCGTAATTATCGGTCACTCAAGGACAAACCTCGGAGAGAACCTGTGGTGGGATTTGGTTAACCCGACCAGTCCCAGTTTTATCGGTCACATATTGATATTGGATATTGCATCTGAGGAAACACGTGATCCAGGCCATGATCGAAATGTTTATCTATCATTCAGTATTTGTTTCCCGTAGTTATGTGTCCAAAACCAAAACAAAATACGCAACTTCCGGTTCTCAAAACAATGATTGTGGTCTGCAGGGGAAAAAAAGTTTGGACATCGTAAAAAGGTCAATCATTTTGTTTTAACCCCTTCCCTGTCACAGTACGTACATTTTTGTTTCTGAAATCTTGGTTCATTCAACGACTAAAAGCCAACACCGTCCAAGGAACGGTCTCAGATTGGTGTCAGCAAGAGGCACAGATCCTTATGAGCCCCAGCAGTCGCGGGGGCTCATGAGGATCTGTGTCTCTTGCACTCGGTTGGATCGTGTTCATTTTTCTCGACAGTAAAGGGGATAAGCTCCTTCACAACTGCCAAAACGGCCTCGAACACAGCTTTCACTCCAGAATCATCTTGTCTTGTAATAGTAACCCGTAAATCTAAATTGTCCAACCGTACAGCTTTCCTATGCCGAAAATCGTACTGAAACAAACCGAACGGAATCTAAACTAAATAGGTGACTGCCAAGCGTGTAAAAAAAAAAAAAAAAGGAATTTAAACAAACAAACACTGGCAAACACACACACACAAAGAAAATAAACGCATAGAAACGACAAGAACAACACGGATGTGTTGTATTTGTCCTTTCTAAGCGCGTTTTTTTTTTCTTTGCTGGAAAAGTTTTTCAAACCAGGAGGGAGTCTTACACATTTTACACTGCCAGCAACACTTTCTCCGTTTCATTGGGTTTTTTTCCTCCAGAAAACTGCTCTGGAAGAATTCACTTTGCACTACACAACAGTAAGAATATGAAGTGCGAGCAAAAATCACTTACGGAAAAAAAAAACCCCACCACATTTGCGAAGAAGTATTATTTGTCCAAACACTCGGTAACCTTAAATGAAGATGTGCTGCATCTGCAACGGACGGACAACAAATAAATCTCACTCTAGAAAATTCCCTTAGCGCTACACCATTCCAACTGCAAGAGGCATAGATTCTTATGAGCCCCTGCGGATGCAGGGGCTCATGATAATCTACGCCTCTTGCGGACAGAAATCAATTCCATTTATATCATCAACCCAACGGACTGGAAAAAGCAGCGCTGGGTGAAAATCTCGCGGCAACACTACGCCAGCGGGTGTCAGTCCACCTACCCGTTCACTGTAGCGCGGATCTACCTGCTCGCATTACTGCCTCCTGCGTGTCTGCCCGCCAGCCCGGCAGGCCAGTTTCTGTGACTGGTGACGACAGGAGTCATAATGGTTTCATATGTCAGTTTGTTTAAAGTCCCGCAGGAGTTCCAGGATTTTGCCGCACGCTATACCCGACGAAATATGAAGTTGTCTGGCTGTCAGCTGCGGGTTTGACGAGTTTGCAAGTTCGCCACAGTTCAGTTGCCCCTTTGAGATATATCACCGGAATTATTAAGATATAAACAAACGGGTTTTACTATTGTTATGTACAAACAACTCATTTTAGTGAATTTTTGTGATACAGCTCGCCCTAAAAAATGCTGAGAAGTCATTTTCAGGTCTACAAGCAAGGTTTACAGTTTTGTGCGTCATTAATAGCTTTCGTTTTGTTCCTTTTTCAAAGTGTTTAACTGTAGTTCAATTGCTTTGCTGGAGATGGGGTGGGCAATGGTATTAACACTACTTGGGTAGTACCTTATTAATTGTAAAGCCGTAGTGAGGAGGCTTTTGTTGCATGCAAGGCGTGAGACCCCGTGAATAGCTAACTAATTATTATCAACAACAACAACAACAACAACAAACGCTTAAAAAGGACAGGTACAACGCAATTTAATAAATTGTGGTGCACTTCAGTGTCCTTTCTAAGCGTTTTTCTTTCTTTGTTGGGAATTTCTTTGCATTTCAAGTAGTTTTTGGTCAGAATACGTTATTCTTTTGTCTCATTTTACATCGTATGCGCATGACAAACATACATGAAAATGCAACATAATTTGCACCTATGTAACTGAGTGCATTTTGCAAATGCGTAACCATATGATTGCAGCTGACTGCAACCGCAAAAGCGTTTTTCATGCCGATAAAATGGCATTTTTCAAAACAATATCTTCAATATAATTGCGCTTTTCATTGTAAGTTGAACTATTACTGTACCACGCTGTCAGCTGCAGACAGCCAGTGTGACTTTAAACAGAATCATTCTGGGTCTTTCTGTTTCTCGGGTTGCCGGCCTCCCAAACACGCAGCTTTTAAGATCGTTAAATGTTCCAAATATATGTCCGTTGTCCCGCGAAGCGACGCAAATATGATGCAGACAAAACGATCGACTCACCAGACCGGTCAGCCTCTTATATAATTAGACCAAGTGGCAGGGGGCATAGCCATAGATTTTCATGAGCCCCCGGAAAGGCACAGGTTCGTGATGATCTGTATACTTCTTGCTCGGTGGCTAATAATGAATGGCCCACCTTGATCTGCTGAACACCGAATTACAAATTAAACCACCCGCACGAGATACTGATCTTCACGAGGCGCAGGTAGTGAGCGAAATGTCTTTGGGCCAATGCCGGTCCGCGTATCCGTGCAGGGGCTAAAACAGGATCGACGACGGCGCAGGGACTTCGATCATACTCACCATGGGCCAGTTGCATGAGTGAGCTTAGTCCTGCGCCAGCCACTAAGCAAGGTGCTCCGCTAAAGCTAACGCCCTTGAAAAGTAGGCATAATTATCTGGAACGACCTCAGTCGCGGCCTTCGCGATCGGTCACTATCTTAGAGTGTGTCTGTCGCTGGACCGTTTACACCAGTTTGTGTTTCTTAAGGTGTTAACCCCCTCACTGCAGGAAATAATTGCGAACAGCACCCAGCTGCAAGAGGAAGAAGGTGAACGCCCTCTGTCACAAGTTAGACCACACCGACGTTCCCACCGTCGTCCCAGTACACTGAAATAGTTCGATCTCTAAAAGCTGCATATCATTTGAATCTTCACTGCTAGTCGCTTTCTGCACGTGTTACAAACTCGGTTCGACTATCATTTCATTTTCACAAAGAGGAATACTTTGAGCTGTCTAAGCCGGGATTCACCCAATAAACGGCAGCTCACAGCTGCAGCCATTTGCAAGCGGAAACGAGGCTTCCGGTTTCTTGACTAAGTTTGGGGCGTGGGAATGTTTGGGGTGTAACACCCGCCATTACCTGCGGGGACTCATGAGGTTCTTTGCCTCTTGTTTACTCAGTCTCTCCTCTCTCAGAGAGACGGAGAGAGAGAGACTAGAGAGAGAGAGAGAGAGAGAGAGAGAGAGAGAGAGAGAGAGAGAGAGAGAGAGAGACTTGAGAGAGAGAGAGAGAGAGAGAGAGAGAGAGAGAGAGAGAGAGAGAGAGAGAGAGAGAGAGAGAGAGAAATGAAATGAAACTTTATTTCTCAAGGATAAATGATTAGGTACACAGACCTTTTTTCAGTTATGTCCTTGCACACGCACTCACACAACAATCTCACGCGCGTGACTAAAGCTAATAAAACTGGAAAGGCGAAACGTGATATAAAATAAATAAATAAATAAATAAATGAAACAAAAATAAACAAACCACTATTTAGCAGTCACACACACACACACACACACACACACACACACACACACACACACACACACACACACACCACACACACACACACACACACACACACACACACACACACACACACACACACACACCCCAAAAACCTGATTAAACATGACCGTTAGAAGCTTAATTTGAACAGCAACAGCAAACTCGACAATACAACTCAATGCGCTCGAAAAACGCCGACACAACTACACAACTATGGGCTTAAGTTTCTTTCAGCTGTCGAAATAAGCGGGCCCCCTGAATGTGGACAAAGAAGGAGCCCCAGTAATGTCGATAGGCAACAAATTCTATAGTTTGGCTCCTGAGTAAGACAAACTAGTTTTGAATATATCGAGGCGTGGCCTTGGTATGGATAGATTGTTCCTCGTCGTTTTATAATGCGTATGAGCAGGGCTAAATAGATCTGTTAGATAACTAGGCGTTTTAGAGTGGTAGATTTTAAACATAAGTACGCCTTTATTGTACATGAGTAACTTACGCAGAGGCAGCATGTCGAGGGCTTTGAGTCGGTCGTCGGTGCTTTCTTTACTATCCAGGTGGATTAATTTGGCTGCCCTACGGTGAAGAGCATTAAGCCTTTTTTTGCTCGCATCGCTACATCCATCCCAAACTGTGGAAGCATAATCTATATGGGATTGAATATGTGCGTTATAGAATATTTTCCTTGTCGGTGTTGTAAAATAACGCAGTTTTGAAAGAAGATATAAATTGCTGGACACTGTTCGACATACGCTGCTGACATGCGCGTGCCATGTGAGTTGGTCGTCGATAATGACGCCTAACAAGCGTTGCTCTCTAACTTGTCTAATCGGCTCAGAGTTGAGAGAAAGGCTAAGCGGGGGTGGATGTAGCTGCTGCTTTTGTCGAGTAGTTATTAGCATGCATTCTGTTTTAGACGGATTTGGTACCATATAGTTAGTGTGACACCATTTTGAAACATCAGTTAAGCCCTGTTGAAGTGAGGAATTGATTGTGGAGATATTCGCTGACGACACGTCGAGAGTAGCATCATCAGCAAACAGGCTACAACGTACGTTTCGATCTGAAATATGCAATGACATATCATTGATGTAAATGGAAAATAAGAGGGGCCCTAATATTGAGCCCTGAGGCACGCCATGCTTTATTATTGAGAGAGAGAGAGAGAGAGAGAGAGAGAGAGAGAGAGAGAGAGAGAGAGAGAGAGAGAGAGACGCGGGGGGGGGGGGGGGGGGGGGAACTGAGGAAGAAGTTGGGACGAGACGGCGAGGAGGTCACGGTGTGTGGTCGTCAATGTAGTGTTCAAATCTAGGCCTCTATGCCTTGGCATGAAGCAAGAAGCTCAATACCATCTCGAGAATGTTGATCCGGCAATGCCAAATGCTGGACCAGTCAGCATCTATGTTCCAGTCACGTTGAGCAGGTCATCAGGCGTTCATCCGGTTTTATGATTGATTGTCATACCGTCCAGTTTAGTAAGGTGATCTGGTACGTTCCTGGGGCCAATTGCTCTGCGCAAGCCACTAAGCACCTTCGGTGATGAGGTAGTGTGCATGATGGATGCTCGGCTCATTCGTCTATTCAGTCTGTGACAGACTGAATAGACGAATGAGCCGAGCATCCATCATGCACACTACTGTTCACCTCATCAACGGATCCATCCACCAACATAGTACATCGACATAAACGTCCGTTTACACATAAAGCAATAAATTACCCGATGCCGAGCCACAGCAACCAAAGGGAAGTAATCAATGATGGACAATGCACGCTGATTGATCAGTTTGGGTCGCTTTCTTCCCACGCAGGCAATGGGTTCGGCTCTACTTTCAAACTCAAAGAGCAAAGAGCCAACAAACGGCTTTATTGGCAAATATTTGTAGATAGTAGAGCAAAATCAAGTTATACATTGTATGTATTGTGTCCGACAACTTTAGTCGTTTGCGAGAAAAACTAGATTCATGCATACATCAATGGCGTAGGAAGACATTTTTCATTGAGGCCCAACCTGCCTGGCATGTTACTTTCCAGCTTTAAAAAAAAAATCAAACAACGGGTGGGAACATAGCATACAACAGTCCTACCTAAAATAATAATAATTTAAAAAAAAATAATAATAACAAGATGAGGATTTCATCCCAAAGTCTACCGTAGTGTTTGTAGTTTCTTTTACTAGGAATATTCACAGTTGTTCATATTTTGAAGCTTATCCTTCTGATCCATTTCCCTCCTCTCTAAGCCAACCTCTGATCAACACACGCCAGCGCACACAAATAAAGACGGACACACGGGGCTGTGGGCTCGTATAGCGACAGGAATTCTGAAGGAGAAGAATAGCACGAGCAGCAAATTGACGTCATAACTGAACAGCTTCACGTCATGGCATCGCTAGTCTCACGACAGTGCACAGTGACAAATTTGATGTTTTACGTCACGCATCCAAAAGGCATGCAGTCTTTTCCAGGGCTGACTGTTTTCTTTCATGGCACAGCTTCTTCCAGGGCTGACTGTTTGATGGGAGTATATAGCGCTTTCAAAACTTGCAAAAATTAATTAATTATTATTCAAAAAGTTGAAGAGCTACAACGCTGGATTACGAACTCATCCAATGTCTATTTCAAAGTTAGCTATATCCAAAATTCCAAGTGAATAGAACGAAAATTACGGACTCAAATGTGGGTCAACCGACTATCTATAAGCGGTCTTCCTAAATTAAACTGTCAGAGAGAGAGAGAGAGAGAGAGAGAGAGAGAGAGAGAGAGAGAGAGAGAGAGAGAGAGAGAGAGAGAGAGAGAGAGAGAGAGAGAGAGAGAGAGAGAGAGAGAGAGAGTTAGTTAGTTAGTTATTTGGGTTTAACGCCGAGCAGGCGACTAAGGCCATCTCACGGCGGGATGGGTACAAATCTGGTCAGCCAGACTAAAAGCAAGGTCTTAAGACAAGATGTAAATATAGCTTAAAAATGGCAGGCTAAAATGTCGCACAAGTCTTTAAAAGAAGCGTATACAGACTCTCTGAAAAAGGGCAAATAAAAAATATTTACATAGGCTATGAATGCTCAGATCGTATTAAAAATATTGCATTCTCTCAAGAAATTGATGATTTTGTCCGGGGGAACATCCCGGAACAAAACCTTCAAGGAGTCCGCTGTGAAGTGTTTATATCTCGTGTCAATTAGATCAGCACAATACAGCAAAAAGTGTCGAACAGAAAACTGCTCATCACAGGCAAAACACCATGGACGCTCATCCTGTTTAAGTAAGTAAGAGTGCGTAACATACGTGTGCCCGATGTGGAGCCGAGCAAGGACAGTCTCCTCACGGCGGCTGCCGCAGCGGAAAGGTAGACTGTCGGACAACGTAGGAAGAGCTTCATGAAGCTTGTTCCCTTCCTCTTTGTCCCACTCGGACTGCCACTCGCGGGCTATGTACGCACTAATCACAGGTTGAAAATCACTATAAACAGTCTGTGTGTCAGGGACAGGGTCACTGCGGGCACTGTTGGCAGCAGAATCTGCGATTCTGTTGCCTTCGATGCCCACATGGCCCGGGACCCAAATAAAAATGATGTCATAATATTCCTTCATCAAGTCTGCGTAGAGCTCTCTAATCTGCACCAGCAGTGGATGGTCTGTTCCCGCGCCCTGAAGGGCCTGCAGGGCATAAATAGAGTCAGACAGAATCAGGAAGTTCTTTTCCCGAGACTGATAGGCATGCTTGAGTGCCAGCAGAATTGCCTGCAGTTCTGCACTAAATACAGAGGAATGGTCAGGGAGACGGAGCTTAAATGGGCGTCTAGGATGGCGAGAGGACACTGCAGCCGCAGCCACCCTCCCATCCTCAGACTTGGACCCATCCGTATAAAGACGACAATAGCCAGGAAAAATTGAAACGAGTTCATTGAGGCTCTGTTGGTATATGGCTGGTGGAGTACAATCCTTCTTGTGGGCGGTCAAGTCCAGCAAGATGTCAGGAACTGGTAGCAGGCAGGGTGGAGTGACGTGTTGCAGAGATTCCGAAACTTTGTCCAGGTCCACTCCGGCCGCCTGCAGATGAGGTCGGACACGGAAGGAAAGTGGACGGACAGCTCCCGGATGGGCATCGTAAATCTCTGCAAACGACGGGGTAAAAACACAATCATAGGCAGGATTTTCTGGATGGGCCTTCAGCTGCAGAACGTAGCTGAGCATGAGGCGGATGCGGCGGAGCCTGAGAAAAGGCTCCCCTGCCTCTGCATACAGACTAGGAACTGGAGATGTCCTGAAGGCTCCCAGACATATGCGCAGACCTTGATGGTGAATTGTGTTCAGACGCTGTAGAACAGACTAGGAAGCCGAGCCATATACCACAGAGCCGTAATCCAGTTTGGACCGAACAAGGGCCCGGTACAGTCGAAGTAAGACAATGCGGTCCGCACCCCAGCCAGTACGACCAACGACACGAAGAATGTCGAGGGCCTTCTGACAAGAGGTTCTAAGGTAGTTAACATGGTTGCAAAAGGTCAATCTTTTGTCAAATATGACCCCCAAAAACTTTGCCTCTTCGGCCACCTTAATTCGCACTCCAGCAATGCTCAGGCTAGGGTCTGGAAAAAATTTCGTCTGGTTAGTAAAATGCACACAGACTGTCTTGGAGGGCGAGAACCTGAATCCGTTGAGAGACACCCACCCCTGGATGCGATCAACGCACAGCTGCAAGCGCCTCTCAAGGGACGCAAGCCCTCGACCTCGTGCACACAAAGCAAAGTCGTCCACAAACAAAGAGCATTCAGAATCATCCTTAACGGCCTTTACAATGTTATTAATTTTAATACTAAATAAAACAGGAGATAAAATGCTGCCCTGCGGGACACCCATCTCCTGTTCAAAGGAGTCGGAGAGGGTGGAGCCCACACGGACATGGAACGACCTGTTAGACAAAAAAATTTGAATAAAAACGGGCAGGTGCCCTTTAAAACCCATGTCCGACAAATCAGACATTATACCATACTTCCAGGTAGTGTCATATGCCTTGTCAAGATCAAAGAAAAGTGCATAGACATACTGCTTGTTGACAAAAGCATCTCGGATATAAGACTCAAAGCGGACTAGATGGTCAGTTGTACTACGGAAGCGCCGGAAACCGCACTGGAGGTCAGTGATGAGACCCTGTGACTCAAGATGCCACACCAGGCGGGCGTTGACCAAGCGTTCCATAGTTTTGCATAAACATGATGTCAAAGCGATTGGCCGATAGTTGCCCGGGTCGGAAGGATCTTTACCCGGCTTGGGGATTGGCACAACCACAGCCTGACGCCAAGAGGGCGGAAAATGACCAGTTATCCAGATATGGTTAAAGGCCTTGAGAAGTACAAGGAGTGAATGCTCAGGCAGATGTGTTAGGAGCTGATAGTGGATGGTATCTAATCCAGCAGCAGAGTCAGTACATTTCTGCATGGCTTGCTGCAATTCTGAAAACGTAAAAGGGGGCATTATAGTCTTCCGAGTTATCCGATATAAAATCACAAGTACAAGACTCTCGCTTCTCCTTCTCTCTCTGGAAGAAAGGTGAATAATGCTCTGTTGAAGAATGATGGGCAATGGTGGAGGCAAGCAAATTGGTCACAGCCTTTTGATCCGTGACCAAACTGGCACCATCTCTAAGATGGCCGATAGAAGCCGAGCCACCCCTGCCTCTAATTCTTCGAACAGCCTTCCAGACTTTTTGGGATGGAGTCCTAGAAGATAAAGATGAAACGAAGCTTCTCCAGGAAGCACGGCGTTCACGTTTAAAAATGTAACGGGCTTTCGCCCGCTGTCTTTTAAATATTAAAATATTTGCTTGCGACGGATCGCGAAAAGCACGTCGCTGAGCAGATTTGCGCATTTTTTGGCCTTGCGGCACTCTTCATTGAACCATGGTACTCTCGGCTTCCGAGGGAGTGATGTGGAAGTTCTAGGGATGGTTTCACCTGCTACGTCCAACAAAATAGAAGTAAAACAAGAAACAGGTTCTTCAACTGACTGGACATGACCACCTCCTCTGTAATACGAGACTGACAGAGGGAGGTGAACAGAGGCCAGTTCGCTTTCGTGAGATTCCAGCGTCCCACCGGCGAATCTTCCTCACAGCTGACCGATGACAGGACTACTGGGAAGTGGTCACTACCACACAGGTCGTCGTGAACCTTCCAGTCAAAGTCCAGCATGAGAGAAGGATCACACACAGTGAGGTCTAGATCAGAACTAGAGCCTGAACCGGAGTTCGAGTATGTAGGTGAGCCATCGTTAAAGACACATAGGTTAAGTTGAGAAAAAACATCTTCTAACATCTGACCTCTGCCATCATAGTGGTCACTACCCCAAAGGTGAGCGTGACCATTAAAATCCCCCATGAGAATAAAGGGAGGGGGCAGCTGATTTACTAAGTGAAAAAATATCAGTACTACAGACCCGCAGGGATGGTGGCAGGTAAACACTCCATATTGTTATTGTCTTATTCAAGGTAACTCGAGCCGCGACAGCCTGAAGACAGGTGTCGATGCTAACGGGGCTACATAAAATTTGGCTACTAATGAAAAGAGCCACTCCACCCGAGCGCCTCTCTGAATCAGAGCCTTTGTGTATAGCGTAAAAACCATTAAAGGATACAGGGTCAGAAGTCTTCAGGTATGTTTCCTGAAGAGATATTACTGAGGGGTTATAGAACTTGACCAAAAGACGTAATTCCTCAAAGTTAGCTTGAAAACCACGACAATTCCGCTGAAGCAGAGAGTATATGATTATGTAGTATCTTGGGGTGAAGAGTTTTTCCCCCCTTTATCCGTTGATTTGGAAGGAGGTGAAGAAACAGAGGGGGGCCGGCTCCCGGGCCTCCTCTGGTTCTTCGGAGATGAAGAGGGTGGAACTGCCACCGCATCAGCAACGACAACTTCCACTCCCTCCATCCGCTCCTCCTATGCAGCATATTTGTTTTGAAGGGGGACATCAGTGTTCTCCTTCTGGGCCCGTGCGCACAGCGGTCCCATAGATTTTTTAGACTTCTGGTCCTTGGCAGCGTTCCTGCCGCTAGAGTTAACGGTCTTAGAAGGCTGACCAGAGCCAGAAGCCTTTGGACTAGACAGACTAACAGGTTTGCGTGGGGGCTGAGGCTTAGGGGCAACAGAAGGCGGCACTACCGGACTGGCAGTGTCCGCCTTCTGCGTTCCCTGGATCCTCGTCACCACCGGAGGAGGGTTACTCTCCAGGGGCGAGAGGAGCCGAGGCTCCGCCCCCAACCAAGAAGTTGGGGTTTGACATGCGAAGTCTTTGGTGGGGCGCTTGCCTGCCACCGCTGCACTGAATGTATACACAGATGTGTTAGAGGATGGGGCAGCCGCAGCTGCACCAGGGCCTTCAACCAGCTTTTTGGCGTCCAAAAAGG
Source organism: Semisulcospira habei (assembly GCA_036245525.1). NCBI lineage: Eukaryota > Metazoa > Mollusca > Gastropoda > Semisulcospiridae > Semisulcospira > Semisulcospira habei. Next base: position 137,919,860 of record BTPG01000005.1, on the reverse strand, counting down.
ACAGCCCCTTCTCCACACGCACTTGCTGAATCCTGCACTCGGATATCCAACGAGGGCAGTTTTTGTCCGAAGCCATATGCGCCCCCTGGCAATTCACACACAGGAGGGGGTGGCTGTGCAGGACTCAGCAGAGTGTCCGGGCTTAGTGCAACGGGCGCATGAAGCCTCTGCCTGACGGCAGGTCTTTTGCCCATGGCCATACTTTTGGCACTTAAAGCACCGGAGGGGGAGAAGGACGTACTTTTTCACTTTCAAGGAGTAGTAACTTCCCCAGATTGTAGTAGGAGGGGTTGGGGTGCCAAACGTCAGGATGATGGTAGGGAGACGGATCTCCCTACCACCTCGCTTGGAAGCGAAGCGCCTGACGTAAGTCACCCCCTGAGACTTAAGCATCCGTACAAGTTCATCTTCTGACAGGTCTGCCAAAGCTTGATCTTTGATTACGCCTCTTGACGAATTCATAGTTTTGTGGGGTGTCACCTCCACTGGAGTGTCTCCAATGGAAGAGAGCCTCAGCAGCCCGTTGGAGTGTGCCCGGGTACGGCACTCCACCAGCAAGTCACCAGACCTGAGGCGCTGGGCCTCAGGCCTGCCAACACGGCTCCGGAGGGTCTCCCCCACCAGAAATGGATTCAGCTTGGAAACAGGTTTGTCTGTCATCTTGCTATGAACAATGAGAGAGCGAGGCCATACAGCTGACGCCTGAGGCGTCGCCTCCTCACAGTCCGAGTCACTGTCATGTTCAATGTCGGTGGCGATGTGCCGCTTCTGTGCAAGTTTTTTTGTTTTTTTTCCATATTATAATAGTAGAGATATTCATCCCCCGGGGGTCCCCGCCCGCCACCGAGCCCAACAAGGGAAAGTGCAACTGTCGGCGGGTCTCCAGCCGACGAACAATGGAGACTGCCCGAAAGATATACTCAAGGGGGTAAGCCCGATTGAACCGTCTGAGCCACCGCCTTCTATCACACTGATGAATGCAGGGGAATACTGGCGTAAAGCACCTAATCAGCAGCTGAGGCTATAGCATGGTGCTCCGTATATCAACCCGCATGTCAACAGTGGGATAGGGCTCAACGTGACAAGAGCCGATTGACTGGGCCGGTACGACTAGCCTCCCGTTTAGGTAGAAGTCAAGGCCAAAGTGGAGTGTTTCAGCCACCAGGATCCTCTTCTCCCCCGACACGGGTCTCCAAGCACGGCAAACACTTGGGATCCAAAGGACCAAAAGCTCACGTGTATTTTTAAGGACAAATCCAACATGGTAAGACCTGGGTTAGCACAGCTCCTCAAAAACCGGACCAGTGAAAAAGACTGAACAACATATCTGCTGACATCAAGTCCTAAGCCTGGACAAAGATGGCACCCCTCTGCCAGCCCACTCAGTCAGTGACTGAGGAGACTACCCACCCACGCCACGTGGAGGCGGGTGCCGAGTGGGCAGAGAGAGAGAGAGAGAGAGAGAGAGATTTGAGTCACTTCTTATATAACAATGACGTGTCTGGTGCTTTGCGTCTGGTGCTTTGCGTCAGTTCAGCAACAATGTATAACACTGATCTGTCTAGTGCTTTTACGTCACCGTCACTGTCTCAGTGAAGTCGAGAATTCTTCCTTAGACATTTTTTTTTCTGCGGTGAATTCTTTTTTTTATTTTTACGAAAACGTTGAATAGGTACAACTCTGGTTAACGAACTCATCCAATATCTTTCTGCAAGCTAGCTCTATTCACAATTTCAAATGAATATAACACAAATTACGGACTCAAATGCGGGTCAGCAGACTTTCTATAAACTGCTATTTTTAAGTCCCTTCTTTTTATAGAAGGGACTTTTTAGGACGGGTCGCGGTGGGGCGAATTTAATAGCATGTCCATGATGTCAAAGACGGGCAGGTAAACCTCTAAAAATTGAAGTAACAAGATAAAAATTACGTCATGTCTATTTACGCTAACCTCGCTGCTGAATGTACATTTGGCGCGAAGAGCCGTATGTGTATGTATGTATGTAAATATGTGTGAGCGTATGTATGTAAACAAGAAAATCTCCTATATTTATGTACACACAAGCTTGAAACATAGCGAAATACTTTCTTAAGTGAGTGGCTAAGAGAGCTTCGGAGCATATTGTAATTGAATGTCTCATTGAAGAAATAAACAATCGTTTATAGGAAGTTGGTTGACCCAGATTAGAGTCCGTAATTGTTGTCATAATTATTTACTTGAACTTTTGCATATAGCTAGTTTGGAGAAAGACGTTGGATGAGTTTGTTAGCCAGTTTTGTATCCTTTCAACTTCTTTAGTAAAAATTAATTCTTTTCAGAAAAGAATTTAAAAAAAAAAAGACACAGACATAATACTCTAAATATGGCGTCATTCTCTCTCTCTCTCTCTCTCTCTCTCTCTCTCTCTCTCTCTCTCTCTCTCTCTCTCTCTCTCTCTCTCTCTCTCTCTCTCTCTCTCTCTCTCTCTCAAACATGCGCGCATCTCCAGGAGGAATAGATCCTCATGTGCCCTCCAAGCGCATGAGGATCTATGCCTCTTGGAAATGTTTGGAGCGCGCGCGCACGCACGCACTGATATGCACACACACATCGACGCGCTTTCAGAAGAGTATGCAGGTGACCCGTGTATCATGTAGCTAGGTAAAGCCAACTTGCTTTCACACAAAATATAGCAAGACTGAAATTGACCCATGAAGTTCTAATTTTGTCACCATTTTCTCAAGCCTATGAAGCAAAAGTAAAACTCATATTACGAACAATATAAAATTACGTAAAAACTAAAACTTACGTCATGACAAATGACGTTTGACAAATCAATGACGCGTATGTCCTGCGCCCTTTATAGAACTCACTGACGCATTGACAGATCTTTCGAGACTTTTTCAATAGGAGATAATTCAACATCAGAATCAGGTCAAGGACAAAAGGTAGAGACCATTGACAGCAAGGACAGTTCTCATATAGAAGGGACTTTGTGGGTTATGATTCGTCCCATCTTGTTCTCTTTAATTCCAATTAAAAAATGCCGAAAAGTACTTCGAAATAAATCTTGAAGGAAGCCTTTCCTAAAATTTCAGACCTCTACGTCACAAACACAGGAGAAACTCGTGCACACACACACACACACACACACACACACACACACACACACACACACACACACACACACACACACACACACACACACACACACACACGCAAACACACACACGCACGCACACACACACACACACACACACACACACACACACACGCGCGCGCGCGCGGCGTTTCCTGCCAAATGTACGTTTAAGAGCGCGGTTAGCGTAGCTAGGCAAGACGTAATTGTTATTGTGCTACTTACTGTCAGAGTCTGACGTGTGCCCGCCTTTGTTCGTCATTTGCATGCTACGGAACATGCTCCCACCAGCCCCATCTCAAAGTTTACGGTATTTCCAATACGGTAGACTCCAAAATGACTGAGGGGGGTGGGCGGTGGGGGTGGGGTGGGGGTGGTGGGCGATGGGGGATGAGGGGGGGGGGGAGGGAGGGGTAGGTAGACAAGCGACAGTCCAGCCTCATACAAATCAAACATAAAAATCAAAATCGTTTTCCTCCAAACATTTTTTTCTGTCCAAATAATAGATACAAATATAGAATTTTGTTCTAAAAAAAAAACTAACCCAAAAAATCTCTACAATTTTTTTTCTTCAAATCGGAGGGGGTGGGGTGGGGAGTGGGGGGGGGGGGAGGGCGCGGCCTACAGGCGCCAAGCTATTCTGGCATCTCCCTCAAACTATCATGGACAGTCCACATCCTGTCGCAACGTGTCGGGCATTATAGGTTAATCTGAAGGAGCGCAACTTACTGTCCACTTGATTCTGATTTAGAATACCTCCAATTCGAAGCTGCTTCTCTGTGAAGATTGTACTCTTCCCCCGACCCCCCCCCCCCCCCCTGTCCCCCCTCCCTATGACACACAAATAGAGACGGCGACGGATCGACAGTTGGGAGAGGTGCAGGCTTAATCGGTTAACCCTTTACATCCTGAGGCTGGTTTTAAAAATTTGCTTATTGTAGTATGAAGGCTACATTACAGATTAGGAGATAGATCAACTATTTTAGTTCAAGGGTGGTGCCAAAATAGCTTGGCGCCTGAGGCGCCAAGCTATTCTGGCACCACCCTTGAACTTTCAGTCAAATTTATTTCAAGCAATGGGTGTATCAGTATGAAAAGGGTTAAGTGCGCCGAAGACAGCTCATTTACTATGGAGTACTAAGACCGCGGATTTCACATAAAGACTGCTGGATTACGATTGTACTCTTCTTGTAACCGGGTGTTGCAAGTTGATCCAAATTATCCCCCTTGATTGCTAAGAATACCAGTTTGGCGACATTACCGCGGGCATAATGATTCAGTGCTGGTCTGTGATTTTAAACCTCACGGCTTCAAGCGGGCTGTTAGGCACTGGGGTCAGTTGCGTGAGTGAACTTAGTCGTGCGCCAGGCACTAAGCAAGGTGCTTCCGGCGTTATCGCGGAGCACCTTGCGTAGTGCCTGGCGCACGACTAAGCTCACTCATGCAACCGCTGGCCTCTGCAGAATGCAGACCAGCACACACTATGGAATTCGTATTGAGTAGCTATGGTAGTTAGGGCAGATATACTGAGGAGCAAAAGAAAATGCGACATTTTTTTGATCATCGGAAAAACTTTAGTGTTTCCGAAGATTCCCCTCAAAATGTCGCTTTTTTTTTTTTTTGTTGCTCTTCAGTATAGTTAGCAACATGTTTTTTGTTGTTTACAGAAAGCTATTTACTATGGACTACAGTGTGCCCTTAAACCCTGTCGTGTCAGTCTTGTCATCAGGAGACGTACAACGACCGTGGTAGCTCAAGGGTGGTGCAAGAATAGCTTGGCCGGCGCCTTTCAGGACACCACCCTTTGACGAACTGCCATTGGCGATTCATTTTCTGAACATTAACATTAACCCCTTCAATAATAATAAAAATTGAAGACCACACTTCCGCAAGAGGCATAGATCCTCATTAAAAGCACCCGCACTCCAGTCGAGGGAGCTTATGAGGATCTAGGCCTCTCGCTTAATATACATCACTTTGTATCCACGCTCCTGTGACGGCTGGAGATCGTTGACGTTGAATTCACAATATCAAAAACAAATAAACAAACAAAACAAAACAAAACAAAAACAAAAACAAAACAAAAACAACAAACAAAATCAACAAACAAGATGAGGATTTCATCCCAAAGTCTACCGTATTGTTTGGAGCTCATATGCCTTTTTCTTTTAGAAACATTCAGAGTTGCTCATATTTTAAGCTTATCCTTCTGATCCATTTCCTTCCTCTCTAAGCTAATCTCTAATCAGCACACACGTCGGCGCACACAAAAAAAGACGGACACACGGCGCTTCCCGCCATTAGTACGTTCTGTGGGTTCGTGTAACGACAGCAATTCTGAAGAATACAATACAATACAATACTCAATACAATACAATACAATACAATACAAATACTCAATACAATACAATACAATACAATACAATACAATACAATACAATACAATACAATACAATACAATACAATACAACTTTATTGTCTGTTCGAGTCAAAGCACGACATAAATTTGCCTTTGGCTCGTCCTAAAACAACAAAACAAGACACTAATAAACACTATAAAAACATTCCATTAAAATTATCATTGCAGTAATCTATCACAGACAATCTATCACAAGCAATTTATCACAAGATGGGAGGTAATGTTAAGTACTTAACACATTTTATATCACGTCGTTATAAACAAGAGTTCAAAATCGAGACACCAGTTGGAATAAAAGACTTCTTTAAAACATTCTTTTGGGCAAGTGGCATGTTGAAACGTCTGCCTGATGGTAGCATTTGAAACTGATCAAAAAGTGGGTTACGAGGATCACTGACAATGCTAGCAGCTTTCCTTTGGACAGCCCTAAGGTACGTATCATCTAATGGGTACTGTCCTAGGCTAATGATCTTACGATACGTGACAGTCTGCCCCTGTTTCTCATACTGAGGTTGCCATACCAAACAGTGATGTTAAAAGTCAGTATGCTTTCAATCATGCTTCTATAAACAGATTCTAAAACCTTGGAATTGACATCAAAACATCTCAGTCTTCTAAGAAGGTACAGACGTTGTTTTGCTTTATTCAAAATCAGATCTGTGTTTCCAGTAAAACTGAGACAACCTACTATCCACAACTGTGCCAAGGTGAGTATTTAAATTCAGTGACCACTTCTACAGGTTGATTATTAATTGAGACAGGTACAAAAATATCATCAGCTTTCCTGTCATCAATGACGAGCTCCTTTGTTTTCTGTGCATTCATATCCAGAAAACTGTCTTTGCGTCATGACTCTAATACTGCTATCTGTGCAAAGTACTCAGTCAGACTGTCTTCATTTTAGAGTAGGCGCACAAGAACCATGTCGTCTGAGAACTTTAAGAGACGAGAAGTGGCAGTATGACAACGAATATGGTCTGTGCATATAGAAAACAATGTCGGACAGAGAACACAACCTTGAGGGCAGCCCGAATTTAACATCATTTGGTCAGACAGACTGTCATGTACATTTACACGTTGCGGCCTGTCCTTCAAAAAGTCTCGCACCCACAGAAAAATGCTTGTGTTCACATGAAAGTCCATCATACGCTGCAAAAGCATCAGTGGTTTAACAGTACTAAAAGCATTAGAAAAGTCAATAAAAAGAATTCTCACATGTGCTTTTGAATTTTCAAGATGTTGAAAAACAAGATTGTACAGACTAAGGCACGCATCTTCCACACCCCTATGATTTTTGTAAGTAAATTGGAGTGGATCCAGTAGTTCGGCAACATCATTTAACAGATGCCTCCGCACCACCTTTTCCATACCTTTTGACAGAATATAAGTCAATGCAAATGGGCGGAAATAGTCGAATTCACGAGCATTGGGCTTTTTTAGAAATCGGAACAATGGTTGATGATTTCCAAGCGGTAGGGACAGTATGAAGATCAAGCAGGAACTAAAAGATTGTAGTGAAGATCTTTCACAATTGACCTGCACAAGTTTTCAATATTTTTCCTCCTAACCCATCTGGTCCAGGTGCTTTGTGTGCATTCAGCTTAGAAAAGATGTTCACTACCTCTCCTCAGTAACTGACAAAGGTTCAGGCACAATAGACTGGTACAAGTCATCACTGTTAGCACTAAGGTTCCTGTCATCGAACAGTGAGTAAAAACGATTCAGATCACTCGCCATCTCTGAACTGGATTCCCAGTACAAAGCCGTGCTTGTTTCTGTTGCTGCCTACCCATCATGCAGTTTAGACCATTCCAGGCCTCTCTAGCGTTGCCAGAAGTAAATTTCGTTTCGATCTTGTTTTTATAGTTCAGTCTGGCAGCCCTAGCAGCCCTTCTAAAATCCTTTACCTTTTCCCGAAATGTATGTGTTACCCTGTAAAAAAAAAAAAAAAGCAAGTTTCTTCTGGTTCAAATACACCTTAAGCTCCTTACTGACCCATGGCATATTGTTGGCAAACACCTTTAATGTCTTGGTTTTAATTACAGTGTCCTCACAAAATCTTACATAAGATGTGACTGTCTCAACAAGTTCGTTAGGATCATCACAGTTATGAGTAAACATGTCCCAATCTGTTGCCTCAAAGCACCCACGGAGTTCCTACAAGCTGTCTGGTGTCCACAGCTGAGTGGTTTTTGTTACAGGCTTGGACGTCCTTATTTTTTGTCTGTACGTTTTTGTCTGTACGTTGGCAACAAGTGTATGACGTTGTGGTCCGAGCGCCCCAGTGGGAGCCTACACAACGGCTTGAACGCATCTTAAGTATTGTAGGGCATGTAATGTACTGTTTTAGAGAGAGGTGTGGTGTTAAATCAGGCACTGATTAAAGTCGCCAAGAATAAATACTGGCTAGACAGGATAGCGTGACACCACTCTGGAATAACAGTCAGCGATCGTCGTGGTCCCTGGCCACATCCTCTCCGAGGTGACCCCAAAAACTGGGCAGCACTAGCCCCCAGGCTAAACACGGCGGATCTAGAGGAGAGAACCTCGAAAATAAACCATTGTCCTGCTGCCTTGCAGGCCTGGCCGCTTGGCTGCGGAAAGGCTAAGGGAGGAAAACCCGTGTCTCCGGGGGAAGGTTTTTGAGCCAGAGACTAGGACAAGGACAGTCTGATATAAAGCCTACGACCCGAGGACCTCGATGCCACCGTCCCAGCTTGCTAGGCCATGGCAGACGAACCAAGGGTTTAAAGGGTGGGGCCAGTACTGCGCACACTGCACTCCACCAAAAAGCTCCACCGCGCAGGCTTTAGGAAACGCCCGCGGACCATGACACCGACCTTTCCAAGTCCTGTAGCGATGGGCAAGGGGCAAAACGGCAGGTGAAAGATGTCACTGGAAGCCTCAGTCTCAAACCTGCATGCAGGTGATTCAGGATATTGGTCGCCTGATGTTGACCTGGGGATGACAACGTCACTCGGCACACCCTGAACGACCAAGCAGCCTTCTCTAGGGACAGCACTGCTTGCTCCACACGGAGAGGGGCCTAGAAAAGGTGGCCTAACCAAAGTTCATCCCCTCGTAACCCCAGTTGGCTAATCGCGGTCAACGGGCATCTTCTCTTGCGGTCAGAAAACAAGAAAAAACAATGGACCCACTCCCATGACGATCACGACCGGACTCAACGTAGCTGGAACATCCGAACCATGCTCGACACAGCAGACAGCGGACGCCCTGAACGTCGCTCCGCCCTCATTGCCCATGAATTGCGGAGGTTAAACATCGACATCGTCGCGCTCAGCGAAGTACGCCTCCCAGAGGAAGGCAGCCTCCAAGAAATTGGCGCTGGCTACACCCTCTACTGGTCAGGCAGGCCTGCATCAGAAAGACCGCTCTCAGGCGTGGGCTTCATGGTCAAGACCCCCATTGCGACTAAGCTGGAAAACCTACCAACGGGTCACTCCGACCGCATCATGTCCATGCGTCTCCCACTGAGACACCAGCAATACGTCACCCTTCTCAGTGTGTACTCCCCAACCCTCCTGGCAGAGCCTGCACAAAAAGACAAGTTTTGCTCTGACCTGCGCAGCCTCCTACAGAGCACCCCTGCAGACGACAAAGTCATCATCCTTGGCGACTTTAACGCCAGAGTGGGCCAAGACTCTGAAGCCTGGAAAGGAGTCCTCGGCAAGCATGGCGTTGGGAACTGCAATGACAATGGCCGCCTACTGTTGGAGTTCTGTGCAGAGCAGCAACTTGTCATCACCAACACTACTTTCCAACAAAAGAACAGGCGAAAGACCACCTAGATGCATCCTCGCTCCAAGCACTGGCACCTTATCGACTATGTCCTAGTGCGTCAGAGGGACCGCAGTGACCCTCACCAGAGTGATGCCCAGCTCAGAGTGCCACACTGACCACCGCCTTGTCCGCTGCAAACTCAGGCTCCGCCTCAAGCTGAAACCCAAGAAAGCTCCTCCCCGCCACCCCACCCCCCCCCAAGAAAAAGCTTGATGTTGCCAGCCTTTAGCGTGACGACAAGAAAGCTGCCCTTCAGACAGATTTACAGCGCATGCTCAAAGACACAGCTGATCCAGCCAGAGATCTAAAGAGAGAGGATTCGTAGCTCGCGCAGCGCGCCTGCGATGATCCTATCGCGAAGAAGCGGCTTTGTCTGGCACGCTGTGAAGTTTCACAGATCATTTCCGGTTGATACTTTCGCTTCTCAAAATGATGGAGGATGCTTGTATCTTGGATCAAATTTTGCAGGTAAAACTTCCGATTTTTTGGGACAGAAAGTTATTGCGATTGACTAAGAAGGTTGAAATATCTCAAAATAACTTGAAATGCAAAATAATAATAATAATAATAATAATAATGACCGTTCGACTTTTTCCTGGCTTCCTCTGCTCGGCAAACTTGGTAAATCACTATGACTAATACTAAAGTAAATCAGTAGGTTAAATCAGTAAATGACTGAAAATTGACACGAGGTCTTTGTGTGATGTTCATGCTGGTCGAAACAGCCTTGTACGGTTTTGTTTTGTAGCTGAAACAAAAACTTTGAAATATTGCTTTATGTCCCTTTTCCAAGATTGTTTATGTAACACTGAAACCACTTTCATTGTATTACAGGATGTTGCAAACGACACAGAAAATCCACTGGATTTGGACTGTCAGACACCTCACGAGGCTGATGGCAAGCTGAGGAAGGCTGTACAGTCAACAGGATCTCTACGCCAAAATGTAAAAGTAAGTGTTTACCATTATTTACCTGTTTAACTTGTGTTGTCAGGCAGACATAAGTGAAAATGTGACTTAAAAAAAAAACTTTCAGAAGTTTAATTCATTGAAGGTTTTGTGTTGTCAATGTGTGTGCTTTGTGCTTGGTTTTTAGTGCTACTTGTGCTTCAAAAGTGTCACAACAGAAACTTACAATAAGTAAAATTTAACTGAAATATGAACCTGTTAATAGTGTTATTTTTTAATGTATTTATTGATTTATTTATTTTTTAGGTGGACATGGGTTTGGTGACCAGAGCCTGCAACATATTGATTGCGGATGAGTGCATGCCAAAGGAAGTGATTGCGGCTTGTCGAACTGTCTCAAGTGAGTGGTGATGCATTATTCATAATATTGATAAATGCCTACGAGTCAGTCGCTTTAGGATCCGCAAGTATTTTTTTTAATCAGTGTGCAGTTCAGAATTTGTGTATGTTGTTAGTTATGTTTTCATTTCTTTGCATGCAATCCTATGTCTGAAAAAAAAATGCACTACTTAACAAATTATTAACAATGATTTTTTTTTTTTTTTACTGTATCACTATTAGGGTTCATTATTGATGCGTGCCCTGCGTCAGTTGATGCATTGGTACTGAAATTGCCCATAGAAATTTCACTCAAGCAAGGGGCCCGTGGACGCATAGATTTTGTGTGATGTGCGCCCACTTTATTATAATTTTTTTCTTCTGATTTTCTCAGCTCATAAATTCTGACGATATTTCAACAAAGATTTAGACTAGCATCTAAAATTGGCGGTAGGCAATCTATGCATGGGAACTCGAACATTTATTAAGGATCCACAGCTACAGCTATAGGAAATATCTCCAGACATTTGATTTACCTACTTTGTTTTTGACCATCCCTGAAAACGTAGTGAAAGTTAGTTGGCAAAATGCCTCCGTAATGAAGGTAAAACCGACTGAAGATCAAAGAATGCTTTGACTGTAGGCATGTTTAGTGTAGGCATGTGTAGCGATAAAGATGCAATGCAGCGCAGGACTACTGAGACTATGTGGTTAGCAGATGCGGATGTTTTTTAAGCGATCGTGGATGTCATCAGTCAAAATGCTTTGTCAAAATCCCACAAAAAAATAAAATAAATAAAAATAAAAAATCAGCAGTGACACCACTTTACTTTAAAAAGAAAAGAAAAAAAGAAAAGAAAATAGTCTTAAGCTATATAAAATTAATTTTTAAAAATTTTGATCGTAAACATAATTTCCCGAGTTTGCACTGATTTGTGACTTTTCTAAAACTTTAAAATAACCTGCCAAAATATAAATATTTTGCAATTAGTTTATGAATTAATTGTTATATATTAACAAACAATAACATAAAAAAAGAGTTAATAGGACTAATGACATGGTGGCTGCAAGATGCAAGAAATTCCCTTATTCTTGGTGTTCAGTTGAGGACACCATTAAACCAAAAGCAAAAATATATAATTAACGACACAGAAAAAATAATTAAAAAAATAAAATAAGACATTATATTTTAAATTAATTATGATATAATGATTAATTATGTTTGGATGAGTGATAACGTCAAGGTATAGTTGGGGCCCATTGAAATGTCATACTATGGGCCCACTGACCCATGCGTGTTTGTTTTTTTTTCTCTATTGAATGAACCCTGTTGTATGTTTAGGACTGGAGCTGGTATCCAGGTTGCAATTCCTGGACAAGTGCCTAGAGGTGCCAGACACCTGTTTCAAGACTGGCAACAAGGAAAAGGCCTGGACCAAGTTTCATGCTGCCGTACTAGATTCTGCAAATACTGAACCCATCAACAACCTTCTTGGACCAGATGTGTCTCCATGGATTTGTTTTACACTGTTTCAGGAGATGCTTAGTGATGCATTTTGTGCTAAAAGAACTGAGAGGCAGGTGCTTGCGAACCCTTTGAGTGAAGATGAAAAAGATGTCACCAGCTACATCGGTGGAGCAGTTGTACAGAAGCTAAGGCAAAAAGCATACAGGTTGAGAGACAGTGAAGAAAAACATGTAATTTTAGAGTGTGTTGAGCACCTTTCAGTGGACGAGGCAAGAAAGGGTAGCACGATAGAGATGCTCGACAGAGGTGGGTTGATCAAACTTCATCCAAGTATTGAACTCTTGTTTGAAGCTCTTGAGACAAAGACTTCAGAAGTTTGTACAGTGGATACGCTATCCGATTGTCTTTTGAGGCCTTCTTTCAAGAGTGTGTGTCCTTGGATGAAGTTTCGACAGCCTTCTACAACCAAATATATGAAGTGCGCTCACAAGAAAAACTCAAAGAAAAACTTCTGCGAGACATGACATTTTTGTATTTCAAAACAAGAGCACATCACAAATGCAAAACTTTCATGGATGATTACTACAGACAGACTCATAAAGAAAAAAGAGAAAAATCACTCCGAAAGCGTATGAGACAAAATGCAAAATAAAGGTAAAAACTATGACCGTCGGGGGTTCTTTCTCCGGGTACTCCGGCTCTTCCTCCCCCTCCACTTTGGTATCAGTTTCAGCCCACTTAATCAAATTTCAAATACAAACGATTTTGAATTTCCAAAAAACTACAGTAGCTCGCTTGAGCTTGCCCTTAGCACCACGTGAATGTTCTGTGTTTATGTACAGTGTGTGAGTGAATGCGCGTGATTCACGTGAGCGTGCTTGTTGGGTTCAGTTCGCGGCGGCGCTTTGAGCCGATTTTCAATTGGGATAAAGCGCCTATTTAATGCGCTTATTATTATTATTATTATTATTATTATGTTCGCACATTAGTCTATGATGTAAATTTTAGTACAAGAACAATCCTGTCATAATGCTAGGTTTCATGAAACAAGCACTTCCTTGGCTACTTTATTTTTCTCAACTATGTAGAGAATGTAAATGGGCGATTCTCTGAAAAGGTATCCCATAAGTGTGACATGAGGCTAAAAAAAGGCAAGTTTTTGCCGATTGACACCGACGATATTTTTGTTAATATTTAAGGCATGAAAATGCACGTACTGTGCATAAGAGACAATTTATTTACATAGATATATGCTTTGTGAACACATTGTACCATGTAAATAAATCTGTTGGTACCAAACTAAAAATAAAACTCAGTGTTTGTGTGCTTTATTTTTATATTACATACAAGATATTCTGTAAAAACACATTATAAACAAAATCAAAGTTCACAATGGGTGCCACAAACCTAAACAATAAAAGGGTATCCATTACAATCACAAGTTTTCTTTTGTATTTCAAAAACTTGTAGCAACACACTTGCACTTTCATAGAAAATTTACAAAATGCCCAAACAGTAAAATTACACCCTGTGACGCACCCCACTGTTAGCACACGGTACAACAGTTAACAGCAACGCACGCATGTAAAAGGTATTCAACATCATGAAAATGAAGGAATTAAGAAAAAGGAATAAACTTATAAAGGCACAACATTTCAAAACGAAAAGATATTGTACACAGGAAACAAACCAAAAAATGTCTGCTGCACACGGAATGATGAAATACTGGCAACTAGAGCTATGCGGTTTAACTGGTTTATAATCGAACTGCGGTTTTCATTTTCATTCGTTCAGTAAACCGGTTTGGGTGAATAAAGTAATGCAAAATCGTGTATATATTCACTTTTAACTTGTAAAACAAAGCATATTATATAAAAAACATATTTAATAATTGATAGACCTAAATATCAGTTGTAAATTCTCTCCCTACCTCCCTCTTTTTCTCTCCGCCCAAGGTGTTTTTCCGTACCAGTTAAGTTTGTTTTTAGTGCATTAATTATTATTTAGCTTTTATGCTGAAAAATTGACATATACAGCCAATGCCAGAAATAAAATATGCATACAAAATGACGGTTAATCGTTACAAAATACCGGTTCAAGCAAAAACATTTTTTTTTTAAATGCGATTAAAACCGCTACGCAGCTCTTCTGGCAACTACGCATATTTTATGACATGAAGCATGAACTTAGAGCTGAACACACTTACTAACTCGACTTACACAATATACTGGTAATAAAAAGGTGCTACATTTAGCCCATGAGGTTTACTAGTTTGAAAACAATGTTGTACAGCAAGTTGTACACACACACACACACACACACACACACGCACTTCAAGTTCAGGTAAGCTAAGCCTTAATGCTGCTTTTCACACCAATTGCACACACATCATAAACACACTTGCATCAAAAGAAGTCTCAGCGCTTTCTTTTTTTCAATGGACTGTTGCTTATCATGATCTCAGATTCTCCTTGCTCATTCGAGGTGTTCCCTTTGGGCTGAATGGCAACTGCAAGACTTCTCTGTATGCGCAGCTTGGTTTCATTGTGCGAAAATGCCCAAAGAGAAGAGTTGTCACACCGTCGTCCAATTCCACGATGCCTCCCAAAATGCTTCTCCAGGGGATCCTGGCAGAACCGGTTGCTCAGCACAAACTCCACTCCATTCTGAAGGAGGTATCTGCAAAGTTCTGGAAAGTGTCATGCATAATCCCTTGAACGTCTGCTGCGAAATGAACATTTTGTTTTTTTCAGTCTGAGAGAATCCTGGCCTTTCCTGAGCAGACTGCTTCCAATCGATAAAAAACTGCAGCGTATCGGCAAAGAAAGCAAATCTGTCATCGTCAATGCTTGTGTATGGGTTCAGCGCAGGTTTTCTTGAACGCTTCCCCTCATCTTTTGCCCTCGCATTCATACAGTCAAAAAACCTGTCCATCATAAGGATGAAATTTGCTGTCTCCTGGCATTCCTCTCCTCCATATTCCTTCATGACTTTCCCCACCCTCTCACTCAAAACCTGAACCGCAAGACGAACATTCATCACGGATGATGGTGTCAGGTGGACATGATGATAAGTCAGCCGTGTCCGTTTCAGCTCTTGTGCACAGTCCCTGTGGTAAACATCAAGTACATGCTTCCACAAAAGGTGTTTTCCATTTTTCCACAGATACCTGATACACGACCACCATACTTCAATCTCTATTGGTGGCAGATCCCTGTGCAATCTTCGATTCGCAGACGATATTGACCTCATGGCAGGCAGCAATAGTGAGCTCCAAAACCTGACAGACAAACTTTCAAGTAGCGCAGGGTCTTATGGCATGGAGATCAGTACGGATAAAAGCAAAGTGATGATCAACACCACAAGCGACAGCAGCAGCAACATTCACATGAACGGCCAGAAGCTAGAAGAGGTCAATAGCTTCAAGTACTTGGGAGCCACCCTGTCCAAAGACGGTAGTTGCGTAGCAGAGATCCGTATCAGGATAGGTACAGCAACATCCGCAATGGCCAGGCTGGACAGGATATGGCGAAGTAACTCCATCAGCTTCACCATCAAGTACAGGCTTTACAAGTCCCTCGTAGTGTCTATTCTACTCTACGGCTGTGAGACTTGGACACTGCTTGCAGACTCAGAAAAGAAAATCCAGGCCTTTGAGAACAAGTGCCTGAGGAAGTTGCTCCGCATCTCGTACCGCGAGCACAAAACCAACGAATATGTACGGAGCATCGTCACCTCCCTGGTGGGCCCACATGAACCTCTTCTGGCAACCGTGAAACGGCGCAAGCTTGCTTGGTTTGGCCACGTGACCCGACACAACACCTTGTCCAAGACTATCCTCCAAGGCACTCTCGAAGGAAGTCGTCGGCGAGGTCGTCAGAGAAAGAGTTGGGTCGCAAACATAAAAGAATGGACCGAACTCGAGATGCCAGACTTGCTTGCCACCGCCCAAAATAGAACTCAGTGGAGAGCACTGTCTGTTGCTGCTGCCTTTCAGTCCCCCCAACGCCCAGTTCGGGCAAGGGACTGATGATGATGATGATGACCTGGTGTTTTTGCCAGCTCCAGAGTTGCTGAGGTTGTTGCGCACAGTTTTCATCAGGTGGGGTGCATCTGAAATGAAAGTGAAACACCTCCCTGTCTGTGGAGAAGATGTTTACTGTTTTGTAGGTTTGTCCCACTCCTTGCATGTCGTACAGCCTCTGGTTTGGGGGTTGCCTTGTCGCTTGTGGAAGACACAACCTTTAGGTGGCACACTTTCTCAAGAAGACCGATGGCCCTCCAGAACACTGGGTACAGATCATCTGCTGTGGCACTGGAAGTAGGAAAAAATGCAAGGCTTGTCTTCAGGTTTGTGTTAATCCCCACCACATAGAAAACTAGGGCATGTGTTGCCAGTTCCTCTGTACCATTCACAAATCCCACCAGCTCATTGGAACGCTGATCAAACACAAGGTCCGCCTTCACTGACATCTCATCATGAAGCAAGGCAACAAATCTTTCTTCATCTGTGAAGTTCTTTGTAGCTTCTGTGATGGAGTCGAGGGTGTTCCTGCTGAAGCCAGCAGAGGGTTTGAAGACGTTCGTGTAGTCCTGCAGAGTTGACTGGCCTGGAAGATGCAGCACTCCAGTCTTTCTGAGGGTGTCGTAAGCTGCAGGGCTTCTGCTGTGGAGCAGTATGGCCAGCCTCACCATCATTGGATGCCAGCGCATACCTTCTTTCTTCTTGCAGCTGAAAGCCTTGAGCTGCTCTTCCCAGAAAAGCTTTGTCAGGGGGTTGTTCAAAGATCCAACTTTGTCGTTAATCACTGTCTGCAGTGACTTGTGCACAGAAGCACTGACTGCAACACTTTCAGCTGCCATTTCTTTTCTAAATTTTTCAAGCTTATTTTCTACCGCTTTGGAATGTTTCCGTGCCTCCTTGAATGCTTTCTTGAGTACGCTGTTTGAAAGTTTTAACGGGTTATTGGCACACACTGGGGTTTTCTCGGCACGGACCGCTCTCTCCAACTTCTTCTTCAAAAGTGTTTCAGTATACCGGCAGTGCGCACACATGTCGCTATCATTTGTATCAAGCAGCCAAGCACACTTGTTGGATCTTACAGTGGATGTGTGCACATCAGCTGAGAGACACACAATGTGGCGAAAGTACAACTGACCCTTGGCGGGAAAATTTGCAAATTCTTGCAAGGTTTGCGCAGTCACGCCCTTGCACATGGTCCTTGTTAATAGCTCTGTCAGAAAGTTTTTCAGAGATACAGTCTCCAGGGTTCTTTTTTCACCGGGTACTGTGAAGCCATGTACAGTCACTGTAGCCACAAAATCTGGGTTTATGCTGACTTTTACCTTCAGCGCACTGCCTTCCACGACACCCACCACAATCTCTTTCTCTGTGCTGCAAACCTTTATCCAAGGTGAAGGCAATCTCTCTGCAGCAGCTTGGATCTCCCCGAAGGTGTAGTAGACAACCAGCTCTGGGATAGAAGGCGGTAGTCTCTCCATCTGCAACAATATTGGGTCATGTTTTTTTTTTTATCTTGTGGCATCCATGCGCTTTAATTTTTATAGCAATCAGTCATACATGCATGATCAAAGTATCAATAATTTACAGCATTGGCAGCTTTAATTTCTACTGACCATTGTAAATTGCTTTTCAGAACACAAATAGAGATAATCAAATCTAATAAATTAAAATATAAATAGCTTTGCTTTTTAATGTTTAGCACTGCCACCAAGGCACAATTTTTAAGCATAACATGCTTCTGTTGTATTCAGATATTTAGGCCGACACTGTTTACTTATTTGTAGTTTATAGCCCCCTTCCCACAGACACAAAAATGGATAAATTGAATAACTGAATAAATAGTAATTATAAGAATAACTGAATCAATAACTATTATATTAATTTATCAAATCAACCTCAATCTTAAAATGTAAATAGATTAATAAGTTATAGAATAGTAGATGTAAGAATACAAATAATGTCCCAGTTACTATTAGAAATCAATATTATTAATAATTAATACCCATATGCATGAGGCAAAATATAAACAAGTAGTTTATTGGAATTAAAATTAAAAATAAAAATTGAATCACAAGTAGTAACTATAACACTAACAGGGTAATATTATAGTAACTATAACAGGGTAATATTATAATGTAATATAATTATAATAGATTATCATTGACCTACTAGTAAAGGATAACAAAGTACTTTGCAAAATTGCAACATTGCAAAAACATGAACTTACACGTATAGTACGGTCATGTAAGAATAATATCCATCGCAAATTTAACAACAAGTGGTAATAAGAATAGTAAATACATAAAATGTTAAACATTAACAAAAATAATAATAACTAGTAAATGAGACCATGAATATTCACTAGTAGATTAAATTGGAGTATAATTATATATACAAAAAATTATAAACAAAGTCTAGGTTGAAACAAAAACAGAAAGTATAATAATGTAACATTAAGATATTTTACTAAAGCAACGTAAAAATTTAGCAGAAAACTCAAATTGTATATTTCATTGCACTGAATCTGATGTTTAAAAAAATAAAAAATGCAGCAAGCATAGCTGGCCCACAGTGTCATTGTGCACAAATCTGAGCACATTTTGTTTCAGAGCTAACTCAAGTCATCTTTGATCTGTGTTGTTACATGTATATTACAAATTTGGTTCGAGTTCACGAGACAATCACTGGAGGCTTTCTGGGTGGGGGCTTGGGAGTTTCCACACTTTTTGTTGGCATCAATCTTGTAGGCAGGCTTCCTGGCACCAGGGAGTGTCTTCCACTTTTACCTGAAATAAGAGCATACAATTGAAACATGAGAACAGAGACCAAGGTATAGGTATAGGGACTATATAAGTATATTCGGCCGTGAAGCCTTTCCAGTGTCCCGTCGTGTTTACAAAAATAGTAATACGTTGGGGTTTATGCGACATGCAATTTGCACTAATCATAATCAAAGCATCCCATCATTCTAATAAGATCCAGAAGGCTTTTAAACATTTTAACATTGGATGCTCTTCTTGTTACTGGGTCTAGTGCATTCCAGTATTTAAAACATGATTAATAAAACAATGCTTCCTAACGTTAGTTCTGCTATAATTTACATTAGTCTTCAGTTCATGATTTCAATTCATGATTTCTGGTTACATTAGTGTTGTAAGTAATCCAAGTCGTCAATGTTAGTAATAATCTTGTACAGCTGTATTAAATCATCATGATAACGTCTATATTTTAAATTTGGGAGGTTTAGTATTTGTAGTGGTTTTCATATGGTTTTTACAACTTTTAACTAGTTTTGTGGCTCAACTTTGCACTTTCTCAATAGCTATAGGCTGTCTTTTAACTTAAGTTGTGGACTCCATATTACAATACCATATTCGAGATGTGGCCTCATCATTGTTCTATATAACTGAATAAACGTATCTTCCTGCAGAAAGTCAAAGGATCTCTTGTTATTCCTAACATTTTGTTTGCTTTATTATAATTGCCACCTGTAGTATATGTACGTAAGTCAAAAGTAAAGATGCATCACACCGTTTATCCCCAGATCTTTTTTTGATTCGCACTGTTACAAAACAAGTATTTCATAGAATAAGCTTGTTAACATTTTATTCACACACGCATTAACACCAGCTAGGAAAGAGTTACAAAGAAACACTAAAGTGCAGCAGATTCTTGAGATCTGTGTCAGTGTGTGTGAAGTTGCCCGCCCTACATGAAAGAAAACTGCACACCGATTCAACCATGAATGATGAATGCTTTGTGAGTCTGTCAGTGTGCAGAAAACACTGCCAATGGCCGAATGGGTCACAGTTTGACATTCATCAGTCAGAATTATCATAATAATAATCAAACTAGCACCAACCTGAAGTCTGGACACATTCTTCTTCAAAGTGGCGAGAGCAAATGCACACATTCTCGATGTTGAAACTGGGGTCACTTCTGTTGATAGCCAGGACGAGTGCCTGCTCCCATTCAGGATTTTTGCGTTGGCGTATCTTAAAAAAATGCACACCCCGACACCTTACACTACACGTACCGCATCCAACAACAGCACAGTTTTTTTCCTGGCATGGTTATTGTTTCGGAAAAACAATAGAAAGCCTTTCTGGAAACCAAAGCAATTAGAACTTTGAAGCAGACGCGTGAATCGAATGAAAGTACCGGAAGACAGCAGTGAAACTTCATCGACGGACATGCGCGGTGGAAATTAAAATCTAAACAAGGGAAGCTACGAATCCTCTCTCTGGATATCTCTGATCCAGCAGACTCCTCCCCTGAAACACTCTGGGATCAACTGAAAACTGCTATTGTAAAATCTTCTGTGGAAATCTTGGGCTTTGTTAGAAAGAGGAACAAAGACTGGTCTGACGTAAACGACGTAGAGATCCAGGAACATCTAGCGAAAAAACGAGCCGCCCACCAGGCCCACCTAGCCCAGCCTTCCTGCCCTGTGAAGAAGTCTGCCTTCCGCCTCATCTGCAGCAGTCTCCAGTGCAAGCCTAGAGAGCTCCAGAACGACTGGTGGTCCAGACTCGCACAGAGGACCCAGCTTTGCGCTGACAACGGTGACTACAGGGGCTTCTACGAAGCACTGAAAGCAGTGTATGGCCCCAGGCACCTGGTACAAAGTCCCCTTCGAAGAGCTGATGGACAGGCACTCCTCACAGATAATGCCTCCATCTTGAACCGCTGGCCGGAATACTTTCAGGACCTCTTCAGCACTGAGCGCACTGTTCAAGAAACAGTTATCCTCCAAATCCCACACCTCCCACTAAAGGTTGAATTGGACGAACCGCCCACCGCCGAAGACACCCTCATAGCCATCCACCAGCTCAAGAGTGGCAAAGCAGCAGGCATTGACGGAATCCCGCCAGAGATCTGGAAACATGGAGGCCCAGCACTGCACAACAAGCTCCATGACCTCTTTCTCTGCTGCTGGGAGAAAGGAACACTACCAAAGAATCTCCGTGATGCAGTCATCATTACCCTGTACAAGAACAAAGGAGAGAAGTCTGCCTGCTCTAATTATCGTGGAATTACCCTGCTGTCCATCTCCTGAATCGGTTGGTACCTGCCATCGCTGAAGACCACCTCCCAGAGGGCCAGTGTGGCTTCAGAGCCAACAGGAGTACCACCGACATGGTCTTTGTGCTGAGACAGCTCCAGGAGAAGTGCCGCGAGCAGAACAAAGGGCTGTATGTAACGTTTGTCGACCTAACAAAAGCGTTCGACACTGTGAGCAGGCAAGGCATGTGGCAGATCCTGGAGCGACTTGGCTGTCCCCCAAAGCTCCTCAGCATGATCGTCCAGCTCCACGAGGACCAGCAAGGCCAGGTCAGACTCAACAGTGACGTACCTCTCAGAACCATTCCCCATTCTCAACGGCGTGAAGCAGGGTTGCATGCTGGCACCGACCCTCTTCACCATCTTCTTTAACATGATGTTGAAGAGGCCACAGTGGACCTCGACGATGACGACGCAGTGTACATCAGGTATCGTCTCGATGGCAACCTGTTCAACCTCAGACGACTGCAGACCCACACCAAAACCCTAAACCGACTGATTCGTGCTGCTCTTTGCTGATGACGCTGCCCTCGTTGCACACACAGAGAGAGCTTTGCAGCGCATCACGTCCTGCTTCGCAGATGCTGCCCAGCTCTTTGGACTCGAGGTCAGTCTGAAAAAGACAGAGGTCCTTCATCAGCCGGCACCCAAGGAAGAGCATCGCCCTCCCCACATCACCATCGGCGAGTCCGAACTGAAGTCTGTACACCAGTTTACCTACCTTGGCTGCATCATCACGTCAGACGCCAAGCTGGACAAGGAGCTGGACAACAGGCTGGCAAAAGCGAACAGTGCTTTCAGGCGACTATTCAAGCGGGTGTGGCACAATCAACAGCTGAAAAAAAGGCACCAAGATCAGCGTGTACAGAGCTGTCGTCCTCACTACCCTGCTGTATGGTTCCGAATCCTGGGCCCTCTACCGCAGCCAACTACGACTCCTCGAACGCTTTCACCAGCGCTGCCTGCGTACCATCCTCAACATTTACTGAAGTGACTATGTCACCAACGTCGAGGTCCTTGAACAGGCGGAAACTGTGAGCATCGAGGCTTTGCTGCTGCGGACACAGCTGTGCTGGGCGGGGCACGTCTCCTGGATGGAGGATCATCGCCTACCCAAGATCACTCTGTTCGGCGAGCTCGCCACTGGACACCGAGACAGAGGGGCACCAAAGAAGAGATATACAAAGACGGTCTCAAGAAGTCACTACTTTAGTGCCTGCCAAATCGACCACCGCCAGTGGTCTTCGCTTGCTGCGGACCGCGACACCTGGCGCTCCACCATTTACAAGGCAGCCGTCTCCTTTGAGGACTCTCGCAGAGCTAACCTTAAGGACAAGCGGCTCAGGAGAAAAAAACAGAGTTGTCGTAACTCAGAACCCTGACCAGACCTTGCCCTGCAGCCACTGCGGTCGAACCTGCCTGTCCCGGATTGGCCTCCGCAGCCACGAACATGCCTGCAGACGACGTGGGAAAGCCCTATAGAATCTTCGTTCGCGAAGTCAAGCCAAGAGTCTACGTCCACTTGTGGTGAAGGGGTTAATTTTTATATTCTTCACTGAGAGGTCCAGTTCCGTTCAAAGTTTTGGAGTTCGACCTTAGGCTCACAGAATGTTTATTCATTCGAGACATGCAACTATACATCCGGATATGCAGCACACAAAAACAAACAAACAAACAAAAAACAACAACAAGAAACAACATGTAGTAAAACTGTTGCCGCTAGGGTTTCACGTGAAAGAAAAACAGAAGATAGTGGTAGAAAACCCTTTAAAATAGAAACAAATAACGACGTTTCGGATCAAAGATCCTTCCTCAGGTGACATGGAAACAAACGTAGAACAGGAAACAACGTTTAGGGCTTAACGTCTTTTGCCCACTACGAAGTTGATTTTAAAGACGGGGCATTGAATAGGGTTTGAACAAATTTTGATCCCAGCTGGATTCGAACCAGCGACCTTTCGAACAAAAGTCGAACTCTCTATAGGCCGTTTGACATCGGAGCGTACACTGCTTTCCCCAAATATCTCCGCAAAGAAACGCTTTTCTGTACCAATTTAAGAGCAAATATTATTTAGTGCCAATTGACCTAATATGAAATATTTTTAAATGAACTCCTACGATTTGTCGATTTTGCTGTACAGTCGTAAATGTTTTGTGAAAATACAAGAACAAGCCATTTTCAATACCTTAAATGAAGCCCCGGCAGATTTCAATATCGAGGTCAAGCATGCAGACTTCATGTATGCCTCCGCTGTTTCAGGTTTGAATACGTGGCCAGTTCACGTGAAAATGGATCTTTCTTATACTGGGCTTAATTTATCTGGGGCATATTTAGGGATGTAAATTACATGAAAAAAATTCGAATCCGTCAGTTTTTACGAGTGCACAGCAAAACTGACACAATGTTCAAGATTTTTGAAAGTAAATCGTATTAGGTCAACTGTCTTACTTACTTACTTACGCCTGTCACCCCTCCCAGGGTATAGGCTGTCGACAAGAGACCTCCAGCGACTCCTGTCCTGTGCTTCTCCTTCGATTTTACTCCAGGTGGTTCCCAGTCTCTTGATGTCTGCTTGGAGGTCTCGATGCCAGGTGTTTCTCGGCCTGCCTCTTTTCCTCTTTCCCTGGGGGTTCCATGACAATGCCTGCCTAGTGATACTGGAAACTGGCTTTCTCAGACTGTGACCAATCCATCCCCATCTTCTTCGCTCAATTTCATTCTCTGTTCTCTCCCAGAGTCTGATGTTGCTGATCTTCTCTGGCCAGTGGATTTTCAAAATTCTTCTAAGGCAACTGTTTATGAAGATCTGTACTCTGTTGACTGTGGTTTTTGTCAATCTCGAAGTCTCTGCTCCATATAGGAGAACTGCTTTTACGTTAGAGTTGAAAATCCGGACTTTGGTGTGTTGTGACAGCTCTCTGGAACTCCACACTTTTTTCAACTGGAGAAAGGCTGCTCTGGTTTTACCGATTCGTGCTCTGACATCTGCATCAGTGCCGCCTTTTTTGTCTATGATGCTCAGGAGATAGGTGAAGGACTCCACCTACTCCAACGGGGTGCCAGCAAGCAAGACTGGTTCTTCCCTGGTTGCGTTCAGCCTCATTGTCTTTGTTTTCTGTTTGTGGATGGTGAGGCCCACTTGGGACGAGATGTCAGCATGCCTCGTGGTCTTGTCCTGCATTTGTTGATGAGTGTGGGACAGTAACGCCAAGTCGTCTGCAAAATCGAGGTCGTCAAGCTGTGTCCACAGTGTCCACTGTATTCCACTTCGTCTGTGCTCTGTGGTCCTCTTCATGACCCAGTCTATGGCCAGTAGGAAGAGGAACGGAGACAACAAACACCCCTGCCTGACACCGGTTCTGACCTGGAGCTCCCTGGTGAACTGCCCTTCGTGGATGTCGCGACATGTCATGCCATCGTAGCTGCTCTTGATCAGGCGGACGAGCTTTGTGGGTACACCGTAGTGTCGTAGGAGTTTCCACAAAGTTTCTCGGTCCACGCTGTCAAATGCTTTCTCGTAATCCACAAAGTTGACGTACAGCGGGGAGCTCCACTCCAGAGACTGTTCCACGATGATGCGGAGAGTGGCGATCTGGTCTGTACATGATCGGGTTTTCCGGAATCCTGCTTGCTGGTCTCTCAGCTGGGGGTCAACGGAGCTCTTCATTCTCTCCAGGATGATCCTGTTGAAGACCTTTTCTGGTACTGACAGCAAGGTGATTCCTCTGTAGTTGGAACACTTGCTGAGGTCGCCTTTCTTGGGAAGCTTGATTAGGTACCCCTCCTTCCAGTCAGCCGGCATCACCTCCTCTTCCCAAATCTTTCCAAACAATGGATACAGCATCTCTACTGTTGTCTCTAGGTCTGCTTTCAGAGACTCCGCTGAGATGCCATCTTGCCCTGCTGCTTTGCCGTTCTTCAAAAATGCCACTGCTCTTCTGATCTCTTCCCGGCTGGGTCTGTCACAGCTGATGGGTAGGTCGGTCTCTGCTGGCTGCATATCTGGGGGGTCGGGTGGGCTGGGTCTGTTCAGTAACTCTTCAAAATACTCGGCTCATCTGTCGAGTTGGTCTGCTCTGTCTGCAATAGGCTTGCCTTCTTTGTCTTTAACTGGTCTTTCTGTATGACCATAATTGCCCGACAATCTTCTGGTAATGTCGTAGAGCTGCTTCATGTTGCCGCTGCCTGCTGCCTTTTCTGCCTCTGCTGCCAGGCCCTCTTGTCTGCCCTGATACTCCTCTTCACCTCGCGGTTGGCTTCCGAGTATTCTTCCTGTGCCCTTGCTTTGGCTGCTCTCGTGCGACTGTTGTTGACTGTTGCTTTCTTCTGCTTCCTCACTTCTATCTTCTTCAAGGTCTGTGCCGATAGCCAGTCCTTGTGATGGTGTTTCCTGAACCCTACAGTGTCTTTGCTGGTTGAGTTCAGCGCCTCTCTAACTGCCTTCCACTGCTGCTCTGTGGTGACCGCCTCCTCTTCATTTACTAGCTCCTGTAGCGCTTAAAACCGGTTGGACAGCACCAGTTTGAACTCTTCTTTCACTCCAGTCTCTCTCAGGAGGCCTACATTATAGCGCTGTCTTCTTGTTGTCTCTGTGCGGCTTTTCTTTAACTTGAGCTTTATTCTTAAGGTAAGCAGATGGTGGTATGAGGCGACATCTGCTCCCCTCCTCACTCGAACATCTTGAAGGGATCTTCTAAATTTCTTGCTGAAGCAGATATGGTCTATTTGGTTCTCTGTAGTATGGTCAGGTGAGACCCAAGTTGCTTTGTGTATTCTTCTGTGTGGGAAGATGCTGCCTCCAATGACAAGTCTGTTTAGAGAACAAAGTCTACAAACCTCTCCCCGTTCTCACTCATCTCCCCTAGTCCCTGTCTCCCCATCACCTCTTCGTATCCGGTGTTGTCCTCCCCTATTTTGGCATTAAATCGCTCATGACGATGGTGATGTCTCGCTCCGCACATTTGTCCACAGCACTCTGGAGTCGGTCATAGAACTCTTGTTTCTCTTCCTCGTCACTGTCATTAGTGGGCGCATAACACTGGATAACGTTCAGCTTGATCTTTTTCTTGGTTCTAAAGGCTGCTGTGATAATTCTTGGCCCAAGAGGTTCCCAGCCCATCAGCGCTCTCTGTGCCACTGGTGACAGCATGAATGCTACTCCTTCTGTATGGAGGGCATTCTCCTCTTCATGACCTGAATACAGAATCATCTCCCCACATAACAGCCTTTTCTGGCCAGACTGCGTCCATCTGGCTTCAATGATACCTAGCAGGGAAAGGTTGTACTTTTGCATTTCCGCTGCTATCTGGGCGGCCTTGCCGCTCTGGTACATGATCTTGACATTCCATGTGCCCATGGTTGTGTCCCTGGATAGAGAGAGGCGGCTCGGTCCTGTGGCTTCCGAAGACTTCCGGCTTTCACCACAGGACGTCATAAATCTTCTGGTAGAAGAACTTTCCTCCTCCAGGAAAGGAATTGCTGTTTGTCTTTTCGTCGGCGTTTTTGTAGCTATTTCCTTATTTGCAGGGTGGGATGCTACCCCCACGCCCAACCCCCTTACTAGGAGGACCAGGGGTTTTCTGTCGGGGTCACCTTCCCTTAGACCATGTTGGTTCACGGCACTTTATTTTATTCGGTGCACCCTTCTCGCGAGGGACCCCCTATCCACCACCCAGGGGACGCGCCTCAACGCCATATGGTCCCAGCGCGAGGAGGTCAACTCTCACTGAATGATATTTATTCTAAGATTGGAATAGAAAAGTGGTTCTTTGCGGAGATATATGCGAAACATATTGTGCGCTCCAATGTCAAACGACCTATACCACCGCGGAGCCACCCATTTTTCCACGCAACACAAAGCCGCGTATGCAGGGTATGTAGACAGGACTACGGTGTGGAAGGCGGGACTGCGTCCCCAAAGACCCACTAGGCTACAATTTATGCTTGTATCTGACAAAAAATAAGTCGATGTTGGTCATTTCAAACATCTGCTAGCTGCAAATAGATTAGCACATCTGGAGCTCTTTGCAGAATTTCGAAAGCTGGCGGGAAATTGTCATAATTTGAAGAAACTGATCGGTGTCCTTTTGGTGTGCAAAATTTGATCGATAACGTGTCCGATTCGTTGGGACATATTCTGCTGCAAAACAGCGTCCACACTACACTACATGCACTTGTCAACATCTTTGCCGGTTGCACACTGAAGTGTTATTATGTGTTTAAATTAGGGAATACTTGTAGTCTCTTTCGAGCTGAAAATGGTGCTGATGTTGGGACTACGATGCGCAGGAATGGTCGCATTTGCGCCGAGATGGCCTAAGGTGTGAAGAATGTGGGACTACATTGTGCAAAAATCGCTGCCCCCCTCCCCCCGCGCCCCCCTCCCCACTCTCTCGCCAGCATACGTTGAATTGTTACACTTATTCATTACGTAGCTGTCTGATTTAATATACAGTAAAATACTGTCAATAAACTAGTTGAAATTCCATTAAAAGGTCAAATAAAGATACATGCCGGAAAAAGAAGTATGATAGAGGCAAAGGAAACGTTTCTGTTATGACAGACTGCGTTTTGCTTAGCCAAAATACCCCGGCTGGAACGTTGACTATTTTATATGAGGCTGATCAACACGAGCATTTGTGGGAACAACGAACACAACACACGTTACACCCGCCCAGCTGCATGCAATGGTTTATGTTACTTATGGATGTTCATTGACTAACCCCTACAGTAACTAACTCCTATTTAGGTCCCCCTTGAACTATATTACTGTTTTTTTCAAATTTGCACGAAATTTGAGACGACAGAAAGTCAGTCTGAAAACCACTTTATTCAAAATTTGTTGGAATTTTTAAAAATATGAATCCACATACCTACTGACATACCTATTTCTTGATCTCTTTTACCTTCACCATTCCGATGGATCATCCAAATTAGTATGCAGAGGATGGTGTTACCATCAGGTGTCTTTGTACTAAGTTGGGCTTCGGGTTGTGAATAGTATTTGAGGGGGAAAAAAGGTCTTTTGTCAAAATATTTTTAGCTTTGAAGTATTTTCTGATCCCCTGTGACCCTGACCTTTGAGAGAGGTCACTAAAATTGGTACGTTTAGAAAAGTCTGGCCTAGGCCAAGTTTGAAATCTGTGGCTTGAATGGAAAATACCATCGTTAAAGTTTACAACGGACATAGACTTACTTTTGCTATCGCACTTGAGCCAAGAAGTGCATGGTGGACCACTTTAATCCGGGCAGAATATTGCCACAAAAAGAAGACGAAGAAGAAGAAGAAGAAATACGGTTGGATTTACAAACCTTGCTTGTTTTTTTTTAGCAGTATGTAACTATGGTAATACGACTAACAGCTGACGTTAGCAGTGTTACGTAAGACACGAAGAGCTGTGGGTATGCTCATTCTGTGTTTTCTAATGGTCACGTTGCAAAGCTTAACCAAAAGAAGACGTAACGTTAGTATTAAGCTGAACAGCTTGCAAGCTGTGAAACAACAAGATATTCTGTATCTTTATTGTGATGTATTGAACCAGATGTAAATCGCAACACGACTGACAAGATGACTGTCAGTCGTGTTATGAGACTGTCAGTTGTGTTACGAAACTGTCAGTCGTGTTACGGACAAATCTTACCTTTTTATTCAGACGTAAATACAATATATTTCCCGCATAGTTTGAGGCTTTTAATCGTCTTACATCAGTTCACGATTAAACAAGATGGGATGAACCATAACCCACAAATTCCCTTCTATATGAGAGCTGTCCTCCCTGTCACGGATCTCTACTTTTTGTCTTTGATCTGATACTGATGTTGAAATATCTCATATTGAACAAGATGAGGATTTCATCCAAAAATCTACCATATTGTTTAGAGCTCACATGCGTTTTTCTTTCAGGAACATTCAGAGTGTTCATATTTTAAGCTTATTCTTCAGATCCATTCCCCTACTCTCTAAACCATCCTCCTATCAACACACACGCCGGCACACACAAACAAAGACGGACAAACGGCGCTTCCGGCCATTAGTACGTTCTGTGGGCTGTAGTAGCGACATAAATTCTGAAGAAAAATAGCACGAGCAGCAAAATGATGTCAATATAAGCTTGACGTCATGGCATCGATAGTCTCATGGCGCCGTGTAAATAGTGATGAAATTGATGTTTCATGTCACTCATCCGAAAGGCACGCAGCCTCTTCCAGGGCTGACTGTTCGTTCCACACAGCCTCTTCCAGGGCTGATTGTTTGATGGGAGTATATTGGGAATCCAAAACTTGCAAAAATGAATTAATTATTATTCAAAAAGTTGAAGAGATACAAAGCTGGCTAACAAACTCATACAATGTCTTTCTCAAAACTAGCTATATGCAAAAAATTTCAAGTAAATATGACAAACGTTACGGACTCTAATCTGGGTCGACCGACTTTATATAAACGGTCTTTTTATGTCTTCAGTGAGACATCCAGTTACAACATGCTCGGAGGCTCTTTTAGCCACCCCTTAAATAAAGTATTTCGATAGGTTTCAAGCTTGTGCGTAGAGCAATGATCTGCGATTCTCGTGTCTAGATACATACGTACACGCACACACACGCACACACACACACACACACACACACACACACACACACACACATACACACATACACATACACACATACATACACACATACACACACACACTCGCACGCGCGCACACACGCACGCACGCACTCACACACACACACACACACACTCACACACACACACACACACACACACACACACACACACACACACACACACACACACACACACACACACACACACACACACACACGTAGATACGGCCTTTCGCGCCAAATGTACGTTCAGCAACGAGGTTAGCATAACTAGACATGACGTAATTTTTTTCTTGTTACTTCAGTTGTCAGAAGTTTAGGCTTGCCCACCTTTGACATCAAAGACATGCTATTAAATTCGCCCCACCGCGACCCATCCTAAAGTTCCTGTTATAGATAGAAGAGACTTAAAAAGAACAGCTGGTCACATCTTTATGTTTTTGCCAACTTTGTTGTTTTGCAAATATAACTTATTTTACATAATACACAGTATTCGCCTAAATATCATATTTGCTTTACTTCAAATGTTAATTTTTGTTTTGGCATTTGGAAATGTCATATCTACTAGTTGCACTGCAAGTACTTCAGCCGGCACCCAAGACAGTGTATCGCCCTCCTCACATCACCATCGGCGAGTCTGAACTAAAGTCAGTGCACCAGTTTACTTACCTTGGCTGCATTATCACCACGCCAAGCTGGACAAGGAGCTTGACAGCAGGCTGGCAAAAGCGAACAGCGCTTTCGGGCGACTTTTCAAGCGGGTGTGGCACAATCAACAGCTGAAAACAGGCACCAAGATCAGCGTGTACAGAGCTGTGGTCCTCACCACCCTGCTGTATGGTTCCGAGTCCTGGGCCCTCTACCGCAGCCAACTACGACTCCTCGAACGCTTCCACCAGCGCTGCCTGCGTACCATCCTGGGCATTCACTGGAGTGACTATGTCACCAATGTCGAGGTCCTTGAACAGGCTGAAACCGTGAGCATCGAGGCTTTGCTGCTGCGGACACAGCTCCGCTGGGCGGGGCATGTCTCCAGGATGGAGGATCATCGCCTACCAAAGATCACCCTGTTCGGCGAGCTTGCTACTGGACACCGTGACAGAGGGGCACCAAAGAAGAGATACAAAGACTGTCTCAAGAAGTCACTTAGTGCCTGCCAAATCGACCACCACCAGTGGTCTTCGCTTGCTGTGGACCGTGACACCTGGCGCTCCACTATTTACAAGGCAGCTGTCTCCTTTGAGGACTCTCGCAGAGCTAGCCTTAAGGACAAGCGGCTCAGGAGAAAGAACAGAGATGCCGCAACTCAGAACTCTGGCCATACCTTCCCCTGCAGCCACTGCGGTCGAACCTGCCTGTCCCGGATTGGCCTCCGCAGCCACGAACAAGCCTGCAGACGTCGTGGGCAACTCCTATAAAATCTTCGTTCGCGAAGTCCAGCCAAGAGAGAGACTGCAAGTACTTCAAATAAGATATGTTTCCTGTTTCTGTCGTGCGCACAGTGTAGTCTCAAATCTTTCACACCGTAGGCCATTTCTGAACAACCGAGATCATCTTTTGCACAGCCTAGTCCCAACATCTAATAAGCTTTTTCAGTTCGAAGGACACTCAAATTCCCTAACCTAACCACTTGTTGTCATTTGTACAACCCACGAAAATGTTGACACGTGTTTTTAGTGTAGTGTAGACGCAGCTAAGCAGCAGAATCTGGTCTGACGAATCGGACATGCGATCGATCAAATTTTGCACACTTAAATCTCCCAGATATCATCAAATTATGACAGTTTGCGGCCACATTTTTACCTCAACTCTGCAACTAGCTACAGGTGCGCCAATCTATTTGTAGTTAGGGGATACTAAACATGAACAATATTGACTTACATTTGGTCTGGTCCAAGCATAAATTGCACTCTTGCAGTCTAGCGGCTCGTACGGGACGTAGTCCTTATCTCCTCTACGTGCACAGGCGTAGTCCTGTCTACATACCCTGGTATGGTGATGAGGCAAGGTCGCATTTCCCAGATTTTGCAGCTGTCATCTATCGACTATGTACCAATTGCAGGAGATGGATCGACCATGATAATTCAAGAGTAGTGCCAGATTAGTTTGGCGCCTATTGGCGCCAAGCTAATCTGGCACTACCCTTGAGAGTCATGGTCGATCCACCTTCTGCAATTGGTACATAGTCGATAGAGTTTAAGCTATCTCATCCATGAGTCACCAGCTTCCAACAGCCGTTGGCTGCGCTAAAGGTGAAAGAGGCGAAGTTACGTCTATATCCACTGTGCTGTTTTCTTTGTCAGTTGATCTCATTATCACGGAGCTTCCGTAAACAAGAAAAAATGATAGAACTGGCTTCTAGTTTCCAACAACTCATTACCCTACTTTGCTGGCGAAATGCAAAAGATCATGGCTGAAATGTGTGTTTGAGACCATGCTTGTTTGTTTGTTTGTTAAGTTCTTTGCTTGTTTGGTGGGTGGGTGGGCGGGTGAGTGGGTTGTTTGTTTGCTTGTGTGTGTGTGTGTGTGTGTGTGTGTGTGTGTGTGTGTGTGTGTGTGTGTGTGTCTTTGTTCCTGTCCTTGCTGGCTTGCTTATTTGTTTGTTTGGTTGGTTGGTTGGTTGACTGGCTGGCTGACTGCATAGTAGTTTGTTTGTTTCTTGTTTATTTGAATGTGCACGTGTATACTACTCCGACGTAATGCATTCAAGATATTAATGATAATAATTGTTTGATTGGTTTTTTTTTGTTTGTTTGTTTGAGTGCGCACCTACATACTCCGCCGTATAATGCATTCAAGATATCAATAATAATAATAATTTATTTATTATGTCAGCTATAAATAGGACATTATTTCCTTCGTTTCTAAGTGTTCGTGTGCGTGTGCATGATATTTATGATATTTCCCTCACAGTTCGATACGTACCCAGTGCGCGTGAGGTCTTTGGGCCGAAGGGTGTGTGCCGGACAAGCCTTGGTTGACGACAGTCGGCCCCAAGACAAGTGCAGCACTGGGTAGATGGAAAGATTGTCCAATGGTCATGCATGAACGCGCTTCCTGGCACCTATGGCAACGAGACACTCCACTCTACGAAAGGCATTGATTCCTAGCACAGGCATGGGATGATCGTCACGAATATCCAGCGACCACCTCTATACCACGGTTAGTAGGAAATAGCACGAAGTGCTATTTCCTACTGCCCGTGTTATAGAGGTGGTAGTGCCGGCTTATTTCCTACTACCCGTGTTACAGAGGTGGTAGTGTTGTTTCCTACTACCCGAGTTATAGAGGTGGTCGCTGGAATGATTTTCGCGACGATCGTCCCGCGATGCCTATGGTCGCTTTAGCAGCAATCATCCCATGCCTTTGATTCTCAGGAACCCGCGTGCAGTCATTCTATCTGCAAGAGCCATAATTATATTCTCAAGAGTCACTCAGTACAGGGTCTAATGCCTCTTGCTGGTTGGCGGGCCGGAATGTGACTAGTCGCTCTTTTCTTCTCCAAGTTTTATATATATATATATATATATATATATATATATATATATATATATATATATATATATATATATATATATATATATATATATATATATATATATATATATATATATATATATATATATATATATATATATATATATATATTACTACGCACCTTTTCTCCCCGAAAGTTATCACTGATGATTTTTTTTCAAGTGTGACGTGTGACTGGATGGTTGTGAGCAGCACACAAGTATAGATCCAATGAAGTGTTCTCTGCTTCCTTCTTTTAAAAACCTGCAAAAGGCCGCTGTAGAGTTCCGCGCTGTACTAAGACTATGCCAGGACGAAAACCACGTGATCGCGTTCTTGAATACTTTCGGCCTAGCCGTCCTGTGACATTTTTTCCCCCCGAATAAAGGTCGAGGCAGCTAGCAGGACGTGGTGTGGAGTTCGAAATAGCTCAGGCGGTTACTCGCGTTGGAGCTGGAGAGCGAAGGGATTCACCGGGTCGTGGGCCGGTTCGAATCCCCGTCCCGGCCCCGGTAGCTGGACTCGCAGTCCAGGGGAAAAAGACGGGTTTGTTCAATAGCATGTCCGTTGAAAGGTCCTGGTAAATCAAAATGGCACACTTGGGGTGCGCCTGAGTTGATCAGTGTTCAGGTCTTACTCCATAGGCAATAGATTTCCCTGTCCCCCCCATAACCCGCCCGTCAGGGCCGTCCATTATCACTTCGGTGCAATGGACTTTAAACCCCGAACTAACCAGGACGTGGTGTGGCTTTTCAGTAGCGCTTCAAGGCCGCGCCACTGACATGCGTAACTAGGTTTCACGTCGTCAGCGTAGTCGTTTGGGCGTTACTCGAAATTTTCAGCCGTCTGGCGGAGTAGCGTGCTGCGCATGCACGAAATCCATCAACAAGCAGACTTCTACAGCATTTTATGGGCTGGCCGCAGTGTTGAGAACTTTAACCCGTTTGTGCACACAGCCCACTGGTACTGTTCACAGTAACGGTGGCTGCATACCGTCCGTGGCACAAGGGGGTTAAGGGAACATGGCTGCTGTTTTGATTTTTTCCCCACTGAATTCACATGTGAAACTAAATTAAATGATTATGCGAAAGAATAATTCAAACTCACTAGTTAGACGGCCATGCACGTGATAATATTCCTGAAAATGTGTGTCATGTTAGAGCTTTATTCGAAGGGGTAGGGGGCGGGGTTAACTTTGTTGCTGTTTTCTAGAAGATATACTATTAAAAGACTTGTTTGTTTTCAGGTCCCTTTCATTGTATTGAATTAAAAGTTAACCGTTCGTTTTGTTTTTGGGTTGGTCTGTTTGTTGTTTGGTTATTTGGCTGGTTGTTTGGGTTGGGTTTTGATAGTCGTTTGGTTGGTTAGTTGGTCTCTTTTTTCTTCCGTCTTTTTCTTTCCTAAAATAGATGACGCAAGATTTCTGTCGGCGTTTTTGCTTCCTTGTCTTCAGTCTTTCAGGGTGTATTTACTTTACTGAAAAAAATCACTTGGAATGACTTTAAATGGCCGTTCACAGCTTTAACCTTTATGGCGTTCATTCGATACGTCTCTTTCTGCGACTCACCGCACACGGTAAATCAGTGGAAGCAGTCAGCATTCTGGAAAAAACGATCCTCAGCTACAAACATTTGACCTCCTGCACTTGAGAAACCCATATCTAAATCACCCCCAAGCAAGAGGCTTGGATCCTTACGAGCCCTCGCAGGCAGCGGGGGCTCGTAAGGATCTTAGCCTCAGTCTTGCAGACGTCAAATGCGCTGAGAGAAGCAAAACAATCGATCGTTCCGTGCCACGTTGTTCCGCAAACATCATGCCCGGAGTCTGAGTGGTAAACGGAATGGGCCTGCAAAGTGAAATGGAGGACAACAAAACGAAAACGATTAAAGGGTCGTTGATTTAGTTGGTATTGACCCTTTTACTGCCAGCGGACACGAGTTAAGTGTATAAACCATGGCAAATTCAACGCCTGAGCCGGTTCGCGGCCGTCCAAAGAACGTGGATATAAATGCGGCTGGGCAATCAAAGAGGCAAAGAACCTCAGTCATGAGCCCCCGCATTTGCGGGGGCTCATGAAGTTCTTTGCCTCTTGCAGGTCTGTGTGTGTGTGTGTGTGTGTGTTTCATTTCCACAGCTCCCAGCACTGAAGGGTTAGGCTGCTTTGAAAATGTCAGTTATGCAACATTTTTTTGCTGGCAGTGACGATGTTAGGTCAGTTGCTCTGAATGTGTTGTTCAGGTAACGTCAGCTCAGCGAAGGCCTAGAGTTTGTCGCTGGTTGAAAATGTTATTCAGACATTTTGTTTCTGGCAGTGGCGAGGTTGGGTTGCTCTGAATGTGTTGTTCCGGTAGAGTCCGTCGATAGTTTCTATACCTCTTATGCCGATGGAGGGTGAGAGAATGAGAATATGAGATTTGAAAACCAATCAAATCGATAAATGCCGCATCGATCGATAAATCCCGCCATTTTAAATAATAAACCCACTGACCCCCCATCACCTCCCCACCATTACCAAATTTTTTTTTAAATGGCGACCATGATCAGTGCAGCATTATCGAATACTCTGTTGTCATCATAACCAGTACAACTTATCGTGGCTCATAGTGATTGACACAACTGCTAAGGAATTTTATTCAACACCTCTATTTTACCCCCCAAACAATTGATTTATTCTAATTAACACGGTAATTAAGCAAGCCCACTCCAACCAATACACCCAATACCTTTATTACCTAGCCATTTTAGTTCCACTCCAGAAATCATTCAAGCTACGTTTTTTGATCAGCTACCAACCCGCGAGTATTAAGGCAGATACCCCACCCAACCTAAATTATTAATGCTGTCATTGACTTTTTTAAGCAAAATTATTATATTACATTATAAAATGAATCAAGACGAATTGCTACTTCTAAGTGATATCTGTGCTGTAGAGAACAAAGACTTAGACTCTAAAAAACAAAGGCTTATCTCTGTTGTTGTTTCTGGAAAATCAAAAGCTTTTCTCGGTAAACAATACATGACAGAAGACATAGAATCCCTTACTGCTGATGAGCTAATTAAACTACATTCTAAATATGAAAATCACATCGCTTCACTAATGACACGTGATTTGAGTCGATCTCTTGTCTGCCTATACACAAAAGCTGTAAGTCACTTCCTACCTGTTGATAGTGACAGCCTTTCACATGATCTAGAAAGCAACCCCATAGTTTCAAGTTCAATAGGTAAATTAGCATGCCTTATGTTTTACAAGTTTGGGAATTACCTTGCACCTGCTGTAACCTTACTTGTTACTAGTAGTCATATTGATTTTTCTAAAATAAATTTTAAATTAGAAGAAAATGGACGAGACGACTCCACAACAGAGCCATGTCTTGACACAGGTTCAAACAGTGACTAAGACTAAAAGTCCAGGTCGAATAGAGGCTGGGAAAAGATTAGCTGAATATAACAGACAAAAGAAATTACAGCTTCAAGCATTAACAGAAAAGACTGACGTAACATCATCAGTGACACTACCATTAGAACCAACACATACCCCACAAAGTGATAAAAAAAAAAAAACTAAAACAACAACAAATTATATAGTTGCTGGATTTGTTGTCGGATTTGGTTACGTAGGTTACCAATTATATAAAAAATACAAACCAAACACTCAAACAGTGTCCAAAAAATCAAACACTCCAAAAACAAAAGAAGAAGTCTCCACATTACCAGCAGTTCCAAAACCTTTGGACCCATTTTACATGCAGTAAATAAATTTATTATTTTAATTTTTGTAGTATAAGAAAATGAGCGACACAAAGAACATAATGAACCTTGTCTATCACTCCGCTGTAATAAGTGGACTAGCAGTAGCATATTCTATGCTGGGAAAAAGTCTTCTCAAAATGAAATCAGCAGACCTTAGTAAATTAGACTTCGAAGACAGTGCTAAGCTAGTAGTTGTTATAACAGCGTCGATTGCTACAAAAGATTTTTTAGTCAAGCAAGGAATTATTCCAGAAAATATTTCTATGTAAATAAAAATATGGCAACTATAGCTGTCATGATTGGTGGTGCAGTTATTAACGCATTAGCTTTCAGT
Organism: Semisulcospira habei; assembly: GCA_036245525.1. Classification (NCBI taxonomy): domain Eukaryota; kingdom Metazoa; phylum Mollusca; class Gastropoda; family Semisulcospiridae; genus Semisulcospira; species Semisulcospira habei. Next base: position 137,882,467 of record BTPG01000005.1, on the reverse strand, counting down.
GGGTCAAACTATTTCTTTTCAAAAGTGAGTAAAGAAGAATCAGCAGAAGAAATGAAGCGCCACAATGAGGCATCTGAAAAACTAGCTCAAGCTCAACAAGATTATGAGAAGCAAAGAATAGAAAAACTGGATTTTATTAATGAAAAACTAAAACTTGAGGGTCATGCACAGCATACATTTTCAAATGTTGATGACGCGATCAAAGAATACTATCTTGTAACTGGTGAAGACATATCTATTCCTCAACCAAAACTTAGCGACTATTACCAACCAAGCTCAGAACAAAGAAATGGAGAAATAATATTTGTTCTAGTAGGAATGACATTAGTATATTTTACAGGAGTTTATATTGCTAGAAAAAATGGCAGACGCTAAACTATCAAAAATATATTACTCCCCAATTGGCTACTGGAAAGGGAATACTGCAATAAAAAAATTACATGCTGCTGTGGGTGGAGATGTTAACCAAATAAAACAGTGGCTTAAAAAACAGGCAATTTGGCAAATAATTTTTTTATATCTTCCTGCTCCAAGAAAAATAACAAGGCCTCATTTTGAAAACACATCACCTAATGACACACACCAAATGGACCTCCTGTTTCTTCCGCATGACACAATAAGAAAGAAACGATACAAGTATGCATTAACTGTTGTTGACATAGCTTCAAGGTATAAGGATGCAGAACCCATAACTGACAAAAAAGCTGTAACAGTGGCCACTGCATTATCAAAAATATATAGTCGAGGTCCTTTAAAATACCCTAGGCTTGTGCAGGTTGATGATGGGAGTGAATTTAAAGGGGCTGTTAATCAATTATTTGCAAAGCATGGCGTACTGGTTAGACGCGGTATTCCAGGCTTGCATAGATCACAGGCAATTGTTGAAAACTTTAACAAGCAATTATCGGAGAGACTTTTTAGCTATCAGTATTCTAAGGAACTCATGCATGATGCACGTAACACTGAGTGGGTTAAAAGATTACCTTCTGTGATAAAAGCAATGAATAATGATGGTCACCCTAAACCTGTTGATTCTATTAAATTGAAAACAATACCGTCAGAAATAAAAGCAATAACACCTCCAGACACTAGCTTGTTTACAAAACAGGTGAGATATTTGTATCAACCCGGTGAAGCCGAGAATGACATTAGGCGCAGGGCAACTGATCCAATTTGGTCTACATCTGTTCATAATATAAAAAAAATAGTTCCTTCAGCTAATGCAACAATATATTATCTGTATGAGCCTGCACCAAAGAGGGCATTTGTTAGAGAAGAATTACAGATTATTCCCACAGACACTGTTACTCATTTTTAACAATTTTAATTCATCAATTAATTCATCAACCAGTTCATCGGCTATGTCTTCAGATAACTTGAGCCTGTAATGACCAGGTGCATAAGCTTTTTCCTTAGTATGAAACACACGCTTTGTGTCCCCAACTGCAAGTGACTTCTTATGTGTTTGAATCATTTCAAGATTATGTTTGTTTGATCTCAGTGACTTGTTTGGATAATCAGGCATTAATGCACCATCTAACACTTGCTTGTAATGTTCATGTCGAATGTCTTTATTTTTTATTGCTGTTTTCTTGATACCTTTGGCTTTTGACTGACTGCCTTTCTGGTGCAGTATAGAATACATTTTTGATCTCAGTCCAACATACTCAACTATAGGCACACCATTTAGTTCATCCTTAAACTTACCAGGCACTTTCTTGTTTTGTGTGCTAAACAGTGGATGGTCTTTAGGGTAGTCAGACGTGTCATACATGTGTAACTCTGTTTTCATGTCTTCATAAAAGTCTTCAGTACACACATCAATGATCATAGAGTCAGTGTCAGTGTATAACAGACGGCAGTCAGGATACTTTGGTTTGAAGTAATCATAATAAAATTCAAGCATTAATAATTTTGACAACTCCAGAATAGCCATACCTATAAATACTGGCTTGTCCAGTTTAACAATCTTTTTTTTGAGTGACACTGCATACAATGATGAATGAAATTCTTTATACCCTGTGTACTGAGGCTTACTTGTAAGTTTAATTGCACCCGATTCAGTTGTGACCAGTCTCACATCTTTTCTGTGATGAGGATTTTCCATCGTCTTGCCAAAACAGGCATTGTTCATAAGCTTAAAGAAGTCTTTGTCAAATGCAGTGTTGCCGTCTCTGGCACGCAATGTTGTGTTCTTCATTATATAATCTTTCATGAAAGCACTCTGATCAAATTGAATTCCTCTGTGAACTTTCTTTAGTACTAACCCATGTCTGATATAAAACTGTAACAATCGATAGTGACACACGTAATTGAATTTGTCATTCAAATTTGGTACAAGTTTGGTGTCTTCTTTTTTCCCTGTCATACTCATTTTCTCAACAGCTAATGGATAATCATTGTGGTAATCATGTAGATGATGTGGGTACTCTAGGTCTACTTCAAAGATCCAACCCTTCGCATCGTTTCGGTCAAGATTAATAATATTGTTTGTTAACCCTGTTACATCATACTGTGACAAATCATACAGACAAAAGTTTTTCAAGGGCAATAATTCACACATTGCGAACCCATACAAGTTACATGCATCCAAGTACATAATGAATGAGCTTGACCCCGGGCTCGAGGGGTCAAAACCCTGGCCAAGGTCACCATAACTGTCCAGATATTTGTTGTTGGCTCTGGCGTAATTGTTCGCTGCAATACTAATCCCTCCCCTCAATCCACGTTCCACCATTTCACCCATCATACGATCAGACAACAGGTCTATAGATATCTTACTGGATTTCAAAAATGCATCCCATGTCATGCCAGGACTAGTAATGTAACAAGCAGGGTCAAGTTTGTAGTGTAACAACCCCTTTTCACGGTAACTTTCAAATATGTCTGCTAGCAAACAAACGTCTGCTTTCAAGTACTGGTCATGGTAGTCACCAATCGTCTGACACCCTAACTTCCCCCACGCATCAAGTGCGTGTTGATATTCAGAGTCAGAAATACCTTTTCCAGTTAGTGTAGAATAAAATTTCTCTTTTGGTGGCAGTCTTGTTTCTTCAAACACAACCCAATGATCAATGTACTCATACGGATAAACACCTTTCTTAATCAAGTCTGGCTCAAAATATTTACTCGTTATTGGATACTCAGTCAGTCCTTCTGCCAGACTAGCCAATCCTAAAGACAAATGTTGCATGGAGTCATAAAATGCTAATTTATCTAACCTAAAAGTCAAGTATTTCTCAGTTGTCTGAGCAATACAACTTATGTTTTTGTACGACTCGTCTACAGCCTGCATGATAATGTGTGAATCATACCCTTTGAGATTGTGAAAAAAGATTGGTAACTTGTATGTCTTGGGATCTATTTTTAATTTCAAGTTACAATCACCATGTGCAGCACCCCTGTAACGCCCAGTTATGTGATCGTGGTCACAAACTTTATCACTCCCTAAAGGTTGTTCACAAATCCAACACGTCTCAGCTGTATCAAATTTCAGTTTGTCTTCTTCTGTCATCACCAAAGGCATCTGACATGTTGTGAGATACTGTACTACCTGACTATACAGATGTCTCATTTCTGTTAAAAACAGACAAGCTGCATTTTCACCTCTGTAGATAACAGGCTCTGAATGAAGACCGTCTGACCTAACAATAATGTATCCAAAAGAACACACCACTTGGTCACTCAACTTTATAGTCTTTGGTAATGACTCTGGAACAAGACCTTCATATTGAACAACTAATGATTCAAAATATGCATACACTATAAACGGCAGCTTTTGCTGATTCCCATAGTTCTTAAAATACACTTGACTACCAGGATCTGGATACTTAAGTACAGTTTGTATGTCATCAGCTGATCTGCAGTGTAAAACATGTTTGTGCGCTAGTAAAATAGAGGAGAATCTTTGTAAACATCTCTTGCACACTTCCTGTTTGCCATTGTGTTTTGTCGTATGTGATTGGTATCAGTTTCAGCCCACTTAATCAAATTTCAAATACAAACGATTTTCAATTTCCAAAAACTACAGTAGCTCGCTTGAGCTTGCCCTTAGCACCACGTGAATGTTCTGTGTTTATGTACAGTGTGTGAGTGAATGCGCGTGATTCACGTGAGCGTGCTTGTTGGGTTAAGTTCGCGGCGGCGCTTTGAGCCGATTTTCAATTGGGATAAAGCGCCTATTTAATGCGCTTATTATTATTATTATTATGTGCATGAATTAGACGTGACATATTCCTGATAATTGTGTAGTGAAAGTTATTGTCATCGCCGATTAGCAACATGTCAACATGTTTATCTTCTGACTGACCGTAGGTTGGAGCCAGAGGTGATACTCTAATTGGCTGTAACTTGTTCTCAGATTCATTATCCCACACATACACATTCACAGATATACCAGGATTTAATTTTTCAAACAAGTCTGTGTCCTCTATTTTAACAGGGAACTCAATGCCACTAAAGTTGAGTTCATTTACAAATTTGATGTAGTTAGATACGCGATCAGGTCTTGACCTCACAAAGTGTAGTTTAGCAAGCACACACCACATGAAACAGAAATTGTCTTTGTTCTGTATGTTAACAACTGCTTTTTTGTTTGCAACCTCAGTTGGCAGTGGTATCCATGCATCCTAGTATAGGATGATACCTTGACTGCTTTAATTGTAGTTCATGTACATGTCCTTCGTGCCAACCTGACCCCTTCATTTTTGCACTGTCAATCGCCTGGAGAAAGTCTGGTAATAGTCTGTCTCTAAACACGTTCTCTACCTCCGGTTCTCTTCTTGTGTTAACTGTGTGTTGTCTTGTTGATATGTACGATACAATCACTTCACCGTCCACCCTAGTGAATTCAATTTTTGCAACAATTTGAATTTTAACACTGCCTGTAAGAAGATTTTGTTGTATGACAGAAAAAGAGTTTTCTATTGATTCATAGACGTTATTAGTATTGGATATAGGTAAGTTTGTTGTGTGAAACACGTTTCTTAAACCAGATGAGCCAGGGTTTGATGAGCCAGGGCTTTGTGAATTGTCCGTCATTTTTATTTGACCGACAAAATAATAAAATAAAAAATATTAACGTTAACTCTGCTGGTTCACCTTGTGTAATACCACTTTATTAACTGTAACACTGTCAATATAAACATTTAGTTTGCGCAGTTGTTTAAATATGCTATAACAAACGTCTCCTAACCAATCATAGTTGGTATCATTAACTTTAAAGGTAGGTGTCTTTAAATCAACTGTCATGCGCTCCACATCTGGATGCTCATCGACATAATCCAAAGTCACACTATATGTAGCATATATTTCTGATGGTGCTGAAAGGCTTATGTAAGTCTGTTTGGGTGATATTAAGTCAGTAAAGTGCATAACATCTTTGAAAAGGTGTGTGAGATCAAGCACCTGTATGATTTGTCCGTCTGTCATTTTTATTGGACAATCAAATGTATAAATTAATTTACATCAATTTACTAACCCATATCCTGTTGGCTGATCTGTCTTTAAAATGAGCTTTAGATGCTTAGTTGATTTCAGTTTATTTTTTACATCATCCCGTTCATGCTTATTTGGTATGACATCGTTCTCTCTGAGACAGTCTTCAAAGCTGTCACGATCCTTACAGTAAAACAAACAGATAAACTTTAACTGTTCTCGAAAATCTTTCAGTACAGCATTATATTTCTGAGTGAGAATCCATACACTGACATTTGCGTGTCTGCCATTGAAGGCAAGTTCTGCTAGAGTGTTTCTCTTCTTGACAATGTCTTTCTCTGCTGAGCAGTCATCAACAATAAACAATGTTGACTGTCCTTCAAATTGCTTGTAAAAATATTGTAGGTAGTCATTCAGTTTTTTCTCAGGGTCGACTAAGTATATGTTGCTGTCAGTCCAAATGAATAAACGGTTGTGATAAGCTTTGTTGTGTTTTATCGTAGGACAAAATATTACAATGTTTTCAAAGTGGTGAATGTATCTTGTTTGTAACAGATTAAGAACAAATTCAGTTTTTCCACAGCCTGTGGCACCAACAAATAAGCCACAGTGTGGATCGAGTGTCATTAAGCCCCGGTTCATTTTAATACACAATATAATTTTAATATATGTGTCCACTCAGTCTACACTCTTGTATGTTCAGTTGTGCATCATAAATTAGGTACAAATATATATTTATGGCTGCAGCAGTTTCAACCTTCTTTTGTATCTGAATTGTAATCCCATCACTACCATTCTCAACAGTTCGTCCTGACCCATGAAGATAGTCATCATCTGTACTACGCAGGTCTAACCACAGTGCATACTTGTTTGTCAGGTATTGACCAATCCTAACGTCATACAGATGTAGATCTTTGCACGCAATGTTTGCTGGTTTATCTCTAATCCTTCCTCCTGCAAAATACTTTGTGATCTCATCGTAGTGCTGGTATGGTAACATTCCAGATGCGTACACTTGATTAGGACGGTCTTCGATTGTACAGGACAAATGTGTAATCTTAGGATTGTAGAATTTTTCTGAATCCCGTTTGTATGGAGCCGCTGGTTCAATAAACAACATAAAAATACCTTTCAGTGACCTAGCAGGCGTGTTTAAGTTTATGTTCCACATTGGGTCGCTTTTGTCTTTGGGTATTAAACTATGTCTAATCACCCTGTCATAATAAATTGGTAGTCTTGACTGATACTGATTTTGTATGAGTCTGGCTAGTTCAGTGTGTGTGACAATTTCGTATTCCAAGGAAATGTTAGAGATCTTATATGTTGCACTAAGATCAGATGATTTAATAACTTTGGAGTAGTCATTGAAGGTTAGTTCAAAACTCAGATGGTCATTCAGTGCTCCTTGATAATAAGGCAGATGAGCTGTTAGGATTTCAAACTCAAGTGGAATGTAGAATCTGGATCCATATGTTTCGGCCATTATAACATCCATGGCTGTATTAGTTACTTTATCTCCGGCGTCGATTCGAAGTTTACCAACATTATCTGGCTGTATGCCTTGGTAAATACGGTCTTCTCGTTCTTCTCTTGTTAGCCAAAGGTCTTTGTAACAGTAGAATACATCTGAGTCATCAAGACTAAACACTTCCTGTCCTTCAAGTTTTACTTTAATAGTTCTAACAATTGCTCTGCCAAGATTGTTAACTAGTGTTCTGTTCACGTCTGTGTCTGATGATAGTTCAATATTAAAAGCAAGGCGTGCAGTGCCAGGAACAATAACGTCACTGGGTCCTAGGTTTGGAAACTTGACTGTAAGTGTTTGGTTCTGGTCTATGGTACTTGGATTGTTTGTGATGACTATTGTTTGTCGAATGCCCTTAACACCCAGGGGCTCACGTAGTTTTCTAAATGGGTCTAACTTTGATCCGTAAGACTGTGTCATTTTTATTATGCACAATAAAAAATAATAAATTAATAAAACAATGGCAGCGGGAGGATTTAATCATGAAGATTTTGAAATGGATGACATGAATGACTATGATACTGGTGCAACAGATATGACTGGAATGGTAACTATGTCTAGTATGTATCACGAACTGTTAAAAGACAAAGTAAACTCATTTTATGACAGTGTTGGTGTCCACCCAGATGTAATAGATCCTAATCAGTTTGAATATGATAAAGGACACTTATTTGTAAATACAGACAGAGGGAAAATAAATCTAACACATAAAAATAATCCTTCTAAGTTTAGAGCTTTAAGTACAATTAAAGGTGAAGTCGGTGGTAACTCTGGGTTGGCAAGATACCTTGGTATTGGAGGGTCTCCTGTCCCCCCAAGACTTGTTAGTGTGCTTCACGACACGCAAACAAAGTTGCCAACAGGGCATGATATTGAAATGGCACCAATAACAAGCCTACCAGAAATAGCAAACACAGTGATACAAGAAACCTCATTTACTGAAGGACAAATAAATGATGTTATGAAAACAATAGATGATCCACCTTTGTCAATGAGGGAGATTATGGGTTTGGATAAATCACTGCAGACAATAAGAGGTGAGATGGTAAATAATTTAGCCAAACTAGGAGAGCTTGATAAACACATAGAACGTGAAAAAGAGAAACTGGCTACCGCAGACACAGAAATGAAAGAAAGAATTCAACACAGATTAATTGATTTGCAGATAGAAAGATCAGGAAGGTTAGAAGCGATTAGTATTGGGAGACAAAAACTGAAAACCCAAGTTAACAGGATTAGAGAAACTATTAAAAAAAATACTTCACGAAGACACTACTCTGGCTGAGAGACTTAAAACACTTTTCAGAGAACAGGGTATCACAATTGCCAGTTTAATTACAGCTCTGGGGTTTATTATCAGTACAGTTGTGTTGGCTGTCTCCGGGGGTGGTTCTCCACCTCCAGCACCACCAACCCCAGTCCCCACAGATCCAAAAGACTTACAGTCGTGGGTAAAGAAACAACTGTCTCACATATCAGACTTGCTTAAGAAATTGGCTCTGAAAGCAGTAGACGCGTTGCCTGGCATTATAGGCACGGTTGTCAGTTGGTTGATTAGTACTGCAGCGAAGGCAGTAGGGTTTATGGCAGAGCATGTGTGGGTCTTTTTGGTTACAGTAGGAGGGTTGATGGTGGGTTATTTAATGAAACAGGTAAAGAAGTAATACCCCTAATCCAGTGAGACCTATTACCAATGCTGTTCTCTCTGACTCATGTGTGTCAAGGATTGGTGTTGGTGTTATCGTTATGGGTACCGGTGTCAAAGCTGGAGCTGTTACTGTCTGTACAGGTGATGATGTTACTGGTGCCATGGCCGGGGGTGTTACTGTCTGTAATGGTTTTAATGACTGTACATGTGTGGTTGTGGCCCCCAAGTTTACAGATTGATTGAGTCCTAATTTCTGACCAACACCTGCAACAACTATTTCATTATTATAATTTGTTATTGTCCCCATTTGGAGTTGAAGGTCTGATGGCAACATGTATAACCCAATACCAACTACAAAGTCAACTTTTGATCTAGCATATCTGAGAACGTCTTGGTAACGTTGTATGCTAGATGGGAGATCAACTGATGAATTTACTGAATCTTCAAGATTAGCGAGAAACTGTTTTTGTGAATCAAACTTTCCACTTCCATTCAAAATGTTTGATTTTGTTTGAGCTTGTGCTCCTAGAATACACCACACATATGTTCTGATAGACTCATTTATGCGTTCAACTCCTGCTTGAGTAAATCCGTCACTCTTATCTAAAATAAATGTGGTCCACGCATTAGTCTGCTTCTGTTCAATTGAGCCTAACCACACTTCAGATTTTGATGAGAATGAAGTGTAACCAGGGTAATAATCTTGAGGGTATTGTCTGTGACTCATAGCATAATACAATGTTCCCATGCCTTTGTGATCATCAAGTTTTTGTGTAAAGTCATACTTTGTACTGATGTTAAATTCATTACAGATCCGTTCAAATGCTTTCAAATCCATGGGATTGTTAAACTGATTAAAACTGGATTCAGTGGGCAGTGGGGTATGCAGTTCTGACAGTATTCTTCTAAGCTGGTAATACATGTGGAAACGATAGACAGACTTAATCAGTTTGTTTGGGTGATTCAAATGGTCTGTAAAAGAAACGCCACAGCCTGTAGTTGAGCATAGTATAGCAAAGTTAAGTTGGTTTTGAAACATCTGTAGTGGGCTTGAAGACCACTTTCATGCAGTAGAGTCATCTGTAATTGGAGGGTTTAGGTAATGCTCATAAGGATTTGGCACTTTCACTTGAAATAAATCTCCTTCAGACAAAGCTATATCAAGCTGATTTAGTTGAATTATTTTCTGGTCATAAGTAGGTGCAACATTATACTTGGCATCCACGTTAAATTGAAACGCGTTTACAATGGCAATTGTTGGTGATTTAAATTCCATTGTGCTTTTTTTTTTATGTGATAATAAAAATGTTTATAACCTTAACAAATCTTGACACGAGCAAACCAGTGTGGCTAACTAATGGAATCGATAATCGAGATGGTAACAAGGCTGTGGCTATCCATGAAATGTTTTATACAGTAAAGTGGTTTAATGTAACGGATGATGAAAATTATTCTGTAAGTGGAACTCTTGATGGTATTGAGAAGGGTGATACTTTACGAGCTGGGTATTATGACTTTTGTACTTTAGCTGAATGGCTTCAAAATGAATTTAAAATTAAAGCAACTTTAAACCCAGCTAATTTACTTGTTACAATTGAATTTCCAAAAAGTGGTCAGTTTTCTTTATCAATTAGTCTTTTATTATTACTTGGATTTTTAGGTAAAAAAATAACACATCTAGATGAAGATTGGTCACAATCAGTCGAACGTCTACTATCACCAAAAAAACCAAGAATAACTGGCAGATATCCTGTTCATTTGTCAGTACACACAGTGCTAAATGTTTATTTAAAAGAACTGAACACAACTGAGAATGTTCACAATGGAAAGCCTTCAACTTTGCTGAGATGCTTACCTACTGGAACTACCCCATATTGTGAAAGTGTGGTTGCTAGATTTCCTAATTTGCAGTTTAAAAAATTAGGTTCTAGTTTCTTTGAATCACTGTGTTTATCTGTAACTAATCAGGATGACAAACCAGTTCTTATGCATGATTTTAGTGTAGTGTTAGAAGTTAAATAATTTTAATTTTGTTTATAAAAATGAGTGGTCTTGGTCCGAAGCGAACAATCATACCAGTTGCGTGTCCAGTAACAGAGTTGAAAGATTTGGCTGATGTACAGGATTTTGAGAAGGAAGGGGATGTTGGAGAAATATATGGTTTTGAACTTGATTCAAATGGCATGTACAAGAGGAAAGTAATTGTTGACATAAAAGACCGTGAAAAACAGATTCCTAAACTTGGTCAGCTTCGTGATGTTACTGTACCTACTCCACCTGTAAATAATGCGCCTTACAACTTAATACATGTGGGTAGTAAGTGGGTTGTTTCACCTGTACCGGCACCACCACCCACAATTGACTGGGACATAAAGATTGAATTTATTAGTCCTTATGTATACACTGATGATGAAGGCGCCTTAGTGTTTAGGAAGGTTGTTAATTCTGGGCCGCTTATTGTAAGCCTTGTTCCAAGTTTTGCCCCAGACAACAATAGCAGAGAAAAACTGAAAGTTGAAAATTATGAGAGACGGAGATATCTTCTTACAACTAGAAAGGGTAGATCAGATACTTCTGTTGTGTTTATGCCAGCAAGCTTAGTCGTGGCTAGAGAAGTGACAATAGTATTTGAAATTATCATGAAATCTGTTGCTTCTGCAAAAGAGGCAAATATAGCACAAGGAATTAAACTTACATGGAATGAAACAGTAACAGAATCATCAAAGGTCTTTATTGCCATTACAAAAAATAATGATGTTATTAATGTTTCAAGCAGTATTCCCGCTGTCAAGGTGGTGGTTGACAAAGCAACTTTTGTTCGTCTAACTTACATAAACCTTGAACACATTGATCTTGTTGCATTTTATTATGCCAGCAAATTGTATACTTTTGAAGAGTTGCAAAATGTAATTGCTGATTAAAAAAATATTTGTCATAAAAAATGGTGAACTTGTATCCACAAATACCACCTGAGCAGCTTGAGCCTATTGAGCGTGATAAAACATTAAAGGCAGATTCATTCCGTTTAATGAATATTACAGAAGCGTTGAAGTATTTGGAAGAAGAACAAGCAAAATACTCGAGGTGTAAACGCCGTTACAATACGGTTTTCAATTCTGTACACAACACATCAATGGCCATGGGGGTGGTTTCAGCCGGATTATCTGTAGGAGGTATAACTCTGTTTGCAACGGGGGTGGGAAGTGTCGTAGGAATTGCTGTTGAAGCTGTTGGCCTTGCCACAAGCCTGGCATGCTTTGGTATGGAAGCCCTTAACAAAAAAATTTATACAAAGTTGCAAAAGCATGAAGCATTAAGTACGCTCGCAGCAGCTAAGCTGACGAGTATGAAACTTATTATTAGTAAATCTTTGGATTGATTGATTGATTGTACATTGCTTAACGTCCCGACAGCAACAAGGCTTTCTCAGGACGTGCCTGCACTGCTTGTGAAAAAAACAACTAAACAGAACATTGAATGTATGTCGCCAGCCGGTCAAATACATTAAATAAACCTAACACATGGGGCCTAAATAAAGCTAAGACCATTTAGCAACACACATCCAATATCAAGAGCTACAGGCAGCGCAGACAGTAGGGAGAGTTTTAAAAAGGCAAATACAGGTGAATGGACCTCGGGTAGACAGAAACACATGCCCCAGAATAGAGAGAAAAACTCACCCTGTGGGGCTGACCAGGGTGACCCTGGGAACTAAAAAGTACCTAACCCCACCCAAGTCCCCCAGGGCAGACCCGGGTGGGGTAGTAAATCTTTGGAAGATAATGAAATTGACGATAACGAATTTAAAAGAGTCCAGGATGATTTGGCCAACTATAAACAACAAAAGTCTGAAATACAGAATAAGATGCGTAGTCAGGCTGTAAATGTTGAAGAGCTAAAGAAATCTTTTTTAGAACAAGGAAAAAAGATAGGCGTAGAAGAAACTATGAAAAAAGTTCGAGAACTTAAAGTACCTAACCCCAACCAAGTCCCCCAGGGCAGACCCGGGTGGGGTAGTAAATCTTTGGAAGATAATGAAATTGACGATAACGAATTTAAAAGAGTCCAGGATGATTTGGCCAACTATAAACAACAAAAGTCTGAAATACAGAATAAGATGCGTAGTCAGGCTGTAAATGTTGAAGAGCTAAAGAAATCTTTTTTAGAACAAGGAAAAAAGATAGGCGTAGAAGAAACTATGAAAAAAGTTCGAGAACTTACAAGCAAGTAACGATAGGTTTTGTTAATCAATTATTTTTGTCATACACTTCGCAAAGAGATGTCATGCCTTTCACGTCTGCCCATCTAACACCATCTGCCCCACCACCAAACCACTATTGAGAAAAAAGTTTTTATATTGTCCTTGTAACTTGGAAATTCTGTCCAAGTAAGTTGTGACTTGGGTCCAAAAAGTTGTAAGTTCTTGTTTTAAGAGACTTATAAGAACTTGTTTTAAGTCACTTTAAAATCTTATGACAATTAACTTATAAGAACTTGAGGAGGTAACTTAAAAGCTACTTGTCAGTTGCAAGTAACTTATAGGTTACCTTATCATGTACTTGTAATTTTATTTTTTTCAGCCATAGGGTGTTTTGCTTTATAATAGAAGACATAATTAATCTCTAGAAGTGCATTGTTGTTAATATGAGACACAGTGTTTGATGTTTAGGCATGAAATCAGTTTTAAAAAAATCTTTCAAGCTGGCTTAGATGCCTCACTATCTCTATCTCTAAAATTTAAAAAAAAAGTACCAATTTTTCTTTCTCTGAAATTAATTGATTGATTGATTGATTGTACATTGCTTAACGTCCCGACAGCAACAAGGCTTTCTCAGGATGTGCCTGCACTGCTTGTGAAAAAATAAAAAAGAAACAGAATATTGAATGTATGTCGCCAGCCGGTCAAATACGTTAAATAAACCTAACACATGGGGCCTAAATAAAGCTAAGACCATTTAGCAACACACATCCAATATCAAGAGCTACAGGCAGTGCAGACAGTAGGGAGAGTTGTAAAAAGGCAAATACAGGTGAATGGACAAAGGGTAGACAGAAACACATGCCCCAGAATAGAGAGAAAAACCCACCCTGTGGGGCTGACCAGGGTGACCCTGGGAACTAAAAAATACCTAACCCCACCCAAGTCTCTCTGAAATTAAAAGTGAGGTGTTTAGGCATATCTGATAGCAAATGAAGCAATCAATATATATTTGTATCTGATTTATGATGCGCAACTTAACATTTCTGAGTGCCGACTAAGCGCTCACATATATTAAAAGTATTCACTTAGCTTTTGAGTTGTTTCTTTACTTTCAATGTCGTGTTATAGACTGTCAGTGTATACCGGTAGGAAGCGACTCACTGCTTTATGTATAGACAGACAAGAGACAGACTCAGATCATTGTTTCCCGAGATAAGCTTTCGACACAAACAAAGAGAGAAAGCACTGTTTTTTGGCGTCCAAGTCTTTGATTTCAACAGAGTAGATATAGTAAAAATAATAATAATAATAATAAGTTCAATAAAAAATCACTTACCTTTGAGCCAAGGTGGGGCTGTTTCGACTTAATTAGTCTCATCAGAAAGGTCAGAAACCTTTGACAGCCCATTGCTAAATGAAAAATTCCGTGGTCACCTAGTTTGTACCAAAGACCACATGTTCAAAATCCAAATGTGTGCTCTCGGATGTGGTTTGTGTGTGTCTGTGTGCTGAGCTGTCGGTACATTCTATTCCAGGAAAAACAGACGCACGGGGTACTCCCGGGACTGAGCACAAAATCTCATACCCCGTGCATGTGATTTCCTCTGACACATCACGCTAAATATATGATGTGATGTGTAAATTTGATGGTATGTACAAAAAAGCCGAGAGCAATGTAAGCCGCTTATATTTCAGTCTTCGTAAGCAACTTAACATTGTAGTGACTACAAGCCGAGCCAGCATCGAGCGCAGTCGGACTCTACAGTACATGCAATGAACGTGTGACTAAACAGACCATCAGCCTGCCGGACATCAAGTGAAGTCAACAAAATAGCAAAATGAAAGCCAAAATAGCAACCAACACTCTAATAGGGTGAACAAGATCATCAACTTTCAATGCAATGAAACAAAAATCCACATAAAAGTGGTCAGGCTTGGTCCGCTGACAAGAGTAGTGCCTGGCAAATAAAGCAAAAACTCACTCGAAATACACAAACGAAAATAAATGACAAAATCAAGACCAAACGTCAACTATTTTGTATATACAGCCGGCCGATAAAACAGGCCATTTCATCGGATAGTGTGCGATGTGATACACTTTATTACAAACTACTTTGATGTATCCATTGGTGTCACTTGTGGCTGCAGCTTTGTTCTCATTTCATTCATATATGCAACAACATTTTGAATTGCGGGGCTCTCTTCAATTTGTGTTATTTCTTCTTGGTGAGCTTTTACTTTTTTTTCAATCAGCTCTATAGAACTCTTTTGATGACGGATCTTTTGATCCAATCTACTGATATGAACTTTAATTTTCTCTATTTTGTTTTCAAGTTTGCTATGAAATACAAGCTCTTTTGCAAATGCTTCCTCATTATTTTCATCCTGGTACTTTATCAAAAAAGCTGTAGATGCTGCCATCTCATTTTCAATATCAGTTAACTCTCTTTTAAACTCCTGTTCTTTATATTTTAGGAGTTTCAATTCATTATAGAGCTGCCTACCTTTTTTAGTACAATCATTAAGCTGCTTACGAAGAGTCCTGGTTCGCGAAATCGCATTTACTCCAAATGGTTGTGTCATTGTTTGGTAACGCATTGCTGTGCGTTGGGTTATATTCAGAAAAGTTTTCAGCACAGATTGGTCAAATTCTTAGCCAATAAAATTAGGCTGATGCAATGTCCGGAAAAGCTGACGCAATGCTTGTTTGGGCCCGGTTGTTGTAAACATTTCTTAAAAACCAGTCACAACTCTTTCATTGGTGCATGTTGACTGGAGATAAAACAGGGCAGGAACGCGGAAGTTGTGGCTATTGACTGTGAACAGTTGCCGCAAGCCACGCTAGCGGGCCAATGCAGAGCAGAACTCGTGAGGGCTCCGAATTCTATGCATAAAATTAACGTGATGTGGGTCATAAGTTTTTTCATCGCTGGCGGTACTGACCTGCCCTGTCTCGTCATGATGACGCAGTTTGTTTGCGCATTTAGCCACCGACACGCAGTTTGTTTTTGCGTATTCACTATTTCTCAGGAACGCCAACAGTGACAACGGGAAATTAGAAATTCTGGACCGTAACGTAATTACGTACATAATTTACCCTGATTTATAACTATCGATACGGCATTATTGATTTAGGTGTCGCAGTGCTCACTAATATACTATTTTGTATGTGCAGAGAGAGAGAGAGAGAGAGAGACACACACACACACACTATTTGGGCATAGAAGACTATTGTTTACCATGGTGGTATAAACAGGAAGTATTCTCAGGAAGGCCAACTCTGACAGCATTGAGTGGTGGGTGGCGTGTACGGTAGTCACTATTTCTCGGGAAGATATTTTAACTAGCCTTTTGTTTCCAAGGGGTTGGGGGACCTGACTGGGCAGATAAAGCTGTTAAATGTATTTGGTCAAGTGTGTTTGTTTATTTACGGAAAGGATTAAATAAATCAATTGTTTCTTAAATGGGTGGGCTTGCTTAATTACCGTGTTAATTAGAATAAATCAATTGTTTGGGGGGTAAAATAGAGGTGTTGAATAAAATTCCTTAGCAGTTGTGTCAATCACTATGAGCCACGATAAGTTGTACTGGTTATGATGACAACAGAGTATTCGATAATGCTGCACTGATCATGGTCGCCATTTAAAAAAAAATTTGGTAATGGTGGGGAGGTGATGGGGGGTCAGTGGGTTTATTATTTAAAATGGCGGGATTTATCGATCGATGCGGCATTTATCGATTTGATTGGTTTTCAAATCTCATATTCTCATTCTCTGGGTGGGGGTAGGGGGAGGGGTGGCGTGGGAGGGAAGGAGGGGGTGGGGTGAGGGACCGAGTGGGGTGGTGAATGACTGGGTGTGGATGCGGAGAGCGAAAACAATAGAGAGGATATCAACCCATAAAGCCCTGACATGATACAAAAAGACGACGTAGATCGACCATGAGAGTTTAAGGGTGGTGTCGGAATAGCTTGGCGCCGGTAATGGTCGATCCTAAGTGCCATGTAGAGACAGGCGCGGGATGATCGTTGCGTCATTGCTCCTAACACGGGAAGTAGTAAATAGTGCCTACTACTACCCGTGTTAGAAGCAATGACGCAACGATTACCCCGCTCCTGTGTATGGAGACCTCAAAGGATATAATATCGTCCTCAGGATGTAATGAGTTTAAGATCTATGAGTTGGTCTGACATCAAATTAATTTAAAAACTGTTGTCACTGATGTAACGCTACGCCTACCGTTAGCTTAGTGTTCGCTGTTCATTTTGTTCGTCTGTTTTTGTATTCCCTTTTGCTGTCTACTAACAAAGAACCATTTTTTTGTTGTTGTTTGTTTTCGTGTTGAATAAACTGATTTGAGAACTGTTGTCATGCAACTGACTACCTATTGTTGACTTAGTGTTCAGTATTCATTTCGTTTTTTCTTATGTTTTGTGATCCCCTTTCTCTAACAAAGAACCATTCCTGTCCTTTGGCTTCGTTACGGAAGGGGTGCGAGACTAAATCAATGGTGTCATGGATTAATTTTGATGATGGCGTGATATACAATAGCTCATATGTTGAGAAACGTGTTCTCACTATTTGTGTCAATGTACAATGTTATCTCTACGGTTTTCTGTAGCCTGAACAGAAGAAGATTGATTGATTGATTGATTGTACATTGCTTAACGTCCCGACAGCAACAAGGCTTTCTCAGGACGTGCCTGCACTGCTTGTGAAAAAAAAAAACAACAGAACATTGAATGTATGTCGCCAGCCGGTCAAAGACATTAAATAAACCTAACACATGGGGCCTAAATAAAGCTAAGACCATTTAGCAACACACATCCAATATCAAGAGCTACAGGCAGTGCAGACAATAGGGAGAGTTTTAAAAAGGCAAATACAGGTGAATGGACAAAGGGTAGACAGAAACACATGCCCCAGAATAGAGAGAAAAACCCACCTTGTGGGGCTGACCAGGGTGACCCTGGGAACTAAAAAATACCTAACCCCACCCAAGTCCCCCAGGGCAGACCCGGGTGGGGTCGAACAGAAGAAGAAATCACGCTGTACTTTTATAGAGAAAGACATGAGTTATATAAGAGACCTGATCCATTCTTTTTTGAGAATGGAAATGATCGTCTTGTTCTATACCTGCGTATTTCTCTGTGGGCTGGCGATTGGGTGCCCGATAGGCGGGGGCAGGGGATCTAACTGTTTGTCTGTCCAGCGCTGCGATTCCCCTTGGTTTGTATACAATTCTGCCAGCGCTAGCCTCACCTATCTGGTTTGTGAGTATCTATAACTCGAGGCAAATTTGTATCGTTACATTGTTGTGTAATGTTCCGCTGTGCATCTGTGGAAAATCAGGGTATTTACCCGACCACATATAGTAGCGCACCTTCATGTTTGTGTATGTATGTTTCTCCTGCCTATTTCCTAAGTTCCGGAGAAAGACATGGGTTATATAAGAGACCTGATCCATTCTTTTTTGAGGATGGAAATGATCGTCTTGTTCTATACCTGCGTATTTCTCTGTGGGCTGGCGATTGGGTGCCTGATAGGCGGGGGCAGGGGATCTGTTTGTCTGTCCAGCACTGTGATTCCCCTTGGTTTGTATACAATTTTGCCAGCGCTAGCCTCACCTATCTGGTTTGTGAGTGTACTTTTATACGCATACGTTTCTCGACTTATGCCTGAGTAGTATTCATTCAAAACAGATACACATACACGCGCGCGTGCGCGCGCACACACACACACACACTGACATTCTGCCATGTATCAAAAGACAAAGTCAATATATCAAAGTAAAAAACGTGTTTAATGCAAACACTCGACTGTACCGCGATCCTGGCAAGAGATGAATAGCTATTGTCATGTTGCTAAGTGCAAAGTGTCATTTGAGTGACTGTAAGCTGTTTCGCATGTTTTCCAACTTAACCTTTTGGCTGTCGGAAGCGCTGCTTGTCGACGTGATTTCTGCAGCAGTATACAAACATAATGTCTTCCGTCTGTGCTTTAAAAAAAAAAATTAAAAAAAATAGTAAAAAATAAAAAAGGCAGAAATATTCTGATTTCATTTCAATTTTCGTTTAACCTCATTTTTTTTTTTTTTTTCGTTTTTAATTACACTGCATTCAGTTTGTTTCAGCCACGTACATTTTCACACCAGGTGGCCTGATGAATCATGAAATCAAAACCCGAAACATTATCTCTCTATTAACCCCTCCCCTGCCAATGTACGTACGCTGTACGTACATTCTTGTTCTGAAATCTTGGTTCATTAAACGACCAAAAGCAAACACCTTCCAAGAAACATGGCTACAAATTGGTCTCGGTAAGAAGCATAGATCCTCATGAACCCCGCAGTTGTGAGGGCTCATGAGGATCTATGTCTTTTGCAGTTGGATCGTGTGTGTTTTTTGTATGTGTGTGTGTTTTTTTTTTCTCGGCTATGAATGTGGTTAGTTAAATGCCTCCCTAAAAGTGAAGATGTAACGAATTTTGTTTTAATTTTCAAAAATAAGTTAGGAAACACTTCTTTAACCCTTTTCATCCTGATACACTACTGCTTGAAGTAGATTTGACTATGAGAGTTCGAGGGTGCTGCCAGAAGGTATTCTGGATCCACCCTTGAACTAAAATGGTTTATCTATATCCTAATCTGTAAAGTAGCCTTCAAATCAGTGACAATACGCAAATATTTGTAAAAATCAGCCTCAGGATGTAATGGGTTAACTCATTCGCGGCCAGCCGCATCCAGATGCGGCTGGCCGCAAACGAATTAAAAGCCTAGGCGCGGTACGCTACACATACACTGCATCATGAAACATATCCGCCAATCCAGACTACGTAGCTCATAGCAGCAAAGTCGGAAATCCGTTGTCAGTCCTTCCCTCTCAGAAGAAACTCAGGAAGACGAATAGACCGTGACAGCCCATGGGTAGTGCCTGGTTGTCTTGGAGCCTTCCGGGCGTCAAGACTGACAACCAGGCTTTACCCATGGTCTGTCACGGCCCATTCGTCTCCCGCGACCTGCGTGTGGCGCTCAGCAGAATTAATTTCCGCTAAACGTGAGACGTTCTGCGCTCGATTGTAAAAAAAAAAAAAATTAAAAAAAAATAAAAATTCAGATGTGTACCTGTAACAGTGTAAGAGCAATCGGCATCATGATTCATCGTAAGTACAGCAACGTTTCCAAAAGTACAAAAGATACAAATTGCAATATAAAAATAAAAATTTAAAATCGGCACAATGCAATGACCTATACAATCTGCCAGAAACCAAGCGCACACAACTCACAAGATATGGAAAACGAGTGATAGAGAGTTAGTTCCAAGTAAGCAACAGGGCCCTTCGTGCACCATACTACAATCAATCTGCGAAGGGCAAAGATTCTCGTGGGCCCCTGCAGTTGCAGAGACTTACGAGAATGTATACCTCTTGCTTGGCGAAACCCCCTAGTGAAGTAACGGTGGGTGGGTGGGGGGGGGGGGGGGGCGTCGGAGTAGGACTTGTTAACCCTTATCATTCGGAATACACCAGTGTGTGAAATAGTTGAAGTTTGACTAAAATAGTTCAAGGCCACGGTAGTGCAGGCGCCAAGCTATTCTGGCACCACCCTTGAACTAAAGCCATTGGTCTATATCCTTATCTGTAAGTACTATAATGTAGCTTACATATGTCAGTGCACAAATTTGAAGCTTTCAGCCTCAGTATGATATGGGTTAAAGCAATCTTGCACCATTACCATGAGCCAAAGTTTCTTTCCCTTGACACCTGCAGAACGGCGGAGTTCAAAGGGAGAAAATTACAACGCAATCAAAGGGAGACAATTTCAACGTACAGGAAGACTGAAGAGAAAGAGTGGGAATGGGAAAGTCAGTGGAGTGGAAGGCTGAACGTACGCGACATAAAAATAAAATTTCAGCTATGACAGATGGAGCAGGGAGTGGACAGCGCAGATAAACCAAAGCGGTCGTCTACTAACGAACAGATTTTTTAAAGGGCGTATAGATGATACTGAGAATAGCACTGGAGACCGAGGTTTTTAAACCTTTGCCTGAGTGACAGCGACCATGATAAGATTTTCAACCCTATGAGAATGAGATTCTCTGTAACACCAAACGCCAAAGTAAAAATCAATATTTCTTGTATCTACACACTTTTTTTGCTTGAATGAATCTGTCGCGAGTCGTTTGTCTGCACACACGCTAGGCACCTAATCCGAGGGAAAAATCTTAACTGCAGAATGTAATTGTAAATGAGCCAAGTTTTTACCAACAAGAGGCATAGTTCCTCATAAGCCCCTGCGTCTGCAGGGGTTTATGAGGATCTATGCCTCTTGCAAATGGAGGAGACTAGCTTTCTGAAGGCTTAGATTACGCCATTAAATCCCGAGGTCGATTCTTTTTCTTCAAATTTGTGAGCTGTCTTTTAAAGGCTACATTACAGTTCGGGAGACAGATCGACCATGATTTTTCAAGGGTGGTGCCAGGACAGCTTGGCGCCTCTGGGCACCAAGTGTTCTGGCACCACCCTTGAACTGCCACGGTCAAATTTGTCTTATGTTAGACTTCATCGGGATTTAAAGGGTCAAGTTCTCACGTGCACACTTGCATGCCATACACGCGCTCTGTGTATCTGACGACCATATGTATAAGCTCAGAACATGGGTGTCAAATGAGGCCAGTTTCCTAGCATCCAGAGGCATACATTTTCATAAGCCTACAGGGGCTTATGAGACCCTATGTCTCCTGCGAATATTGGCACTTTTGTATGTACATCATATACGCGCTCTACCGTCTGACGACCATGCATGATTTATAAGCTCGTGCCATCTCGCTTCGATCCAGCGGGCAAGGCACTGGCGCAGATGTCTAGATACTAGACTTGATCAAGTGGCGTAGGAAGGTTTCCTGAAGAGATGGAGCCCACTGTTTAAAACAAATATATATCAAGCGACAAGAAAAAATAGGGTAGGTATATCAAATATATATCAAGCGACAAGAAAAAATAGGGTAGGTATATCTATGCTTACTAAAGGGTGTCTTACTACACATCAGGTCAGTATTAAATGTCTTTGGCACGAACCTTCATTTAATTATTATGGGCCACTTAACTCGATATCCTCGATATCTTACACATTTCAGAAGTACCAGAAGGAGTGCAAAACTCATGAGCCGCAAGTAATCGGCGCGCCGCAACTCGTGCCACCCCCCACCCCCACCCCCCCCCTCCACCCCCCCCCCCCTCACTCCCTCCGCGCTTCTTGTGCGGGGAAGTCCAAGATAGGACGAATATAGAAACGGGCGGAAGCGAGGCCGTCTCGTTTAACCCCTTCAGTGCCAGTGGATGCAGATTGTGCTTCTGAAATCTATGTCAGCTCAAAACCAAACAGCCGTCAAAGGAACATGGAAACAGAGTGGTTTCACCATGAGGCGTAGATCCTCATGCGCTCCCGCAACCGCAGGGGCTCTCGAGGATCTACACCTTTTGCAGTTGGCTCGGTGTTTAATTCCTCTCGGCAGTAAAAGGGGTTAATACAGAAGAAGATAATCGGTAGTGCTATCAATCTATATGACGGTGGTTGCGCGCGCGAAACAATGCCGGCGTCTGCTGGACTTAACATAGACGCTATTTATGTGTACGCTTACTTTTCTTGAAATAAAACAAGCCATGTGTTATGTTCCCACCTCTGTTAATATCTTCCCAATGCGCAAATGGCTTGATATCTTCCTTCAAACCATCAAACAAAACGGGTGGCCGCATCAGGCCATGTGTACTTTTCTCACCACGCTCTCTTCATTAAAAAAAAGGTCTAAGTATACAATCAAAATATATACAGACGACAATCTATCTTTAGACCAGCTGTCTATTTTTCCTGGACTACTGTCGTTCGTTAGCTATATATGCCATGTCGGTCAGTTCAGTAGTTATAAAACATTCTCATGCTAGCGTCTGCAGAACAAACCGGATGCAGGTGGGACATGCAAGAGGAGGCATAGATCTTCATGAACCTCTGCAACTGCAGGGGTGCATGAAGATCTATGCCTCTTGCAGCTGGGTGTGTTTAAAGTGTAAAGAGGTCACATCGGTTCAACGCAGGTTAACCTGACAAGACAAGACAGGACATTTCAGGACAGGGCAAGCTGCAGTGTTGGCAAAAGAATGGCCAACTCTCTGTACCGGTATCACTTCCGGTATTGTCGACGCCATTTTACTCGGCTCTTAGCAGTTTAATTGAGGACTGAGGGATCATTCCGAGGCACTTTAACGTAATTTGCAGATAAAACTACGATCTGAATTAAAATCCCAAACTAACCGAGGCTGGTCAGTTTCCGGCTGGAACCAAGGACATGACAGTGGGCACACATTACGTCAGTACATTACATCAGTACAAGAGCAATGGCGAGTTTTTTGGCAAAACTATATGCTTGAAAATAGGTAATAGTTATTTACCCTTTGCGTGTCGGTAGCGGTTTCAGTCGCAATGATTCCTACCGGAATCCTCGCGACTAAAACCGCTACCGACAAGCAAAGGGTTAATCTAGACCAAAACTGTAACTGCTAAGCGTGTACTGAAACGCAAAAAAAAAATCCATACAAAGAAACACGCTTAGAAAGAACAGTTCACGCTTAGAAAGAACAGTTACAACATGATTGTGCTGTAATTTCCTTTCTAAGCGTGTTTTTTTCGTTCCTTCGGATTTTACTATTTTCTGAAGGAATAGTTAGTATTATCATATGCTTTTACATATTAATTCACTCATTTTCCCTAAAAGCTTCAGTCCTCACACCGTCGGAGACACGAAACGGAACATTTCGTCGAAATGTCCATTTCAGACATTTCTCCAACATTTCACCGTTTCACGAAATGCGAAACGGTACATTTCGAGCAATAGAACCTGTCTCTATTCGCGAAACATTTCGCCGAAACATTTCTGCCCGTTGCCCAAACAGCGTCGTCCGCTCGGTCACATGTTAATCTGACGTCATTCAAGCCGATCACTGAAGATGGCGTGAAGTCAGCTCTAATATGGCTAACGTAAAACGCGTCACGTGACGCACGATTCTGTAAGATTTAAGCGGGAGGATCATTTTCGAAATGGAATCTGTAAATAATCATCACTAAAGTACCACCAACATGATTTTAGGTCAGTTTTCGGAACCCCACTTTCATCGACTGTCGCTGTGCGAAGCGTACAAGATGGCGGCTATGAGACGGCTGCATCCTCGATTCACTTCAAACATCCCTGTTTACGCATTCAAAAGCTCTTAAGTTTATTTGATATGGTTTGGAATTCACTTTAATTGTGTAAGCGAAGGCACACATGTCTTATATGTTAAATTTTTAAGCGTCAGTAGTCAGAAATATGACCAGATATCCACCGATTCAACTGACCAGAGCATGTGTCTGTGAAGAGTTACCTCCCCTGTACCAATCGAAATGAATTTTCACCGCGTTTTTGCGTGTGCGGAGGAGGCATTTCGATGCTATGAAAATGTTTCGTTTCTTGTGTATTTCGTTTCTCCGTGTAGGGAAGCCTTAAGGAAACAAGAAAGGTGATGATTAAAAAAAAAAAAAAAAAAAAAAAAAAAAAAAAAAACATACCACAAGCCTGTAAAACTGATGCATACAAAATCACACAAACAAGCAACACGGGCGCTTAGGAAACGCAATTACAACACAGTACCTGAATATTGTGATGTAACCGTCTTTTCTGAGCGTGTTTTCAATGTTCTGAGATGAAAAAAATTGTAGTTGAGTTGTCTCATGTTACTTGTTAGTGAGAAAAGGAGACACACGATGGAGATTTCCTCTCGCGAATAATTCATATAAACGAAATTAACTTTTGAAGCGTGCAGAAAAATACTGACGCAGAATAATGTACACAGGTACTCTGAGCATAGGGGAGGTTTGAGCTTATCCCGTGTTTTGGTGCATTAGTTTATTTTGATTGAGCAAACAAAGGCTTGGCAGAAAAACAGCAGTGGGCACTTAGCTACCTACGGTGGACTTGGAATGTTAATCTGCTGACAAACGCACAGCCGTCTTTAATTAACCCCATCACTTCATGAACCCAAATGCAATTAGCATAAATCTTCATGAGGCCCCGCAGTTGCGGGGCCTCATGTAAATCTATGCTTCTTGCTGACCCAACTTTTGTATCCATGTTCCACGGATGGACGAGGTTCTTTGGCGTTGAGCTAACAAAGATAACGTCATAAACACAGTCTGCGATCATGGCAGGGAAGAGGTTAAATAGGTCAGCAGATAGTGTATGACGGCAAAAACAAAGTGGAAAGAAAATTTACTGGGCTGTGGAAAATGTACGAAACTAAGACGACAAAATATGCGTTACGCCTCCATTCTTCAAACTGGGCAACAGCGTATTTGATCCTACGCATGCTTCTCTTTGTCAGAATCATTTTGCCCTCCAATTTACTCGGTCTGTTCGAGAGGGGAAAAAAATTCAATTGATAAATCAGTTTCAACTTATTGAACTAAAAAAAAGTTTCCACGTGTTCGTTTCAAACAACAAAAAAGCCCTACGTTATACATTGTATAGAGTGACAGGCCTATAAAACTGACCTAACCCTTTTGGTGTCGGTAGCGGTTTTAGTCGCGATGATTCCGACAGGAATCATCGCGCGCCTAAAACCGCTACCGACACCCCGAAGGGTTAATTCCGAGATCAGACATTGGCACTGAGAGAGAGAGAGAGAGAGAGAGAGAGAGAGAGAGAGAGAGAGAGAGAGAGAGAGAGACAGAGAGAGAGAGAGAGAGAGAGACAGAGAGAGAGAGAGAGAGAGAGGGCAGGAAAGAAAGAAAGAGGGATTAAGATTTCAGGTTTAAAATTTCACTTCCATTCACATTATCCGCGTATAAAATAGCGGTGTGTTTCGAATGATTTAATGTCACCCCTGGAAACAATCACACAGATCGTGTATGGGCGACTGAGAGAGTTGTTAACGGGTGTGTAATAAAAAGGCAAAAATATCTTTATGGATCGTATACGCACATTTATACGTTCGACTTACATTCTTGTTAAGATCACTTTGCATTCTTCAATATGAACAAACAGTATGTGAGCAGATCGGAATTTGATTGATTAGTAAAAATCAAATCCAAAATTAAAGAAAATAAGATCACGTTAAAAATATGAAGCAAATCCAAGCAAAAAGTAAAACACTTTTTAGCCTTTATCATTCGGAATACACCAGTGTGTGAAATAGGTTTGACTAAAATAGTTCAAGGGTAGTGCCAGAATAGCTTGTCGCCTCTAGGCGCCAAGCTATTCTGGCACCACCCTTGAACTAAACCCTTTAGTCTATATCCTTATCTGTAAGTACTATAATGTAGCTTGCATATGGCAGTGTACAAATTGGAAGCTTTCAGCCTCAGTAAGATATGGGTTAGACATACAAGCGTATGACTACGACTGTGTGAAAATGCATCCGGTCATTTTAAATGCATACACTGTCAACGAAAAACAGAGGTCCAACTTTTAACCCTTTGCGTGAAGGCAGCGGTTTTAGTCACGATGATTTCGGCACTTCCCTTGACTTCACTTGAGCTATCATGGTCGATCCGTCTCCAACAGCTGACGCCGGGGATTAACCCATATAACCCCAAGGCCGCATATTTTGCAGGCGTCACTCACCAACTATGCACTGGTTACAGGAGATGGATCGACCATGATAACTCAAGGGTAGTGCCAGATCATCGTGGCGCCATGCTAATCTGGCACTACCCTTGAATTATCATGGTTGATCCATCTCCTGCTGTAGTACGATAGGGCTAAACGGGTTACAGAGTCAAACGTGCACCGATGTCTGTCATTGTCACTTTACGTATCATGTGTGTTGGTTTGTGATTACGCACCTCAGGCCCTGTTCCGTAAGGCCCCAAATCACAGACCAGCACACTTTTCCCCACAATCGGCCCGAAATGTGTGTAATCGTGCTGCATATGAACCCTTTTCATCCTGATACACCCACTGCTGGAAATAAATTTGACTATGATAGTTCATGGCTGGTGCCAGAATAGCTTGGCGCCTGGGGCGCCAAGCTATTCTACACCACTCTTGATCTATCTCCTAATCTGTAATTCATAGAACAAGGAAATTTTAGAAAAATCAGCCTCAGGATGAAATGGGTTATTGCCCTGGTGCACCAGTGGAAGGATCCTCGGAAGATGACAGCCTCCGCTCCACCACCCTCCGCAAATGACCCAACAACGCAGCCCTCGAGTTCCCCTCTTTCGGAGAAGGTCCCGGCCCGTTTGGTCTGCTTGCTGCATCGTCAGGCGGCCCGCACTGATTCTCTCCAGCTCTCTCTACTTTCGTCGGCGTTCCCCCTCTGGAACCGGTGGCGTTACCGAGATCAACGTTGGTAATAGCAGACCTGTTGCCTGTGATCTCCATCCCGATGTTGCCGTGATGTTGTGAGATAGTCCCGTCCGTTTGCTGCGGGCTTGGATTCGCGGGGAGATGGTCGTGGTGGTGGTGGTGTGAGTAGTGGTGGTGGTGGTGTGGGGAGCGGTGATCCCCGAGGCTGTGGTGGTGGTGATTGTCGTGCTGGTGATGGTAGTGGTGGTGGTGGTGGCATGAGGAATGGTGATGACTGCTTTTGTGGTGGTGGTGATACTGATGATGCGGCCACCATCCGATCTTGCTGCTGTGGTCCATCTGCTGCTGAAAATCGTCGTCTTGCTGCCTTGTGCAGACTTCTTCTCGACCATGCGGGTAGCTTTGGTGTTCTACCTCCCTGTCTGACGAACACTCGGATCTAAAACAATGTGAACCAGTGTCGTTATCTTTCATTATTTTGACACTAGCCTCACCACCACTGGACTGACACGACCCACGAACACTGATATCAGAGTCTGTCAAACATGCATGTCTGCGATCCCCACCACAAACCTGACCACTACGTTGTGCAGTTGAGCACCGTTCTTCAGACCAACCAGCATTGCGATGAACCCCACCACAAATCTGATTACAACGCTGTGCAGTCGAGTATTGTTCTTCGGCAGCTCCTACAGGAGCTGCCGGAAAACAATACTCGGCTGCACAGCGTACTGAAGAAGCCGCTGAACAAGCTACTGAACACACGACTTCGCAGCGTAGCTGTCCGCTCTGGAGAGCTTCCATTACACGGACATCCTCCATCTCGAGATGACCCTCATCAGGACAGGGGAGCAAACTCTTCTCGTAGCTAGTATAGGGTGTCAAAACGACAGGGGGTGTGGGCAGGGCAGGGTTGTAAGGATTGTGCTGCGCGGGGAGCAAAAGCACAGCGTTCACATAGTGAGGGAACCTGAGCGTCGTCACATTAGGAGAACAGCATGAGCGAGTTTGGCACGTACGATCCAGCCCATTGCAAGAGCAAGATGCGGTACCTTTCCAGTTAAATTTATCTGGGGATGCCATGGTCTTTGAGCTGTGTTGGAATGACGACGACGAAAATGGTGATGAGGATGGCATCTCGGCGAATACGGAGCTTTGTGATGAAGCTGCTGCCATACGTTGCGAGAAACAGTTACATGAATGTTCTGCACCTCTGAGATCAGACAGATGTGAAGCCGCTACCCTGCGTTCTTTGTCTACTAGCGTGTTACTTATGTGAGATTCACTGTACCCTGTGCCAGGCTGATGGAATGATGAAGTGGAATAGTCAGCTACCGGAGAGTATGCTAATTGTGAACTTTCACTGTCCGCGATGCGGTCAGCATCTGCACACCTATGGTCTGAAGTATCCGAATGATTTACTGGATGATAAGAGCACAATTCTTTCGAGGCTGCCTTGCACGATTGTGAATGCGACTGAAGGGTTCGTCTCGACACACCTACGGCAGAATTACAGCAAACATCGCAAGACACAGTACAACATGTATCGTTTGACGACTGCAGCAGCATGATGTCTATGTCGTCTATGGTGTTTTCCTTGTCGGAACCACTAATATCCAGATCGTCATCGGAGGAGTCGTCCGTAAGGAGAGCCACGTCACAAGAGTGCGCCGAGAAAGGGTCTGCAGAGTCTTCTAAACATTGTTCGTGATGTACAGACGCCACGGCAACTTTCTCATGACTCTCCTGGCGTTCCTCGCAAATTTCACGGTTTCTATCGCTCCCGTTTACTGGAATTCCAGACTCGCTAACTTCTGGAGTGTTGTTCTTCATCCCATAGTGGAGATGGGCCTCTTCAGGCGGAGCATCTCCACTATCGGCTGGAGCGTAGTCTGAAGCGACATCATTATCTACAGACATTTCTACGTCGCACGAGTCGCCGCTATCCATGGTCAGTGCCTCAGAGAACACGATTTCCACACCGGCCTGACTCGAGATGTGTTCTTGGTCAGAGTCAATCACAGTGACTTCCAAGTATTCCTCATCATTAGTCAAGTACTCCTCTGCCGTGACGTAACCATTCTGGGGCGTGACCGACAAAGACGACCGCCGTCCAGACCTCAAGTAAACGTCACCAACATCCTCCGACGTCAAGGAGCCGCTGGAGTGGGTGCGTCGGCGTGAGTAAGGGTTGGGGGAGTGCCGACGCGGGCTGCTGCGGGAGGGGGATCGACTCTTTCCTGGGCCGGTGTCGGAGTTTCGTCTAGGGCCCTGAGCCAGTCTGCAGATCTCTAGATCCGCGTCGCTCAAGTCACTAAAGCGGCGCCCGCCGTGCGAGTCACGGTAGAAGGAGAAGTTTGGATCGTCGTGGAGGAGGTCCGGGTTGTCCTGGTCCTCCGGGGGTGGCGAGATTGTAAACGCGGGTGGAGACCCCAAAGAACTCGAGTCCGGCGACGCCGGTGAGAACAGAGACTGATGCTCGGAGTCTGATCTGTCCTCGGAGGGCGGGGTCACGGCCAGTGCAGGAGGGGACCCCAAGGAACTGGATTCAGGGGACGCTGGGTGCATGCAGCCACCGCTAATGTTCACAGTGCCGGTGGCTGCATGTCCATGGGGGCTAAAGGGCTGCCGCTGGTCCAAGTCAGCCTGGGACAGAATCGTCTGGGGATCGTCCAGGATACCACCCACGTGGCGCTTATCCCGCGAGTTCTGCGGGAACGAACTGTCTGACGTCATGCTCGGAGTAAGCCACGATGACGCGACGGGTCATACAACTGGACAACTTACGTGAACGTCAGTAGAGAAGGCTTCCTTGCAGCTCCGTCCAAAGACCATGACAGCTCCCTTGCAAGATGTCTAGATCCTTTTGCACGGCTCTGGAGTCACGCTACCTCTAGGTGTTCTCTGCATACAGTGTCTGCAACAAGGCAAAACATAACATTATAATAAACTAGAATGCCCTTTAACTCATTCGAGGCGTGCCGCATCCGGATACGTGGCATGAAGCCGGCATCCGCATGATGCACGTCTCGAGAGTGTTAAAGTACCAATACGGGTAAATCTGAAGACACCTAATGAACCTTAACAGCAGTCTGGACACGCAGCAAAAGCACACTCGTAAACGCTCTTATTTATTCTGCATAGCCGTTAGGGTGTCAAACTATTTCTAGATGTTTCTCGTACTGAAAGGGTTGTATTTATAGAACGGAGTGGAATCATTGTCAGGTTACTTGATATAAAGACGGCGTGTGCTGAACTGGATTGTCCTCTGTCTAAATGAACCATAGCTAGACCTGTGTGCTGCGTTTCGTAACCATCTGTTATAGAAGTGTATCTTTGAACAGTTAGGCGGTAGTGGGCCTTTAAGGGCTCTGTCTATAATCAGCGTCACATATGCGCTGGTGCATGACTTTACGAACCTTTCGAAAAGTTCAGCCCTATATCACAAAGTTTCATTGTACAAAGTCAATCAAGAGAGAAAAACCCAAACCTCACTTTCCGATCAATTTGAGGCACAAGTGAAGCCCATGTGCTACAAATGGGCATAGATTCGCCAGAGCCCCAGCGACTGCAGGGATCTTTGTGCGGTTATGTTTCTGGCAAATGGAAGAACTGTGATGAAAATGTCACATAACACAGATATAACAAATTGATATGGGACCCAGTTTTTCTTCTTGTAATATCAGAAGTATGTTAAAAGCGAAGTAATTTGTATAGAAAAGTATGGTCAGAGCCTCTGAAAAGTGTTACCACATTATATCCGACTTTTCTTACATTCAACCTTGTTATAAGCGAAGTCGACTGTACAAGTGATGAATCAAACTGGCCAATTCATTCTTCACTCCCGTGATATCATAGTATAGCTGGCATTTGCTTAAGGCCAGTCAAAGTTTCAATCCAGACATAAAAAGCGAGTGTCAGACGTGTAAAATGCAAAGAAATTCCAAACAAAGGAAGAAACGCGCTTAGAAAGGACAAGTACAACACAATGTACTCAATTTTCGGGGTTAAACACGTTCTGAAAACAGACATACAGATAGAAACAGATTGCGTGTATTTATCTTTTCCAGTGAGCCAAGAAGTACGTCTTGCCCGACTGAAAAAGATAAGTACATGCGCTGATACACTACTGTTTGAAATTAATTTCACTATGATAGTTCAAGGGTGGTGCCAGAACAGCTTGGCGCCTCCGGCGCCAAGCTATTCTGGCACCACCCTTGAACTAAAGTGGCTGATCTATATCCTAATCTGTAATAGGACAAGAAGCAAATAAAAAGATTCAGCATCAGATGTAATAGGTTAAAACAAAAGTTTAAACAAATGAACTTGTCCTTCCCAACGTGCTTCTCTCTTTCTTGTGAATTTTTGTTCCAGACACAGTTTGGTCATGAGCTTCCAAAGTGAGGTTCATGACTAACCTCTGACATGCCAAAATTGACTCATGGTCCAACTGGCCGGCTTTCGAGGCCACACAAAAAAAGGCCCGCTTTCACGGCCCGGTACTTTTCAAGTGTACCAGCGGCCGGCATGCTTAGCATTGCTCGGAAGGTACAAGCCAATCAACCGCAGCTTGAATTCAAATTACTTCCTTGAATTTGTTACAGTACAATTACGGTCGTGCTCTGCGTCCACTTGACCACAAGGTCTTTTTTAAAGTACAGCAGTGTAGGATCAAAAAACGGTTACTAACATCACTATGCATTTTGTACATAATTCAAATTACAACAGAGCTTATTCTGAGCAAATACTTTTTTTGCAAGAAAAAAAATGGCTTTAAAAAACAGGTGCTGTCTCAAGTGAAGTCTATAAGGTCACAATGTGAATTTCTCACTTAACCCTTTTCATCCTGAAACACCCATTTCTTGAAATAGATTTGAAAAGGGTCATCAATCTCCAAATCTGTAATTAGTGTAATGTAGCCTTCATTATTAAAAAAAAATCAGCCTCTGGATGAAATGTATTAAGAACGCCATTTACAACCATCTAAATGATGGTCATTTATTACAGGTGATTTCTCATAAAGATACTCGCTCAAAGCAAGTTCTGCTGTAACATACTGAAATACAGCCGAGCACATAATGTAAGCAAAGACCTTTGGCATTACATTGTAAGAAACCATGAGCAAAGACGTCAATTTGGACACTTTTCGTTTTCAAGTCTTCTTCTTCTTCTTTTCGAACGCCGTCACACTTGGAGTTTGGCTCTCAAAATGAAATCTGTGGTCTTCTGTAGCGCCTCCACAGGCCCGTACAGTTTCTCTTGTAGAGTGGCGGGCTTCGGCCATATCTCCTCCCTCAGCGGCTGGTGGTTCCCACAGTCCTGGAGGATGTGCTCTGCGGTCTGCTCTGCTTCTCCACAAGGGCACAGGGGAGATGGCACGAGGTGGAAGCGTCTGTGCAGGTGGAAATTGAGTCGGTTGTGCCCGGTCCTCAGACGAAAGATGGTCACCTGCTCTTGTCTGGACAGCTGATGGTAACTGTCTAGGGGCCGTTGTGGTGGTCTGTACACAGACTTAATGATGGTCTTCATCTCTGTGAAGCTGACTCCATTTTCATCTTGTTCTTTCTCTGCGCCCACTTTTGCCATTCTGTCAGCTTCTTCATTGCCGTAGATGCCACAGTGTGAAGGGATCCACTGCAGCACCAGTCTGGTGCACTTGATGTTTTGCAGTGCCTCTTGTAGACGTGGCAGTTTGCTTGCTGTTGCTGCCTCAAGGACAGACATGGCATCAGTAAGGAAGACAATCTGGGCATCAGGGTCTGCAGTGCCACTAAGGGTGTTAGCTGCGCGGACTAGGGCTTCCACCTCAGCTCTGTAATTTGTGCAGTGAAGGCCTGTTGGTACTGCCTCTGCCTGCCATTTTCCGTTTGGGTACTGAATGTACACCCCAGCCCCTCCATCCTGAACTGCATCTGTGGCTGATCCATCGGTGTATGCCCGTATCCATGCTTCCTGGGGATACTTTTCTTCGAGCATGGCCATTGTCAGGGCTTTCTTGCTCACAGTGCTGTGCTCATCTCTGGTGGTGATGTAGGGTACCGTGGAAGAGATGGTGATGTTTTCTGGCTTACTTTCCCAAGGTGGAAGGTCGCTAGCAGGATTCAGAGCCTCTACCTGCGCAGGCAGCTTTGCCTGGTGTTTTCTCTGCAGTGCTCTCGTCTCCTTCACAAAGCTTGATCTTTTCAGTCTCCCTGAGGTTGGTTGTTTCATCCTAGCGTTCATAGGATGGTCTTTGGAAGACTTGACCTTTGTGGACTGTATCAAGGCTTTGCAATCTCTTCTCATGCGCAGGGGTGGGATGCTCGTTGTCTCTTCCATCTTTTCAATTGGTGTGGATCTCATTGCGCCGGTGATGATACGCAGTGCCTGGTTCTGAACTCTGTCAATGGTCTGCTGGTGTGACTGGGCTGCCGTCAACCATGCATTAGATCCGTACTCAAGGTGTGGTCTCACTGTGCCTTGATATACATTTTTGAGGATCTTTTCATTGGCTCCCCATTGTGTTCCAGCCAGTTTTCTCATGATGTTCAGCTTTCTTCTAGCTTTCGCTTCTGCATTCCAAATGTGCGGCTTCCACGTCAGCCTCTTGTCAAGGGTGACTCCCAGGTATGTCTGTTGGTCTTCATACCGCAGCGGGGTGTTGCCCAGTGTTAGGTTGCCAGCCTTTGCCTTGTTGGAGAGAGAGAAGAGTGTGGCTGATGATTTTTCTGTGTTGATGGTCACACACCAGTTGTTGGTCCAGTCTGTCAGCCTGTCCAGGGCTAGCTGCATCCTGTATGTAGCAGTTGTTGCATACTCTTCTGTGCACCAGAGTACCAGGTCGTCTGCATACAGGGCTGCGTGTACTCCTTTTGGTAGCTCTGGCACAAGGTCGTTGATGAAAAGTATGAACAGTGTCGGTGACAGGACTCCCCCCTGTGGCACCCCCTGACGCAACAGCACTTTTTGGCCACAGTACCCATCCACTGTCACACGGGCTCTGCGATTGTGCAGGTATGACTTGGTCCATCGGTACATATTCCCTTGGATGCCACTGCGAACAAGTTTCACAAGGAGACCATCCTTCCACACCTTGTCGAAAGCCTTCTGTAGGTCAATGAAGGCAGCTAATGTCACCTTCTGATCTTGAAAGGCATCTTCTATGACCTGTGCAAGGTGTGTTGTCTGGTCTTCTGTACTCTTGTAGCTTCTGAAGCCAGCTTGCTCTGGCACGATAATGCTCTCAGAGTCCAGGTACCACTGCAGGCGCTTGTTGATGATGCGCTCCATGGTCTTGCACACACAACTTGTCAGGCTGATGGGGCGATAACTCAGGGCTTTGGACTTATTCTTCCCTTTCTTCAAAATTGGGATCATCCTGGCTTCCTTCCAGCACTGGGGTACCTGTCCTCCTCTCCAGCTGTGGTTAAAGATGTCCAGTAGCTTCATTAAGGCAGTGTTGCCAAGGTGTTGTAACATCTCGTTTGAGATGCTGTCTGGACCTGGAGATTTTTTCTTCTTCAGCTGTTTGATGGCCATCTTCAGTTCTGGAAGGGTGATGTCCTTCTTCATTGCATCATGGATGTTCACATCTCTTGTTCTCTCTCTTTCTTCCTGTCTGATTTCTTTCGCAAGCATTCGTGGGACAGTGATGTCACTTTCTTTCGCATAGATCTGTGCAAACATGTTTGCAGCTTTCCTACCAGTCAGTGCTTTCCCTTCTTCTTCCAAGGTGATCTTCTGTTTCCTGGTGCCCTCATCGTTCAACGCCTTGGTCAGTCTCCACAACTTCGTGGTGTCCCTGTCCATGTTTAGTCTTGCAGTCTTCTCTCTCCAACTTCTTCTTGTGCACTCCAACTTCATCTTCAGATACTGGGCCTTACTGTGTTGTAGCTTGATGTTGTTTTCTTGGCTGGGGTTGGTTTCAGCGTCTTCTCTGGCCCTAGTGAGGTTGTCATGTGCTTTCTGAAGATCTGCGGTCCAGTATGGGGTGTAGTTTTTCCGGACCCCTCGAGGTATGGATTCCTTGGCTGCCTTACTGATAATGTCATTAAACTCTCTGACCACATTGTTGATGTTCCTTCCAGACACAGCGAGGTCTTGCATTAGCTCATTTGTTCGGATACTGAACAAGCGCCAGTCTGCCTTTCGGTAGTTCCATCTTGGCCGGTGTGGCGAGCTAGCTGGTGTGCATCCTTTTAGGGTTAGGAGGATAGGGCGGTGGTCACTTCCTCCTAGCTGTGGTCCTACTGTTCTGCTGAGGCACTTATGAACATCTTCAGTGCAAAGCGCCAGGTCCGGTGTAGTGGTGGTGTGCCAGCGGCGAGAGTAGAAGGTAGGTTGGTCCTCAGGGTCATTGGCAAGTATCAGGTGGTTTTCATCTTGCCACTCCTCAATGTCTTCTCCTCTCTTGTCCAGTGTGTCATATCCCCAACTCTGGGACTGGCTGTTGAAGTCACCAGTGATGAGGAATCCACTGTCCGGGACCTGGATAGTGTCTAGGGACAGCAACTTATCATTAGGGCAGTAGTAGTTGACAAGGTCAAGGGTGCTGTCACTGGTGGTTACCTTGACCTGGATGTATTCTGCCTCTTCCATGAATCTCCTGGTTTCGCTGGCATTCAGGTTGTTTCTAACTAGGGTCATAACCCCCCCTTTCTTCCTCCGTTGGCGATCACTTCGGAAGACCTGATATCCTCTGACCTTAAAGGGTTTCCCTTCTTGCAGGTGTGTCTCTTGTATACAGCAGATGTTTATGCTGTTTTCATGCAGAAAGTGCTCTAGTTCTGTTTTCTTGTTGGTAACCCCTTCGGCATTCCAGTGCATGATGTTCACATTGGCTTTTTCTTTGTCTCTGGTCTTGTTTTTTCGCTGGCCAGTCGCTCTACTTCCCAGTCCCCTGGCTCCTCGAGACAGTCGGGAAGGTCCTCCAGTCGCTGGGGGTGGGCTCTGAAGAGGCGCAGAGCCCGGTACTGCACCTGCCTGGTGAGACTCCACAGGGCGAGCACCATTCCTCTTGAATCCATCTCCAAGTGTCATATGGCTGTATATGCATGGTACTGTGGTTTATTAGAGTGCGCTGTGCAGCCCAGTACCTCCGTCTTCAGCACTCGGGGTTTCTGTCGGGGTTACCTCACCCTTAGCTCCTGGTCAAAAGGCCTTTCCTGGGAGCACAGGATGGTTTAGTTTTGGAGTATCCTTCTCCTAGATGGATTGCCGACCAAGGCTTATGGGTCCCATCTACTCAGGTTTTTCCTCGGAGTTTTCCTTCTCGAAGGAGATCTGCCAACCAAGGCTATCGAGCATCCCTGCCCGGATTTGTATAGGGTTTACTCCCCTAGCCTTTGCCTCTCCCAAGGCACCCACAAGGCAGTGGGGCTATTTACCCATAGCTGGGGATCTGGTTCATGGGCATCAGGGCTTGTCCACACATCGATGGGCCTGCATGCCGCATGTCTGGGGGCCAGATCTCCTCCGAGTCCTCTGTAGTTCAGCCCGAGTCCGTAAGGTGCTCGGTTACCATGAGTCACCACGAGGAGGCACTACATGAGGCTTGTTGTTGGAGAGGCTGTGTACTGGCAGGGAGAGACTGACATGTTCTGCTCCCCTTTTCGCAAAACTGCTAGCCAGCGGTGGGAGCTGAAAGCGAGAGCGACAAGCACAGACGCTACACTACCACACTAGACGCATCACAACAACCATTTGACCCACGTTTTCAAGTCATAGCTGCTAAAATTTCAAAAGACAAAACTGCTAAAAGGAACCGGCGGAAGATTCAAACTGTTACGCGTGTAAAGAGTTAAAAGTGCTGTTTCCTGGATCCAAAATAATATTGATTCGCCGCTGAAACTGGTTAGAACTCGGGTACCGATAGACCACCGACAGAAACTAGTCCACCCGGTGTTTGAGACACAGTCATGTGCCTTAAGCTGAAACAAAACTGATCCTCGGCTTGAGGAAAACGTAACAGCCAACACTGGTCAGCAAGAGGCATATAATTCATGAGCTCCTGCAGCTGCGGGAGGTCATGAAAATCTGTCTCTTGCAGATGACAGGACCAGGATGCTGGACAGAGATTGTTTCCTTCAGAAATCAAGAGGCAACTGAACCCTCCTCGGTCTGCTCTACAGTTGCTACTCAAATGAGCTGAGGCATAGATCTTCCACTGACCCTGCGAATGCAGGGGCTGTTGAAGATCTATGCCTCATGCAGGTGTTAAGTGACTGAAGCGGAGAAATGGGCTTTCATGTCCTGTACACCTGAGGAATGTGGTCAAATGAGGCAGCGGTGTCATGACTGATGTTATCACAGTCGCTTTGAAACTGAAGACTAGACCAACATTGACGACAACATGGTGTCGGGAAAATTTAACCCGTTAAACAGAACCCTGACGCGAAACAGAATGATCGACCGTACTAGTTCAAAGGTGGTGCTAGAATGTTTTTGCACGCACGCCCAAAAACTGAAACAAAAACAAAAATACACGCAACGCACGCACGCGCACACACGCTCTCTCTACACGCACACGCGCACACACACACACGCGCGCGCCGGCACGACAGGCGCGTCTTTTTTTCATTGTTTGGAAGCTTCCATCGGAATCTGTGGGGACAAAGAAGTTTTAGACAGGCAAAACTTTCCGTTCACATCTCTCCTTTTCACCCTGCTAAAAATATGTACGGATGTGCAACGGGTCCTACAACTTTTTATTACAGCCAGTTTCCGAGCGCCACGTCAGTGTGCCATGGTTTACGATTTAGCACATGCACTACCCATGCCCACGACCACCTCCGACAGACTGAGACGCAACAGACTTGACGAGAGCAAGAGGCATAGATCCTCGTGAGCTCCTGCAGCCTACGGGGGTTCATGAGGATCTAGGCCTCTTCCTGGCGAGTGGAGTCAGCAGCACTCTCACCAGAAACTAGCTAAAGGTGTCAAGTTATTGACAAAACGAAGAAAGCGTCGCGCAGGAACAGTACAAACAAGCTGGCTCCAATTGTTCTCAGCTGCTGCCAGGGAAAATGAATAACGATGCGCAGTTTCGTAACAGCAGTTTCTAATAAAAAATAAAAAAAAAGACAGCACAAAACAGTCGTGGGAATTTCGTAGCCTACATGTGTCGGTATTTATGGTTATCTGGGGGGTTTGGGGGGGGGGGGGGGAGCCACATGTGTACACCATCTAAGGCCGGACGTGGAGGTTGGGGTGGGGTGGTCACACATACAGTCAATATGGTAAATTTTACAAAGATGACCTTTCAGAGATCTTGCAAAGCAATATCTTCAGGTTTCTTACAGGGTTAGAGTAGTATATATATATATATATATATATATATATATATATATATATATATATATATATATATATATATATATATATATATATATATATATATATATATATATATATATATATATATAGTGTGTATATGATGTCAGTGTGAGTGCATGCGCGCGCGTGTGTTTGTGGGGTCTCCTGAAACATGTATCACTGATATATGGTTCTTAATAAAGTGCTCAGGTATGATAATTGGTCGTACATGTATGCCTTCCGGTCTGCAGTACAGGTGTTCTTATAACAAACAGACGCGTTGCACTGATGAAACTTATGTCAAACATGTCTGAGAAAACCCAGGTTTCGCTTGCCGACAGAAAATGAGAGGGAGCTGACAGTGTTGTTCGCTGCCTCTTGTTTACATACGTACACTAATCCTTTAGCCATACCGCCCCGTCCGCAATAGGCATAAATGCGCATGAGCCCCTGCAGTCGCAGGGGCTCATGAGCATCTATGCCTCTTGCTGGTATTCATGTTGGAAGGGGTTGGCCGCTTACAAATTTGCCGCATCTCTGATCCTGTGAGGGAGAACGGCCTCGAGATCAGTTTCTGCTGTTTACACGCTGGTGTACAGGGGTACTTAGTTCCCGTTTTATTAACTTGCTGAAACCATGAGGACCTCATGCATTTTGAGCAACACAGACGTTTGAGCGCAAGTTTTAGATCCTCGTGAAAACTGAGGTGATGGTGATGTGTTTCGATTCTCTCTTGGTAAGACGAAAGGGGTTTGTTGTTCAAGTAAATTGCCATCTTATAAAACTGGAGGAAAGGTATCAGGGGGGGGGGGTATTAGGGTGTGTGTGTCTGTGTGTGTGTGTGTGGGGGGGGGGGGGTATTTTACAATACCCAAGCATCATAATTAGACTAAAGTCAGGCTAGTACGGCTAGTCCTTTTACTGATCAAAAGAACGTTTTCAATAGGAGGTATTAACCAATTGAACCGTCAAACTTTAGAGGGGTTACGTAACGACTATGTACCAGTTGCACTGAGGAGCTGGCTCGACCATGATAATTCAAGGGCAGTGCCAGATTAGCTTGGCGCGCCTGATGGCGCCAAGCTAATCTGGCACTGCCCTTGAATTATCATGGCCGATCCATTTCCTGCTGTAGTGCGTCAGGGATAGAAGAGTTAATTACAATACGTGTCAACTTATTATTGCCTGGCAAGGGTCGCTTTAAGAAGTTGTGATTCGTGTCAAGATAAACGCTACATTTACCTGCAACCGAAGACGATGTGCCTGGGACTGAAGTTCCGACAACTGAACTGAGAATACGTCGCCAAGTTATGACTGACTGAGGCAGAGCGGACGCGGCCAAGCGCCACCCGCCTTACTTGACCACTACTTGAACGTTTGAAACTACAGTCAGATGTCTGATGATCGATGCGAATTAATCGACCATCTCTGTCGCACAGGTAGTAAGAACTAGCACATTAACCCAGCAGTTAACCCCAAGACCGCATTTCCCAAATTTGAGTAGTGTCACTCGGCAAAAATGTACCAGTTTCAAGAGATGGACCAACCATGATAATTCAAGGGTAGTGCCAGATTAGCTTGGCGCCTAATGGCGCCAAGCTAATCTGGCACTACCCTTGAATTATCATGGTTGGTGCATCACCTGCTGAGGGCTTCCGCGTCTAAATGGGTTAACCCGCTTTATCCCGACGCACCACAGCTGGTGATGGACCGACCCAGATTAGCTTGGCACTATCAAGCGCCGCCAAGCTGATCTGGCACTACCCTCCGGCTGTAGCTATATAGTCGTCTGGTAACACCTCCAAACTTTGGGAAATGCGGCCTTGTGGTTAAATGAGTTAATTTACCTACTCGTGGTACGCAGGCGGTAGATCAGTTTCGAAACGATCATCCTATGCCTTGTCCGAAACCACAAAGCGCCCACTGGGCACAGAGAAAGCGGCTCACCCTAGGTTCACTAAAAGAGGATAAGCGTGAGCGCATGTTTCAGGTCTGTGATTCTGGACCTTAGAATTCCAGGCCCAACGGGCCAAAATCGCAGGTCAGTACACATTCAGCCCCACTGATTGGATGAAATGAAGAGCAAATATCGATCCTTGCACAGATATGCCTTAGATTGAACTAGAAGTGTACTTGTAAACATAATCCACTCACTTCCCTCTCTCAATCTGACACAGAAGTGCCACAATTAATAATAATAATTATAATCATAAAGTGCAAACTCCCTGCAGGTTCTAAGCGCTGTACGGTGCTAATCAAATGACAAACTAAACACAAATTGATTTCAGGAAAGCATTTGATCGCGTCTGGCACGACGGACTCTGGCAAGTCATGAGATCGTTCAACATAGAGGAGGGACTGATCCAAATGATAGAAGCGCTTTACAAGAACGCCTGCAGTGCGGTTCTACTTAACAATCAGTCAGGCGAGTTCTTCAGGACGACGATCGGTGTCCGTCAAGGATGCCTGCTCTCTCCTGTCCTTTTCAACATATTCCTGGAGAAGATCATGCAGGAAACCCTCCACGACCACCATACTTCAATCTCTATTGGTGGCAGATCCCTGTGCAATCTTCGATTCACAGACGATATTGACCTCATGGCAGGCAGCAATAGTGAGCTCCAAAACCTGACAGACAAACTTTCAAGTAGCGCAGGGTCTTATGGCATGGAGATCAGTACGGATAAAAGCAAAGTGATGATCAACACCACAAGCAACAGCAGCAGCAACATTCACATGAACGGCCAGAAGCTAGAAGAGGTCAATAGCTTCAAGTACTTGGGAGCCACCCTGTCCAAAGACGGTAGTTGCGTAGCAGAGATCCGTATCAGGATAGGTACAGCAACATCCGCAATGGCCAGGCTGGACAGGATATGGCGAAGTAACTCCATCAGCTTCACCATCAAGTACAGGCTTTACAAGTCCCTCGTAGTGTCTATTCTACTCTACGGCTGTGAGACTTGGACACTGCTTGCAGACTCAGAAAAGAAAATCCAGGCCTTTGAGAACAAGTGCCTGAGGAAGTTGCTCCACATCTCGTACCGCGAGCACAAGACCAACGAATATGTACGGAGCATCGTCACTTCCCTGGTGGGCCCACATGAACCCCTTCTGGCAACCGTGAAACGGCGCAAGCTTGCTTGGTTTGGCCACGTGACCCGACACAACACCTTGTCCAAGACTATCCTCCAAGGCACTCTCGAAGGAAGTCGTCGGCGAGGTCGTCAGAGAAAGAGTTGGGTCGCAAACATAAAAGAATGGACCGAACTCGAGATGCCAGACTTGCTTGCCACCGCCCAAAATAGAACTCAGTGGAGAGCACTGTCTGTTGCTGCTGCCTTTCAGTCCCCCCAACGCCCAGTTCGGGCAAGGGACTGATGATGATGATGAAACACAAATCCAAGACAGTGGCAACACAAA
Organism: Semisulcospira habei; assembly: GCA_036245525.1. NCBI lineage: Eukaryota > Metazoa > Mollusca > Gastropoda > Semisulcospiridae > Semisulcospira > Semisulcospira habei. The sequence continues at coordinate 137,840,610 of BTPG01000005.1, read as the reverse complement.
ATACAAATATGACAATACAAATATTGCATCTGTCAAATCTGAGTCAACTTGTTACTGACATATTTAACTCCTTTCGTGGAGATACACAATTGCAAGAAATAAATCTGACGATGATAGTTCAAGGGTGGTGCCAGAATAGCTTGGTGCCTCAGTGAGGCACCATGCTATTCTGGCACCACCCTTGAGCTAAAATGGTTGATCTATTTTTTCATTTGTAATGTAGCCTTCATAGGACAATAAGCATTTAAACAAAAAAAAAACAACAACAACAAAAAAAAACAACAACAACAAAACTCAGCCTCTGGATTAACGGTTAACACTCGAGACTTGTATTCAAATATATGCAAATTCATGTCGAAATCTGTGTTCATTCAACGACGAATAGCCACAACCGTCCCGAAAGAAACACAGGCAGAAATTGGTCTGAGCGGCAACAAACGACGGTAGATCCTCATGGGCCCGCTGTCGCAGGAGCCCATCATGAGGATCTATATATCTCGTGCAACTGGATTGTGTTCACTTTGTACAGGCACCTTACAAGTCCCTCATTCAACCCCTACAATCCACAAAGGTACTGAACGACTAGGCTACTATGTGACTCGCGTGGTCGATCGGAACCATTTGCATCCTCAGTTTGAGGCGGTTATCTGGATTTAACGAGTGTGACTATTACAGCTGTGTTAATTAATTATCACCTGCACAAATACTATCCAAAATGAGGCCACACTTACGTATAGCATAACGAACCGGCTGACATTGATATGATTATACACTACTGACACGCGTATCATACTATCTGCTCTATGACTTTCGACCCTGCGAATCAGCAGGCCCTCAGCCGGGTCCAAAAACTTGATCAAATACATGGTGTATGTGTATAATGTCATCCAACGGATTCGGAACTAACATGGGTACTTACAGGGTCAGAAACCCAGTGATTTCTTCCAGCAGGTTCTGGCAAACGGATCGTCTCGCTGGAGACTTTGCGTTACTGTGGTGGTAGTTAACTGCCACACCGAATGTAGGCCCGAAGTCACAACAACCTGAGCCACACGGAATTCAGTAGGTTACACGTGACACGATTTCCGGGTCAGTCATGCTCAGTGCTCCAGTAATAATTAGACGTAAGTGCTCAGTGCTCCAGTACTAAGCCATAACTAAGTCACTATGATCTGAACGTCATTGGGTTTACTGACATGTATTTTCAGTTTCGAAGTGGCAGCAAAATGCTATAAATCATTCGGCTATGCCGCCACCAAGTCTGTCAGTACTACATGCGTACATGTACTTAATTGTGTGTTCACAGCAGTCAATAAACACGCGTATCTGTGTTGCCTGTACTTTGCTCTGCTGAAAAGCGGCATGCAGCCTGCGAACACACCGCACTCGTATACGCGCACTACATGTCAGTGAATTCACAACAAACATTGCTAGACAACCACAGACACGCTCACTTTACCGTCTGCGTCTGCACTCAGTCTGTCAACACAACACGCGTGACTGCCAACTTCCTCAGCAAAGCACACAGCATGTGAACTCGTAAGCATACTATCTTTTGACAGAAAACATCGGTGCAGATACGCACTCTGATCAGCCTCGAGTTACTTGAAAAGCACAAACTAGCACTGAGGTAACGTCAGACACTGTTAGCAAACACACTGAGTGACACGACAGCATCTACTGCACATTACTGACATAACAACAGCCACTGACTGACATACACGCAGCTAGCGAAGTTCGACGGCCTGACAGCACAGGAGTGCCACAAACATGAAAAGCCCGAGGCTGGCTAACGTGTTCTATGCTCAGTGCACACAGGTTTGAAGCGAGTGCCTTGCCCGCATACTCACTACACCATGCCAGTGGTCCGATAAATCGTTCAGTTCCCTACAAGAGGTCCTACAACGCCATAGAAAAGCAAAACCCTGATACCGCAGCACGTGAATCGAGTCACAGAACGACCTCACTGAGGTTTCACTGAAAGGTGAACGGCAGGAGGCATAGATTCTCAGGAGCTCATGCGGCATGGCCGCATGGGCTTCGGAGAATCTATGCCTGTTGCTAACGAGGGCTAATGAGAGCTGCACGAGAACGTTATCACTAACTTCAACCATTATTATCTTCGTAACTTACGAATGACGATGCGTCTACTTACGAATGACGATGCGTCTTTAAACGAGAGTAGTTAATATTGCTTCCTGAGTTTTAGAACCATTCATAAAATGCTGTAATGTATTACACAAACTTCGGTACAAACAATTTGAAAGCATCTTTTTTTACTTACCTATGTCAACCCCGCCTCAAAGCGTACACGAAAAAGCACAATTTCACTTCTGCGAAACAGGTTTCCAGTTCTGCGTGGCGGGAAATCGTCAATTCGGAACTGAGATTGCATGAGCCAGCATCGATTGGAAATCAACCCAGTTGTTTTATTGTGTAGTCTGACACTAGTGCAGAAACGCTATAACTATTTGCACTCTTGCCACTTTCCCTACACGGTCTCAGTTTTCACAACCTGAAACTGCTCCCTGCCATCTCACATTCATGTTAGTCCTCAGTGTTTACCATCCAGCTATTGCGGGCGCTTTGCATCTTTATCCACCGCACAGTCGTAACACACGTCTGCGTTGCAGGCTTGTTTAGCCAGTGACAGTGTGTGCGTGTGTTCAAACGGCCGCAGATTAGCTGGTAAGGCATTGAGCTCTCGTAAAAACTGCGATCAACTATGGCTGGAAGTAAGGAATACCGGGAATAATCGCGACTGATTACCTGCTAAGCTCGCGATGCATTGAGCTACAGCGCTAAGTGTGATCAACTAAACCACGATTGCATGCTTAGCTCGCGACGCATGGTCTCACTAGACGAACTGCGATCAACGTAGGCAACGCGTATGTAAGACCTTACATTAGCTCTGGGCGCATTCCTCAACTGTACAAACTGCGATCAACTCAAAAGTCACGTTTCTGTTTACAGTAACTTAAAAGTCTGCCGCCAGGTCTAGTCCGTTTGTTCACAAGAGGCACAGATTCTCATTAACCCCTGCGGGCGCTGGCCGGGGTGCATGCGAATCTGTGCCTCTTTATCTGTGATAACATGCCTTTATTAGTCTCCTTTAAACTATTACGTGCCAGGGTGTTTCAAGTTTTTTACTGCAGCCGTGTCAGTAAGTGACCAATGGTACCAAAGGCGTTGCTGTGACCGTAAGTTGTGTGACGCCGTTTTCGCCGGCCGGGTTTGCGTGGCGGGGTCGAGCACACTGGGCATGGCGGGAAAGTCAGTAAGGCCAGTCACGGTGGTTTCGGAGGCCGGGTGGGGCAATTGGAGGAGGAGGGGGGGGGGGGGGGGGGGCGAAGCGGAGAGAGAGAGACTGAGAGCCGGCCGATCGGAACTTGAATCCGTCGGTTCAGCAGTGTTATTCAGGGGCGGGGTGTGGTGTGTATCACTATGATGTGTGTGTTTGTGTGTGTGTGTGTGTGTGGGGGGGGGGGGTGCAAGGATTCCGCCCCCCCTCCACCGCCGCCTCCCCTTAGTTGCTTGATATTTGGCGAGTGGTGAGAACTGAATCTTGACACACACGCGCCATTTCCCCCTCCCCCCCCCCTCCCCCTTCCCTCGCTCTGTTTCATTTCATAGTTTCGGCCACTGGATAACGGTCTACGGCGTCGGGGAGGTCTTTGTGTCAGGTCAGTTGAGTCAAAAGTCTGCCCAAACCGGCAAAAAGTTGCACCCCAACCCCCACCCCCCTGCCGACCCCCGAGGTAACTGATCCGCGACAGTTTGTACAAGGCATGGCTATTAACTTATCAGACGGTTTTCTAAGTCCTTGTCTTGTAACTTATTATTTGTTTTACATCAGTGGTCGCTCAGTATAGGATTTCAGACGGGGAGCCGGCGGGACCGGCCTCGGGGAATGTCAAGTTAACGGCCGCAAAACGGCTGGCCTGGTAGTGGTGGTGGTGGTGGGGGGGGGGGGGGAGGGGGGAGGGATTTATTGATTATATTATTGTCAGCTTCACCAGAATGACAAACTGAGGTCAGTGGTATGGCAGACGGCGGTTCAGTAGTACAGCGGCCGGTCCACAGAACAGAGGCTAGAGATTAAGGTGGGCCGTATCAAGCCCGCTTGTAGTCAAGGTAGGCCGGCAGTGGGATCGTAGTATATAAAAAGGTTTACCAAATTATTGGTTATAATATATATATATATATAGGTCCCCGATCACTATGTGCAAAGGGGACATAACTAGGAATAACTGAACTGAACTGGTTATAATAATGATCACGACTTGCCCCGCCGTTGACACACGGGCCAGTTTAACCGACCCATTCAACTTCGATCTGTCTCAGACCCCAAACCCCCTACTGACCGCCCTCCCATCATTCAGCTCCACACCCCCTTCATGTCCCCCGGATCCTCTCTTTCTCTTCCCCCCTCCCCCCTAAAAAAAAATTATAAAATAAAATAAATAAATAATAATAATAAAATAATAAATAAATAAATAAAATAATAAATAAATAATAAATAAATAAAATAAACAAATAAAATTAAAATAAAAAACAATAAAATAAATTGAAAAAAAATACTAAAAATAAGCAGCCTTAATAAGTTGGCAACAAGTGCAATTCAATCGCCTGGGTTCTATACACGGCACTTACTCGTCAAGGTGTAACCAGCAATCGATTTCATGTAGCGTGAATTAGTCGGGCAGCCCGGAATGATCGATGGATTCATGCACATCTGTCAGCTAAAACCAGACGTTCGTGAAAGTTTGTGCAAACCCGAGTCTCCGTTTGTTTGTTTGTTTGCTTGTTTGCTTTTACAAACGCGTACTATACCTGGAGAGAAAGAAAATGAGACGCTAAGCTAATCCGGCGTTACACTTGAACTATCATGTGGGCTAAACCGAGATGGTTAGTCAACCCACAACGTCAGGTTCCAACACGGATACCTGATACAGTCTAGCAAAATCTAACTTGGACCCTTGAATCGTCCTGGTCGATCCGACATCTGATCTCTCTGAACTCCTTCAAAGTACTGCCTGAAAAAATGCGACCACGGCGCCATCCAACTGAAAGAGGCAAAAGACCTCATGAGCCTCTGCATCTGCGGAGGCTCATAAGGTTCTTTGCGTCTCGGCTGACCTTGTTCATACCCGTGTTCTGCCTTGGACTGATGGAATTTTACGGTGTTGAATTTGCCGTAGTTTCAAAAGCAGTGAAAGGGTTAAGCATAATAATGATTCTTGTCTTCTTTCAGTCTCTTTACACTTTTTCTAATTCTATCTGTCTATCTATATCCCGTAGTCTTGCCGACCGTTGGGGCACCACTGATGACTTGGCAACCTGCTCCCTCCATTCCTCGCTCTGTTCTCTGCCATTCTCAGCGTATCTCCCAGCTTCAGTCCTGTCCACTCTGAGATATTGTCCTCCCATCTTTTCCTCTGTCTTCCTCTCCTTCGTCATCCTTGCACAGTGCCTTGCAGGATTGTTTTGGCAAACCCTGCTGAACACGTCTAGCAACGCACTCCTTGCCTAGAGATCGTCTTTTTGGCGCCAAAGAGGCGCGCGCGCGCGCGCGCGTCTGTGTGTCCGGTGTGTGTGTGTGTGTGTGTGTGTGTGTGTGTGTGTGTGTGTGTGTGTGTGTGTGTGTGTGTGTGTGTGTGTGTGCACTGTGTGTGAGTGACAGCGACTAGAGCCCGCGTTTGAGGATGGACAAGCTTGAAATTGTATGATATTGTCACTAAAAGAATAATCTCGGGGAGTATTTTTTAAATGTTTTGATTAATATGCTCGGCATTGGCGAGAGAATGGCCGTTTCATAAAGACTGGTTGATCTAAACTGGAGTCCGTAATCTTTCTTATTTTTACTAGATATTTTGCATGTAGCTAGATAAAAGGCAGATATTGAATGAGTTCGTTAACCAGCATCAGTTGTGTCTTTAGAACTTTTTGATTGATAATTAAATATTTTTGAAAAAAATATATTTTCACGTTTTGGGGATTAATTTCAAGAATTATATGGGTTAATCTTAAAAACAATTGAATCTTTTTTACGAAAAAAAAACCCCAAGAAACCAAAAACAACAACAATCTTTTCATCAGTAATTGCATGATTTTTTATATTTCGTATTTACATAAGCCTACAGTTTGTCTCGGCTGTCGGGTACAATTAGGTGAATTGTGACCTGTATGCCCTAGGTGTGAAAATCATACAATTTTCTGCATCCAGTCATTTGTAAAACAGCTGACTTTAATTTTTCTTTTACGAAAATAAGCTATCTTCTCATTAATACCCGCATGGTTTTCATAAATAGTGTTTGCATAAGTCTGCTATTTGTCCCGGCCCTTGGGTAGGATTAGGTCAAGCTTTAAACGTGAAAATCAGCAAGAAAATTGCAAAGTTGATTCTCTGATACGTCGAATGTTAGTACTGCGATGAATGACGTATAACATTGAGCGTCACTATGAACACGGCGTCGTGGGACTAATGATGCTATGACGCGAAGCTTGAAGTGACGTCATTTCGCTGCTCGTGCTATTATTCTTCTCAGTTCAGAATAGCTATGCTACGCCGGGCCAGACCACAGGCTTACGAATGGCGGGAATCGTCGTGTGTCCGTCTTTATTTATGTGTGCCACAGTGTGTATATCAGAGGGTGGGTTAGAGTAGAAGGAGATGGATTCCTGTAGCTACACGAGCCCACAGAGCGTACTAATGGCGGGAAGCGCCGTGTGTCCGTCTTTATGTGTGTGCGCCGACGTGTGTGTTGATCAGAGGCTGGCTTAGAGGGGGAAATAGATCAGCATTATAAGCCTAAAAATATGAACAACTCTGAATGTTCCTAAAAGATAAACGCATCTGAGCTCCAAACAGTACGGTAGACTTTGGGATGAAATCCTCTGTCTTGTTATTTCTTACATCTTTCGTCATTCCTGCAAGGGGTTCATCAGGGGAGGATGACGTCCTCGCCTAGAGCGGGCGAACATTTGAGAAATAAAGCCGCAACTCCAGAACAACTTGGCCCTAATGGATTCTTTCTTCGTAGAATTCTTCGATTTCATCGTCGCTTGAATCTTTCACTTCAGTTTAGGAGCGTGTGGTGCCAGCATTCCTGGACGTGTTTTATTTGATGTATGCTTTAACTCTGTCGAAGAAAAGTGAATGCGATCCAACTGCAAGAGACACAGATCCTCATGAGCCCCAGCGATTGTGGGACACATGAGGATCTATGTCTCTTGCTTAGAGACCAGTTTATAGGCATTTTCCTTGGATGGTTGAGAATTTCGCTCTTTGCATGAACAAAGATTTCAGAAACAAAGTAATTTATGCGTCCAGTGGCAGAGAAGGGGGTTAACCCTTTCAGCCGTGACGCACTACAGCAGGAGATGGGTCGACCATGATAATTCAAGGGTAATGCCAGATTAGCTTGGCGCCTTCAGGGTCGATCCATCTCCTGCAACAGGTGCATAGTCATTAGATGACGCCTCCAAAATTTGGGAAATACGGCTGTCGGGCTGAATGCGTTAACATGATCTATTCACGTTATATCTGGCTTTCAGGGTGGAGAGCCCCTGTACAAAAGGCGGCACAGACAAACGCCCTGCATTTGCAAAAGGCATGGATCCTCATGAGTCCCCGCTAGGTGCAGGGGTTCACGAGAATCTTTGTCTCTTGCTGGCTCGAGTTACCCTTGTGTTAACTCATTGTGCCCAGGGTACATTTTGTAGTTATCCTCTGAGAACGGACTGCATTACAGTTTGGGAGACACTAGATCGACCATGATAGTTCAAGGGTGGTGGCAGAATAGCTTGGCGCCTATAGTCGCTAAGCCATTCTGCGCACCACCCGGCTTGAACTATCAAGGTCGAGTCATATCTTGATGTGGTGTGTCGCGGGGAGAATGAGTTAATAACTGTTATGCTTATGCAGAACGCATACCCACCGCGTGTATTGCGCTTACTAGTTTACGTGTTGCTGGAGCCGATGGGACCGTGTTACAGCGCTGGTTGACACTGGAAACAAAAGGCTGTTACTCTGCCATTCCCCACGGAAATTCGATTCTCTTAACACGTATTCTGAGTGGGTTTCCATGACCGAAATAATCCTTTGTTTCCTTCTCTTGAACTACAGGAAGAGAGAGGCAGTAAACAAAGAATTAAAACTGATAATCATGTAAGGAGGTGGGGGGGGGGGGGGGGGGGGGGAGAGAGACCCCGATTCAGTAGTTTTAAGGAACGAAGATACACTGAGTGGGAAAAGGAACAAAATTCGTTCATTCTCACACCTGCCATGTTCAATGTCTGTATAACTAGTATAAGTTGGACAATTATGTGTGTGCTGGGTTTTGCTTTGCAATCTAACGGCCGCCCCAGGCTGCACACCTGAATCTGTAGGGTTTTTTTTAGGTTGTATGGTTCAGAATCACAGACCAGCACACATTATGAGGTCAGAGGCGATGAAGGGGAAAAATGAATATAAATATTCATTGACTCGCCTGTAAAACGACATTTTATTGCGATTTAATGCATCTACCCCGACGGCCGCATTTCCTATACAAATTTTGGAGGCGTCACCTAACAACTATGCACCATTTGCAGGAGATGGATCGAACATGATAATTCAAGGGTAGTGCCAGATTAGCTTCGCGCCTCATGGCGCCAAGCTAATCTGGCACTATTCTTGAATTATCATGATCGATCAATCTGCTGCTCAGTGTAGTGCGACCGGCTCCGTCAGCGAATGTCTTCCTAGTTTCAAGAGGCCTAGATCTCTAAGGTGCACGAGTACACATGCAGGAAGTCCCCGGCGCGAGGATAGTCCACGCCGCCGGCCTTCCGGCAGAACTGCTGCTCTATGACATCAGTCAGCGTCCCTATGGGGGAGATCATGTGCACGGGTGTTCAGCCTCAGTTTCAATGATTTGAATTGCTAATATTTTTAATGTCCTACTGAGAACATTGCGATGAAAGATACGAGTGAATAGACAGACAGAAGCCGAAGTTGTCTGTCAGACAAGTCCCGGCTCAGGGCTGTGACGACGCGGAAAGAGTGATGGCCCTGTTTAAACAGGATGGTATAACTTGGCTTCACCGGTGACACTCCGCACATGAATGTGTGTGCCCAGCATTAATTGTGTGCCGTTTTAGCGATTTTTCGGGCAGTGGAAAAGTAGTGAAAGCTCCAATTACTTCCTTCTCTCGCTAAGCGCCACCCCCACACCCCGGTCCCTCCCTCCGCCAAACTCATATCCCTACCCTATGCCGGCTCTACTACCCGGCCCAGTTTTCGTTTAACCCTTATCATTAGGAATACACCAGTGTGTGAAATAAGTTTGACTAAAGTAGTTCAAGAGTAGTGCCAGAATAGCTTGGTGCCTCTAGGCGCCAAGCTGGCACCACCCTTGAACTCAAAAGCCATTGTCTATATCCTTATCTGTAAGTACTATAATGTAGCTCATTGCATATGGCAGTGTACAAATTTGATGCTTTTAGCCTGCCTCAGTATGATATGGGTTAATAATTCCACAGTTTCTTGAAGCAACGATTTCTTCTCTTGTCTTTCCATGTCCTGGTTAGATGTCAGTCCCCAAGAAAGAAGGCGAACCCCCCCCCCCCTCCTCAGTCCACGAGCAAATGATCCGCTCCTGATAAGTGAAGGGTCGGTACCTAGCTGACGCGGTACTTTTATTCTGAATTTACAATGTTTTCCAAGCACGTGATCTGCGTCCACTGGGAGTGACTGAAGTCAGGGTTAACCCGCACAATCAAGTCAGTAGACTCGCCTGCCAAATAAAAGCACTACAGTAGAACCTCTTTTGGGTTTTCGGGGTTTGTCATTTGTTGTTGTTTTGCTGTGTGTGTGTTTTAAAGAAAATGCGGTCTTAAAAAGATATGTACACTGGCCGGCTCAGGGAAGTCTTGACTGAAGGGCAGCTTGAAAAGTCAGTGTCGGCTGTCACGTCATTAAAGACCTTTTTTTTTTAGGTGGCTACAGCCACCTAAATGATGGTTTTTAATGAATGGGGCGACTCTCATAAGGGTGGTCGCTCAAAACAGGTGCTCAATATCGAGGAGCCGGCATAGGCCGCTTGGGTCGAGGAACGTGTTGTTACGTAACCGGATCCGGGCAGGGCGGCCTCAAACTCAGTCGTTTTTAGGCGGGCCGCCCAGTCTAGGACTGAGGCCCGCCGCTATACCTTTGTATGCGCTTGGACTACGAGCCATTCAGTTTTTCACGGCCGTATACTCGAAGTACAGTACTGCGGTATAGCCGTTCGATCTCTTCTGAACACTGTCAGAGACCACAACGGTGTTCAGCCTCGGACAGTCAACATTGAGAAGAAATGAATCGATGAGGGTTAGTCGGAGTCCACTGTTTTCGTCGAAACCCGTGCAGTTTTGACTGCGGACCTACTTCAGTCGCAGTATTTCCGGCGGAAGATCGTATCACGTTGTCAGTTTACACGTAGTCAAAAAATAACATCTAGTTCAATTCTTGACCTATACCTGTACCGCTCAGTAGCCGCATACTGACACTTACACTGGTACAATTCCTCGTAATAGGCACATGATGCCGGAAGAATTACATACACACGGAAAACGTACCCAATGCGCAAAAGGCCATCGGGCCGATCTCGTGCCGTCGTTGGCCCACGCACGGCAGTGCGCGGGCCAACAGCGCCGACGTCGGCCCGGCCGATGGCCTTTTGCGCATTGGGAAAGTGCTACAGACCACCGAACCCCGGCCAGCATGGGCCGCCTCTGCATGCCGCGAACTAGTCAGTCTTCAGGCAGCTGTGTACCTCTGAGCTATAACGATCGATCCAACTAGTGTCGAAGCCATATGCAATGAAAATGAAAGAGGTCTGCATGACGTACACAGGTTCACGTCACGGATCACTTGAAAAGTCCTGGATGACTGACGTTCTCAAGCTGCAGATATAAGTGGAGTCATTGCCGGCAAGACCGAGCATAGATTCGGACGCGCCCCTTGCAAATGCAGAGTTTCTTGAGACTCTATGCCTCTTGCAGATGGAAGGCGTTGGATGAGGGACGTGACGTGTTATTTCGGTCATTCAGTGAGATCCTGTGAGATTTCGTGGATGATTGATCACCATATCAAGTTCCATCTCTCAACAACATCACTTTCAGTTGTCACCGTGTCAGCCCATGAGTCATCAGCCGGAAGCGTCCATTAGTATAGGACTATACACACTGTTTTGAGGGCTGCCGCTTTGCACGACGATTGTTCCTTTTACGCTTTGGGACAACAAACTGTCATGGTTACTCGCGGATCCACAGCAAACTCGAGTTCAAGAACCCCCCCACCCCCATGTCAGGCACCCTGCGGCGCAGGGCCGGATCAGTTAGCTCCAGAGGGGTGGGGGGGGGGCCCAACTTTCTGTTTGGGACCTTCAACCCTGATACAAAAGGCCTCCCCGCCGAAAAAACGAACAGCGGGGGAGGGACGGGTGGGAGGGGTGTGTATGTGTCAAACAACCGAGACCTTGCTTCCAGGGATCGAACAACGGGGGAGGGGGGGGGGGGGGGCGGGGGAGGGTTCGTGCGTCTTAACCATTCGCCAAAATATCAAACATCGGAAGGGGGGAGGGGGGGGGGAGGGGAGAGGCGGTACGTCTTAAACATTCGCAAAAAATATCAAAGTGGGCAACGGGGGGAGGGGGGAGGGGGGTCCAAACAGCCCCAAAAAGGGACTTTGTTATATCATTTTAAGGAATTTTGGGTCGGGGGGGGGGGGGGGGAGGGGCCGCAGAACCCCTAATGACCCCCCCCCCCAAATCCACCCCTGCTGCGCCCTCCCCCTCCCCTTCACCTTCATACGCCGCTGTAGTAGAGACACTGGCTATTGATGATAACTGTTACTCAAAGGTTTGCACGATTTTGTGATTTCTTTTAGTGCGGTGTGTTAAAAAGTCCGTTTGAGTGACCTGAATTTTTTTCATCAATAGCGTCATAACTAAATCAATCAATAACTGTTCCCGAGGTACGAAATACCACATTTTGGAGTTACTCCGCCTCCAAGAGCCCTGCATTACAATTCAGGAGACAGATCGACCATGATAGTTCAAGGGTGGTGGCAGAATAGCTTGGCGCCTATAGGTCGAGCTGCCATATCTTGCCGCGTGTGGTGTGTCCGCAGAATGAGTTCAGTAGCGTCTGGCCGAATTGGTGGGCAGAATGATAAGCAGTCTTTCGCTGCTAAGGGGAGGTAACCTGCCTCACTGTACACTTAACGCGATTAATTCTCTTCGAATAAAACTGCCGACCCACGAGCCGGCATGATAGAGCCTCCGCCAGTCTGAGTCAGGGGCATGCATGCCCGGCACTTGACATGATGACCCCGAAACCGGCCTGTCTTTTATTCTTCAGTTTGGTGGGCACCATAAATTAGCTCTGACTGAAATATTTTTTAAAAATACTACCATACGTGTACACTGAAACAAATTTACATCATCGGATTTCAGTCCGCAGCACAGCGGTTCTTCAGAGCTGACTGTCATTTTACTCAAATGACACCCAAATGAACCCAAATCAGTCATGGTACCCTGACCCAAAACTGACGGACCCAAAATGAACCAAATGATAGTGCGAACGATATCCGACTGTGTGTGTGTGTGTGTGTGTGTGTGTGTGTGTGTGTGTGTGTGTGTGTGTGTGTGTGTGTGACAGTGTGTGTGTGTGACTGTGTGTGTGTGTGTGTGTGTGTGTGTGTGTGTGTGTGTGTGTGTGTGACAGTGTGTGTGTGTGTGTGTGAGTGTGTGTGTGTGTGTGTGTGTGTGTGTGTGTGTGTGTGTGTGTGTGTGTGTGTGTGTGTGTGTTTGCCCACGGCCGGTCAGACAAGCCGCGCCTCAGTGAACGCAGCGAGGGTGTGTCAGTGTGTCGGCGTGCGTACGCGGTGCGTGCGCGTGCGTGTGTGGCGGTGTGTGTGTGTGTGTGTGTGTGTGTGTGTGTGTGTGTGTGTGTGTGTGTGTGTGTGTGTGTGTGTGTGTTGTGAGTTTCTGTCGGTCAGCCGAGTGCGCGTGCAATCAGTTTTCAGTGACTGAGCACAGCTTTAGGAAAGACTGAACAGGAAGAAAAGTTGAAATCTGTTGCTAAAACTATTTACTGAGGCATTAGTAGTCTAGTTTCAAAATAAACACACCGGCGGCATACAAATCAAAATCTGTATGATTTCTTTTCAGTCTCCAGCCTCGCAAAAATTAAACATAAAATCAAAACAGTCTGTATGATTTTCCCCCCACTACTGAATTTGTTGTTGTTGGTTTCTTTTCTTTTTTTTTTTTGGGGGGGGGGGATGGGGTGAGGGTGAGGGGGGGGGGTCGAGCTATGGATACCGGCTCCCCCCCAACCCCGCTTTTGCATGATTTTTATTTGGTGGGTGGGGCATCCCCCCTCCTCCCCCCCTCCCGCCTTTACATGATTTTCATTGGGGGTGGGGTGGGAGGGGGGGGGGGCAGCAGCCCCCTCCCCTCCAGTTTTTACGTCACTCATTTAGTTTACAGGCCATCCTGGTGCGGTCATACGTTGTCCTCTGTGTGGGCTACACTAAAGGCGGTATTATAGCCGGCCGGTGGTCCCCTGCAAGGGCTGAATCCGGCAGTGCCGTGGCGCTGTAGTCGTGTGTGGCGTACCACCGTCCATTTTGACTACGAATTGATCAGTCCTGTTTTTGATCTTTCAGGGGTGGATCTAGGGGTAGGGCAGGATTTCAGGGGTTCCAGGTTTTTTTTTAAAAACACTTTAACAAAGTCCCCTTTTGGGGTGTTTGGACCCCCCCCCCCCCCACCCCCCACCCCCACCCCCCACCCCCGTCCTTCCCCAAGTGTAAAATTTTGGCGAGTTTTCACACACGGTGACACGCCAGTTTTGCATATGAATGATTGAGTTTATTGTGTGTGACTGAGCCCTACTCCTAAAATGACAACAACAAAAGGAATTTCAAGTTTCCGGCTGCTGCCTTCTCATTCACACTGTCACATCCTACACTACACGGCTATATTCATATTATATGAATCATTCATCAGTTCGGCACATAGTCGAATCACTCTTAACACTTCAGTCCATATTCGTCATTGCTGCTTCGTCAAACTTCCAACATCCAACCACACAATATTATACAATAGAAACTGACCCCTTCCCTGCCGCTGAACGCTGACTGTGTTTTTGAAAAGTGACGTGTTTTATCTTGTGATAATAATTATGTCTTCTGTGATTTGTGTCACTGTAAAATCGTGTTTATTGCCTTTACGTTTAGACCACAATAGTTATTAACGTATGCGGGTCAATATGTGAATGTGTGTGTGTGTGTGTGTGTGTGTGTGTGTGTGTGTGTGTGTGTGTGTGTGTGTGTGTGTGTGTGTGTGTGTGTGTGTGTGTGTGTGTGTGTGCGCGCGTGTGTGTGTTGTACACGTGATCAGCCGCTTAATTATATTTTGATGTGTTTTATGTTCTTCTTTTACTTACGTTGCTCAGCACCGAGACGATTTCCTAATGTATTTTTACACATAATTTTATGGCAATAAAGTTTTATCGGCTTATCTTATCTTATCTTAACGTCAAAGCTGTAGAGCCATAGCCATCAAAGGAACCTGGATATAAAGTGCTTCAGCGAAAGGGATAGATCCTTATGAGTCCCCGCAAATACGGGGCTGCTGAAGATTTATACCTCTTGCAACTGGTTCAGAAAGTCTTGCGGCTGTCGGGACGTTAAGCAATGTATAACCAACTCAAAATATCGTTACTCAACAATAAGGTATCACAAATCACATGATCGACACATGATACAAGATACTCTCGGACTCGTTGCCGTGAATTTCGGTGTGCCGACGCGGAGTTCTTTTTTATTTGTTGTACATAAGCTTGTTTGTTTCCCCCAAAAGCAAACGTGTGAAGTTGCTTTGTACATTTTTACGTCTTGATTAAGGTTTGTCACGTTTATTTACATTCACTTTACCATCGCTTTGCCCGTTTCATTTTGACACCACAGCATCAAAACAAAACGCAACCCACAAAAACAAACGCTGTCTCCGAAACCTATGTCCGAAGTGCAACATGCTGCATGCTGTAAAAGAGAAAGAGTGCCACTTACTTACTTACTTACGCCTGTCACCCCTACCCGGGTATAGGCCGTCGACGAGAGACCTCCAGCAACTCCTGTCCTTTGCTTCTCCTTCGATTCTACTCCAGGTGGTTCCCAGTCTCTTGATGTCTGCTTGGAGGTCTCGACGCCAGGAGTTTCTCGGCCTACCTCTTTTCCTCTTTCCCTGGGGGTTCCATGACAATGCCTGCCTAGTGATACTGGAAGCTGGCTTTCTCAGACTGTGACCGATCCATCCCCATCTTCTTCGCCCAATTTCATTCTCTGCTGTTATCTGCTCTGTTCTCTCCCAGAGTCTGACGTTGCCGATCTTCTCTGGCCAGTGGATTTTCAAAATTCTTCTAAGGCAACTGTTCATGAAGGTCTGTACTCTGTTGACTGTGGTTTTTGTCAATCTCCATGTCTCTGCTCCATATAGGAGAACTGCTTTTACATTGGAGTTGAAAATCCGGACTTTGGTGTGTTGTGACAGCTCTCTGGAACTCCACACTTTTTTCAACTGAAAGAGTGCCACACCACTTGGTTTTAACTGTTATGGCTGAACAAAGTTTCGCCGGGAACTTGATTAATTATTTGTTACTGTAACATTTAATTCGTTCGGTTGCACTGGCAAGATATGTTGTGATGTGCGATGACTGCCAGGGCCAATTGCCGCGGTTGGTGTTCATTTTTTTCTCGACAGTGTTCCAAGGGGTTAATACTGATGCTGCAGGACAGATAAACTGAGTTTTTAAAAAAATACTAGAAGACATTGCACATGCACGTACAAAAAATCCAATAATAATAATAATAATAATAATGAAGGCAATGTCCTGTTATCAACGTTACTATTGGGCAATAAAAGACAGTTTCCGTTAAATCCACATCGTGTTTTAGTGACTGACACTGATTCACAAGTGAGGCTATTTTTCAAGCTGCAGGTGTAACAAAATGCCGTTGTCTTTGACTGTGTAAGCACCTCTACCGTTACATTTTTTTCATTGATTCCTTGTTTGATTCGCCGCTCTCACAGTTTGACCATCACCTCTGTCAAGTCCGTGACTTAGGCCTATCAGTGTACAGAGTGACATCAGTTAATATGATT
Source organism: Semisulcospira habei (assembly GCA_036245525.1). Taxonomy (NCBI): domain Eukaryota; kingdom Metazoa; phylum Mollusca; class Gastropoda; family Semisulcospiridae; genus Semisulcospira; species Semisulcospira habei. The sequence goes on along the minus strand of BTPG01000005.1, from coordinate 137,824,411 downwards.
GACGGCGGCACTGCCGCCAGCAAGTTTCAGCATAGTATTATAATAGTGTACAAACATAATGATAAATAATATAAAATATGATAATAAATAGAAGTTACTTTGGATATTATGTTTTTCTTACATTCTTTGTCAGTATGAAATTTGTTTTTCGCTCAGCTCGACTCAGACTACTTTCGGTTTCAGGTGGCGCACCAAATCTATCAGTTTAACCGAGACCAAACTCTCGCTTTCACTGAAATCACGTGGGAAGCGCGAGACTTTCGAGTTGACAACTGCTTGCTCAGTGAGAAAGTATGTTTTCGATTTATTGATTTAACTCATCTTTTTTCCCCGTTTAGCTTCTTTCCACAATACATACATACAGCAGTGATATCTGTCGCTTTTTTTATAGCATGCTGGGGCCACAAAATGTAGCCTGCGCGCTAAGGTTTTGGTGTTTTTCGATAGGAAGTTCGCAGTCATCAATGTCATGTTCGGGAATGTGTTTTGGGGGTAACACGAAAAAACATTATTATTTGGTATGGACTCTATAAATATTTATCTGATAAAGGCTGTTATTCACTACGTTCTAAATATTCCCAGTCAATGTCACGAGATGTATATATAATTCCTTGTGGGTGTTGCGAAGTGCATTCCGAACAAGGAACCTTCGCGCTGAAACGAAAGTCGAGGACCACCGGCTCCTTTAGTTTTGTGCGTAATGGTCAGCCTTTGCTCGAAAGAGCATTGCCATTTTGCAGTTTTGTTTAGCAGTTTAAAGACTGTTTGTTTTGTTACTCAGTTGTGTGACAAAATTCGTAATCCGCCACCAAGGCCTCGGTGTGTATAAATTACAAATACAACCCATATACTGGTGCAGAAGAGGATATACTGCAAACAGAAACATAGTGCATAATATACTTAGACATTTTTCTACTCCACAGATCAATCCAACTGTGATTTTCCAAAAAGTAATGCAGGCAGAGTTGTGTGAAATTAATTTGTTGATGGCTGATACCATAACACGACAAGGACTGCAACCAGGGAAATTTGGGGATGCAGGCAATATGGAGACTTAGAACGACCAATCAACTTTGTTTCATTTCAGTCCTACGATACGAAACAGGCTATGCGAACCACAGATGCTGCTTAGATGGCTAACGAAAAGACGTTTCCCTGTGCAAGGAAGGTAACTCTTCACGGGCACACATATCACTATATCGGATATTGCAATGGATTTCTGCCCACTGATGAAAAAATATTAAACAAATAAGTCATGTGTGCCTTCGCATACACAATAGAAGTAAATTATCAACCATGCCAAATTTGTGAGATGTTACTTGTTAGATCGAAGTAGCCGGCTTGAAGCGATGACCGCCATCTTGCAGGCTTCGCAGTGAGAGCTGATGAAAGCAGGGTTCAGAAAACTGACATAAAAGCATACTTTAGTGGTACTTTAGTGATAGTTGTTGACAGAGTCCATTTCTAAAATTACCTTCCTGCTTAAATTTTACATGATATAATGTCATCAAGGATTTTTAGCCGTAATCGACCTGTGAAAGTCGTTTCATGAAAACCTGTCAATCTGACGAAGATTTACGACTGAAGTGGTACGAGTTCACACAGTCTGGTAACATCACTAATGAAATGGGCTAACAAAATGCACTTTGTTTGTCTTCTAAGTCTCCGTATTATGTGCCTGTGTGCATTTAGTATGTATTGTAACCATTGTAAACATCTCATGACCATTGTGCAACCCAGTAATTTACTTTGAGCAGATTAACACCTCCAGTACCCACCATTTGATCTGTTCGTAGTATTTGTGTCTTAAAAGTGTGATTGTAACTTTTATTTATGACCAATTGACCATAAAATAAGGTATTTTATTTATTTTGGTTTTTTCCTTTTTCTGTTTTCATAGACTCGTTCTTGCATAAGTGAGGATGGAGTGTTGTAAATGAGGTCATGGCCGAAGATGGAAACATGGGTGAGAATATGGACACCCCCTTCAAAGGTGTTGCAGGACACCATGCATCAGAGGTGCAACCATTGGCATTTAGAGCACAACCATCTTCGCCCCTGGACTCTACCAGTCTCTGGACACAGTTCAGTGGCATTCCTAGCCATCCAGGGTCATCCTCCTCACTGCACCAGTGGCTGCATGCCATGGAAGGACCAGGTTTGTCTTCAGACATTTTTCCAAGGTCACCAGCTTCACAGACAGAAGCTGGCTTTTCCCCACCGCCTGCTATGCCCAAGTCATTCAGCTCTATGCACTCTACACTAAATGACTCGTTAGGGGATTATGGACATGCGGGTCAGTCCAACAGAATCCCCTTACAGCTGTCCTCTGCATCACATCAGTTTGATTTGAGGTCTGCGCCAGACTTTGACTTTTCCATACCTAGACCTCACCAGTTTTCACACTCACCACTCGGCGATGCTTCTGATGCACCACCTGTCAGTTTTGCTGGCCTGCCTCCTGCAGACTTTTCACGCCCACCTCCGGATTTTACATTTGGTGCTCCACCGGATTTTTCACGCCCACCCCCTTCGTTCTTGCCAAATTTGTCACAACCTCCATTCCCAGCTGCTGATCTGCGCCCACCTTGCTCCCCTAACTTTGCCAGCAGCTCAGACCATAGAGAGATTGGTCACAAAGTTTCAGACAAACCTTCCAGTTTTCCTCTCAACCCCCAGCCCCCGCACTTTGAGTTTGATAGTGGGTCACATCATGAAGATACTGTACCAAAACCACTTGACGTTTTCTCTGGCCAAATCAACCTTAGTGTGCCTCCTCCAAACTACGTGCCCTTTACAGCTTTTGGTGATGATCTGTTTACACGTCCAGCAGATTTTGATGCTTCTCTACAAGACTTCAATGTTGGTTTGCAAGAACCTGATTTTGGAAGGATGGATGGAGAGCCACAAAAGCCAAAGAAAATTTTGCGTCAAAATTCAGAGCCGGCCTGCAAGAGGACTGCTGAGCAAGAAGGAAAGGCCATGTACATGGAAGCCTTGAGACGCCTGAATTCATTTGGCCCATCATATGAACCATTTGGCACGAAACCTGCGGAGCCAGAGGACATGACTGAAACTGTTACATCAGCCTTGCCGCCTCAATTAAAAGATGACTCGCCTGCAAAGCCTGTCAAAAATGAACCCGCAAAGATGTCCTACTCTGATGCAGCAAGGTGCTTGAGAGGCAAGTCAGCACAAACAAAACCAGATTATCCAGGTGGGTTCTTGTTGCAGGAAAATGACATAGTAGAGGCAGAGAATGGGGTACCTACAAAAAAGGTGATGTCTGAGGCTACTTTGAAGCTCCCGCGACAACATAGCAGCAAACGTCAGTCCCGTTCCAAGTCTGGGAGCCTCAGATCATGTGATAACATGGATGCAGGTCAGAGTTTTGTCCAGCCTACGTCCAGATATGGCCTTGATCAGTTTGAGGATCTTTCTGATGGCTCTTTTGGCAAAGGGGAGCACTGCAGCAGCAGCATGGAGAGTTTGAACATGTCATCTCCTGCAGGAACGCGTAAAAGTAGCACAAGCAGCCTGAGCAGCAGTACCAGTGCTGTAGAAGAAATTCTGCACATGAAGTCAGCTTCCTCATCTTGTGTTGGGAAAATGGATGCGGGTGTAATGAAGCAGAGAGACAAGCCCTCAGCCATTGATACCAAAGATTTGAAAGAACAGTTAGCGGAAAATCACATCAACAGCACCTCCACCTTTCCTACAAATCAAGCACCTAAACCAGTTGCTAGTACAAACACACAGAAGAGCAAGAATGAGAAGCTCTTCTTTGACCCCAAAAGAATCTTCCAAAGCAGAGGAAACAGCACCAAAAGCCAGAGTACAGCTGAGCAACCAAAAGCAGGTGCAGAAAAAGTGCAGAATGATGGTGATAGCTCGGATTTAGGCAAGGAAGAGACAGTCCTCAACAATGGCAAGCCCAACAATGCAAGCAGTAAGGCAACGTCTGCCACCCAGAGAAAAGCGGACTACATAAACAATGACTTGCGTGAGGGTGGCAGTGGAGGAGTGAATGTCAGTGGTGGTAGCAGTTGTGGTGGAGGTGGAGGAAGCAAGCGCACAAACCAGACTGCAGCACTCAACCGACACAGCCACAGTGTCCACAGCAAGAAGCATGGCTCACAAAAGGACAGCTTCTCACAGAATGGCACCTCAGACTCCAAACCAAAAGGGGGGGATTTGAGAGGCAAGAAGCAAGAGGCTGCAGCTGCAGAGAATGCTGAGAAAGGGCCCTCGTTCATCCGCAACATTGACTGGGTGCTTGTAGGTATGTTATCAGATTTATTATCACGTCAAAATTAAATATAGTCATTTAATTTAGTTTAATCCGTCTAAGAATTTCATTTCTTGAAATTGTCGTTCATCAGCGTCAGCTGTACTTGGGGCTCTTGTTGAGAATCTGTGTTTCTTGCACACTGACAAAGAAAACACAAGATTTCAGTGAATGTATTTTTTCTGATCTGAATTTAAGTGAATTTCAGCTAGGTCTGATTATTGTGAGAGGTCCTAGCCTGCCAGTAGACCTTCTCACTTAGGCCAGGTCATCTGTCTGTTTTATGCATTATTCTGATGCGATTTTGAGAGAGAGAGAGAGAGATAGCACAAATTGTTGGTAAGTATATATTGTATATATATGCCCCAAGGTTTTGCTGGCTGATTAAACCAGGGGACATTGCATAAGTACTTAAGACAAATTCTCTCTCTCTCACTCTCAGTCAGTCTCCGAGTCATGTCTGAGTATAACATGAGGCTGATCCAGATTGAGCTCTTTTGCTCTGGTATGACATTTCTGTTTTTAGTATTCTAAATAAGTATATGTCACTGAGACGTTGAAGAGTAAAGCATGCAAAAATTGCAACACTCCCGCCATGGTTGACACAGAAAGTAATACAGGCCATGCACTTAAGGAATGACAGACAACAAAAGGTATTCGCTGAATACAAACGAGAATGAAATTGTGTAAAATCCTTAGTACACAAACCCAGAAATCATACATAGATTGGTTGAGTGATAGGTCAAAAAAGGACACATCCACTGTATACTCCCATCAAACGTGACTGCTGGTGACTTCAAGCATTTACTCCCTGTCGTGGAGTCACTAGCCCCATTAAACACCAACTCATTCCCTTACTAATGCCCTTAGGCCCTAGTCCATAACCACAGGGAACATACTGCAGGTTTTGAGCTGTTTGCACTTCAGCCACCTGCACAGTGCAGTTCACAAGGTCCGCAAGATGATTAGCCTCATGAAAAATAAGAAGTCTGGGCCCGTGATGAAATAAACCTCAAACTACTTAAACTGTTAAAACATACTTTGTGGATACTTTAACTAGTTTAACTGTTTGCCTACTAAAGTACTATAGGTTGTTTGACATTCAAGGAGCTCACAACACTTTTCGCAAATAACTTCGCAAAGATCAACTTTCTATACCCATCTTAGAACAAATATTCAGTTTCAATTGACCTAATATGATTTTTTTTTCACGAAACTCAAACAGTGTGTCAGTTTTGCTGTAGAGAACTTTTGCAAAATTCAGAATTTTTTCATGGAATGACCGATTTTGCATCCTTGAATGTGTCAGAGATATATTCAGCCCAGTATAAGAAATATATCCATTTTCACGTGAATGAGTAAGTTGACCAAGTTTTCAAACCTGAAACAGCGAAGGCATACATGAAGTCTGCATGCTTGACATCGATATTAATATATCTGGCTGTTTCCCGCCAGAGTTCTATTAGAAAATGTTTTTTTCTTGTCTTTTCACCAATTTTTTATGACTACAGCAAAATCAACAAATCATAAGGAGTTGAGTAAAAATTGCCCATATTTGGTCAATTGGCAACAAATTAATATTTGTTTTTTATGGCCCACTATCGCCGTAACTGTTCAAAGATACACTTCTGTTACAAATGGTTATGAAACATTACACACAGGTCTAGTTATGGTTCATTTAGCACTCTGTTCTAGAAATACAACGCTATCAGTGCGAGAAACAGCTAAAAAATAGATTGACACGCTAACAACTGCGCAAAATAAACATGCGCGGTTACGCGTGTGCATTTGATGCATGTCCATATTGCTGTTAAAGTTCATTAGGTGTGTCGACAAAGCATAACAAGCACAAATGGTGCTGATATGTCTTCAGATTTATGTATAATAGTACTTTGAGGTTGTACAGAAATTTGTTTCTTTGTGGAGATATTTGGAAAAAAAACCCACATGTGTTCAAATGTCAAACAGCATTTGAGTAATTTTTCTGTATTATGTATTCTACCGCTAGGTAATTTTGTTAAGAGTTCATTTCTAGATCCAATGTGCATGTCATTTAACGGCTTGTAACTTTGATGCATTCAGCACTAAAAATAGCCAAGTACACACACTGCAAGCGAATCTTGGCTGGGCGGATCTTGCTGCCGATAGTATTCTAGGGGAAGTAATGTTGCAGCAACTGAAGTTGACATCAGTAGACAAAGAGCTACCATGTATCCTTTCAGTCAGTAAGGATATTTTCCCAGTGATCTAAAAAAGCCATAGTTATACTCCTTCCCAAAAATAAAGATGTAACAGACATGAACAAGTACCAACCTATTTCTTTACTTTCTGTATTGTGCTGAGACAGCTACAGGAGAAGTGCCGCGAGCAGAACAAAGGGCTGTACGTAACATTTGTCGACCTAACAAAAGCGTTCGACACTGTGAGCAGGCAAGGCATGTGGCAGATCCTGGAGCGACTTGGCTGTCCCCCAAAGTTCCTCAACATGATTGTCCAGCTACACGAGGACCAGCAAGGCCAGGTCAGACTCAACAATGACCTCTCAGAACCATTCCCTATTCTCAACGGCGTAAAGCAGGGCTGCGTGCTGGCACCGACCCTCTTCACCATCTTTTTTAGCATGATGTTGAAGCAGGCCACAGTGGACCTCGATGATGACGATGCAGTGTACATCAGGTATCGTCTCGATGGCAGCCTGTTCAACCTCAGACGACTGCAGGCCCACACAAAAACCCTAGACCAACTGATTCGTGAGCTGCTTTTTGCTGATGATGCTGCCCTCGTTGCACACACAGAGAGAGCCCTGCAGCGCATCACGTCTTGCTTCGCAGATGCTGCCCAGCTCTTTGGACTCGAGGTCAGTCTGAAAAAGACAGAGGTCCTCCATCAGCCGGCACCCAAGACAGTGTATCGCCCTCCTCACATCACCATTGGCGAGTCTGAACTAAAGTCAGTGCACCAGTTTACTTACCTTGGCTGCATTATCACGTCGGACGCCAAGCTGGACAAGGAGCTTGACAGCAGGCTGGCAAAAGCGAACAGCGCTTTCGGGCGACTTTTCAAGCGGGTGTGGCACAATCAACAGCTGAAAACAGGCACCAAGATCAGCGTGTACAGAGCTGTGGTCCTCACCACCCTGCTGTATGGTTCCGAGTCCTGGGCCCTCTACCGCAGCCAACTACGACTCCTCGAACGCTTCCACCAGCGCTGCCTGCGTACCATCCTGGGCATTCACTGGAGTGACTATGTCACCAACGTCGAGGTCCTTGAACAGGCTGAAACTGTGAGCATCGAGGCTTTGCTGGTGCGGACACAGCTCCGCTGGGCGGGGCATGTCTCCAGGATGGAGGATCATCGCCTACCAAAGATCACCCTGTTCGGCGAGCTTGCTACTGGACACCGTGACAGAGGGGCACCAAAGAAGAGATACAAAGACTGTCTCAAGAAGTCACTTAGTGCCTGCCAAATCGACCACCACCAGTGGTCTTCGCTTGCTGCGGACCGTGACACCTGGCGCTCCACCATTTACAAGGCAGCTGTCTCCTTTGAGGACTCTCACAGAGCTAGCCTTAAAGACAAGCGGCTCAGGAGAAAAAACAGAGATGCCGCAGCTCAGAACCCTGGCCATACCTTCCCCTGCAGCCACTGCGGTCGAACCTGCCTGTCTCGGATTGGCCTCCGCAGCCACGAACAAACCTGCAGACGTCGTGGGCAACTCCTATAAAATCTTCGTTCGCGAAGTCAAGCCAAGGTATAGGGCTCGGGAAGTTCCCCGCGTTGCCTAGCAGCGTCAGCCGCCATCTTAAGAGATAGTAGTGAAATAGTGTTTCAACACGTCATTTTTCTTCCTCTTTGGAAACAAACAAAAACAGATTCTGTTGAGCGGTTTCCTACAGTGATGGCAAGACTTGATGTTATTTCTTATAGTATGTCAGGACTTTCCTGACATACAAAAACAGCGATTTCCCTATGAGCGCTTAGTCCCGTATCCTCACAAGATGACCACCATGACTGGCATGATGATGTCAGCTTCCCGAGCCCTATTAAGGTGGTAGCATTGTAATTTCAAACCCGAGACGATCCGGAGCTTTAAAAATTAATTATTTAGGGTGGTCCCTAGGGTCTCAGCCCTTCACTGCTCTACACTAGACACAATGCCTACCTTGCCTAAGCTCTCATTATTGGCGTTCAAAGTACATATTCATATTTGTGTTTTGACAAAATAGTCTCTCTTGTCTGTATCCTTAAAACCGTGTGCTTGTTTGAAGGGCGACAAACAGTCACGGAGTTGGAAAGGCCAGCCATTTTTGCACCCAACTGTCGAACTGAGATTGACCTATGCTTACACTTACAGGTTTTGATTATACGCCTTTGATTATACGCCTTATAAATACGTTATACAGCCTCGTGCCATAACAACATTTGCTCATCAAAATCTTTTATGGTCATTAGAGCTGAGAACAAAAAATCTCATGGAGAGGCTCAATGAATATTTTCTACAGTATCGTCATCATTCAGCAAATGCTTTGTGCACAGATAATTGAACATCCAATGCATGTCTGTGTTTTCAGATGTTCTTAATGACTGTAGTAGGCATTCCTAATTTTGGGGGCATTTGAAATTCATAATTTGCGTCATGCGGTTTTATGACTACACTTGAACTTTTAGTGATGTTGACAGGGGTGGTCAGTCTCAAAGCATAAAAATGTAGATGGCAAGCCATGCTCTGGGGTCATTTTTGGAGCGCGCTTTGCACCTAATTTCCCAAAATGACCCATAACATTTTGAGATGAGAGGTTAATGACCCATAGGTTCTGTAGGCAATGGGCCCTTCTTTTCACATGCTCCTAAAAGTCCACCCATCTTTTTTTGGCTCACGTGTGAAGCAAAAGTGAGTATGTTCTGGGCCAGTGGTCGTCCGTCCCTCCACCATCATCTGTCGTCTTTGGTAAAAACTTTAACGTTGGCATTTTCTCGGAGACTATTTAAGTCACGGTCTTCAAACTTGGCCCAAGGATACGTTGTGGCAAGACCTTTCTAAACATACCAATTTGAGTGACCTCTCACAAAGGTCAAGGTCACATGGGATCAGGAAATATATAAAAAATAGCTATATTTTGATATAATTTATTTTTTCTCAAATACTATTCACAACTTCAAAGCCAAACTTGGTACAAAAATAACTGATGGTAAGACCTTTCTAAAGCCAGAGCAGCCTTTCTCCAGTTGAAAAAAGTGTGGAGTTCCAGAGAGCTGTCACAACACACCAAAGTCCGGATTTTCAACTCCAATGTAAAAGCAGTTCTCCTATATGGAGCAGAGACATAGAGACTGACAAAAACCACAGTCAACAGAGTACAGACCTTCATGAACAGTTGCCTTAGAAGAATTTTGAAAATCCACTGGCCAGAGAAGATCAGCAACGTCAGACTCTGGGAGAGAACAGAGCAGATAACAGCAGAGAATGAAATTGGGCGAAGAAGATGGGGATGGATCGGTCACAGTCTGAGAAAGCCAGCTTCCAGTATCACTAGGCAGGCATTGTCATGGAACCCCCAGGGAAAGAGGAAAAGAGGTAGGCCGAGAAACTCCTGGCGTCGAGACCTCCAAGCAGACATCAAGAGACTGGGAACCACCTGGAGTAGAATCGAAGGAGAAGCACAGGACAGGAGTTGCTGGAGGTCTCTCGTCGACGGCCTATACCCGGGTAGGGGTGACAGGCGTAAGTAAGTAAGTAAGTAAGACCTTTCTATGTATACTAATTTGGTTGTTCCTTCGGAAAGTTCAAGGGTCACAAGAGCTCAGGAAATAGGTCCAAAATCGCCATATTTTGACAAAAGATGTTTTTTTCTCAAATACTATTCACAACTTCAAACTGAAACTTGGTACAGAGATACCTGATAAGACCTATCTATGCATACTAATTTGGAGGGTCAAGGGTCACAAGAGGTAATCAAATTTGGCACAAAGCTAGCTGATGATAAGACCTTCCTATGTATACTAATTTAGTCGACTCATCGCAAAGGACAAGGGTCACTGGGGTTTCACAGATGTGTGAAACTGATTAAATTTTGAGAAAACATGGATTTTGTTGGTGCAGAAGCCATCCCATTCCTTATCGTCACATGTGGATTGGTCATACACGTGAGCCATAAGGGCTTTGCCTTTCTTGTTCTCTCTTGCTGTCAAACTCCCTCCTCCCCCCTCCTCCCCCTCCTCCCTCCTCCTCCCTCCTCCTCCCTCCCCCCTCCCTCCTCCCTCCTCCTCCCTCCCCTCACCCCTCCCCAAGCCCCCACTTTCCTTTCAATATTTCTGCGGCTGGGGAAAAGGTGCCTGAATATGCATCCACTTGCCCCCCCCCCCCCTCCCCCCCCTCCCCCCCCAAAACCTGCCTTTTGATATTTCAGCAGTTGGTGAGAAGGTGCTCACACATGGTTGGCCCATCCCGTTTCAGAAATGACCCATTGGACTTGTACTCTGTGGGCCAGTGACCCATATGCGTAAATTTTCAGAATGAACCCTGCATGCTACCAATATTATGTGCAAAAGTAAGTAGCCTGAGACAATAATTTAATTTCCCATCAAATGAAAAGATGCCAGTGAGCTCAATTTTGAGGTCACAAGCTGAACTACCATTATGGAGTTTTAAGTACATGTAGCCTGAAGCTGTAACCCCAGACGACCCTTTTAGCACTCCTGTGTTAATGTTGTTCTGTTGATCTATATTGTAGCTCTTGTCTTTAAGTAATGTGCAGAGTATACATGTATAATGCAAGCAAGTAGTAGCTTGTTTTGATAGTCACAGATGACAGGCTTGCAGTCTTCGTTTCATTTTTGGCTGACGTGTGATAGCAAAAGTGAGTTTATATAATGGGCAAGTGGTCATTCATCCATTGTCTATCACCTGTCGTCCAAGGTAAACTTTAACATTGACATTTTCTCAGAGTCAATTTAAGCTTCAGTCCTCAAACTTTCCACAAGGATACTTTGTGGCAAGACATGTTTTTACATGGCTATCTCTCAGAGGTGTCCTGGACGACCCTCTACTCACATAACAGACCATAAATATTTTAAGTGACTAATATCTAGCAAACAAGTGTGTAATATCGATGCAAAAATGTTTGAGAAAAATAAAATTTATCATACCTAAATGGATGATGAACGATCTGTTTTACACAGTTTTTTTTTTTAGAGAGAAAAGTTTGAAATAAAAGCTACTTCAGGGGAAAAAAAGACTTACCTCGTAAAGTGGGTTTGTTTTATTGACCAGTGTTATGGTATGTCAGTTTCAGTGGCATTATTTTTCTGTGAATTTTTCTGCTCCCAGCAAATGTGCACAACGCAAACAGCAGACAGCACCATTTCTATTTTTTTTTCAATGCAAAAACTGTAAATTGAAATGAGGAATAGGTTGACAGAATAGGACATGATATAATTATTTCCTAACTTGCAAAAACTGTATGGTGTTTTTTGTTTGAAACTACAATAAAAGCCAGAGTTCAGTACACATCTTCTGTACACACACTTTGTTGACTATTTTGAGAGGCATTGTATTATAAATAATGTATCCGATAACACTGATAGGTGCAGCTGTTTTGTCACAATGATTGAATGAACAGTTGAATAAATAGGTGCACCTTTAGTGAGAAAGTCATTCTGGGAATGAGAGAAGCGTTGCTTGCACTTGCAGAGCAGAGAACAGTGTTTGGTTTTATAATCTGCTAATCACAGTTAAATCTCGGTTATAGCTGTTCTGTCAAGTTTTTGTTTTTGTGTTTAGCTACATGTCTTACAATTACATCAAGTGTAAGTTCATCTTGTTAACACTTGTAACAGTCCTTTTATTTAAACAATCTTCAATTGTGAAAGATTCTTTTTTGCCATAGATGAGGGAAACGCCAACAGTGATTTTTTTTTTTCTGCACCTTTGGCTTTGTTAGATAGTGAAGTGTGCCTGGCTCACCTACATGATAAATACTGATATCCTCTGTCCTCTCTTTACTGGGTGTTGGTCTGTCATTTGGGGCTGCATGGTTCAAAGCTGTAAGGCCTGAAATCACAGACCACATATGTAGGGCGGAGCCCTTCTGCATATATTGATTCACCAAGTACTGTCACAGTGCCAGAGGACCTGACATGTCTTCACAAAATTAGCAGTATTGGGTGCATAGGATGTTGTATGGCAAATTACTAACACAAAATAGACTTACCTTACAAAAATTGAGTTGTATTGTCATTACTTACCTTACAAAATTGAGTTGTGATTACTTACAGGTAGCAGATTCATAAAACTGTCTGAAACTGTGATAGGGACACAGATAGCATAATTAATTGTGCTTACACATTGTACAATAATTTGCTTGCAGATGAGTGGATGAAGTACATCTCAGAATGCAGCATGACGTTCGCCAGGAACTCTGCCACAGCTGCGGTCACCATCCTCCTGTACTTGGTTGGAGTGATCATGTACTTGTGAGTATACATACAGTGTACATGCACCCACTCAGTAACACTTTGGCTGTTGGTGGGGCTTTAAAGGGTAGAAGTAGGATAACTCTGCAGAACAAGATGAGGGCGACGAACCATACATAGCTGAGTTGACCCCTCCAGGATATTTTCTGAAGTCTTTCCCTCGCGTTGGGCGACGAGGGGGTGGCATAGCAGTACTGGTTAGGAAGTCATTAGAAAGCTGCACCGATTTCAAACGCTTGCCCTTTAACTCTTTTGAAGCTGTTGAAGTTAGTATCATCAGTGACATCTCAGTTACTTTGACTGTAGTATACCGACCGCCTCCTAGCAGACAAAATAAACTAACCACTAGCGAATTTTTCAGTGAATTCCAAGATTATGTGGACAGTGCCTCCAGCAGCAGACACGAATTAGTTATGGTTGGAGACTTTAATTTTCATTTTGAAGTTCCATCTGATCCAGATGCACTTCGTCTGCGTTCATTTCTGTCTGACCGTACCTTGCGCCAGCATGTGCAGGGGCCGACTCACAGACGTGGTCACACCTTGGACCTTCTAATCACAGGGGAGAGCTCCTCTCTTGTTCAGGACGTTCAGGTGTGTGATTCGCTGTTGTTGAATCATGCAAGTGTTTTCTTTCATGTTCTTGCGTCTCGGCCTCGTTCCACAAAACGCTCGATCACTTCCAGAAACATTCGTCGCATTGACATTGATGTTTTCAGCTCCGATGTAAAGGTGGCTTGTGACGGTGTATTGACAGACTGCACAGTACATGAACTGCTGGACACTTACAACTGTACACTCTCTGACATTCTCAACAAGCATGCGCCACTCACCACCAGACGCGTAACCTCACGTCCCCCGGCCCCTTGGCTAACGAAAGAGCTGAAAGACGCCAAGCGCGAGCTTCAAAGCACTGAGAGACTGTGGAGGTGTAGTGGTCTTACAGTACATAGAGAAATGTTTGTGAAGCAGCGTGCTGCACTCAAGCCCTCACAGCGTGCAGCTAAAAAAGACTTTGTTTGTGCCAAACTTGAAGACTGCATATCTAGTCGTCAGCTGTTTGGCCTTACAAATGAACTTCTTGGAAAGAAAAATGAACCTGTACTCCCGAATACCATTCCTATGAATGATTTACCTGATAGGTTTTGTCAGTATTTTGATTCTAAGATAATCACGATCCGTCAGGAACTGGACAACTGTTCTGATGCTGTGTCATATATACCATATGACGGGCCTGTGTTACATGCGTTCACCGCTGTCACAGAGGAGACTGTAAAGAAACTAATTATCTCCTCACCCACCAAATCTTGTTCCCTTGACCCTATTCCCACCTCGATACTCAAGCTATGCCCTGATGAGCTTGTCAGTGTGATAACCAGAATTATTAACTTGTCTCTGGAATCAGGGTCTGTGCCTCGGCATTTTAAGCAGGCTGTGGTAATTCCATTGTTGAAGAAGGCAGGGATGGATGCAAACTTGCTGAAAAATTATAGACCAGTGTCTAATCTTTACTTTCTTTCCAAGATTCTGGAGAAAGTTGTGCTGAGTCAGCTCATGTCACATCTCAGTAGTAATGATTTACTTGAACTGTATCAGTCTGCATATCGAAGAAATCACAGTACTGAGACAGCATTGCTTCACATTACCAATAGCCTGCTGCACATGCTGATGTCGGACATGTCTCTTTGCTATCATTATTAGACTTGTCTGCGGCGTTTGACACGCTGGATCATTGGATTCTTTTAGAACGCCTACGCGTGTCTTTTGGTATTTCCGGTCCAGCGCTGTCATGGCTCAGGTCTTACCTTTTTGAAAGATATCAGTCTGTATGTGTGAATGGGATCATGTCTCAGCCTGTGCTTTTGAAGTATGGTGTCCCACAGGGGTCAGTTTTGGGTCCTCTGCTGTTCTCTCTGTACACTAAACCAGTTTCCCGAATCATCAGCCAGAATAGCTGTGAGTATCACAAGTATGCTGATGACACTCAGGTCTCTAAGTCTGACCATCCTGGTAAACTGCAGACCATTGTCTCCGATGTGGAGAATTGTATAGTTGAAGTCAAAGACTGGATGACTTGCAACAGACTCAAGTTAAATGATGACAAAACAGAGAGCATGCTTGTTGGTACTCGAGCTAGAACATCCGCCTCCAGCAGTGATCATATTTCCATAGGTGGCCAAGACATTTCTTTCAAATCCGATGTAAAAAATCTGGGTGTATTCCTGGATTCAAGTTTATCGATGGAAAAACAGGTTAGCCATCTTTGCCGCACTGCCTACCTGGAGCTCCGCAGAATAGGCATGATCAGACGTTTTTTGACAGAAAAGGCTACTGCCCAGCTCGTATGCTCTCGCATTCTGTCCCGTCTAGATTACTGTAATTCCCTCCTTGCTGGTATCTCATCTCATAAACTCACTCGCATTCAGCATATCCAGAATAATGCAGCCCGGTTAGTCCTTCGCAAAAAACGCACTGATCATGTCACACCACTGCTAAAGCATCACCACTGGCTACCTGTCAAACAGAGAATAGAGTACAAGCTGGCCACTTTGGCATACAAACACTATGACGATACGCTTCCTGCATATCTGTCTTCTTCCCTTGCATCACACAATCCTAGTAGAAGTCTACGCTCAAGCTCACAAAAACTGCTCGTTCAGCCCAGAGTCAGCCTAAAAACTGCTGGTGCCCGTTCTTTCAGTTATCAGGCCCCTCACATCTGAAACTCACTTCCACTGCATGTCCGTCTTTTCCCTACCCTGTTGACCTTCAAAACAAATTTGAAGACCCATCTTTTCCAGGTAGCATATCAAGATTAGCTTAGTCTGGATGTGCTGCCTGGAAATGTTGGTTGTTTCCCCATGTAGATAGGCTGTGTGTGTGTGTGTGTGTGTGTGTGTGTGTGTGTGTGTGTGTGTGTGTGTGTGTGTGTGTGTGTGTGTGTGTGTGTGTTTCGTGTTAGGAATGCGCCTACATGGTGCGAGCAGATGTTTATTTAAAGAGTGAGTGCGTTCTAATTTTTTCTCCTTTTTAATTTTTATTTTTTATTTTTTATGTGCTGTAAAGCGCTCCGAGCTTGCTGTTCGTGGGGAAGGGCGCTATATAAAAACTATGTATTATTATTTTTTTTAACCTCTCAAAGAGTCACCTTCTAGTCCTCCTCACATATTTTCTTTTACCTTTGATGTTGAAAAATGTGGGACGCTTGTTGCTGTTGGGGTTGTGTTAATTGTCTACACTGTATCAAACAATGTGGGCACTCTTTGACTGGGCACACATTTTTCTTTTCAATGAAAACCATAGGGGCCTGAAGAGTGCTTCGACTAAATGCAAATCCACTGCGCCACCGCGTGCGCTCCTCCGCGTCACTAGCTCAAGTCAGAATATAAGGGAGGAAGCGCAAAATTCTAGCTGTGGCCAGAAGTATCCCAGACCTCTTTCTCAACATCTAGAATTCAACATTAAACCCTTTAGTAGAGTCCCGTGAAAGAGCCACTCTGCACTGCTGTGCATCCATTGTTTTCTGACGTGTTTATACGAAGCGAATTACTTGAGAAGCTATTGACAACTGAGCAGTGTTTAAACCAGACTCCATTAAAGTAGAGCTTTTCGGGCTGGGGGAAATACATACCTAAAGCAGTTGCTGCGTGCACGTCACCAGTAAGATGCACTCTTGTTTTAATTTCATTGGATATGAGTTCATCTACAGTACTGAGCACCAAAAGGGGTCAGTGTGGTGCTATTCAGATTTTGATCAAAATAAGGCATGTAGTGACATTTCTGTTGTCGCAATGCATTAAGATAATGTTAATGTATAAATTTGTATATTTTGGGCTATCTGCATGATGAATTTAATTGTGAACTGATAATAAAATGTTGAAAAAGTGGCCCAAAATGGCTTCCCTAAAGAGGAATGGTATCAGTGGGTGAACTCGGACGAAGATTGTGAATTCTTCTTCCTCGAACACATTGTGACTACATCAGTGCATCATTACAAGAAATTATTTTTTAAATTTAGGCTTCATACATTGAAAAATAAGTGCTAAACTTTTTTTTTTCATTTTAGAACTGGATATTGACACACTTATGGATGAAAAGTGGCGTTTCAGATGCATACGAATTGTCCCACTGCAACATTTTTTTTCACTTTTCCAGAGTCGGCAACAAGATAAGATCCACTTGTCCACTATGTGCATCAACAAACTATACCCAAAATACTTCATTTTGCACCATAATAGTTTACAAATATTCGAAGGATTTGAATGCTTAGCATTTTTTTATATCGCGTGTGTCCCAAATGTCACGTCTGAAACACAACCCAAAACAATCGCAGAAACTCGTTCAAAACTCGCTTTCCGACCGGTTTGCTTGTGTTGTGGGAATTCCCCAGGAAATTCCACACAAACTGATGACGTTTACACAGAAAATCCATAGACATTTTAGCCCTGGTACGCAAAAAAAGTGAAGCGTCCCGACTTCCGACCACCATGCGTCTGAAATGCGTGCGCCTCATACGGTTTGAATCTCCAACTGTTACCATGTATCTTGGACCATCTGCATTACAGGTAGGCATTTTTATATTCTTTTATGTTCCATGCATCAATCTTAATCATTATTATTTGCATGTTTGTATTTTTATAGGAGATAACAGTTTTTATAGACTGTGTTTACATTACTCTCTGTGTCTTGTGGAACATCGGTAATGAATTTTGTGACATTTTCATCATTTTCAAACAAATCTGACAAAGCACCAAAATTAATCTTGTGTGCAAGGACTATTATTATGCATAGTGTTCATCAATCGTGTAGTGATTTTTTTCTAAATGCCTTAAACCTAAAAAGAATTCTAAGTTAGGTGAAGTTTGTTTAGGATGTGTCATGGGATGTCACGATTGCATTTTTGTGTAAAGTCCCATGCAGCATCGGAAACATGAACATGCAGACTTTTAGAATTGTGAAAAGACTAAATCACAAAAAAATTTGTTTATATTTGACCAAACGTTTTCTTTCCTTCTTTAAATGGTTGTTTTGATTTGAGGCCTGACTTGGCAGTTTTTAATGATACTTCTGTTCTTTATGTGTGCAGGAATGGTCACAGAATATATTGACAAGGACACGCGCCACATCAGATTTTTACATACCCACACAACAAAGAAGACATTGCTGATGTGCAGCTCGTGTCCATGGACATGATAATAGCCAAAGTTGGTTCTGTTCCAACTTGCAACAGTATGAGGGAATGGAGGGTGGAGGGTTATGATTTTTGATGAGCTGTGTTTCTGCCAAAGCTTTGTTGAGTGCTTTTTTTCTTCTTTTTTTAAAAATTTCTTATCTGGTTTTATTTTTCTCTGATATTTACAATAAATGATGAACTGTATTCATTGGATCATTTTCATGTGTGTGTGTGAGACTGTTCATATTTACAGACACCCCCAAAATCTTTTTTTGTTGGGTTTTTGGTGGGTTTTTGTTTTGTTTTATTGTAGTTTTGTACATTTAATTTTCTAACATGTTCACTTCTTTTATAAAAAGTTCAACTAAAGCATTCATTAATACACACAAAACTGAACAAGTACATTGCAAATAAACATTCATCTTGTGTACACAAGCCTTGTACCTCTGTTCCACACCCTCAGACCCACACTTTCACACCTCTAGTAACGCTGGTAAATATAGAAGCCAATCCTGATCAAACTGCCTATCATTACCATTAGTATTTGCAATATTTTTCTGTATATATCTATATTTTATGAGGTATCTTATGCTATCAATGACTGCATGTCCCCCAGAACAGAACAACTGGAAATGACACTTAATAACAAATCAAAACAAGTGTTCTTTCATTCATGGTCACAAACCAGATAGGTGAGGCTAGCGCTGGCAGAATTGTATGCAATGTGATTCCCCTTGGTTTGCATACAATTCTGCCAGCGCTAGCCTCACCTGTCTGGTTTGTGAGTATCTATAACTCGAGGCAAATTTTCCCCCACCCGGGTCTACCCTGGGGGACTTGGGTGGGGTTAGGTACTTTTTAGTTCCCAGGGTCACCCTGGTCAGCCCCACAGGGTGAGTTTTTCTCTCTATTCTGGGGCATGTGTTTCTGTCTACCCTTTGTCCATTCACCTGTATTTGCCTTTTTAAAACTCTCCCTACTGTCTGCACTGCCTGTAGCTCTTGATATTGGATGTGTGTTGCCAACTGGTTTTGGCTTTATTTAGGCCCCATGTTGTAGGTTTATTTAACGTAGTGGGCCGGCTGGCGACATACATTCAATATTCTATTTTTTTGTTTTTGTTTTTCACAAGCAGTGCAGGCACGTCCTGAGAAAGCCTTGTTGCTGTCGGGACGTTAAGCAATGTACAATCGAGGCAAATTTGTATCGTTACATTGTTGTGTAATGTTCTGTGCATCTACTGTGGGAAATCAGGGTATTTACCCGACCACATATAGTAGCGCACCTTCATGTTTGTGTATGTATGTTTCTCCTGCCCACTTCCTAAGTTCCGGAGAAAGACATGGGTTATATAAGAGACCTGATCCATTCGTTTGAGGATGGAAATGATCGTCTTATTCTATACCTGCGTATTTCTCTGTGGGCTGGCGATTGGGTGCCTGATAGGCGGGGGCAGGGGATCTAACTGTTGTCTGTCCAGCGCTGTGATTCCCCTTGGTTTGCATTTCATTCATGGTGTCCCGTGACATCTGAAACGTCATAACTAATAAGTGTAATATTTAGGAGATGCAACTAATATAATTTTATTGTTTTTGGTTCCTATATTGTTTCACTTATTGTTTCACTTTGGGGCGGTCCGTGGCGCAGTGTTTAAGGCGCCTGCCACCAATGCTAAAGGTGCGAGGTTCGATTACGGGTTCCGGCGTCGGATTTTTCTCCTCTAGTAAGTGTCACCGTTAATTCGGGCGGACCGTCGGGGGTTCTTTCTCCGGGTACTCCGGCTCTTCCTCCCCCTCCACTTTGGTATCAGCTTCAGCCCACTTAATCAAATTTCAAATACAAACGATTTTGAATTTCCAAAAACTTCAGTAGCTCGCTTGAGCTTGCCCTTAGCACCACATGAATGTTCTGTGTTTATGTACAGTGTGTGAGTGAATGCGCGTGATTCACGTGACTGTGCTTGTTGGGTTCAGTTCGCAGCGGCGCTTTGAGCCGATTTTCAATTGGGATAAAGCGCCTATTTAATGCGCGTATTATTATTATTATTATTACTTGTTTTATACCTTGCTTGTGCTTAACTACTGGAAAACAGCTGTTCTTGCTTTTGTGGTGAAATGATTTGGTACGACGTTTCAGATGCTATGGTGTCCTAAGTTTTGACGCAGCTCTAACCTTTCGTTTAGGTGATTTATTTTATAAAATCACCTCAAAAAGTATATTTACTCTTTGACTGAACATTACATGTTCACAAAATGGTGCATATTATATTCAATTAAAATGGGTGCATTGCATGTGTCCCTATGGTGCATCCGAAACGGGTATCATACCCCCGTCAGTCGATCCTCAATTGTGTCAACACAGAACAGATTATTTTCTTTTTTCGATTTGTATTTATACTTTGTCAGACATGTCTAAAACAGGCATTGTTTCATCTGTAGTATTTTTTTTTCATCCTATTTTCCCACTTTTGGTGCTCAGTACTGTAGATGAACTCGTATGCTAATTTACATAAACCAATGAAAAATGAGCATGTGGTGTATTTCTGGCCACGTCTAAAACCTAACAAATGGACATCTGCTAAAATGATGCTTGACTGTGCAAAAAGCCTTGATACTAAACTATCCGTTTTGATTGGTGGACAAGGTTGGTATAGATCTGTGGCAAAATATCTACTGAGTTCAGTTTGAGCTTTTAAGCGGATGGTTGCTTTGAGGGTTGAAAATTGATCTGGAATCACAGTGCATCGCCGCTTTGCGTGCCTTTTCGTTTTCTCCCTTGTATTCTGACGAGCTAGTGGCGCGCACGCGGTGTGGTGCAGCGGATTTGCATTTAGTCAAAGCACCATCATCAGGCCCCTATGATGGAAACCTTTAGAATCCTATTTGATCTCTATTAGCAAGAACATGTACTAGTTTGCTGCTGTCTTATCAGCCTTAGCCATAAAGTTCTAACTTTAAGCCCACTGAAAAAAACAAAAGGAACATCTGTCTCCGTTCCTTGGAAATTTGTTGATAGAAAGTGAAAACCATATTCAAGAAGATGGGAAGGAAACCTCACAGTGTGCTACAGGTACGCTCAAAATCTGTAAAGGTACTCATGGACTGGACATGTCAGGATGCTAATGTGTTACTCAAAACAAAGAGCAGATTTTTCTTTCAGATTTTTTTTATAGGATGCAACATGATATTGTTAGTGACGTTTTTGATTACTTCTTTGTTATTGTGTAAGTGTATCATGTCATGTATTCTTGCAGAGGAAGTGTCCAATTCAAACCCAATAGTTGGTTTGTCTTTGATGGCTTAGACTGACTAAATTGGCATGCTATTATATTCTTTATGAAAAACCTAGCACAGGCGTGTATCCACAAATTAATTTTACAATTATTTCATGAAAAGGTGATATAAAGAAACAAATTATAATGAAATATGTCAGCCAAATACAGTTTCAAAAACTGTGAACTTGCCCGAAAAATTAGGAATGCCTACTACAGTCATTTAGACCAGGCTGTCTGAGAACACAGACATAGGATATTTAGTTATGGGAGCTCATAGCACTTCCAGATGATGACAATTAGAGCCTCTGTATGGGTTTCTTGTTCTCAATGCCGATGACTGTAAAAGATTTTAAAAAGAAAATATCATGGTATTAGGTTGTATTTTATATGGCTGTTTGTCACTCTTTACATAAGTGTGCGTTCTAAGGATGCAAACGAAAAAACCCACAAAAAACGAGTCTATTTTGTTCACGTGTCAATTGAATAAGGGTCTGAAGAAAGCTTGAGCTGGGTAGGTGTTGTGCTTACTGAATGCCTGGGTCCCTAGAAAACTTGTCATTCCTAGAGCTCTTGCATGGGTTTAAAACTGCAAGGCTTTACAAGACGACCTCCATAATGTTGAGGTGATTCCTCAACATGGAAGAGTCACCTCAACAAAAAGCATTACCGACAGCCAAAGGTTGAAAAGGTTGTTCTGCTGTTTTTGTCAACCGTATTGCAGACCGTAGACTTTGAGATGGGGCTGGTCGGAGCCCATTCAGTAGCAAGCAAATAGCATAACAGGCGGGCGATCCTGAGACAGTGGCAAAGAAGTAACAAGATAAAAATGATGTCACGTCTAGCTACTCTAAACTTGCTTTTGAACTATTTTTGGCGCAAAGCGCTGTGTGTGTGTGCATGTATGTAAACACGAAAATCTCGAAGGTTTGCATGTGTTTCAAGCTTGAAAATAGGAAATGCTTCATTCAGGGGGTGTCTAGGAGAGCCTCCGAGCATATTGAAATTGAGAGTTAAATGACCGTTTATAAAAAGTCACTTGTACCAGATTAGAGTCTGTAATTTTGATTATATGTACTTGAAATTTTGGTTATAGCTAGTTTGGATAAAGACATTGGATGAGTGCATTAGTCAGCTTTGTACCCCTTTAACTTTAAAAAAAAATAAAATTCACTGCAGAATGACAGAAGTAAGAATCCTCGATTTCTGGAAAAGAATCGGTGACGGTGACGTAAAAGCACCAAATGTGTCAGTGTTATAAAATGTTTCTAATTGACGCAAAGCATCCACATGTCGGTGTTTTACATGTGTATCAGCTGCTGCAATTCTCTCCCTCTCTGATTTGATTTAGGAAGACAGTTTCTCTATTTTTGTTATGATGTCTGCGAACGACGGGAATGTGGAAAAGGTGAAAATTCATGCAATGTCATATAGAAGAGGCTTTGTGGGCATGGGTCATCCCGTCTTGTTCTTCTTCAGAATGGCTGTGGCTACGCCAGCTGACAGAACGTATAACTGGTATGAAGCACCATGTGCCTGTCGATGTTTGTATGTGCCATTGTGCAGATCGGAGAGTAGGGTGAGGTCAGTTGGAGATAAATGAATCAGGATGAAGCTTAAAAACAGGAACAGCTCTGAATGTTTCTAAAAGAATAATGCATGTGAGCTCAAAACAATACGGTAGACTTTGGGATGAAATCCTCATCTTGTTTCAACATTATGTGTGCAGCGTGTTCTTAATTGAGACAGTGACCATAGGCAGCTATGCTTCATGAACGACAGCAGTAGCAGACACACCTGTCAAGTCTCCCGATTTTGCAACCCATCTCCCGCTTTCTACTGAGCTTCCAATTTTTTCTGCTTTCATGAATTTTCCTCTCAACTTGAGAAAATTTTAATTATTTGAAAACTTTAATCGTTTATCTCATAGGCAGTTTCATTTTCTTTTATCCATTTTGGAATTAAGGGAGACCACCCATTTGCTCTGTTTATTTCTGATTACTTACGGTTTTTATTTGATTCAAACCAAAGAATTCATCGGCTACTCCTAAAAAGACAATCACATGCAAAATGCGCATGTATCTAGCAAGAGTTAACAGCTAGTAAAGAAATTGTGGAAGTTACTATCAGATTATGTTCAGTACAAGTACAACGTGCAAAATGCTTTTCAACAAAATACATGGGACAGAGTGCAGTACCCAACAGCAAGTCTTACCACAGACATTTTTGTTTGTCTCTGGTCTTAGGAGAGCCTATTCCGAACGCAGGTTGTAGTAGGCAGACAGATAAACTGCACGCATGTCCTTTCCAAAAGTTTAGAAGAATTTAGTGGAAGACACTGAATTAGTTCATTAACCATCTATGTGTCTCTTAAACCTTTTGAGAGACAATGACAATGACAATGAATCTTTATTTTCCAAGGATAAAAAGATTTAGGTCTGAAGACCTTTCTTCCATCTTGTCCTTGCTAAACTACTTACACAAACACTCACGCGGCCGCACGCACTGACACACCATAAGCGCCCAACAAGGCGAGTCATACTGGCTGTCCCTCTCGATCAGCTGCCGCTCAAAATCAACAGCAGGGATACAGCCAGTGTATACATATGGCGATCATATATACAAAAACATCATAAACACATTTAATACACATAATGAGATATACATGCGTTACTATCTAACAAGTGTACCATAAGATTACAACAAAAAAAAAACCACAACAACAATCAAATAAGACAAATTCAAAATACCACGTCATTCTAAAACGAAAGCAGTTTACGCTTGCCGTAGCAAATGCTGATGAAGCCGTGTCTTGAAAGCATTTATGGTCGTGATAGATTTTATTTCTTTTGGAAGTAAATTTCATTCTTTGGCTGCTGAATATGACAAGGCGGATTTAAAAATGTCAAGGCAGGGCCTAGGCACTACCAGGTCATTCCTCAGTGTCAGGTACGGAGTGTGGGGAGCCTTAAAGAGAGCAGCGAGATATCCAGGTGATTTTGAAAGAGTGATCTTACGCATAAATACACATTTATTGAATAAAAAGTGCTTACAAAGGGGCAACATTTAATTTTGTTTATTGTCGGTAGTCAAGGGGGTGTGGGAATCTTTTAGGATAAGCTTTGCCGCACGTCTATGAAGTGAATTTATTCTTTTTAAAGAAATATCGCTGCATCCATCCCATACTGTCGATGCGTAATCTAGATGGGATTTTATGTGTGCATTATAAAACAACTGTAGAGAAGGGTATAGAATGTGTTCGACTTTTGGAACCATCTTTTATGGGATTATTTTCAACGCAGTTGAAATTCTTTTATTCTTTTTTCATAAAAGGCAATCTTCTCATTAATACCCGGATGATTTTTCATAAACAACAGTATAATTTCCATAACCCTTCTGTTTGTCTCGGCTGTTGGGTATGATTATGTAAAATTGTGCCCTAAAAGTTCTAAGTATGAAAATCAGCTGGAAAATTACAAAGTTTAAACCTCTCATGTGTAAAATGTTTGTGACGGTACAAGAATGAGTGACGTAAAACATTAGTTTTGTCACTGTGTAGGTGGCGACGTGGGACTACCGATGCTATGACGTGAAGCTTGTAGTAAAGTTATTTCGTTGCCTTGGTCATGCTCAACTTCTTTTTCAGAATGACTGTCCCTGCGCCAACCCACAAAACATATGAAGCACCATTGTTTGTGTTTTTGTGTGTGCAAGTGCGTTTGGATCATAGAGCAGGGTGTTTGGTGTGGAAAGAGATTGATCAGAAGGATAAAATAGAAATGCTTAAAAATTGAAAATCCTGAAATTAGAACAACTTTGGGCAGGATCCCATCTTGTTTTTACAGTGGTCATACTGGTTTTTCGGTGTTGTGGGGTGTACACACAGAGTCCACAAAAATGTGTATAACATGAAAAATATGGGTGAATGTATTCTAAAAAACGGTTGCTTGAAAACACTGTGACATAGAATAACTATCGAGGGGTATGGTCAAAATTTTTAAAACTCACTTGTTAAAACAGATGGGCATAAAAATGATGATTCATTGTCACCATCGCTGTTGATCACTTTGAGAACTATTACAAGGGGCACGCCTTATCTGTGGCCCACTATTTTTCACAACCAATCACACAAATAGGTGTTGTCTCAAAGATGCGTGCATTTATGCAGACTCCTCCCCAAATGCGCAAGATGTTAAAATGCACAATTTATGCCCCCAAAATGAAATGATCGCGACTCCTATTTATTGATGGCTAATCTTTTCTTTTAAGCTAGTCATTTTCTGTTACAGTTGCAACATAATGTAAAATTGTGTATCCCAGGGTGATGGGAGCGATCCACCTGATTGCCATCGGTGTGGGCAAGCTGTGGTCTGTGGTGAAAGGGAAACTGTTCAAGGCAGACGACCAGGGGCCTGGCAGGTGGGGGCAGTACCCGAACAGCTCTGACAGCAGTCGCAAACGCTTTGGGCTGGACGAGAATATAGCATTGCCTGCAACAGGTATGTATCAACTATCATTTTAACCCCTCTTTGCATACAACCACAAGTACTGTCGGTTGCACTTTTTGATTCTGCAGGAACTGCCTGGAAATGGAGTGCTGCGTGACAGCTAAAGGATTATCACTACTAGTGGCTCTACACATTAGAGGGTAAACTGATACTACTACTTACTGACTGACCATTTTTGGCTCACATGCGAAGCAGAAGTGAGTATGTTCTGGGCCAGTGGTTGTCCGTCCGTCGTCCCTCCGCCGTCGTCTGTAGTAAACTTTAATGTTGGCATTTTCTCGGAGACTATTCAAGTTACAGTCTTCAAACTTGGCCCAAAGATACTTTGTGTCAAGACATTTCTAAACATACCAATTTCAGTGACCTCTCACAAAGGTCAAGGTCACGGGGGATCAGAAAATATATCAAAAATAGCTATTTTGGGACATAATTTATTTTTTCTCAAATACTATTCACAAAATCAAACCCAAACTTGGTACAAATATACCTGATGGTAAGACCTTTATACACACTAATTTGGTTGATCCCTCAAAAAGACCCCTCTCCCCCTGGCTCACTGACGACATAGCTGAGGCCAAGCGCGAGCGCCGACAAGCTGAACGCCGCTGGCGCTCATCTGACCTCACCGTTCACAGACAGATCTTCCAAACAACTAGATCCAAAGTCTGCAGAATGATCTCCGACTCCAAACGAAAACACCTTCAAAACAAAATCCTGGAATCCACTTCTTTGAAAACCCTCTACGCTACCATGAACACACTCCTAGGCATTTCTAAAGACTTTCCTCTCCCCAACACACACAGCAAAGAAGAACTCCCGTCTGCTTTTTCCACCTATTTTTCCGACAAAATCCAAACTGCGCAACACACTCGACACTCTGCCTTCTCCGCCTTGCCCTCCCGACACCCCCTTTTCCGGCACCCCCCTCTCGTCCTTCTGGCCCGTCTCTCAGGACGAAGTCCTCAAGACCATAAAGTCCATGCCTCTCAAAACCTGCGAACTAGACCCTCTCCCAGCTTCTCTCTACCGGGACGGCCTTCCAAAACTTCTGCCATTCATTACCGACATCATTAACACATCTCTAGAGAACAGCTCCGTCCCTGTTATCTTCAAGTGCACCATCGGCCGTCCTCTCCTCAAAAAACACAACCGCGACCCAAACGAACTCAAAAACTATCGCCCAGTCTCCAATCTCTCCTTCCTGTCCAAGCTTCTTGAGAAGGTCGTTCTCAACCAGCTCAACCTCCACCTCGCCGACAACAACCTCCTCGGTCCCTTCCAGTCTGCCTATCGCAAACATCACAGCACTGAAACAGCCCTTCTACATATCTTGAACGACCTGCTTCTCTCCACCGACTCGGGCAACATCTCCCCTCTTACACTACTCGACCTCTCTGCCACCTTCGACACTATAGACCACTCTATCCTCCTCCACCGCCTTCACCACTCCTGTGGCATCACTGACTCTGCTCACTCCTGGTTTCTCTCCTACCTCTCCGACAGACAGCAGTCCGTCACCATCGACGGCGTCTCCTCCAACCCAGTCACGCTCTCCTGCGGAGTTCCGCAGGGGTCCGTCCTGGGTCCGGTCCTTTTCACACTCTACACCTCTCCCCTGTCCAACATCATCCAGTCTCACCACATACACCCCACCCGGGTCTGCCCTGGGGGACTTGGGTGGGGTTAGGTATTTTTTAGTTCCCAGGGTCACCCTGGCCAGCCCCACAGGGTGGGGTTTTCTCTCTATTCTGGGGCATGTGTTTCTGTCTACCCGAGGTCCATTCACCTGTATTTGCCTTTTTTAAACTCTCCCTACTGTCTGCACTGCCTGTAGCTCTTGATATTGGACCCCCACCCAGGTCTGCCCTGGGGGACTTGGGTGGGGTTAGGTATTTTTTAGTTCCCAGGGTCACCCTGGTCAGCCCCACAGGGTGGGTTTTTCTCTATTCTGGGGCATATGTTTCTGTCTACCCTTTGTCCATTCACCTGTATTTGCCTTTTTAAAACTCTCCCTACTGTCTGCACTGCCTGTAGCTCTTGATATTGGATGTGTGTTGCTAAATGGTCTTGGCTTTATTTAGGCCCCATGTGTTAGGTTTATTTAATGTGTTTGACCGGCTGGCGACATACATTCAATGTTCTGTTTAGTTGTTGTTGTTTTTTTTTTTTTTTTTTTTTTTTTTTTTTTTTTTTTTTTTCACAAGCAGTGCAGGCACGTCCTGAGAAAGCCTTGTTGCTGTCGGGACGTTAAGCAATGTACAATCAATCAATCAATCTTGATATTGGATGTGTGTTGCTAAATGGTCTTAGCTTTATTTAGGCCCCATGTGTTAGGTTTATTTAATGTGTTTGACCGGCTGGCGACATACATTCAATGTTCTGTTTAGTTGGTTGTTTTTTTTTCACAAGCAGTGCAGGCACGTCCTGAGAAAGCCTTGTTGCTGTCGGGACGTTAAGCAATGTACAATCAATCAACTCACCACATACACCACCACCTCTACGCTGACGACTCACAACTACTAGACAAAGACAAACTCGACAACACTCGGTCACTACTGACTCGCATGGCTGACTGCTACGAAGACGTGAAAAACTGGATGACAGCAAACAAGCTTAAACTGAATGATGACAAAACAGAAGCCACGCCAGAAACTTTCCCAGCTCCCTCCCTCTCTCCACCTTCAACTCGACAGCACCCCCATCTCCCTCTCGGACTCGGCCAAAAACCTCGGCGTTATCCTCGATTCCTCTCCTTCCATGATCAGCTTCGTCTCCGCCATGGCCCAGGCATGCTACTTCCACCTCCACCGCATCAGTCAGATCAGAAAATACCTCACTACCGAAGCTGCCACCAAACTTGCTGTCTCTCTCATCCTATCTTGCATCGACTACTGCAACTCTCTCCTTTCCGGCCTCCCTCACTCCACCACTTTCACTCTCTAGTACGTCCAGAACAATGCTGCCCACCTCGTCCTCAGAAAGAAAAAATCCGACCACATCACTCCCCTGCTCAAACTCCTTCACTGGCTTCCCATCCCCCAACGCATCCAATACAAGATTCTGTCTCTCTGCTACAAATCCCTGAACAACTGCGCTCCTGCCTATCTCTCAAACTTACTTCACCCCTACACTCCTCCCCACTCCCTCTGCTATGCCTCCGACCCTCGCCGCCTCCACATCCCCCGCACCAAACTCAGCACTCTCGGCCCCCGCTCCTTCTCAGTATACGGTCCATCCACCTGGAACCCTCTGCCACTCTCTCTCCGTCAGAAACAGTCTCCTCCTTCCAGTCCGCCCTCAAAACTCACCTCTTTCAACAGTTCTAGCACTATACCACCACACTCCCTGTCGTAATGTATTTCACTATTTGTGGTACGTGAGTCGTTGTCTAAAGCATGCGCATGCGTGCGTGAGTTGTGAGTGTGCGCTTAGAGTTATAATTATTATAAGATAAGCGCATTATAAATACCGTAATTATTAAAGGTCAAGGGTCACAAGAGCTCAGGAAATAGGTGAAAAATTGCCATATTTTACAAAAGATGTTTTTTTCTCAAATACTATTCCCAACTTCAAGCCCAAACTTGCTACAGAGATACCTGATGGTAAGACCTATCTATGCATACTAATATGGATGACCCTTTGAAAAGGTCAAGGGTCACAAAAGCTCAGGAAATGGGTAAAGAAATAGCCATATTTTGTGACAAGAAATGTTTGTTTTTTTCAATTACTTTTCATAATTTCAAACTCAAACGTGCTACAGAGATACCCAATGGTAAGACCTATCTAAGTATACTAATTTGGATGACCCCTCAGGAAGGTCAAGGGTAACAAGAGCTCAGGAAATAGGTTCCAAATATCCATATTTTGACAAGAAATGTTTTTTTTTCCTCAATTACTATTCACAACTTTAAACCCAAACTTGCTACAGAGGTACCTGATGGTAAGACCAGTCTATGCATACTAATTTGGATGACCCCTCAGAAAAGGCCAAGGGTCACAAGAGATTGATTCCCTTGTTGGGCTCGGTGGTGGGTGGGGACCCCTGGGGGATGATATAATATGGAAACCAAAAAAACCCCAAAACTGGCACCAAAGCGGCACATAGCCGCCGACATTGTCCTTGAGAATGATAGCGACTCTGACTGTGAGGAAGCGACGCCTCAGGCGTCGGCCATCTGGCCTTGCTTTCTCATTTGTCCACAGCAATGTTAAAGAGAAGCCTGTTTCAAAGCTGCACCCTTTTCTGGTGGGGGAGACCCTCAGGAGCCGTGTTTGCAGGCCTGAGGCCCAGCGCCTCAGGTCTGGTGAATTGCTGGTAGAGTGCCGTACCCGTCACACTCCAACAGGCTACTGAGGCTCTCCTCTATCGGAGACACTCCAGTGGAGGTCACACCCCACAAAACGATGAATTCTTCTAGAGGAGTGATTAAAGATCAAGCATTGGCAGAACTGTCAGAAGATGAGATTGTACGGAACCTTAAGTCGCAGGGGGTGACGTATGTCAGGCGCTTCACTTCCAAGCGAGATCCGTCTCTCTACCATCATCCTGATGTTTGGCACCCTCACCCCCCCTACTACCACTCATTAAAAGTGAAAAGTACGTCCCTCTCCCCCTCCGGTGCTTTAAGTGCCAAAAATATGGCCATGGGCAGAAGACATGCCGCCATGCAGAGGCTTCATGCGCCCGTTGCACTAAGCCCGGACACTGCTGAGTCTTGCACAGCCAACCCCCTGTATGTGAATTGTCAGGGGGAGCATATGGCTTCGGACAAGAAATGCCCTCGTTGGATATTTGAGTGCAAGATTCAGCAGGTGCTGGTGGAGAAGGGGCTGTCCTTTGCGGACGCCAAAAAACTGGTTGGCAGCCCTGGTGCAGCTGAGGCTGCCCCAAACTCTAGTAACATCTCTGTATATACATTCAGTGCTGTGGTGACATTTTTCATGTTAAACCTCAACTTTTTGGTTGGGGGCCGAGCCTCGGCTCCTCTCACCCCTGGAGAGTAACACTCCTCCAGTAGTGACGAGCCAGGGAACGCAGAAGGTGGACACTACCGGTCCGGTGGCACTGCCTTCTGCTGCCCCTAAGTCTCAGCCCCCACCCAAGCCTGTCAATCTTACTACAAAGGCTTCTGGCTTTGGTCAGCCTTCTAAGGCCGCTAACTCTAGCGGCAGGAACACTGCCCAGAACCAGAAGTCTAAGAAAGCTACGGGACCAGAAAGGAGACACTTATGTCCCCCTTCAAAACAAATATGCTGCATTGGAGGAGCAGATGGAGGGAGTGGAAGTTGTAGCTGGTGTTGCGGCAGCGCCACTCCCCTCATCTCCAAAGAACCAGAGGAGGCCTGCGAGCCGGCCCCCCCCCCCCCCCTCCTCTGTTTCTTCGACTCCTTCCAAAGCAAAGGATAAGGGGGGAAGAAACTCTTCTCCCCCATATAAGACATAATCATGTACTCTCTTCTTCAGTGGAATTGTCGTGGTTTTCACGCTAACTTTGAGGAATTACATCTTTTAGTCAAGTCCTATAACCCCTCAGTAAATCTCTTCAGGGGACTTGCCTGAAGTCTTCTGACCCTGTCTCTTTTAATGGTTTTAACGCTATCCATAAAGGCTCTGATTCGGAGAGGTGCTCGGGTGGAGTGGCTCTTCTCATTAGCAGCCAAATTTTATGTAGCCTCGTTAGCATCGACACCTGTCTTCAAGCTGTCGTAGCTCGGGTTACCTTACAGAAGACCTTAACCATATGCAGTGTTTACCTGCCACCATCCCTGCGAGTCTGTAGGACTAGTAATGATATTTTTAACTTAGTAGATCACCTGCCCCCTCCCTTTATTCTCATGGGAGATTTTAACGGTCACGTTCACCTGTGGGGTAGTGACCACTATGATGTCAGAGGTCGATGTTTGAAGATGTTTTTTTCTCAACTTAACTTATGTGTCTTTAACAATGGCTCACCTACCTACTCTAACCCAGGTTCAGGATCTGGTTCTGTTCTAGACCTCACTGTGTGTGATCCTTCTCTCATGCTGGACTTTAGAAGGTTCACGATGACCTGTGTGGTAGTGACCACTTCCCAGTAGTCCTGTTATTGGTCAGATGTGAGGAGGATCCACCAGTGGGGCACTGGAATTTCAAGAAGGCTAACTCTGGCCTCTGTTCGCCTCCCTCTGTCGGTCTCATATTACAGAGGGGGTGGTCATGTCAGCTGAAGAACCTGTTTCTTGTTTTACTTCTATTTTGTTGAACGTAGCGGGTGAAACCATCCCTAAAACTTCCACATCAGTCCCTCAGAAGCCGGGAGTACCATGGTTTAACGAAGAGTGCCGCAAGGCTAAAAAACAGCGCAGATCTGCTCAGCGACGTGCTTTCCGTAATCCGCCGCGAGTGAATATTTTAACCTTTAAAAGACAGAGGGTGAAGACCTGTTACATTTTTAAACGTGAATGCCGTGCTTCCAGGAGACGTTTCGTCTCATCTGTAACTTCTAGGACTCAGTCCCAGAAAGTCTGGAGGCTGTTCGAAGAATTAGGGGCAGGGGTGGCTCGGCTTCTGTCGGCCATCTTAGAGATGGTGCCAGCTTGGTCACAGATAAAAAAGCTGTGGCCAATTTGCTTGCCTCCACCATTGCCCATAATTCTTCAACAGAGCATTATTCACCCTTCTTTCAGAGAGAGAAGGAGAAGCGAGAGTCTCGTATTTGTGATTTTAAATCGGATAACTCAGAAGACTATAATACCCCTTTTACATTATCAGAATTGCAACAAGCCCTGCAGAAATGTAATGACTCTGCAGCTGGCCTAGATACTATCCACTATCAACTCCTAACGCATCAGCCTGAGAAGTCACTCCATTTACTTTTCAAGGCCTTTAACCATATCTGGATAACTGGCCATTTTCCACCATCTTGGCGCAGACTGTGGTTGTGCCGATCCCCAAGCTGGGTAAGGATCCTTCCGACCCGGGCAACTAAAGCCCAATCGCTTTGATATCATGTTTATGTAAAACTATGGAACGCCTGGTCAACGCCCACCTGGTGTGGCATCTTGAGTCACAGGGTCTCATCACAGACCTTCAGTGCGGTTTCCGGCACTTCTGTAGTACAACTGACTATCTAGTCCGCTTTGAGTCGTTTATCTAAGATGCTTTTGTCAACAAGCAGCATGTCTATGCTATTTTCTTTGAACTTGAGAAGGCATTTGGCACTACTTGGAAGTATGGTATAATGTCTGACTTGTGGGACATGGGTTTTAAAGGGCATCTGGCTTCACTGATACCTAGCAGGGAAAGGTTGTACGCACAAGGTCGTTGATGAAGAGTATGAACAGGGTCGGTGACAGGACTCTCCCCTGTGGCACCCCCTGGCGCAGCAGCACTTTTTGGCCACAGTATCCATCCACAGTCACACGGGCTCTGCGATTGTGCAGGTATGACTTGGTCCACCGAAACATGTTCCCTTGGATGCCACTGCGAAGGAGTTTCACAAGGAGACCATCCTTCCACACCTTGTCGAAAGCCTTCTGTAGGTCAATGAAGGCAGCTAATGTCACCTTCTGATCTTGAAAGGCATCTTCTATGACCTGTGCAAGGTGTGTTGTCTGGTCTTCTGTACTCTTGTTGCTTCTGAAGCCGGCTTGCTCTGGCATGATAATGCTCTTGGAGTACAGGTACCACTGCAGGCGCTTGTTGATGATGCGCTCCATGGTCTTGCACACACAACTTGTCAGGCTGATGGGGCGATAACTCAGGGCTTTGGACTTGCTCTTCCCTTTCTTTGAAATTGGGATCATCCTGGCTTCCTTCCAGCACTCCAGCTGTGGTTAAAGATGTCCAGTAGCTTCGTTAAGGCAGTGTTGCCAAGGTGTTGTAACATCTTGTTTCAGATGCTGTCTGGACCTGGAGATTTTTCTTCTTCAGCTGTTTGATGGCCATCTTCAGTTCTGGAAGGGTGATGTCCTTCTTCATTGAGCCATATGACACTTGGAGATGAGTTTGTCATTTGTTAATGTGTATGTGATATAAGTAATAACAAGAAAGAGAACATTTTATTTTTGGTTTCTCTTGCAGAGAGGGAGAAGATTGTGTGTACATGTGAGATTTTGTTCCTCTTGCAGGAGAAGAAGCTATGAAACGGCTGCTGGCGTGTAAAGGGAAGGACCCGTACAGGTACATTTGTGTCTATTCTTGTGTGTGTGTGTGTGTGTGTGTGTGTGTGTGTGTGTGTGTGTGTGTGTGTGTGTGTGTGTGTGTGCATGTGCGCACCCTGCTCCAAGGTGAAAGAAAAAGCAGACAGGAAGGGCAGGGACTGTTACACCCCCGCACCATGCACAAGCAAATCCATATGCTGATGACAGTTTTGCAGGTTATAAATTAGATGATGAGGGAAGCTTATTGAAAGTCCACTGGCGCAGATCGCATTGTGGACTAATTTATAACCTGCAAAACTGTCATCAGCGTTTGGATTTGCTGGTTCACACCAGTGATCTGTATCGGAAACTTGGGGTACAGCTGCACCCTAGGGGCATCGAGTACACACTTCGGATGATGTCCATGATATCTAACTTTCAATCATAGACAGGGAATCTGTTTTCACATGCTTTAACCAATTACATCCTGAGGCTGGTGTTTACAAATTTGCTTATTGTCCTATGAAGGCTACATTACAGATTAGGAGATAGATCAACCATTTTAGTTCAAGGGTGGTGCCAGAATAGCTTGGCGACTGAGGTGCCAAGCTATTCTGGCACCACCCTTGAATTATCAGAATTTATTTCAAACAATGGGTGTATCAGGATGAAAAGGGTTAAACAGCAAATGATAGAAAACACTATAAATAATTGGAGAAAATGCTCTGTCATGCACACTCCTGACTAACCTACATCTTAGTGACAGTCTCGTGTCTTGTGGTGAAAGCACACTTGCAGCTGCTGATGTGTAATAGTTTGTTACATGCTTTTTTTCCCAGACATCTTCACACGAAGCTGTAATCGTTGTGGATTTTGCCCCACCTGGGTCTGCCCTGGGGGACTTGGGTGGGGTTAGGTATTTTTTAGTTCCCAGGGTCACCCTGGTCAGCCCCACAGGGTGGGTTTTTCTCTCTATTCTGGGGCATGTGTTTCTGTCTACCCTTTGTCCATTCACCTGTATTTGCCTTTTTAAAACTCTCCCTACTGTCTGCACTGCCTGTAGCTCTTGATATTGGATGTGTGTTGCTAAATGGTCTTAGCTTTATTTAGGCCCCATGTGTTAGGTTTATTTAATGTATTTGACCGGCTGGCGACATACATTCAATGTTCTGTTTATTTTTTTTTTCACAAGCAGTGCAGGCACGTCCTGAGAAAGCCTTGTTGCTGTCGGGACGTTAAGCAATGTACAATCAATCAATCGTTGTGGATTTTACACTGAAACAGTCACATACTGAATGGGTGTCAAGAAAACAAAATGTCTGTCCAGAAACGACACAATAGAATCACTGTCTGTGACATTGTAACATCAGCTGTATGTAGTGTAGACCCCCAGTGTCTAGCACTTAAGGGTCAGATAATGAAGTTGTCATTTTGTCAGTAATACTGATGATAAGCAGATGTTTGATGGGTTGTCACAAACATGACCAGATCTTTGTTTGATTGATCAAAGCAGCAAAAACATGTCTCCTTGTAGAAGTCGCTATACCTCACAATTTCTTTGTGAATGAATGTTACCAGGCCAAGGTCGACAGGTACTTTCCGCTATGCCAGAGGACCTTTAGCTTTGGGTACAGATGTACTATGATTGTTCTCATTGTTGGGTCTCTTGTTAGTGTCCAGGGCAAGTTTCTCAGTGGTTTGAGGCTTGCAGGCATTGCATTTTCACTTGGGAAAGCCACTGCAAAGAACTCTTCGGCGATTGCAATGATGGGCTCTAGAATCATCTAGAAGCGAAGATGCAGGGGTGTCGTTCTGTCATAGACTGTCGGGGGGCAGTAGATGGTTTAATGTCATCCCTGCACAGCTCAGTTGTGTACCATCATTTAGTTAATTTGTAACCTGGCAATCCTAGAAATTAGTGTAGATTTCTCCTTCCTCTGTCTCTCTCTCTCTCTCTCTCTTCTCTCTTGGCTTGACTTCGCGAACGAAGATTTTATAGGAGTTGCCCATGACGTCTGCAGGCTTGTTCGTGGCTGCGGAGGCCAATCCGAGACAGGCAGGTTCGACCGCAGTGGCTGCAGGGGAAGGTATGGCCAGGGTTCTGAGCTGCGGCATCTCTGTTTTTTCTCCTGAGCCGCTTGTCCTTAAGGCTAGCTCTGTGAGAGTCCTCAAAGGAGACAGCTGCCTTGTAAATGGTGGAGCGCCAGGTGTCACGGTCCGCAGCAAGCGAAGACCACTGGTGGTGGTCGATTTGGCAGGCACTAAGTGACTTCTTGAGACAGTCTTTGTATCTCTTCTTTGGTGCCCCTCTGTCACGGTGTCCAGTAGTAAGCTCGCCTCCTTCCTCTGTATTTCATTTGTTAACACAAATGTATTGTAGTTAGCCCGTGAGTGAGCTTGATGACGTAAGTCAGTGTGATTACATGTCACATTGGATGATGACTCTACTAATTTGCCACTGAAATGTATGTTTAGTGTACGGAGGAATTCAGAGAATAAAATCTTATAGATTGTATGTGTTTGTGTGTGAGAGAGAGACTGGGAGAGAGTGAGAAAGAAGTCATGCCACCCACATGCAATACCACCCACACACAGTACTTGACTGTCCATTAATACTAGAAACTCTCTGAGACCTCTGAACAGTAGACATCTGAAAAAAAAATCAGAAATAATCGATAGAGCTTTTGGCTCGTGTGATAGCAAAGTGAGTATTTAATGGGCCAGTGGTCTGTCAACTGTCGTCTGTTGTCCATGGTAAAACTTTAATGTTGGCATTTTGTTGGAAGCTGTTCAAACTAGTCTTCAAATTTGGCACAAGGATACTTTGTGGAAAGAGATATCTAAGCATACCAATTTGAAAGGACATGGTCACAGGGGGTCGAGAAATAGGTAAAAAATATGACTTTTGACATAAACTGGCTTATCTCAAATACTATTTTCAACTTCAAACCCAAACTTGGTACAGAGATACCTGATACCTTCCTTTGCATACTAATTTGGATGAGCCCTCGGAAAGGTCGATGGTCACAAAGAGATCACAAAATAGGTCACAATAAACTATTTCTTGACAAAAATATTTTTTTTCTCGAATACATTTTACAACTTCAAACCCAAGCTTGGTCCAGAGATACCTGATGGTAAGACCTTCATATGCATGCATATTTGGATGACCCCTCGGTAAGGTCAAGGGTACATGAGATCAGGAAATGATGTGAAAAAAAGTAGAAATTTAGCTTTTGTCAGCACTTTTGCAAACTTTTCAACCAAATCTAGCAGAAAGGTAGCTGATAAGACATTTCTATGCATATTATTTTAGTTTATTGCCTTCAAAGTCAAGGGTCACAGGAAATTGATAAAAGTGTGAAAAATGCGTACATTTTAAGAAAACATCAATTTTGCAAGTACAAAACAAAAGCCAACCATAATGTTATAACTGGATCATTCATGCACGTGAGACTTGGGGCTTTGCCATTCTTTTCTTTTTTCCTTTCTCAGCATACTGGGACTACGATGCGATACCTCGGATGAAGACATCAAACGATATTACCGCAAACAAGCTGTCTTGGTGCATCCTGACAAGGTATGTGTTGCAGTTTTTAAAAAATTGATGTAAATGGTATACAACTGTATTTGGCTGGTTGTCCACTTCCTTTTCAGCTCTTTTGTCAGACGGTCACATCTGCAACATGTGGATTTTCATGAGCCTAATGAAATGGTTCGTTTTTTGGCTCACGTGCGAAGCAAAAGTTTTGGGTCGGTGGTTGTCTGGCCCTCAGCCATGGTAAACTTTAACGTTGACATTTTCTTGGAGACTATTGAAGCCACAGTCTTTAAACTTGGCTCAAGGATACTTTGTGGCAAGACCTTTCTAAACATACCAACTTGAGTGACCTCTCACAAAGGTCAAGGTCACAAGGGATAAGGAAATAGTTCAAAAATAGCTATATTTTGACATTTATTTTTTCTCAAATACTATTCACAACTTCAAACCCAAACTTTGTACAAAGATACCTGATGGTAAGACCTTTTTATACATACTAATTTAATTGACCCCTCGGAAAGGTCAAGGGTCACAAGAGCTCAGGAAATAGGTGAAAAATAGCCATATTTTGACAAAAGATGTTTTTTCTCAAATACTATTCCCAACTTCAAACCCAAACTTGCTACAGAGATACCTGATGGTAAGACCTATCTATGCATACTAATTTGGATGAGCCCTCGGAAAGGTCAAGGGTCTCAAGATCTCATGAAATAGGTAAAAAATAGCCATATTTTGACAAAAGATGTTTTTTCTCAAATACTATTCCCAACTTCAAACCCAAACATGCTACAGAGATACCTGATGGGAAGACCTTTTTTATGCATACTAATTTGGTTGATCCCTCAAAAAGGTCAAGGGTCACAAGAGATCAGGAAATTGGTCCAAAATAGCCATATTTTGACAAAAAATCTTTTTCTCAAATACTATTCACAGCATCAAACCCAAATTTGGTACAGAGATACCTGATGATAAGACTTATCTATGCATACTAATTTGGTTGATGCCTCGGAAATGTCAAGGGTCACAAGAGGCCCGACAAATGTGTGTAAAATGCCAATTTTGATAAAATGGTCGGTATTATCAACGTTTTTGCAAATTTTTCAATCAAATTTGGCACAACGATAACTGATGAGACCTTCCTATGCATACTAATTTAGTCGACTCATCGCAAAGGTGTGTGAAAAATGCTTACATTTTGAGAAAACATGGATTTTACTAGTGCAGAAGCCAGCCTTATTGTCTCAAAGGTCACACATGTAAATAGGTCATACATGTGAGCCATAATGGCTTTGCCTTTTTTGTTGATGCCATTTGCTTTTGGAGAGGTCTGCTCCAGCTTTGAAGGCGTTTGAGTCTGAGAATACTCTTTGCTTTGTAGGCGTTTGAGTCTGAGAATAATCTTTGCTTTGTAGGCAGGGAAATCATTCATGGTCACTTTTCTTACTGTTGTTTATTTTTTGCAGAACCAAGAGCCTGGAGCAGAAGAGGCCTTTAAAATCTTGGGACATGCCTTTGAGATGATCGGGGAACCTGTGAGTTGGTGCTTAACCCTTATCATTCGGAATACACCAGTGTGTGAAATAAGTTTGACTAAAATAGTTCAAGGGTAGTGCCAGAATAGCTTGGTGCCTCTAGGCGCCAAGCTATTTTGGCACCACCCATGACCTAAAGCCATTGGTCTATATCCTTATCTGTAAGTACTATAATGTAGCTTGCATATGGCAGTGTTGCCTCGGTATGATATGGGTTAACCCATTTAACCCCAGCACCCTACAGCAAGAGATGAGTTGACCATGATAGTTCAAGGTTAGTGCCAGATTAGCATGGTGCCAGAAAGCGCCAAGCTATTCTGGCACTAACCTTGAATTATCATGGTCAGTCCGTCTCTGGCAAGTGGTACATAGTTGTTAGCTAACACCTCCAAAACTGAAGAAATACGGCCATGGGGTTAAATGGGTTAACCCATTAAACCCCAAGTCTACTGTGGCCAAAGCACACCAAAAAAAAGATAGCAAAGAGTGACAGTGCCTTTACCTACTTTACTTTGTAACCTTCCTAAAATATTGGCACTGGCAGTCTCCCCTTTTCTTTCAAAAAGTATGTTTTGGGCCTGTGGTCGTCCGTCCGCCGTGTCCATGGTAAACTTTAACGTTAACATTTTCTCAGAGACATTCTTCAAACTTGGCCCAAGGATACTTTGTGCTAAGACCTTTCTAAACATACCAATTTGAGTGACCTCTCACAAAGGTCCCCCCCACCCGGGTCTGCCCTGGGGGACTTGGGTGGGGTTAGGTACTTTTTAGTTCCCAGGGTCACCCTGGTCAGCCCCACAGGGTGAGTTTTTCTCTCTATTCTGGGGCATGTGTTTCTGTCTACCCTTGGTCCATTCACCTGTATTTGCCTTTTTAAAACTCTCCCTACTGTCTGCACTGCCTGTAGCTCTTGATATTGGATGTGTGTTGCTAAATGGTCTTAGCTTTATTTAGGCCCCATGTGTTAGGTTTATTTAATGTATTTGACCGGCTGGCGACATACATTCAATGTTCTGTTTATTTTTTTTCACAAGCAGTGCAGGCACGTCCTGAGAAAGCCTTGTTGCTGTCGGGACGTTAAGCAGTGTACAATCAATCACAAAGGTCAAGGTCACAGGGGATCAGGAAATAGTTCAAAAATAGCTATATTTTGACATAATTTATTTTTTCTTAAATGCTATTCACAACTTCAAACCCAAACTTGGTACAAAGATACCTGATGGTAAGACCTTTCTATACATACTAATTTGGTTGATCCCTTGGGTAGGTCAAGGGTCGCAAGAGCTCAGGAAATAGGTGAAAAATAGCCATATTTTGACAAAAGATGTTTTTTTTTCTCAAATACTATTCACAACTTCAAACCCAAACTTGGTACAGAGATACCTGATGGTAAGACGTATATATGCATACTAATTTGGATTACTTATTTATGCCTATCACCCCTCTCAGGGTATAGGCCATCGACGAGAGACCTCCAGCGACTTCTGTCCTGTGCTTCTCCTATTTTACTCCAGGTGGTTCCCAGTCTCTTGGTGTCTGCTTGGAGATCTCGACGCCAGGTGTTTCTCAGCCTGCCTCTTTTCCTCTTTCCCTGGGGGTTTCATGACAATGCCTGCCTAGTGATACTCGAAACTGGCTTTCTCAGACTGTGACCAATCCATCCCCATCTTCTTCGCCCAATTTCATTTTCTGCCGTTATCTGCTCTGTTCTCTCCCAGAGTCTGACGTTGCTGATCTTCTCTGGCCAGTGAATTTTCAAGATTCTTCTAAGGCAACTGTTTATGAAGATCTGTACTCTGTTGACTGTGGTTTTTGTCAACCTCCAAGTCTCTGCTCCATATAGGAGAACTGCTTTTACAATACTAATTTGGATGACCCTTCAGAAAGGTCAAGGGTCACAAGGGCTCAGAAAATAGGTCCGAAATAGCCATATTTTCACAAAAGATGTTTTTTTCAAATCATATTAACAACCTTAAACCCAAACTTGCTACAGAGATACCTGAAAGGAAGACCTTTCTATGCACACTAATTTGGTTGATCCCTTGGAAAGGTCAAGGGTTACGAGAGCTCAGGAAATAGGTCTAAAATAGCCATATTTTGACAAAAGATGTTTTTTCTCAAATACTATTCACAACTTCAAACCCAAATTTGGTACAGAGATACTTGATGGTAAGACCTATCTATGCATACTAATTTGGATGACCCCTCGGAAAGTTCAAGGGTCAAAAGAGGCTGGCAAATGTGTGTAAAATGCTTATTTTTGATAAAATTGTAGGTATTCCCAAATTTTTGCAAATTTTTCAACCAAATTTGGTACAAAGATGGCTGATGATAAGACCTTTCTATGCATACTAATTTAGTCGACTCATCACAAAGGTCAAGGGACACGAAGGTTGACAGATGTGTGAAAAATGCTTGCATTTTCAGAAAACATGGATTTTGCTGCTGCAGATGATAGCCCTTGTCACAACGGTCACACTTATGTAAATCGGTCATACCCTTGAGCCTTAATGGCTTTGCCTTTTTTGTTGTTGAGGTGTTTCCGGCACAATAACATCCGGCTGTGACATGCATAGACCATGGGTGGGACTTTTCCGGCTACAGCTGGATTTCCGGATTTAAAAAACCCATTTGTTTCATCAAAAACATTACCGATGACATGACCTTATGGGAGTGTCTACTACTTACTCAATTCTAGCCTAAGTACTCGTTGTGTTAACACACAACCCGGGAGGCACTCGGGGAACCCCGAGGGGGCCAAGAGTTGTCTCCCGATACTCCCCATCCGGAACCGAGTACCCATAATTCCTCAGTCAGTCTACTTAGGCTTACGCTGTTCAGACGTGTTGCTCTAGCCTACGGATTTTGGGGATTTCGACCGGTTCACCGGTCTTCGACGGACTTAGTTCTTCTCTTGACTTGTTCTTCGTCGGGCCCCCCTGTACCGGGTGGCTCTGGTATCCCTTCTTCGTTGGCAGCTGCCCGCTTGGCTACCTGAAGTGCCTGGGCTACGCTGTGAACTTCGCTGGGACTTCGCCGCGCGTGCCTTGGTTTGGATTTCTCCCCCCCCCCCCCCCCCCCCCTTCCCCGGTCCCGCTCCGGGAAAAGGTAAGGTGACTGGGTTGGCCCTCGGCTGGTTCCCGGGCTGGGCACTGGTTGAGCAGGCGCGAACGCGGTCTTCATTTGCGTTGTTGCTTGCGCCAAGATTCTTGACTTTTACTTGGCGGGTCTCGCGCCCGTTCCCCCTCTCCTTCCGTGTTGGTGTGGTATTGTTATTGACAGGGTCAAGTCTCCCCTTTTTCGCTGTGGTTAGCAGCGTGGTTGTTGAAAGTTCCGCGCTTTTAACGGAAGGCATTTACGCGTGAGGGAAGAAATGAGACGTAGTCTGGAACGGTCATTCATAAACGGCGCAGATCCGCAGGTGGTCAGCTTCGTTTTCCAAGATGGCGTCTAACGATGCAGAGCTCCGTGTTCCTCGCGGTTAAAACCTTTACTGGAAGGGGAATGGTGTGCAAGATCGGTGAAAGCTAAGTCTAACCTTATTTCTGGCGCTTACCTACTCACTTATTCCTCACCTATGCTCTTGTCCCTGGTTGGGTTCGGGGAATGTGGTATGCTCCAGCCATCCCTTGACGCATTACGTTGGTGAATGTGGCGAGAGCCGACGCTTACTTCGGTACTGAGTCGGTCCCGTCATGCCCGTTTTGTTATGCATACTGCAGACCTGTTTACCATATACGGGGGCGTATTAGATACATGGGAG
Source organism: Semisulcospira habei (assembly GCA_036245525.1). Classification (NCBI taxonomy): domain Eukaryota; kingdom Metazoa; phylum Mollusca; class Gastropoda; family Semisulcospiridae; genus Semisulcospira; species Semisulcospira habei. Next base: position 137,781,743 of record BTPG01000005.1, on the reverse strand, counting down.
ATGCAGAGTATTCGTCAGTTGAGGGGACACTGACGGCACCAAGATGACTTATTGTTGCTGTCATGGGGGGAAGATCATAAGCTGCAATAACTTCTCTTGCCACCACAGGTGCTACTCACATTCCCTCACTTGCTCGTTCCACATATTACAATGTCAGGCTGCAAATGGACGGTGATTGGTACGGGTGAGCCCGTCGCCAACGCATCTCATGGCAGCCGCCAGTGACCGTCTCCCGGCCCGAACCTCCCTGAAAAAAAAAAAAAAAAAAAAAAAAAAAAAACCCAGAGTGCTCAGACAGCCCTATGTCTCCTGGACGCACTGGTTTATGCTCTTTGGTTATATTCCTACTTGTGCATGTGACTACCAGTTAACATGAACAACATGCATAAGAATACAAGTTAACATGAACGACAGTAACGTTTTACTGTTGAAAGGTAATTAATTGCCTGCTGGCAACTTAAGACAATGATCAAAGCTGCACCTGGAGGCCCGTCGCTATAGTACAGCTCCGGTGTTTCGCGGGGGCTCCGCTCCGACAAAGGTTCTGGGCCTGCCGCTTGCCTCAGGCTTATAATTGTCATGACATGCTTGAGTTTTGTTGTGCAAGATGTGTTGTAGGCTCCACTTAGCCTGGCGGTCCTCCCAGACCAAGGGTGGCTTCCACACCTGTAGGGGCCGGGAGGTGCCCGGCGTAGGACGTATACGCTGGGAAGACTGGTACACACCTTGGTGGTTGGGGGAGTTGCCTTGGCAGGATGGACAGACAGTGCGGTTAGCCGCGACTCCTCTTCTTCGCAGAAGGTAGGTTACACAGGTGGGGTGCTTACCTGGGGTTAACCGGGACCCTACTCGCTGCACTCTCTACCTTGCGGGGATGTATTGCAGGTCCGCGCGCTTGCTGACAGGTGGTTCCTCGCTGGTTGTACCATTGTCTTGCGGAAGTTCCCCTTACCAGGACAGAGTCCCTCAGGCCCACGCCCGCGTGCCTTCGGATTTTTGGTATGTTGCAGGGGCCTTTAGATGACCTGCACACAGCGCGGACGTTACAGTGACCGTTGGACTCATACAAGGTCTGTCTACCATGTGCCTCCGAACCTTGGTGTGACGTCTGCGCCACATGACCTGGACGGCGCTGGTCTCACCTTGGAGCTTCTATCGGCGAGAGCGCCCGACGCCTGTGACTGGTTACAGACCTGCTGAGATACCGGCGGATATTCCCGGTACTCTGACTGCTCGAGTTCCGACGAGTGGACTGTGAGATCACCATGCCGGACGCGTCAGTATAGTGTGCAGGAGGAAGTGCGCTTGGACAAAGCCTTCTGACAGACAACCGGCCTCCCTACAGAGCACACTGGTACCAACTTGGGTTTTCCGGCGCGAACGCCTGACACCGGTGACTGTTCCAGACCTGAGGACGTACCAGCTGTTCCGGTTCTCCAGCCTCTCAAGTTCCGACGGCCCTAGCATCGGGGGATCGACACGTCGGACACAGCTTGGTAGTGTGCGGAGTCGGAGCTCGAGGCGTTGATTCCCAGGAGGGAACACGCTTGGACCAAGCCTTATGCCAGGCAGAGAACCCTTCTCGCTACAGAGTTCGGTTCGGAGAGACGTGCTTCGTGCCGTCCATGGTCAACCGATCCCCACTCGTCTCCTAGGAAGGCCTTGGATCCTCCTCGGCCGCTGCGAACCCGCCTCGCCATAGAGTCCGGCTCGCGGAGACAATCTCACACGCACACCACGTCTCGACACGTTCGGGATCTGCTCTTCGATCGAACTCAGGCCGGCTGCTAGTGGTTGCAGGGTACTGTTGGTGGTCAGCCAGCAGGGCGGAGGTGCCTGTCTCCGTTCCTTACCGCCCGAGTCCTTGACGATCTTGTGGAGGGATGGCTACGCGGACCGCTCCAGTTACTGCGCGGAGAGGGGTTCTCGACGCGGGCGTTACAGGAGGGTACGCACCTGGACATAGCCTGCGGTCAGGTGGAGACCCACCTCGATACAGAGCCCGGTTCGCAGAGTCACGCTGTCCCGCCAGTTCCCGACGGTAGAAACGAGCGACGGTAGATTCTGCTCGCCAGCCCACCGCGGCCACGATGTCCTTGACAGCGCAGTTCCGGTCGTATGCGATGCTCGTGGCCATGGCGCGTACTTCATCTGCGCGGATCTTCAGTCTCTGCGCTACCCGTCGGGAGAGATCCATGTATGCAGATCGTATTACCCAGCCCAGCCAGGAGGAGATCGTCTGGGCTGGGATATCAGTCTTGCCCTGTCGTATGGGTAGGAAGAGGCGGCACGACTGGGAATCCACTTCCCTCGGGATCGGATCTCCGCTCTTGCTCTCCTGCACGCGAGGAGGGACCACTGTGCACCTTGGATGCCCGTCCATCTACGAATTTCCCTCGTTGGAGTCAACCTTCCGGCACTCTAGGTCTACACTCCGCTTTCTCTCCGCTGCGGGCGTGCTTAGGAGTTGCCGTTCTTCACGTCGCTCCAGGGATTCTCTCCTGCCTCGCTCGTCGATCCCTTTCGCGCCCGGCTGCCGTTCGTCGCTTTCCTCTCCCCCGCACTCAGCCCTTCCCCTTCTTCGTGCTCCGGCCTGGCTGCAGTCGCTCCTCTTCTGGACATCCGACCCCCTCCGGTGGTTCTCGGGGAGGATGCTGTCGTTACTTCGCCTTGCTCGGACCTGTTTACCTCCTCCTGAGGTTACAGTACTCGGTTCGACCCAGTTGTGCACTAATACTCCTTGGAGATCTGACGACTCACTAGCTGGTGGCCTTACGCGTGAGTTCCATTGACTTAGTGGAAGTACTCTGACTTCGCACGGGTGGTAAACGGGTCTGCGAGCGCTTCGGCTTCTGTCTCCCCTGGTGCCCTCTCGGATGCAGCTCGGAGCTGGCAGCGGCTTCCGGACTTCGTGTCAGGCGCTTCGACTACCCTGCGCTTCTTCTCTCGGTTCGCGGATCTTCTTCACCCCCATGGAGTTGCCGGCTGTTGGCTTCCCTCAGTAGGACCGGTGCTCGGGAGGTCACAGGAGTTGCCTCCCCTTCCAGCGGTGGATCCGCTCTTGCCTCTCCTTGGGACTAGACGACCTCTCTCGTACGTACCTCCCTTCGTGTCGTGAGATGGAAGAGCTCCTTACCCTATCCTTCGTTCTCCAGGTCGACGACTCCTGGCGCCGAGCGGGGCGGTGTGATGCTGACGGACCCTCTGTGCTGACGACTCGACCGAGGCAGTTTCTTGGGGGGTTCCTGGACTTCGCTACGGGGAGCAGACCGGAGGAGGCTTCTAGAACCTTCGCTTCGCTTACGCTGTGGGACCATGGCACAGCTCCGTCTCCCTGGTGTCTAACCAACTCGACATCCCCTTGGGCACCCAGGAGGGCACCGGGCTTCGAACACGTGGTACTGCTGCGGCTGTGCTTGCGGTTGGACGGCCCAGCCACTACTCGGAAGTCGGATCTCCTCTCCTTTGGTCGTCTCTAAGCCCGGCTGCTTCTGCTACGCCTCCTACTCCCGTGGTTCTTCTCCAACTCCAGCCTGGCCTTCGGACCTCGCGGTCAAGAGCGCGAACGGCTTGGATCTGACGCAGACTAGTAGGTCACACGGCTTTACCAGCCAGTGCTGGCGCCTAGCACTTAGTTCGCTTCCAGCTGCCAGCGAGATAAGGCGCCGCGAGGTCACATTCCACTCTCGCCCGCTCATTCTATTTATATCGCTTGCTACTGTGGGGTACACGGCGTGACCGGCGCTCTGCCGCTATAACAACTACCTACACATTTGTATTCATAACACATCTCTGCCTACAGTGACTGTTGTGGAAGCAACATCGTTCAAAAGTTGAAATTCTCACCTACACACTGATACCAAATATGACAACATTACGACTTGCACTTGTGTAGCAGGTTATGGTGAAAATAAAGAGAACGGGAATTTGTTGATGTACGATGTCGGTGTTTGTTGTGAAATTGACAAAGTTCCCACAGCCATAACATGAAGACGCTACTTTTCCCAACGAAACACACTTGCATGCATAAGGGTCAGCATGCCTACAGTAAGTATCACTTAGCGGATTTTGGATTCATGGTGGGGGACGAAAGCAGGAGGGTGGTTAATGAGGTCACTGACAGGTCGCGTGTTGTGCGGTACACGGCGTGACCGGCGCTCTGCCGCTATAACAACTACCTACTGGTTTGTATTCATAACACAAATCTGCCTGAAGTGACTGTTGTGGAAGCAACATCGTTCAAAAGTTGAAATTCTCACCTACACACTGATACCAAACATGACAACATTACGACTTACACTTGTGTAGCAGGTTATGGTGAAAATAAAGGGAAAGGGAATTTGTTGATGTCGGTGTTTGTTGTGAAATTGACAAAGTTCCCACAGCCATAACACGAAGACGCTACTTTTCCCAACGAAACACACTTGCATGCATAAGGGTCAGCATGCCTACAGTAAGTATCACTTAGCGGATTTTGGATTCATGGTGGGGGACGAAAGCAGGAGGGTGGTTAATGAGGTCACTGACAGGTCGCGTGTTGTGCGGTACACGGCGTGACCGGCGCTCTGCCGCTATAACAACTACCTACTGGTTTGTATTCATAACACAAATCTGCCTGAAGTGACTGTTGTGGAAGCAACATCGTTCAAAAGTTGAAATTCTCACCTACACACTGATACCAAACATGACAACATTACGACTTACACTTGTGTAGTAGGTTATGGTAAAAATAAAGGGAACGGGAATTTGTTGATGTCGGTGTTTGTTGTGAAATTGACAAAGTTCCCACAGCCATAACACAAAGACGCTACTTTTCCCAACGAAACACACTTGCGTGCATAAGGGTCAGCATGCCTACAGTAAGTATCACTTACCGGATTTTGGATTCATAGTGGGGGACGGAAGCAGGAGGGTGGTTAATGAGGTCACTGACAGGTCGCGTGTTCTGGCATTTCTCGCCCGCAGCCGTCTCGGTACTCCACAGACTGCTATTGCCATCCCGAAATACGATCAGTCCATAACAGGTCACAATATTCAACAGTGTTTTTAAACATACCTTGAGGTTTAACACATTTTCTGACACACTAGACATAAGAACCGTTTTACGGGGAGTAGACGTCGGCGGAATAAAAACTTGTATACCACCATCACCTTCATTAGTGCTGTTATCAGTGTCAGTGTTATGAGTGTCACATTCCGCGGATCGAAACGATCGTTTCTTTCCATGCCGGGAACCCCGCTTCGCTGGTCGTCCTCCTTTACCTAGCTGCATGAAGTGAACACACGCGACACATTCAACACTCGTATTTGGATGGAACATGGTCCAAATGTGTTGTGATGAGGCAATATCAGACGCCGCATTTCGCGTTGTCTCCTCGGACACACGTGTTTCAGTCGAGTCTATCCGTTTCATCCGACAATAGCAACTCCTACACATTGTTTTGGAGTGCATCATGTCTTTGTCTTCCTGGATATTAATTCCATAACACTTGTGGATTAAGTGTTCATAATTGATACAAAGAAATGACTTTTTATCCGTGTATCTCTTTTGTGATCTCTCGCCACATATTCTGCACAATGCATTAACTCTCATTGCATGGAACACACCTGTGTGTACACAGACTGTACGCGTTTCATCAGACTCCATCATGATCAAAAGTTAAATCAAAAGTACATTTACAAGGTTGACTGTTAGTGTTACACTATTTCCCAAGAAAGAAACGTGGCTATCTCCTCAATAGTATCCGTGTAACTAAGCCCTCTCTTTCCCCAATGCCGGGAGTGTACACCAAGTCGGATGTCTGGAACTTGTCTGTCAACACCTGTCAGTGACCTCATTAATTACCCTCCTGCTTCCGTCCCCCACCATGAACCCAAAATCCATTAAGTGATACGTGCTGTAGGCATGCTAACCCTTATGCATGCAAGTGTGTTTCACTGGGAAAAGTAGCGTCTTTGTGTTATGGCTGTGGGAACTTTGTCAATTTCACAATAAATTCTCGTTTTCGTACATCAACAAATTCCCGTTCTCTTTATTTTCACCATGACCTGCTACACAAGTGCAAGTCGTAATGTTGTCATGTTTGGTATCAGTGTGTAGGTGAGAATTTCAACATTTGAACGATGTTGCTTCCACAACAGTCACTTTAGGCAGAGATGTGTTATGAATACAAATGTGTAGGTAGTTGTTATAGCGGCAGAGAGCCGGTCACGCCGTGTACCGCTCAGTAGTGCGATATAAATAGAATGAGCGGGCGAGAGTGGAACTCGCGGCAGCCTTATCTCTCTGGCAGCTGGAAGCGAACTAAGTGTCGGCTATGGTAAAGGCGTGGTCACCTTCTCGTGGGAGGGCTGAGCCAACCTGTTTCCCCGATGGATCCAGTTGCTACACGCAGTTTGCACCAGGATGCCTTCGGAGGACCGGCGCACTGGCGAGATGGCTTCGCGGACCTGTTCGACACTAGGTGGGTTCACTGGCATGCCCCGTGCTTTGAGGATTCGCCCTGCCTTTGTGGATTCACCCGCCTGGACGAGACATCGACGCTCTGGCCTAGCCTGGGACGGTTGCTCCGCTCTTCCTGTTCGTCACCCCGTTGCTGGGTTCCGGTCCTGTACCTCTTACACCTCTCCTCGCCGCGGACCCCCGCTACTGCTTCCCGCTTCTGCAAGGTGCTCCTGCAGCCGCGACGCTCGCTGTTTCGCTTTGATGGGGCCCCTACTCCTTCGCCTTCGTCGGTGGCGGCAGGCCTCAACGTTGGACACAGCAAGGTAGTGTGCGGAGTCGGGAGTTCGAGGCGCGGGTTCCCAGGAGGGAACGCGCTTGGACCAAGCCTTATGCCAGGCAGAGAACCCATCTCGCTACAGAGCTCGGTTCGGAGAGGCGTGCTTCGCGCCTCCATGGTCAACCGGTCCCCACTCGTCTCCTAGGAAGGCCTTGGATCCTCCTCGGCCGCTGCGAACCCGCCTCGCCACAGAGTCCGGCTCGCGGAGACATTCTCACACGCACACCACGTCACGACACGTTCGGGATCCTCTCTTCGCTTGAAGTCGGACCGCCACCCTCGCTCTCCCTCGCGAGCGTAACAAGGATCGAGCTTCTCCTCGTCATTAGGAATAACAGCACTGAAGCTACAAGTCAGATGATCTTCCTGACTACGCTCAGTCATGCGATCCGATTCCAGGATCCCTCCCGCAGCGAGCTTAGAGGCTAATTAAGTCCTATCAGCTACGTACAGGGCCACGAACGTCACAGTCGTCAGGAACTGTGCTGTCTTCCACTTCGTGGCTACTGTAGGGCTGGCGGGCATGTTCTCTCGCCCACAGAGTTTCCCAGCCCAGCGGGGCTACTCGCTCTGGTGGGGGAACTGCTCCGGGGCTCCTCTTCCTCCTGGCGCTTCAGCGCCGTAGGTTACACCTCCCCAGGGTCGTCGGGAATTTGCGTTTGGGAGGACGGCCCTTGGGGCCCCAAGGTGTGCTAGTGCGCGGCACCCTCCTCCTATTTGTGATTCTCCCATAAGGTCATGTCATCGGTAATGTTTTTGATGAAACAAATGCATTTTTCTTTAAAAGGTATTTTTTCGAAAAATACTTACCGATGACATGACTCGGACGACCCTCCCACCGGCCCCGCTTGCCGCTGGTAAGCTAAGTATCCTGACTGAGGAATTATGGGTACTCGGTTCCGGATGGGGAGTATCGGGAGACAACTCTTGGCCCCCTCGGGGTTCCCCGAGTGCCTCCCGGGTTGTGTGTTAACACAACGAGTACTTAGGCTAGAATTGAGTAAGTAGTAGACACTCCCATAAGGTCATGTCATCGGTAAGTATTTTTCGAAAAAATACCTTTTAAAGAAAAATGCATTTTTAAAAAAAATTTTTTTTTCACTTAAAAAGTGCCCCCAGAACCCCTCTTCAGGATTCAACTTTTTTTTCTGTCCCACCCATGATAGACCCTCATGAGCCTCGGCGTTTGCAGAGCTTGTATGGGTCTTTGTCTCTTGGTGCTTATGTGAGTCAATCTACATTGGTATGGGTCTTTGTCTCATGGTGATTATGTGAGTCAATCTACATTGGTTTCTTATTCAGCATTTATGGCTGCTGCCAGTGCGGGGTTTAATTATGCTATGTATCCACTCCATAAAATTTCCCCTTCTTTGACATATGTACTGATAAATTGTATAACAAGCAAATTAATATCATGAACTTGCTCGATATACTTTCGTTCCCATAATCCCTTGCAGACCAGAAAGACCCAGTCTTGATGCTTGCCTCAGTCAGAAACGCTAAATATGTGCAAACTGTCACTTTAGCAAGCTCCATATGCTCACTAGTAATGAAATACTTCTTAGTGTGTACATATGCTCAAAATTACTTTCCCATACACACACATAAACGGACAATAGACAGCAGCGAACATACGAATGGAATCGCCATACTATTGAGATTGATGACACTGATCTTTAGTGACTCATACTTCCGGCGCTACTCATGTGGCGACCAAGTGTGAGATCGGGGGCCATTTTTACGTAAATTTACTAGTCTCTTGTTAAATATCTAACTCAGGATTTCCTTGGATGTTGTATAAGTGTTTACGAATGGACATGGATGCAAGCAGATTGTTGTTGGTGTTGGCGCTTTTGTGTGTTTCGTCAGTTTGATTCTGTGTTCGACCGGTGCACGGCCAACAACATGTGCACTACACATGTGAGTACTTGATGAGTCTTCATGCCACTGACACATCCGGCGCGCTCAACATGCGGAACATTGACTTTCCATCTAGCATGAAACCCAACGCTACGGCTGCCGGAGATAAGAAGTACAAGATGAAAAGGAAGAGAGGGAATAAGGGAGGAGTGAGGAGAAGCTTGAAAAGTAAACAGAAAGCCGGTAGACCCCCCCTTCCTACTGTGTTGCTTGCAAATGTTCTTTCGATCCGCCACAAAATAGATGAATTGCAGGCCAACATTTGTCATATGCATGAGTATCGGAAATCGTGCTTGCTTGCATTTACAGAGACCTGGCTAGACAGCAATGTACAAGATAATGATTTTTTTTTTTAGACGGTTTTGGGACACCAGTTAGACTAGATAGAACGAAGTGTAATACAGGGAAGGAACACGGTGGAGGTGTGTGTATGTATGTAAGCAAGGCCTGGTGTAACACTGTCATTGTACGAGACACATTATGCATGCCGGACATAGAGCTACTATGTGTGTCGCTATGTCCATTCTATCTTCCACGGGAATTTCCTCAGTTGTTTTCCTCTGTGGTCTATATTCACCCCCGTGCTAATGCTACCAGGGCTCAGAAATATATCAGCGAACATGTACACAAACTTGACTCGATATCGCCAGATGCACCCAAGTTTATTCTAGGTGATTTTAACCACTGCTCGCTTAACAGGACTCTGAGGACTTACTACCAATATGTTGACTGTCCCACCCGCCTAAATAAAACTTTGGACCGTTGTTACGGATCTGTACCCTCGGCCTACAAATCATACTTCATGCCTCCCCTTGGAACAGCTGATCACAGCACGGTGTTACTTGCTCCCGTGTACAAGCCTGTGTTTCAGTGTGCGCAACATGCAGTTAAGACTGTGAAAAAATGAGCATGTTTTGATTCTTACAAGGATGTTTTGATTGTACAGAACAGGACGTGTTTTATAACAGTTGTGACAGTCTGTCTGAGCTTGTTGATGTTGTATCATCTTACATTTCCTTCTGTGTGGACTCAGTTATCCCCACGAAACAGATAATTGTGTTTGCAAACAACAAGCCATGGATAACAAAAGAATTGAAAAAACGTTATCAACAAAAAGAAAAGTTTTTTTTTTATCAGGGTACGGCAGAGGAAAAGAAACGTGTGAATAAGGAAGTGAAAGCTGCAATCAGACAGGCAAGGCTGGCATACAAACACAAGGTGGAAATGAAACTTGTTAGTGGTAATTTGCGGTGCCGCTTGGCAAGGCATAAAGATTATGTCTGCAGTCAACAATGCCAACGATACACATAAATCGAAGATCGGTCTTGCGGGCTTCAGTGACGATACGTTGCCTGATGCTCTTAACTCCTTTTTTACCCGTTTCGAAACACGCGACTTTTCGTCTGATGTAGCTGATCTGAGGAAGTCACTGACACACGATGGCTCTATTGTTATTGTTATTGAACAAGAGAGTGTTGAGAAGTGTTTGAAAATGATTAATGTGAACAAGAGTGCCAGTCCTGATGGGATCTGTGGCAGGACGTTGAAGTTCTGTGCTGAACAGCTTAGTGGTGTTTTTCAACACCTTTTCCAGCTCTCCCTAGATAACTGCTCTATTCCCTCCGCATGGAAAACCTCAACGGTAATTCCACTTCCTAAGAAAGATAACCCAAACCAACTGAACGACTTCGAGCAGTTGCATTAACCTCCCTTGTCATGAAAACGTTGGAAAATTGTCCGAGCTTTTGTTTTGTCTGCAACTGAAAGTAAAATGGATCCATTGCAGTTTGCTTACCGGGCTGGAAAGGGTGTTGAAGATGCCAAGCTGTTCATTCTAGACAAACTGTACACTCATCTGGAGAGACCCAGTGCACATGCCAGGATCCTATTTGCTGACCTCCTCTGCCTTTAATACCATGCAGCCACACCTGTTAGCCCAGAGATTACTGTCTAATTTCAACTTTCACCCACAGCTTGTTTTGTGGATTACAGATTTCCTTATCGGTAGAACACAACGTGTTTTGGTTAATGGTCGCTTCTCTAGTACTGCTGTCACGTGCACCGGGTCCCCCCAGGGGTGCTGCTTGTCTCCACTCCTTTACATTCTCTACACTGACGATTGGTGCGATGATTCTTTTTTAGAGCTTAACGTGGGTAAGACATGTGAATTTATTGTTGATTTTAGGATGAACAAGCAGGATCACAGTAAGACTATTATACATGATAAGGAAGTTGCCATTGTCCAGAAGTATAAATACTTAGGCACCATCTTCGATGATAAACTGAATTGGGATGACAATACTGAAACTGTTGTGAAGAAAGGCCAACAGAGATTGTATTTTACGAGAAAGCTGAACTCTTTCTCTGTTGACAGGACCATTTTAACTTTGTTTTACAAATCTTTCTTAGAAAGCGTCCTGACTTTTTCGTTCATTTGCTGGTTCCCAAATCTTGGTGTTAAAAACAAAAAAAGTCTTCAGAGAATTGTTCATCTCGGCTCCAAGATCATTGGGGAAGAACAGAAGTTTAGCCGTGTTCTGCGATCGTCAGATTGTAAGAAAAGCTACTTCCATCCTGGCTAGTGATGCTCACGTGATGAAAGACCTCTTTGAATTGCTCCCGTCTGGCCGCCGATACAGACAACCATCATGTAAAACCAACCGCAGGAAACTGTCTTTCATCCCTGTTGCCGTCCGACTGTTAAATATTTTGTAAATCTACACAGCTGTTAAAAGTGTGTGTGCGTGTGTGTGTGTGTGTGTGTGTGTGTGTGTGTGTGTGTGTGTGTGTGTGTGTGTGTGTGTTTATACAGCTGTTTCATTGCGGGGGTATCGCTGGCCTGGATGGACAGTTGTAGAGGGTGTAAGTGGAAAGTAAGACCTTAATGTGTTCGCTGATAATGTTGTTAATAATGCTCTTTAAGTTTTATATAATTTTTAGTAATTGTATTAGTTTAGAGTTTTAATATGTCTTAATATCAATATTATAAGTCTTACAGATTTAGCATATTAATATCAGGTACAAATGGGGTATTAGAATGTCCTGATATTAATTAATGTTTATTGAATGACTTTTATTTGATTGTTCCCCCCGTCCACACAAATGTAATTGCCCTTTAAGGGATAAATAAAGTTATTTGAATTTTGTAATTGCCCTTTAAGGGATAAAGTTATTTGAATTTGAAACTGATGTCCGCTAGTGATAGTGACAACCTTAGAAAAGACTTTACTCAATAACACGCACAATTATAGAAAGCACTGATGTCTACACAGTCAAACGAAATCTCCGTGCTGAGTCAGTCAATGGTCCAATACGTGGCTCACAACAGGGTCACCATTTGGACAGAGACAAACACATTGGAAGTATCACACCCAGGTTCATAAATAGAATATTAATGCCTGTGGTTGCACCTAAGGCAACTTATTCACTTGTTTTCTCCACCACCAGAGGCGTGCGGTAGGGAATTTGTGCGATGAAACATGTTCAGCGGTGTCAGATTTGCTGGGTTCTGTATGTTTGAAGCATACATTTGGTGTTGGACAGTAATGTTCCCTTCAGCCTATGTTCATGTAAACTTTACGTCATGTCACTTCCTTTGCAACATTTCATAAAAGTCTGACGTGAACTCCAGACTATGTGGGCCCTAGATTGTGACAGAGAGTTTTGTGGTGATGTGATTGTTCTATTACGTGTAGCACACACAGTGCCAGTATCAGTGGTGCTGAAGGGGCAAGTTTTGCTATGTTATAGCGCAAATCTAAAAAAACATGAAAATATCCAGCGAAAGTCTACACAGCCTGAATGAACCTGGGCGTAAATCTACCCAGTGTGAATGTGTGCTGTTGCTATTCCATTGAGATATTTTTTATTTGAGTAAATTCAAGCCTTTGTCGATTTATGCTGGGTGGAATCATGATGTGAAGATTCACGCTGAGTTTATTTAGTTCTAAAAATAAATTGAAAATCAGAGGAACACACTTGCACTGAGCAGATGTATGCCTGGGTGGTTTTGCGCTGAGTTAGTAGTGTCGAGCTGGGAAGTTTTATGTCCAAATATAGCGAAATTGACCACATTAGTACCAATGGCGGTAATCGGAAGGACTCTGGTAAAGTTTTGTTTTGGACTCGGTACATATATTTTATTGAGCAACATTTTGCTTGATATAGTGCCGATAAACAGATGTGATTATTTAAACCGATCAAAATGTCCTCATCTTATGACTGGGACATTTTGATTCGAGTCTCGTAATCACATCTGCCTGTTATCGGCACTATATCAAGCAAAATGTTGCTCAATATAATATATTAATTGTACATCTTTAGCCTGCTAAGAACTGTGTGTGTCTTTTAACCTTTATGCTGTCACCTTGACAAAATGATAATACCAACAGCCAAATAGTTAATTATTAATATTAGTTCATTGTTGTCAGTGATATCATTCTGTATGGTTTCTGTGTGGAGCTTTGATCGCTGTCATTTATTTATTATCTGTTCACAGGCCAAACGCAAAGAATATGATGCTCATATACTGGAGACCAGCGAGGCAGAAGCTGCAATGGTAAGCAGTATGTGTGTGTGCATGTTTAATTGAATTCTAGAGGACTTGGTTGCATTTCTATTACATTTTATTTCCACATTTTTGTGCTTCTTTTACATTTTACAATATTTTTTTTCTGCAGAGAGAGTTTTCTGATCTGCTGACCAAATTGCAAGAAAAGGTGCAAGAGGTAGGTATCTGATTGCTCTTTTCTCTGTCTCATTAGAGCCTGTTATATACTTACTTTTTTAACAGTCATGAGTGAGAACAATTTGCAAAGTGTTCAAATTGTGTGATAATTCGCTCACAAAATATGCATACAAATGGTAAAACAAATGGAGAAAGTATTGACTTGACAAATAGGAAGTCAGCTGAAGAAAGTCCATCACACATCATTTGTTTACTGTTCTTTGCACAGGCTGCAAACATGATGCGCTGTGATAACTGTGGGAAGAAACACCGCCGTATACCTGTCGACCGTCCCTGGTACTCGGCTCGCTACTGTGAGAGATGTCACATACACCACTCAGCGAAAGAGGCACGTTTTTATCTTGAAATACACGTTACTGTACCGACCAGCTCTCGGGCGTTCTCACAGTCATATTTAACTGGTCATTACAGGCATGCAAGGTTCCACACTGTCTCAAAAAGTCAACTATTATCCCCGTACCAAAAAAGGCAACCATCAGTACCCTTAACGACTACAGGCCTGTGGCATTGACCTCCGTCATGAAAACGCTCGAGCGGCTGATTCTGCAGCACATCAAGTCTGTCATGCCCCCCTCCCTCGATCCCTATCAGTTTGTTTACTGCGCGAATCGATCAGTAGAGGACGCGGTGTCGCTAGGACTGCACTATATTCTGCAGCATCTGGAGAAGCCAAATGCGTATGTTAGGCTGCTTTTTGTTGATTACAGCAGCGCATTCAACACTATCATAACGTCCAAACTGCATGAAAAGCTGCTGCACCTTGGCTCCGCACAGTCCATCTGTAACTGGGTTCTGGATTTCTTGTTAAACAGACCCCAGATTGTCAAGATCGGTTCGTGCGGTCAGAACTGTGTTCAGCCGTGTCAGTTCCCTACTCCTGGTCAATGTGGACATGTATCCCAGTCTTTGACCTTGAGTACGGGAGCTCCCCAAGGATGTGTTTTATCCCCATTGTTGTATTCTCTTTTTACACACGACTGTGTATCCCACTATGATAGCACACGCGTAGTAAAATTTGCTGATGATACGACAGTCAGGGGTTTTGTACATAACAATGACGAGAGTGCATATCGGGATGAGGTAGACATGTTGGTAGGCTGGTGTTCTGACAACAACCTGGATTTGCATGTTGATAATTGATTTCAGGAAAAAGAAAACTGATCCCCTCCCCTTAAACATCCAAGGAAACGATATTGAAATTGTTGAAACGTTCAAGTTCCTGGGTACTCTTATTGCGCACGATCTGAAGTGGGAGAAGAATATTGAACAGCTAGTAAATAAAGCCCAGCAGCGCCTGTTTTTTCTTTGGCGGTTGAAGTCTTTTGGCGTCAGTCAGCAGATCATGGTGCAGTTTTACCGCGCCGCCATTGAGAGCATTCTTACCTTCTCAATGACGGTGTGGTATGGCAGCGCAACCGACGAAGCCTGCAAGAAACTAAATAGGGTGATCAAAACAGCATCTCATATTGTTGGAAGTGATCTCCTCTTGCTGGAATCTCTGTACCACGCACGCACCATGAAGAGAGCGAGCTCCATCATACATGACGAGCACCATCCTGCACATAGCCTGTTCGAGCCCTTGCCATCTGGCTTGCGCTTTAGATCCATCAAGGCCAAAACCACTCTTTTCAGAAGAGCTTTTATCCCTTGGCTGTTTAGACCCTGTCTAATGTGGCTGTGGTATGATTTAATTCGGCAGATTGACTCAAAAGTCCCTCATTAGAATTATCTACAGCCTATCTTAGTTGTTTATAGTTCTTTATATGTTCTATCAAACCTCTTTTCAAACAGGATGTACAGAATGAATATGAATGTAGCTAATCTGTTTTTGCTGCGGCCTCACTTGGCGGTCTTTGTTGTCATATATGTTTATTATGCTAGAGGTTTATTTTACTTCACTTACTTAGATGTGTGTGCACACTTAGTAGAATGACTGCTATACATGTGTGTTTTGTTATTTTAGAGTCTGCTTGGACGCTCGTCAGCTATGCCGCAAAAAAAAATTCCTAATTGTTTATGCATATGGCAATGAAGTTTATCTTATCTTATCTTATGACTTGATCAGAAATTTTATTTTACAACATCACTACATTTCATTCCCCCTTTAGGAAAATTTTCATACATAATCACACCCTTGCCATCCATTTTCATTAGTTATTTTGGGGTTGTAAGCACATAGGTGAACTTTGGAAGATGGAAATCTGTACATATTCATATTTCACAATTTGAAATGTCCTATTTATTTTCTCAAAATCTTTACCGATGGCATTACTAATAGGAATGCTTCGCTTAGCATATGAATTTTAGCCCAACCGGGGAGGCGACTCACGGGAGTCCTTACCAAGATACCCTGAATAGCCTCACCTGCCTCCCTAAACGGTGGCACGCTCACCGTTTCCCACCAGTCTCTTCGCTTAGCTCACCTAACCGGTTGTGTGCTCCGGCTGTGTATGGTGGGATTACCTTTGTGACCTTGGGTTGACGTTGGATTTTACCTCGGAAGTGTGTTTCTACCTGTGTTTTGTGGGTGCTTGGATTGACTTCGGTTTATGAGGATTAAAAAAAAAAGACAAAGAAGGAAATAAGGTGCTGTGGTCTCCGGGGAGTACTGGGTCTCGAAACATGACAAGGCAAAGCTTCGGTTACTGCCTCAGCCGGCAAATTTTCGAGCGGCGGCATTGACCGGAGACTGTGTATGTATGTGCGACCGAACGGGATCGCAGACCCTCGCAAGGAGGCTCCGCACACGCGGCGGCCTTTGTCTGTCTTATATTACAGTACCCAGATGAAAATCCATACCAGGCGTGGCGTTCCAGTGGCCTAGCGATGTGCACGATGTAAGCCTACCTTGCGCGGCTGCGCCCCCAGTCGGACATGCAACCAATGCTTGACGCAGGAGGGGGTACGATGGTCACAGATTGGGCGGCTTCCGTACAAGACCGGCATGCAATCCCGCAGCGACCGCAGCCTTGAAAGATTTGCAGAGGTGAGCTGCTTCAGACATCGTGAGCTTGTCGGCACAAAAGGGACCTGCTGCCCCCACTAGTGCATCGGACTGTGCTGCTCCACCACGAGCAGATGATAGAGCCTAATAGCAGCCGACGAGACTTGCCCCCCAGTCAAGCCTTGGCACCAAGAGCTCCACCCTGCCTCTACGAGGCTTGGGATAAGCAAGACCGCCCATGACGGGATTCATCCCCTAGGCATGTATCGGCATCCGGAGCTCGGTCCCCCCGCAGGAAGGTGGTTGTGCGAAATAAACGCCCTCTAGGTGAGAGAGAGCTAGAGCCCAGGCAGCAGAAGCGGGGGACACCCCCCCCCCCCCCCCCTCCCTCTGAGAGGTTAGTGCCTACCAGCCTTAGGCCGGACCAGCGCGATCACCGGACCGCATCCAGGAAGCACCTCTCAGAGAGGGATAGGAAGTTAGTCGCCGACCAGAAAGACCACGTTTTTTTGTATCGGGGACTCGGGACGGAGAACAGACATACACGAGACAGGTTCTCCATCAGGGCAAGATGCTGAGACCGAAGCCGTCCAAGAGAGGAGGGAAGTGCGGCCAGCCAGCCATTACAGCCAACGGGACGTGCTTCCCCGTCGAGATCGGACCCCAGTGCGCCACCCCCACGCCTTAGGAGCATGGAGAGGGACACAGGCTTCGGGCTCCCGAGTCGGAGAGTGGAGCCACAGACGAGAGCAGACTCGCAGGGCAGATCCACCATGACCGAAGCCCTCATGGGAGGAAGCTAGCTCAGTCAGCAGTGCAGCCGACAAGATGTGGTTCCTCGTTGAGTGCGGGCCCCCGGAACGCCACCCACCCACCCACACTCCGCCCTAGGAGGTAGAGAGGGACTCCCAGCAGCTTCGGACCCTGCGGCACACAGAGACGAAACCTACACGTTCGTTAGAGCGACCGCAGCAGCCGGGAACAGGGCGCTATGGATACTAAACGCCAGGAAACGTCTTCATTTCCCGCTCCTCCTCGCCGACCAGCGGACAAGCTTGGGTGCGTCGCAGCGGCAGATCTCTTTGCGACACTGAACCTCAGAGGCACCCTCCAGGAGCGGCCGATCTTCCGACCAGACCTTCAGGGACCGATCTTCCTCGGGGACACGGCGGCCTCGACACCGGCGCCAGGACCACTTGGATGGCAGCGGCAGGATGGAATCACCCTCCCTTCGGCACCGGCCCAGCCCTCGCCAGCGATCCACGACAGTTCACGGGACCGGACTCCCCCCGGTGGCTACGCTTTGGTCAGCGCGCAGACTCACAGCATCTCCATCAACGCGGGCCGAGTCAGATAACGAGGAGGTGCTAAGTCTACACCCAGAGGACGTGGCGTTGGAGTTGGGGTAGACAACGGACACACTTGACAGACGGTCGGCGTGCACCAACACCTCGGTCAACGCAGCCCTGGCATCGCAGACTCTCCGCTCCTTGGACGAGGCGTCCTGGCTCATCGTGTCATTCCTCCCTCCGTCTCCACCCCTGAGAGGAAGGCTTCGACATCTGGCAGCCCAGTGCTTCACGTTGCTCCCTTGCAGGCTTACAGGATCTAGCGGAGGCGCTCGGCTCACACGCGGCAAGATGTCTGCGGAGACCAGGGCTTCTTCTCAGACTCCCGACGGCCAGAGGGGATGGGCATCACCTTCCGCCAGCAGTGATGTGGAGGTCTCTCCCAGGCGGTTCCGATGCCGGCAGTGGATAAGGAGGCGTTGATGCAGGCGGCGGCACCCCGCAGCCAACAGATACTGACGCGAGACTTGGACAGGACTACTTCCTGGGTCCGCTTCTCCCTAGCGTATGCGGGATTCCTTGAGAGGGCGACGCAATCCGTGAGCAAGTGTCTGGAGAACACCTGGGACCTCTCAGCTTCGGCCCCTCGGCGGGGGACACGCACGGGGCTAGTGACGGCATACCACTCCTCGGCCAACTCCTTGGCAGCGGCGGCCTTCGGCGACCGGATACGACGGGACGCGCTGCTGGGACAGGTTCCACGCTCTCCCAGCTTCGGGGAAGACACAGCTGCGACAGGCTCTGCTCAGGGGCATTCTTCTGTTGGACCAACTTGGCAGACGGTAAAGGAGACAGCGCAGGAACCCTTGCTGCCTCGGCAGGATTTGTCTCCACTCGCTTCAGTCAGCGGTGGAGCTGTGGTCGTGCCCTGCAGCTCAGAATCCCCTCCTCCCATCCTCCCGGAGACCACGGTGGGCACCCTCCACTGACCTGCGCATTCACGTGCTTTCCCTGCCCCCCCCCCCCACCCCTCCACCCCCTCACCCCCCCCCACACTCCCCCCTCACTGCCTGCCCAGAGGCGCCTGGAAGGGAGGTCTCGGCCGGGCGTGTTGACTGGATCCCCGTCTTCCCGCCGATTCCTAGAGGAGCGTTTGCTACAGCTATTTTCAAGTCGGTCCACGGTTTCTTCGACTGTTAAGCAGGGCCTTCCTGTCGCTCCCCCCCCCCCCCCCCCCCCTTGCGACACTTCTGCCGGTGGATGCGAGTACTGGGGGATCGGGACAAGGTGACAGCGCTGCATGTGATGTGAGAGCCCTACCGCAGAAGGAGGCCGCGGAGGTGGTCTTGTATCCTGACTCCCCAACGGGCCAAAGTAGGCCCTTCATGATCCCAGACCCGGAGGCAAGTGGCGCCCAGTATCGGCCCTTGGCGCTAAACTAGTGCCTTCGGCCCCGCACTCCCAACTACCCAGAGGCCTGCCCCTCTGGATCCAGATGGTGAAGCGTAGGAGGACACAGATTCCTGGCTGACTCATGTGGATTCCCGGGCAATGGAGGCAAGTCTGACGGAGGACCGGCATACAGGTTATCCCCTAGGCATGGAGTCCCTGACCGACACCAGCCAGGTATGACACACCAAAGGGCGAATACAGAAGATAGTGGAGGCAGCAATCAGAGTGTCTCACGCGGAAGCTCTCCAGACCAGGGCCGGGCCCCAGCTGTCGGGCCTACTAGCGCTGCGGCGGATCTCCTACCTCTAGGCAGATTCTACTCTTGTCCAATACAACGGCATCCGCCTCTGCACTGGAGCCCCTCCTTGTTCACGTCTCATCCTCGCTGGGGGATGGACGGTGCCTGGTAGCAACGGGGGAACACGCAGGCAGACATATCAGCTGGCTGGAGTTGAAGGCGGTGCGGCTGGCTCGCGCCAGATGGAAAGAACGGCTTGGGTTACAGGAGGTACAGGTGCTCTCCGACTACTCGATAGTCATGGGCTACTTCGTGCACCAAGTCCTCTGGTGGTGCAGGGATCGGGGCATCACTCGGCGGGCATGGCGCATTGCAGGCCAGCTCAACATATGCACGTACTTCCCCTCGTGACGGGATCAGCGGCTTCTCACAGAGTGTTAACTGCACCCGGATGCCTTCCAGCTACCCTACGCGCGTTGGGAGACCCCTATGATCGACCTGTCCTGTAGGGAACAGGAATCTGCTTTCTCTGTTTCCCCCATACCGGATCCACAAGCCTGGACCGTGGACGCGCTCTCCACCCCGGGGGACGGACTCTTTGCGTAGCCAACCACCATACTATGTTGAACACTCCAGTTCTTGTCTAATCACCAAAGTTAAGCAAAGTCCGGCGTGGTTAGTAACTTGGATGGATGACCTGGGAACACCAGGTGCGGTTCACGTCATCTTAACCCTTATACTTCGGAATTCACCAGTGGGTGAAATAAGTTTGACTAAAATAGTTAACGGGTAGTGCCAGAATGGCTTGGCGCCTCTAGGCGCCAAGCTAATCTGGCCCCATGGCCCAGCTTTCAAGTAAAGCCATTGGGCTATATCCTTATTTGTATGTACTATAATGTAGCTTGCATATGGCAGTGTACAAATTTGAAGCTTTTAGCCTCAGTATGATATGGGTTAATATGCGGAAGCGCATTCCCTCCCTCAGGGTGGGTACCAAGGTGCTCCAGAAGCTCAGGGGCGGCATTACGATACGGACCCTTGTGGCCTATTCGGCAGGACCAGGAGCTGGACCACAGTCCTTCTGAGCTGTGCTGCGGACCCCCCTGCCTCAGCACGAGGGGCGATAGCAACCCCGGCAGCAACTGTTCGTCTGGGCACGGAGCGGCTGCACGCTGGGAGATGGCCGGGCAGGCCCTCGCACCAAGAGGCTTCTCGGGTGCGGCAGTGGAAGCGATCGCAGCGGCTCAGAGACTCTCTGCCAGTAACGAATATGAGGTAGAGTGGCGAGTACACCAGGACTGGCGCACAGTGGAGCAACTCTTCCCACGGACCGGACTGACCCCCAATTGGCCGAGTTCTTCTAGGGGTTCCCTAAGCAGAACGGGGCCCCCCATCACCATCCGAGATTACCTGGTGGCAGACACTTATCGACACCTAGCACGGCCGGGCCCGGGTACCGGCAAAGACCTCTCGGATCGGATGGCACACTTACATCGGCAAAGACGGCCGGCTCCCGCTTGCATGACTTGGAGACCTAACCAGGAAGACCTGCTTACTGTTCGCCCTCGCTTCGGCCTCGCGGTTTAGCGAGATATACGCCTTCTCGGGGTGTCCCTCTGGTCTCCAGCTCAGTGCCGATGGCTAGGTGCAGCTCCCCACCGACCCAACGTTCGGGCCAAGAACCTCCTCCCAGCGTCCGCGCCGCAAAGTTTGACCGTCCGTCTGCACAGGGCTACGGACCAGTCCCGGGAGTTCCGCCTACATGACCCTATCAGGGCGCTTAAAGGATTCCGGCGCAGGACTACGCCACTAAGACAAGGGTGCTCACGCCTATTCCTGCCCGTGGCTCCGGGCAGATGAGACAGCTCAGTGCAAAGGGTCCCTCCCTAGCTACGCTGGGTCATTCATTTGGCGTACCAGAGCTCTCCCCAGAGCGGGCCAAGACGATGCGCACCTGAGCACACAAGTCGAGCAGTGGCTACGAGCAGAGCCTTGGTCGCAATGGCGCAGGGCAGAATATTGTGGCGGCCATGGGTTGGCGGGCCGAGTTTACCTTTGCCCGGCTGTGAGACCTATCTGGCCAGCGCAACTACCTGGCGCTAGTGGGGGACATCTCGGCGGCGCAGCACTCCCTCCCGGCGCCACAGGCGCCATGGGTAAGGCCTAACTAAAATTGTCGAGAGTGGCGTGCAGGGACGGGCCTCGATAGTTAACGAGCGGAGTGCTCGGGCATGGGAAAGGTGTACCAAATTGCGGCATCCTCCTCCTATTCGCCATTCTTCCTATTAGTAATGCCATCGGTAAAGATTTTGAGAAAATAAATGGATTTTTCTCTAAAATGTATTTTTTCGAAAAATACTTACCGATGACATTACTCAGAGGTCCCTCCTTCCTACCCCGCTTGCCGCAGTGGAGCTAAGGCTCGGAGACTGGCGGGAAACGGTGAGCGCGCCACCGGATAGGGAGGCAGGTGAGGCTATTTAGGGTATCGTGGTAAGGACTCCCGTGAGTCGCCTGCCCGGTTGTGATGTACACAACAAATTTTGGGCTAAAATTGATATGCTAAGCGAAGCATTCCTATTAGTAATGCCATCGGTAAGTATTTTTCGAAAAAATACATTTTAGAGAAAAATCCATTTTTCTAATAAACCCTATCTTACACTAAATATAAGACTTTGAAATTTCATGTCTAAATTACAAAAGTGCTTCTAATATGCATTTACAAATGCCAACTTTCTACCTTAACCCCTTGCATGTTGGTAGCAGTTTTTGTCGCAATGATTCTTATTAATATAGGAATCATCCGGTCAAAAACTGCTGCTGACACACAAAGGGTTAATTTGTAACACAGTGTGGTGACAAGTTTTTCTGGTTACAGGGTGACGTCTGGGCGGAGAGTTCATTGCTTGGTTTCCTGTGGCATTACTACGCCTGCATGGAGGGTAATATCTACGACATCACAGACTGGGTGTCCTGTCAGGTCAGCACAAGAGTACCAGAGAGCAAACGCTACACAAAAGCAAATGCTTGTAGCACAGATTCTCATAAACACAGCCTGAGTGGGTGGTGTTGTGTGTAGCTCAGTTATATGAAAAACAAATGTGATTCAGCAGAAAGTAAAGCAGAAGTAAACCTGATGTGCATTTTTGTTACCAAGGTTGCTTTTTTGTCCAGAGGGAGAATTTCCGACAGATGAAGGCCAATGCTCATCCTGTGTACTACCGCATTCAGACAGATGGAAACAGGCGTCACCGACACGGACAATCAGGGTATGTCTCTCAGTATCTTCTGTTCAGGATTTGCCATGGAACACAGTGTTAACCCTTCTCTGCCAGTGGACGCAGACTGATTTTGAAATGATTATAAATTCAACATCAGCCCCCCCCCCCCCCCCCCCCCAGCCATCAAAGGAACATAGTTACAAAGTAGTTTCAGCAAGAGGTATAGATCCTTAGGCACCCCTGCAACTGCGGGGGCTCATGAGGATCTATACCTCTTGCAGTTTGGTGTTTAGTTTTTCTTGGCAGCCAAGGGGTTAAGTTTAAGGTTATATACTATACCTACATTTTTTAATTGAAAACTGCCCTTTGTAGGGTTTTTTGAGAGCCTTGTTGAGTCTGGAGGCTATTGCCACCCTGACAGACCCATGGTCCCGGGCATATTTGTAAGTTTGAGCCCTTTTTGTGAGGTACCCCACGAGGGAAAACACGCAAAATAGCCGATTTCAGAACACAATAAAAATTTATCGATTAGTGTGTTAAAATGATAAAGAAACATTTCGGTCACTTCATAAAGTATGTTAGTATTTTCTCGTAAAAAAAGTGTGTTCTGATAATTGGAATTCTAAGTGCAATCAAGAAAAGTGTATGTTGTAAATTTGCAAATTGCCCGGATGTTATCAATAACATTACAAGTGTTTGCAATGTTGGGCAATTACTCAGGCCCTTTTTATTCGATAAAGTCGTACTTTATGTTATAACTATCACATTGATTATGAAGAAAATATGGGGTCCTGCACAAAATTTGGCACTTTGGGTCGTTTTCGAGTGCGTATTCAATAAAGGGATACAAGCGATGTCTGACTTCCGGCAGATCATATCTCCGCCGTAGCCGGTCACAAGCCTGCATTAGAAAGAAGGGAAAACGACTATGCCAAATCTACAAGGGAAAACCTAAGCTCAAACTGTTGCAAACTACGCCCAAACTGCTAGTCCTCGATTACTATTTGTGACAGTAAACTGGAACAAACAACAACGGCAGATACGGGATGAAAACGTTTATCTATAAGTAATTAAATGCACGAGTTGCTTCTTAGTAATTTAGTTAGTGCAGTGGTAAGGTACTTCTTTTGCCACGCAGGTGACCAGGGTTCGAGTCCCGTAGATGGCGACATTTTTTTCCTGCTCACATTTGAAACCCATACAGTTTCTACTTCGCTAAATGAAACAAACACACTTTAAACCCAAAGCAAAAAAAAAATTAACGCGTGGTATTTTTTTAATTTTTATTTTTTAAATATGCGATTATCATCACTGTGGTAATGTGAATGTTAAACCATAAACCAAACAACCGGATTCAGTCTTGGATAAAAATGCACACTGGTTACCTCGGTACATTTGTTCATTCATTTTTTTCAGCCAGGCATTGTGTGAGCATGTTTACATTACATGTTTACATTCATTCAATCATTCATTCACAGCTTCACTGATTAAAAAGCACACCAAAGAGTGTTGTCACAGACAGGTTTTTTTTAAAAGTTTTACTGGCATCATCTACAAACATTAATTCATGTGAATTTGTTTTAATATACCTGCTGCAAGAAATGCTACATGCTCCTTTGGCGTCTCTGTGAAAGCAGGTCGATGAACATCTCTGGTTGAAAGATGTTTGTAAACAGATTGGTAGTGGATGTACCTATCTCTCTAGCTGAATCTCAGTTTCCCAGCAGTTTTTGGTTACAAATTATAAGGAAACAAAAACACACTACCACCGAGTCACCCAGCTCCCCCTCAAAATACAGCTTTACTGCAGAACATATTTCAACTACATGTAACATTATTCACATTTACATTGACAAAGTGCTGACTGTATACAAGCTATTTGGGAGAAAAGTGGAGCTGATGTCATTTTTAGTTGTGTGCATGCCAACGGAGACCGACACCGGCAACCACTTGCTCATGAGGCATTTATTTGGGAGCCAACTGCACAGTATATAAAAGAAGGGGGATAGGAGAGAAGGAATGACAGACTTATCATTTAGAGCCTTCCACTACATATATTATTTTGCTCATATATATATATATATATATATATATATATATATATATATATATATATATATATATATATATATATATATATATATATATATATATATATACAGAGAGAGAGAGAGAGAGAGACCATCACTGTAGTCCTGATATAATTCAACATTGCACATCCCACAACATAATAACAGTGAAATGCAGTATCCAGCCACCAAACTACATTACACAGACACTGTGCACAATGTTGGCATGAAAATCAAACAATACTTTTACCAGTACCACACTGTGTCCAATTGCAGCACAACAAAGTGAAATACAGTCTCAAGCGCCATAACTTGCACTGCACAATGCTGATGTCAACACAAAATACCATAACAACTGAATAACAAGGGTACAATGCACTGTGTCACCTAGTCTGCATAATATAGGCATGCACACCAAACAATACCTGTACTGCTCTTGATACAAAATCGACCATATAACACTGCAAAATACATGAGTGCTACGCTGGCAAAGTGTCTACAACAGAGTCTGCACCATGCCGGCCCGTAATCCAAGCAATACCATTGCTGCTCTCCAAAAACTCAACATGGTGCAGGCTATCATGTCAACTGATTGCTGCATAGCACCCACCACGTACCCTCTGGTACTGTGCACAATGTTGGCATCAGTTTACTTTAATTTTGGACCCGCTGGGGGCATGAAAAAAAATCACAAAAGAACTTACATGAATGTGCTCAGAAATGAAATATTATCCTTATTACTACACTGTACGCATGTTCCTTAGCACAAATCACAAATGGACACGGATCATAGTCAGGTCATTCTGTTTGCTGGCGTGTGTCATGTACAGTACATCTGTAAAACTTGTGAAATGAACCATGTGGTTAGCAATTCTGATACGATAAGTAAAGCCACACAGCTGAAAGTCAAAGATTGACAGTGGAAGAAAAAAACAAAACAAACACAAAGTACAGTACGTATCATATGCCTATGATCAGTTATCACCCAATCACTTAAATCTGCTGTGACAGCTGGAGGGTAATGCAAGAACTGCATGGTCAACTCACTCTTGAGAAGTATTGCGTTTTTCATTGAGCAAGTCCACATTTGCACAACATTTTAAGCTGAGGGTTTAATGACATAAATATACATCCCACGTTTCTATATTTCCGCACATCCCCTCTTCAGAAAGGACCCGTGGGTTTTATACTCTGAGGCCACTGACCATTTTCAGAATGAACCCTGTATATCATTTTGAATCATGCAAAGTGGTGCAGTGATAAGTTTTCTCCTTGTCTCGCACCAATGCTGCACAAAATCTATCTGTACCACTGTTTCCTACCCCATAAGTGTCAGCTGTGGAGTACATATTTTGAATGACTGATGTATGCCAGCATTTAGGAACTTGTCACAAAAAAAGACCTGTTCATATGATGAAATGTCTTCGAAAAATGAACACATTGTCAGTAAAGGGGTTTTCCTTTGATAATCAAAAACTAATACATATTAAGCTGCATTTCCAAATCGCGACATGACAGGAGAGTGACAAAAAGTAACTTTTCTGAGGGGGTCATCCAAATAAATATGCATAGGAAGGTCTTACCATCAGGTATCTCTTTACCAAGTTTAGGGTTACAGTTAGGAATACTTGAGAAAAAAACATCTTTGGGCAATATATGGCTATCTTGTACCTATTTCCCGATTTCTTGTGACCCTTGACCTTTCTGACCTGTCATGCATACGAAATTAGTATGCATGAAAAGTTCTTACCATCCTGTACCAAGTCTGGGTTTGAAGTTGTGTATACTTGAGAAAACATCTTTTTGGTCAAAATACAGATATTTTTCACCTTTTTACTGCACTACAAATTACATGGGTGTCAAATCGCTTTGTCACGTTGTTATATGAAAACACACAAAGCACACCCCCATCACTGTACAATAGCCCCTGAACTGCTCAACTGCACGTTACAATTTTGTCGCCCCGCTGCTTCTATGTCAGGCTTATGGAAACACTCCCTCTTTATTTCTATTTTCTCGAGTTTTGTCATTGTCACTTTGTTGTCACTGCCCCCCTGCTGTTGTGTCTGCAGTTGAATAGCCAGGCCTAAAGCCTGCTTGCCCTTCTCCCAATATATGGCTATGCATCAGCTCAGGCAGTAAGGCACTGGCTTTTGCTGCATTGCGAATGATGTGACTGTCCAAAACCTTGACATTGTGGCCAGCCTGGTGGATGGACATCAAAATAACAGGACGTCTGCCCTCCTACACAGGACAATCAGTTCACTTCCTTTGCCTTCTCGTCGGTTGGCCATCGCGGAGAGATGTACCCGCTGAACTCTTCTTCCCTCGTCTTTCGCAACCTGCAAAAGATAATTTTGTATCAAAAAAAGTTCTGACATGCACATATTGCGTGCATATATGTTTGCAAGTATTTATACAAAGTACATACATGCATAATATGACAGTAGTCAGAACATGAACAAGAAAGGCAATGTCCTTATGGTTCACGTGTATGACCAATCCACATAATATGTCTGTCCTCTTTGACCTTGGCTTGACTTCTCCAGCAGGTCTCTGAAAATGTCTAAACATAAGTATAGGGCTGGATTTTGTACCAGTGAAACCTGAGTATTTTTCCAAATCCCTTCATTTTTCACACATTTGTCAAACCCTCTGTGACCCTTGACCTCTGTGAGGGGCTGATTACATTAGTATGCACAGAAAAGTGTTATCATCATGCCAAATTTTATTGAAAAGTTTGCAAAAACATTGATAAAAACTACAACTCTACCCGAAACTAACTTTTGTCACCCTTATCATGTGGTATCTCCATAGCAAGTTTGAGTTTGAAGTTGAAAATACTACTTGAGATGACCTTTGAAAGGTCACAGAAATTGGTATGTTTAGAATTATTGAAGTCTGAGGCTTGCATAGTCTTCGAGGAAATGCCAATGTTAAAGTTGCCCACAGGTAACAGACAGTTGACGGACGACCCATTACAAACATTTACTTTTGCTATCACACGTGCGCCAAAATTAGACGCCATTGAGCTTGAAATGACCACAAAGGGTGTATACATATATCTAGAATCAGCATCAATATTCAAAGTGTAACTTGCAGAAATTGTTTCAAACAGGACACAACGCATTGCTGTTTAGCAACAGCACACACTGGACCAAATGGGTAGTATTCAGATTTTTCTAGTCCTTTTGTATGCACTAAGTGCTTATTAAAGAAAACAACAGTATTTGGAGACTTGCCCAACCCTCTAGTTTTCAAATCAAATGCAATATGGTGCCACTTGTTGACAGCAAGTGATTTTAGCATTCGGTGTTGTTGAGAATGCTGGTACTACTACTACACCATCTTCAAAATGAAAGAAAGCATTACAGTGTGATGTGTTTATCCCAACCAGTTGTGTTTTGTTATGAACCTGATTCTATTCACAAATCAATCGGTATGCTTTACCTCGAGTCCAGGACAATAAGTGTCGCCTTCTCTCACTTTAGTTGATCCGCTGGAACTGGAATTGCCTGCTTTTAGCTGTGGCCTTCTCCTTTGAGCAAACATGACCTGACTAGCTCTTGCCTCTTCTTGGTGTAGGCATCATACTTCTGTGCTTGTTTGCAAGTATACCCTCTGGGCGTGACTCTGCAGTGAGACGTCAACAGCAGCACTGACCTGAAATGAAATACATGTTTATTATCGTGTTATTCGGCAGCATGGCAATTTCACTTCTGATCTTATTTCAGGGTGGGTCGGTTCCAAACTCCACAAACAGGGACTTTGTTATAGCATTATAAACAATTCGGGGCCGGTGGGGGGAGTCCCCCCCAAAACCCACCCACCCAATTCGTCTTTACATTTAGTTTACACATTACTACCTTCAAACTAATGTGAAATAAACTGTGAACACCACAAACAAGAATGGTGAAGCCTGGATCGCTCGTGTGCATTTAAAACTGATCATTTTCTTAATCTGAACTGTGTGACCTTTCCAAAAGGTGACTGAAATTTAAGTGCCATGAGTCTAAGCATAAGTAAAGGACTGGCTTATGTACAGTTGTGAATAGTATTGGAGAAAAAATATCTTTTGTCAAAATATGGCTTTTTTTTTTTTTTTTTTTTTACCTATTTCTTGATTTCTCATGACCCTTGGCCTGAACTCAAACTGGTAGGCTAAGAGTAAGAAAGGTCTTGCCACAAAGTATCCTTCGGCTACGTTTGAAGACTGTGGTTTGAATAGTCTCCGAGAAAATGCCAACATTAAAGTTTACCATGGACGACCAATGGCCCAGAACATAGCCTTACACTTGCTTCGCACATGAGCCAATAAAAGAAGGCATTACAGTATGTGTTCATTCACACCATAGTTGTGTTGTGTTCTGCACCTGATTCTCATCACAGATCTACTGGTATGATTTACCTTGAGTCCAGGAGAATAAGTGTCACCTTCCCTCACTTCACTTGAGCTGTGAGTGTGACTTTGGTCAGTTGGCGTAGATGTCATACTTCTGCGCTTGTTTGCAAGTATGTACTCTGGGTGAAAGTACTGAGACTCCACAGCGAGAGGTCAACAGCAGTATTAGCCTGAAATGAAATACATGATTATTACTGTGTTGTTCGGCAGCATGACAATTTCACTTTGCGTGAACTAAATGCAGGGGCAGATTATTACTTTCAAAATAAATGCGACAAAAACTGTGTAAACCGCAAAGAACAAACAACAATGGCAAAGTCACGTCTGTACGCCTCATGCACATAACTGATTCACAACCTGTGTGACCTTTCCAAAAGGTAGCTGAAATAAGTGTCACGAGTCTCAACATAAAGGCTTGCTTTTGTACTAGTCAAATTTGTATTTTTCACACATTCTACGGTCATCCAAAATGGTAGTCAACAAATATTAGGGTTTCATTCATAGTAGTGTTTTACGGGGAAGTGGCGCAGTGGTTAAAGCGTCTGCCTCCAATGCCAAAGGTGCGAGGTTCGATACCGGGTTCCGGCGTTGGATTTTTCTCCTCTGGTGTCACCGTCTGGGCAGTGGGCAGATGTTCACATCTGCACGGGACATAGACGACCCCGGCCCCCATGAGTCCCCTGCTGCCTTGCAGGCCTGGCCGCTTGGCTGCGGAAAGGCTAAGGGAGGAAACCCTTGACATCAAAGCCCCCGTGTCTCCGGGGAAGGCTTTTGAGCCAGAGACTAAGACAAGGACAGTCTGATATAAAACCTACGACCCGAGGACCTCGATGCCACCGTCCCAGCTTGCTAGGCCATGGCAAACGAACCAAGGGTTTAAAGGGTGGGGCCAGTACTGCGCACACTGCACTCCACCAAAAAGCTCCACCGCGCAGGCTTTAGGAAACGCCCACGGACTATGACACTGAACTTTCCAAGTCCTGTAGCGATGGGCAAGGGGCAAAACGGCAGGTGAAAGATGTCACTGGAAGTCGCAGTCTCAAACCTGCATGCAGGCGGTTCAGGATATTGGTCGCCTGATGTTGACCTGGGGATGACAACGTCACTCGGCACACCCTGAACGACCAAGCAGCCTTCTCTAGGGACAGCACTGCTTGCTCCACACGGAGAGGGGCCTAGAAAAGGTGGCCTAACCAAAGCTCATCCCCTCGTAACCCCAGTTGGCTAGCCGCGGTCAACGGGCATCTTCTCATGCGGTCAGAAAACAAGAAAAAACAATGGATCCACTCTCATGACGACCACGACCGGACTCAACGTAGCATGCTGGAACATCCGAACCATGCTCGACATAGCAGACAGCGGACGCCCTGAACGTCGCTCCGCCCTCATTGCCCATGAATTGCGGAGGTTAAACATCGACATCGCCGCGCTCAGCAAAGTACGCCTCCCGGAGGAAGGCAGCCTCCAAGAACTTGGCGCTGGCTACACCCTCTACTGGTCAGGCAGGCCTGCATCAGAAAGACGGCTCTCAGGCGTGGGCTTCATGGTGAAGACCCCCATTGCGACTAAGTTGGAAAACCTACCAACGGGTCACTCCGACCGCATCATGTCCATGCGCCTCCCACTGAGACACCAGCAATACGTCACCCTTCTCAGTGTGTACTCCCCAACCCTCCTGGCAGAGCCTGCAGAAAAAGACAAGTTCTACTCTGACCTGCGCAGCCTCCTACAGAGCACCCCTGCAGACGACAAAGTCATCATCCTTGGCGACTTCAACGCCAGAGTGGGCCAAGACTCTGAAGCCTGGAAAGGAGTCCTCGGCAAGCATGGCGTTGGGAACTGCAATGACAATGGTCGCCTACTGTTGGAGTTCTGTGCAGAGCAGCAACTTGTCATCACCAACACCACTTTCCAGCAA
This sequence comes from Semisulcospira habei, assembly GCA_036245525.1. NCBI lineage: Eukaryota > Metazoa > Mollusca > Gastropoda > Semisulcospiridae > Semisulcospira > Semisulcospira habei. The sequence continues at coordinate 137,750,761 of BTPG01000005.1, read as the reverse complement.
AAGGACAGTCGAAAGACCACCTGGATGCATCCTCGCTCCAAGCACTGGCACCTTATCGACTATGTCCTAGTGCGTCAGAGGGACCGCAGTGACGTCCTCCTCACCAGAGTGATGCCCAGCGCAGATTGCCACACTGACCACCGCCTTGTTCGCTGCAAACTCAGGCTCCGCCTCAAGCTGAAACCCAAGAAAGGGGGCCCTCCCAAGAATAAGCTTGATGTTGCCAGCCTTCAGCGTGACGACAAGAAAGCTGCCCTTCAGGCCGATTTACAGCGCATGCTCAAAGACACAGTTGATCCAGCAGACTCCTCTCCTGAAACACTCTGGGAACAACTGAAAACTGCTATTGTAAAATCCTCTGTGGAAGTCTTGGGCTTTGCTAGGAAGAGGAACAAAGACTGGTTTGACGAAAACGACGTAGAGATCCAGGAACTTCTAGCAAAAAAAAGAGCCGCCCACCAGGCCCACCTAGCCCAGCCTTCCTGCCCTATGAAGAAGTCTGCCTTCCGCCTCATCTGCAGCAGTCTCCAGCTCAAGCTTAGAGAGCTCCAGAACGAGTGGTGGTCCAGACTCGCACAGAGGATCCAGCTCTGCGCTGACAACGGTGACTACAGGGGCTTCTACGAAGCACTGAAAGCAGTGTATGGCCCTAGGCACCTGGTACAAAGTCCCCTGCGAAGCGCTGATGGACAGGCACTCCTCACAGATAATACCTCCATCTTGAACCGCTGGTCGGAATACTTTCAGGACCTCTTCGGCGCTGAACGCACTGTTCAAGAAACAGTCATTCTCCAAATCCCACACCTTCCACGAAAGGTTGAATTGGATGAACCGCCCACCGCCGAAGAGACCCTCGCAGCCATCCACCAGCTCAAGAGTGGTGTAACGCACGCAGACTTGCACACAGTCGTACGCACAGACTCTCACGCAACAGACGCATACACCGCCACTGACTCAGACGGGCGCATTCATGCGGTAAAACACAACACACGGGCTCCCTTTCTAAAGTAACCTTTATACACTATAAATGAAAAGAACGACTTAAATGATTATCAACTATATACACTGTTCTATTATCACACCACACACGTATCACAATATCTTTGCCAGGTTAGGTCTTAGTCTCACATTGCCTCCAACCTGTTTGATGTTGTTGCCTGGTTACGTTGGTCCTTCTCACGTCTAGGCGTGAAAGTCCTTCGTCGTACGCTTGTTGCCGTCCTGTCTCTCTTTGGCACGGACGTCCTTGTTCTCGTACGGTACTCAGTTCTCACTTGGACTTGGGTGTCTTGGTTCCCAGTCAGACTCACTCTCAGAAGAGCTGGAGGGATGACCTCACGTAGGTCCCACCTGCGACTCGACGTCTCGGCGTCCGTATTTCCACTCTCGTTACAAGAACTCTGAATAGACAAAAGTCCCAACGTAACACTTGCTAAACACACAACATATTGGATCAATGAGAAACATCACGTAACCTGGCTGATACAAATAACCCACACGTTCATTCACGCACACACACGTGCTTCATAAACTATCTTCGTATCACCCCCATATCTCTGTCACTATCTTGAAACAGACTATAGCCTAACTGACACTCTTGCTATACCTTACTCTATACCCTGGAAAAGACTATGTTTAACCAACCACGTACTATCTTCCTAGCGGCTTAGACATACACACTTCATATTCCTTTAGTCATCTAACTCGGTAAACAACTGTATACAGAAACACCGGTTACTTCACCGAATTCTAAACATACTATAACTAAACCAAACCGGAACACCGCTATACCACCACATTAATCTTACCACGCATACTGTCTTTAACTAAACAACTATCAATACTACGTTTATAGAAACATACCTGAAATCTAGGCTTCAGAGTCTTGGAATGCGGGCTAGGTAACTCAACAACCATTCCATACGACAAAACAGCCTGCACTCCCGATCTAGACCTCTGACAGTCACAGCTTCCGCCTAGAACTCACTAAACAGAACTCACTAAGAATCCCGTGCTAACCATGTCTTACAAATTTCCCGTGGAGCCTAATGCCACCACAAACAAACCGTTAACAAAAACCGTACCGTACTAACCCTATTGTGCGAGCACTATGCACAAGCATAGAGCTTCATCACAATTCCCCCTTCCTCGGGAAAAAAAAGAAACGACCGAGTTTCTTTTTAAGACTACTCGACGTAATGTTATCCGAAACGGAAAGGACTAACTTTTACTATATAGAACAGAAGAAAGGACTAACAGTCTATAACACGCCACCATGGAAAACGCGGACCGGCAGCCTTGTCCACACGTCCGGTTCCCTCTATCGCGGCCTGCGGGCAAAACTCGAACTCGTCCCCCACAAGTGAATAAAACGGCTCGGTTGCCCCAGCCGCGAAACACGCTAGTGCAGGCCTCGACCCATCATGGTATTTCTTCAGCATGTTAGTGTGGTAGATCTTCTCCTTTCCCCGCACAGAAATGAGGTAGTCATGACCATACTCGCGAACAACCTGGTACGGCCCCTGCCATTGAGGCACGAGTGCCTGCGTGGTTGCGGGTGAAAAGAGCAAGACTTGCTCTCCTGGAGCAAACCGTCTCATCTTGGAGCTTTTGTCCCGGTAGTGCTTTTGCACCTTTCGGGCCGCATCCACATTGTTGTGGGCTATCTCGCAAGATTCCCTGACGATGTTTTTCAGGTCCAGCTGATGCTGAAAGATGGTCTTGCTCTCCCCCGCGTCCTTATCCCCAGACCACACGTCCGCAAGTAAGTCGATCGGCCCTCGCGCTCGCCGACCAAAGAGCAACTCAAATGGGGAAAACCCCGTGCTCTCGTTCGAGAGCTCACGATACGCAAACAGCAGCGCCGGAAGGTAACGGTGCCAGGACCGTGGCCGTGTTTGAATGACCTTCTTTAGTGACTGCTTTAGCGTGCCGTGAAACCGCTCGACCATCCCATTAGATTGGGCGTGGTATGGCGAGGTCAAAACTCGTTTGGCCCCCAGCATACGGTGGAATTCGCCCATCATGTCGGACGTGAACTGGGTGCCCCTGTCACTCAGAACCGACTTCGGGAAGCCCATTCGAGCGAAGATTGAAAACATGGCTTCCGCCACCGACACTGTATCAATCTTCTGCAGTGGGATAGCCTCCGGGTACCGCGTCGCCACATCAATTAGGGTAAAAATGTAGCGATGGTTACCCTCCGACGGGGGCGACAACGGCCCCACAATGTCCACCGCCATGCGATCGAAAGGCACCTCAATGCGTGGCATCAATTGAAGTGGCACATTGGGAACCCGGCCCTTCGGGGTTGTCCTCTGACAAATGTCGCAGGAGCGACAATATCGTGCGACGTCAGTCGACACCCCTGGCCACGAAAATCGGAGACGAACCCGCCCCAGCGTTCGCTTAACGCCAAAGTGTCCAGCCAACACCCCGTCATGGGCCGCCAACAACACTGTGTCACGCAGCGTAGAAGGCACCGCGACCTGCACGACTGTCGGAACCGTGCTCGGCGCGCCCTCCCTCCAGAAATGACGGTGTAACAAGCCGTTCGTAACCACAAACCGATAAGCGTTCACCCCACTCTCCTTGATCGTACCCGCTGCCGCTTTTCCGAACCAGTCCTGTAATGACTTATCTGCCCTCTGTAACTCACCAAGCTCGGCAGGCGAGATAGCGTCAAGAGGCGAACTAGCCACACACGGCAGCGCCGCCTTTTGCTCGCCATCGCGCCTGACTTGCGCTCTCGTCGCGACGAACGCGACTGCCTGGTGAGCTACCCGAGCCTGCTGAAATGCTCCAAACATACCAACTACTGGTTCCACATCCTTCATGTTGCCGAGAATCAAATCCACTACTGGCTCGTCGATGACACACGATACCAGATCACCTGTGAAAAACTCGGTGTCAACCTCTATTCTAGCTAAAGGGAAAACTTCCACCTTTCCTCTGAACGAAATTACCCTCTGCGTCTCCCCTGTGAACTGATCTGGTCTAACAAGGCTACGCCTGACCCCCGCGGTCGTGGCACCCGAGTCGCGCAGAACAGACACGAGGAAACCGTTCACCACCCCCGTCACTACCGGCAAGTACCCTCCGCCATCAGCCGAGCACACAACGCCGAGCTGAGGCTCCTCCACGACAGGAACTGCAACACTGGCCGTGTGAGTGAGCTGCACAGCCCCATCTACCCGACCAGTGACGCCAGGATACGGATGAGCCAGATGGCCGTGCTCCTGATAACCAGCACCCTGCGCGCCTGCACTGTAGTACGGACAGCTCCGACTGAAGTGCCCGTACCCACGACAAGAAAAACACTGCGTGTCCGAACTCGCAACACGACCACGACCATACCCACGCAAAGAAGCCGCTCCACGTGCGTACGGATCGCTACCGCCATTGCTGTTACCTCAATCACCGCGTCGAAAACGCAAAGTACCTCTACCGTTAATCCGCTGGCCTCCACGTAAAGTATTGACCCCCCGGTAACCCCCAGACGTGTTAGCAGCGACCAACCCGACTGGCGGTGTCTCGGTCCTACGCGCGAGGTTTTTCGTAGGATGCGCCATCCGAAAAGCCTCCGCGTGCTGTACTAACTCGTCCGTAGTTTTGAGGTTACGCTCTCTCAAGAATACCGCTAGATCCTTGGAAACGCTCCCAAAGAACTGTTCAGCCAACATGAGATCGAACAATGCTTCGTACGTGTGGTCGATCTTTGACAGTTCGACCCAACGTACGAGCAAATGGGACAACCGTTTGCCAAACGACATAAACGATTCCCCTGTCTCTGGCCGACAAACTCTCAAGCGTTCTCTAAAACCTTCCGCATTACACTGGAACTTCTGCAAGAGACACTCCTTCAAAGTCTCGTACTCTATGTTCCCCGAAACGGTCAAACTATGGTAAAGACTCAAGGCCTGTCCCTCAAGCACAGATGAAAGCAAAACGGGCCAGTTGGCAGGAGGCCAACTCAACGCCTGCGCATGAGACTCAAAACGACACCAAAAAGCGTCAATAGAGTCCACAGACTCTTTAAACATCGGCAGTTTAGGAAAATTGCGTATTCCTCGGCCTACTGAATCACTATCTGGTCTAGATCCCGCATCTCGAGCTAACTGTATTTGTACCTCCCTATCCTTTTCCTCTTTCTCTCTCTGGTACTCTAGTTCCTTCTCTCTTAAAGCATGTTCCCTCTCCTTCTCTCTCTGAAACGCTAGAGACTTCTTGTCTTTCTCTCTCTGAAACGCTCTCTCTTCTCTCTGTACTTCTCTTTCTCCTTTAGGACTCTTTCTTTCTCTTCTCTCTCTCTCTGAATTTCTAATTCTTTCTCCTTTAGGACTCTTTCTTTCTCTTCTCTCTCTCTCTGAATTTCTAATTCTTTCTCCTTTAGCTCCATTTTCTCTTTCTTAAGTATTCTGTCTTTCTCTTCTCTCTCTCTCTGAATTTCTAGCTCTTTCTCCTCCCTCTGTATCTGCATTTCCAACTCTTTCTCCTCTCTAAGTCTACGCATCTCCAACTCTTTCTCGTCCCTCACCCTCTGAACTTCTAACTCTTTCTCCTTTAGGACTCTTTCTCTCTCTTCTCTTTCTCTCTGAGCTTCTCTTTCTCTCGCTCTATCCTCTCTATCCCTACATTTCTCTACGTAATCGAAAAGCTTCTCATCCTTAAGTCCTAACCTTTCACCCTGTTTAATGTAAGCCTCTACCGGGTCTACCTCCATATTTACTACAACTTCCCAAACTTGAGCACGTAAAAAAAACAATTACCACAACCAAATCAACGGCAAAACTTAAAATGAGAACTTACAACAAAATCAACAAACTATGGAGAAAACAGTGACCTACTTTGACGTCCAGATGGAACGAAAAATAAGAACGATAGAAAGAAGAGCAAGGAAAAAGAACACTATCTATACAAAAGGAAGAAACAAGAACTAGCTCCTCGTAAGATCCAGAAAACTACAGAAATAACGGATCTTACCCCCTAGAATCGGAGAGGGGAATCTAACACAACAACATACACATAGCAACAAATCCTACTCTAAAATCGCTACTCACTATCGCTCGCAAATACTTCTAACCTACCGCTAAAACAGGGTCACCACTGTAACGCACGCAGACTTGCACACAGTCGTACACACAGACTCTCACGCAACAGACGCATACACCGCCACTGACTCAGACGGGCGCATTCATGCAATAAAACACAACACACGGGCTCCCTTTCTAAAGTAACCTTCATACACTATAAATGAAAAGAACGACTTAAATGATTATCAACTATATACACTGTTCTATTATCACACCACACATGTATCACAATATCTTTGCCAGGTTAGGTCTTAGTCTCACATTTCCTCCAACCTGTTTGATGTTGTTGCCTAGTTACGTTGGTCCTTCTCACGTCTAGGCGTGAAAGTCCTTCGTCGTACGCTTGTTGCCATCCTGTCTCTCTTTGGCACGGACGTCCTTGTTCTCGTACGGTACTCAGTTCTCACTTGGACTTGGGTGTCTCGGTTCCCAGTCAGACTCACTCTCAGAAGAGCTGGAGGGATGACCTCACGTAGGTCCCACCTGCGACTCGACGTCTCGGCGTCCGTCTTTCCACTCTCATTACAAGAACTCTGAATAGACAAAAGTCCCAACGTAACACTTGCTAAACACACAACATATTGGATCGATGAGAAACGTCACGTAACCTGGCTGATACAAATAACCCACACGTTCATTTACACACACACACGTGCTTCATAAACTATCTTCGTATCACCCCCATATCTCTGTCACTATCTTGAAACAGACTATAGCCTAACTGACACTCTTGCTATACCTTACTCTATACCCTGGAAAAGACTATGTTTAACCAACCACGTACTATCTTCCTAGCGGCTTAGACATACACACTTCATATTCCTTTAGTCATCTAACTCGGTAAACAACTGTATACAGAAACACCGGTTACTTCACCGAATTCTAAACATACTATAACTAAACCAAACCGGAACACCGCTATACCACCACATTAATCTTACCACGCATACTGTCTTTAACTAAACAACTATCAATACTACGTTTATAGAAACATACCTGAAATCTAGGCTTCAGAGTCTTGGAATGCGGGCTAGGTAACTCAACAACCGTTCCATACGACAAAACAGCCCGCACTCCCCATCTAGACCTCTGACAGTCACAGCTTCCGCCTAGAACTCACTAAACAGAACTCACTAAGAATCCCGTGCTAACCATGTCTTACAAATTTCCCGTGGAGCCTAATGCCACCACAAACAAACCGTTAACAAAAACCGTACCGTACTAACCCTATTGTGCGAGCACTATGCACAAGCATAGAGCTTCATCACAAGTGGCAAAGCAGCAGGCATTGACGGAATCCCGCCAGAGATCTGGAAACATGGAGGCCCAGCACTGCACAACAAGCTCCACGACCTCTTTCTCTGCTGCTGGGAAAAAGGAACACTACCAAAGGATCTCCGTGATGCAGTCATCATCACCCTGCACAAGAACAAAGGAGAGAAGTCTGCCTGCTCTAATTATCATGGAATTACCCTGCTGTCCATTGCCGGGAAAATTCTCGCAAGGTTGCTCCTGAATCGGCTGGTACCTGCCATCGCTGAAGACCACCTCCCAGAGGGCCAGTGTGGCTTCAGAGCCAACAGGAGTACCACCGACATGGTCTTTGTGCTGAGACAGCTTCAGGAGAAGTGCCGCGAGCAGAACAAAGGGCTGTACGTAACGTTTGTCGACCTAACAAAAGCGTTTGACACTGTGAGCAGGCAAGGTATGTGGCAGATCCTGGAGCGACTAGGTTGTCCCCCAAAGTTCCTCAACATGATCGTCCAGCTCCACGAGGACCAGCAAGGCCAGGTCAGACTAAACAGTGACCTCTCAGAACCATTCCCCATTCGCAACGGCGTGAAGCAAGGCTGCGTGCTGGCACCGACCCTACTTTTAGTCTGGCTGACCAGATTTTTACCCATCCCGCCGTGAGATGGCCTTAGTCGCCTGCTCGGCGTTAAACCCAAATAACTAACTAACTAACCTCTTCACCATCTTCTTCAGCATGATGTTAAAGCAGGCCACAGTGGACCTCGACGATGACGACGCAGTGTACATCAGGTATCGTCTCGATGGCAGCCTGTTCAACCTCAGACGACTTCAGGCCCACACGAAAAACCTAGACCAACTGATTCGTGAGCTGCTCTTCGCTGATGATGCTGCCCTCGTTGCACACACAGAGAGAGCCTTGCAGCGCATTACGTCCTGCTTCGCAGATGCTGCCCAGCTCTTTGGACTTGAGGTCAGTCTGAAAAAGACAGAGGTCCTTCATCAGCCGGCACCCAAGGAAGAGCATCGCCCTCCCTACATCACCATCGGCAAGTCCGAACTGAAGTCTGTACACCAGTTTACCTACCTTGGCTGCATCATCACTTCAGACGCCAAGCTGGACAAGGAGCTGGACAACAGGCTGGCAAAAGCGAACAGTGCTTTTGGGCGACTATTCAAGCGGGTGTGGCACAATCAACAGCTGAAAAAAGGCACCAAGATCAGCGTGTACAGAGCTGTCGGCCTCACCACCCTGCTGTACGGTTCCGAGTCCTGGGCCCTCTACCGCAGCCAACTACGACTCCTCGAACGCTTTCACCAGCGCTGCCTGCGTACCATCCTCAGCATTCACTGAAGTGACTACGTCACCAACGTCGAGGTCCTTGAACAGGCGGAAACTGTGAGCATCGAGGCTTTGCTGCTGCGGACACAGCTTTGCTGGGCGGGGCACGTCTCCAGGATGGAGGATCATCGCCTACCCAAGATCACTCTGTTCGGCGAGCTCGCCACTGGACACCGAGACAGAGGGGCACCAAAGAAGAGATATACAAAGACGGTCTCAAGAAGTCACTTAGTGCCTGCCAAATCGACCACCGCCAGTGGTCTTCGCTTGCTGCGGACCGCGACACCTGGCGCTCCACCATTTACAAGGCAGCCGTCTCCTTTGAGGACTCTCGCAGAGCTAACCTTAAGGACAAGCGGCTCAGGAGAAAAAAACAGAGTTGTCGTAACTCAGAACCCTGACCAGACCTTCCCCTGCAGCCACTGCGGTCGAACCTGCCTGTCCCGGATTGGCCTCCGCAGCCACGAAAATGCCTGCAGACGACGTGGGCAAGCCCTATAGAATCTTCGTTCGCGAAGTCAAGCCAAGAGAGCGTTTTACTAGGTAACCCTTTTAATCCTGATACACCCACTGCTTGAAATAAATGTGACTATGATAGTTCAAGGGTGGTGCCAGAATAGATTGGCGTCTCATCCGCCAAGCTATTCTGTCACCATCCTTGAACTAAAAAAATGCTGGACCTATCTCCTAATCTGTAATATAGCCTTCATAAGACAGAGAATGGATGAGAAAACTAAGTTACTAAGTACTGAAAGCAGTTACTGAGTTAGTAATGCAAAATTCTCCCTTAGCAGGACTTTTTACTACACACAGTACGTTTTCCTAAATAATAAGCACTGGCACTGGTTTAATATCACTACAATGTGGACTACATTCCTTCCACCGTATTAGTAAAGGCTCTCTGAGAATGTATGGAAATGTTCTACATGGAATGCATGCCCCTGTCAACCCACAATAAAATGTAGTCTTCTTCATTGCAGGTAGGCTGTAAATTTCCATGCGTAAAAGGACAGTTAGCTATTGGGGTTTTACGCCGTGCAGGTGACATCTCACGGCGGTGCATAAAACTTTTTTTTTTTAAAGAGTTGGAAAACCAGTCAGATATGCCACTTACGTACGACATTTTTCTTCTACTACTAGTAACTCGTGTTCTAGTCACTTAGCAAACACCACCAACCTCTTTTTCTACTTTAGTTTACCTTTTCCTTGCTGATGTCTGAAGAGATTTTGTTGTTTTCCAGGCTTCCGTTCGGTTGGCCCGTTCATTTTTTTTTTCTTCTTCTGAGAAATGGTTATGCGTTACTACTGACGCTCGATGACTTCTCGCAACTTATGCAAAAGTATCTTATTTCTGAGGAAACACAACATTTTATGCATAGAAACAGTCAGCTTACACACCTATTTCAGACAGTATATATCTTTTGTCAATTATCGATAAATTGAGCTTGTTTGCAATACGACTTGCCGTACGGCGGTTTTTTTCGGTGACCTCTGTCTCGGGTCACGGCAGACGCAAGATAGCGGTATCTAAATGCGCAGAAAAGATGCGCGAAAGAGGTGTGTCCTACAACCTTAAGTGATGTGATAAAATTGCATCATGGCACTTGAATAAACATGAAATTTGGTTTCAGTTACAACTCATCTAATTTATAATGTTTGTTGAAGTGATATTGTTCCAAAGTACATTGATTTGAGATTTATTTTGCTGTGAGCTTACATAAACTAGTGAGTTTTTCCAAAGGCATAGATTTTCAGGCAAAAAACTGAATTTGAGTGTGCGACAAAAGATGATCAGAACTTGATTCTGTGTTACAGAGAGGCTGACCTGGAAGACTTCATTAACCGTCTGTTCACCAAGGCCTCCATGAACCCTGATGGGACCCCACCACCAGGCTGGCAGTTCCCCTCTCAACAGGGTGCAGGAGCTGGGGCTCAGCCAGGGTGGGGAACATCCACTGGTGCTTCCAATGGCAAACGCTCACGTCGCAAGAAGAAGAGGAATTGATGTGCTTTGTTGGGGTTCCTGTTGTCATTGTTTGCAGTGCACTGTTCATGATTGAAGTGCTCTGCAAGCAACACATTGCATTTCAAAAAGAAGAAGAATTGATGTTATCTGTTGGATGACCTTGGTAGCAGTTGCAGTTCAGTGTTCATGATTCAGAGATGTTCTGCAAGCAGCACGTGTTACAAGAAAAAAAAAGGAATCGATGGGCTCTGCTGGATGCCGCTGTTGGCATATGTGGTTTTGTGTTAATAATGTTGCTCATATCATGAAAGGAAAGGAAATTTATGAGCTCAGTTGACTACTACTGTTGTTGTTCATTATTGACAGTACAAGAACTAGTGTTCTGTGAGAGGGAAAGATAGGTCACTTCACAAAATGTATACAGGTCTGTGATTTCAGACCTTGAGGCATGTGAAGCTGGATGAAGATCTAAAATCCTGAAGATCTAAAATCACGGACCAGCATGCAATGAAGAAAAACTGGTGTACTTTGTGAGTTTGCAGACTCATCCACATTACTCATATGTGAAAAATAATTTTGGTTACATCAAGAAAGAAAAAGAAATGAATTTGCTCTTTTAATGTCACTGAAGGCTTATTCCTCATGAGCATGCATTTTAAAGATTGCTTTCATCAGTACATTTTTAAAAAAAAAAACGATGTGCTGTGCTGGTGTTGGCGATTTATCAGCACTGTACACAAAACATTGTTTAGTGTCGTGAAGAAAGAAAAGGTAAGTGCTGCAATAATCATTTGCTAATAGTTCACAGCTAGTGTGTGCTTAAAACCCGTGCACTATGCTTGGTGTATGGTAGACTTCAGTTTGCTGCCTTGAGCAGGGTCCCAATGCTCAAACTGAAAATATCCCTGAAAAACTGGGCGGGTTGGGGGGGGGGGGGGGGGGATTATGGCATCAAGCGCTGTATGTTGTCAAAAGTTCTTTTGAGCCACAACCAATTGCGCTTGCTCACACAGTGTTTAAAGGTAGCAGGCGTTAACTTTGCGCCTTTAGCAGGATCCCAATACTTAAACTGAAAAATCCCTGAAATCTGGCGCGTTTAGGGGGCACCGGGCACTGTCTGGTGTATTGTTGAAAGTTCTTGTGACATGACCAATTCCACTTGTTAACACAGTCTTTATCAGAGGTTTTCTCTCAAAGGGTATTTTTTTCTATGGATGTCTGAATGAGACATTATCATAGCTGGATATGCAGTAAGAGCATGTTTCCAGTCTTGCCGGCCAACATTTTGCACAGTATTTTTAGTCAAGCAACGATCAACCTCTGCGCTTGCAACCTTTGGTGGCCAGTGCATTAAAAAAAAACCAGCTTTTCTTTTATCCCTGCGGAGATATTTTTTCCTTGCAGAAATGCTATCATTTTTCGCTGAAATCGCATATTCACTGAGAATTGGGACCCCTGCTTAAAGAACTAAGCAGGCACTACCACAGAGCTATCAGGTCCAAAATGTATTAACCCTGTGGTTGTCAGTAGCGCTTTTTGTCGTGATTATTCCTGCAGGAATCATTGCAACAAGAAATGCTACTGACGGCCAAAGGATTGAGGCTGGAGCTTCTCCAGCTAATAGCATGTGAGTAAAAGAAGTAACTTGCTAAAGTTTGGTATGTTTTGTGTAGTTTTATGGTTAGTGTTTGACTGTGTTTTACCCCCTCGCAGTCACCAGTACTGTAAATATTACTTTTTGTACAGTACCACTAACAGGTTGAAACCCATTTAACTCCAAGGCTACATTTCCAAGATTTTGGAGGTGTCACCTAACAACTATGTACCAGTTGCAGGAGATGAATTGACCATGATAATTCAAGGGTAGTGCCAGTTGAGCTTGGCGGCTGATGTAATCAAGCTAATCTGGCATTATCATGGCTGATCCATCTGCCATAGTACGTTGGGGCTAAATGGGTTAAATCTGAAGAAAGGCTTATTTGCTTTATATTTTAGACATGATCATGCAACTCTATTTCTTTCACCTGCTACATGAAAAGGGCACATGAGGTTCTTCAGTATTATGTTGTGATCATGCATAATTATTGGTTCTCATTTCACTTGTAACTAAATACTTTATAAGTAATCTTTTTTCTCTCATTTTTCCTTTTTTTTTTCTTTCATGTGGATTATGCTACTATAATTCCATGCTTTAAAGGTTGTCACATCTTTCATTTTTAAGCCAGTGTAGGCATTAACCCGTTATTCTCAATATATTTAGTTGAGAAGAAACAAATGTACCAGTAGATAGATGATTTGAGAAATAACTGTTTTGGAGGCACAGGTACCTGAAGTTAAGAACAAGGTAAATGTAGCAGTGGTTGTAATGTAAATTTGTGTGTATTTCTTGTTGAACAAACAAAACAAAAAAAATGCCTCATACCCTTTGGCTTTCCATAGCACATTTTTCATGGTGATTCCTGCGGGAATCGCCTCGAAAGAAGGCACTTTGGACAGTCAAAGGACAAACATATTTCCCCCCACCATCACCCCATTCCCACACTGTTCAGGCAGTTTTTATCATTTGAGACTTGTATAAATGACATAACATGACAACCATTTTGGGATGTGTTTTATGATCAGGTACATAACAGTGAAAATACCTGTTGTAAAAGATTAAAAAAAAGAAAAAAAGTGAACACTGCTTTTGGCGATTGAAAAACATTATCTAACATATGATTGGCAGCAGTTGTATCGATCATGATAGCTGTCAGTCTTATCAGACACTGCTGTTCATCTGTCACAGTCAGTCAAATTTCTGCAGCTTGATCTGAAAAAGAAAGGGTTAAACCATCGGCGGGCGCATATAATCATGAATGCAGTGCGGGCATGTCATTTGAATCCTAGTTGCCAGCACAGAAGCATAGCGCCGGCCATGCTGCAGCTGAAGCTTCACCTCTGGGGCCTGACCCTTTAAATTTTCATTGTAATTACTTTGTATTCACTGACTTTGCTGATTTGATTGCTTTGCTGATGCACAGTCAGATCTGCAAGAGGCATAGATTCTATGCCTCTTGCCGATAGGGATCGGCTAGATTGGTGTCTGCAGACGGTCAGTTATTATCAGGGTTGACTCATTCAAGGTGCCTCACATCAATAGCTGCAGAAGTGTCATGTAGCATTGCCACTGGTAGTGCTATTTAACACTTCTGCAGCTATTGATGCAGGACTAGATTTGTGTCCTCAGATGGAGTCATCATTAGGGTTGACTCATTTAAGGTACATTAATAGCTGTGCAAGTGTTGTATAGCATTGCCGCTGGCAGTTCTATTCAACTCTTCTGCAGCTATTGATACAAGGCGTCTTGATCAAGTTAAGTGCCTCATCCAGCTCAGCCTGTCTGCAAGAAGCATAGATTTTCATGAGCCCTCGCAGGCAGGGGCTCACTAGAAGCTGCGCCTCTAGGTGATGCAGAGCACTCCATTTGCATCTTCACGTTGAGGGAAATCTTCTGGGTTAGGTGTACCATCTAGGACTGTCTAGGTGAGTGCCTGTCGAAGGTGACCACCCACGTTGTGCTCTGTTACTGGTAATCTTTCTGGTACAGGTACTGTGTGAGATGATCCCTGTGTATGTTGACCACTTTCCAGTGCCGTGGATAGTAGTCTCAGCCTTAACCCTCTTGTGCACGCAGCCACTGGTAGCGTGAACAGTACCGGTGACAGCATGCACATGCAGATTACTGACTGGACACATTTTGATTGTACTAATAACAGTATGCACTAACTATCACTACTCTCATTGCAATAAAAGTCTCAAAACTATCAGATGACATTTTCTTGTATGCTATAGTATACATTGTATATTGGTGTATGATGTCTTGTCAGTGTAACTGAGTGTTGCTTGCTGCATTGCTTGATGCATACTTGAGTATTGCTTTGGAGTATATGAGCATTGCTTTATCAGAGCTTCCACATTATATGTTACTGAGGCTTGCCTGTAATGGTTAACCTCTTGATTTTTCTTCGTTAATTATTGAAAGATTTCTTCTGTTTTTTTCAAGTATTATTTTCCGGTCAGTATCCTGATGCATGACTGTGCTTTTAACCCTTTTCAGCCTGATACACTTTTGCTTGAAATAAATTTGACTATGATAGCTTTAGGGTGGTGCCAGAATAGCTTGGCACTGCAGGTGCCAAGATACTCTGGCACCACCCTTGAACTAAAATGGTTGATCTGTCTTCATATCCGAAATGTAGCCTTCATAGGACAATATGCAAATTAAAAAAAAAAAACTCAGCCTCAGGTTGTTATGGGTTAATTCACAAGTAGTGTAACTGTGTACTTATGTTTACTATTGGAAGAGGAAGGGGAAGAAACTGTCTGGCCATTTTTCGTCAACTCTTCAGGACTGTTTTAGGGGTAAAGCGGGGAGCAGAGGTAAGGAGTAAAGGTTGGTCAGATCTTGTGCTTCTCAGCACGTAAAGCCTTAAGTGAATGTTACCATATCACCTTTTTTCCACAACCTCGGATGATAAAAATTCAGGGGCTGATTGTCAAGAGTGAACCAGGTAAAGTTGTGCTTGTTGTAGTGTGTGTGATTCTGAGGGTTCAGAGACTTGTGATAAACCTTACTCCATATCTAGTCAACATGAAGAATGTTTTATTTTATTTTTTAAAACTAGCTTTAAATGAACAGAGGTAATTTTGAATTGATTTTTTTCCTTTCAGGGTGTAGGCAGATTTCTGGGTGATTGCAAAACATAGCTTTAAACATTGCCCAATATGAAGCAAGTAGACCGAGTCCGTGAATCCGTAGCTTACGTTGTAAGTTGTGCACCATGTATAAATTGCTGTCATGTGACATTTTCAAGTAGAACAAGATGAGGATTTCATCCCAAAGTCTACCGTATTGTTTGGAGCCCATATGCATTTTACTGTGAGGAACATTCAGAGTTGTTCTTAATTTTAAGCTTATCTCCTTCATTTTCCTCCTCTCTACCCCAACCTCTGATCAGCACACACAAATAAAGACGGACACATGGCGCTTCCCGCCAATAGTATGCTCTGTGGGCTGGTGTTTCTACAGACATTCTGAGAAAGAAGAATAGCATGAGCAGCCAAATGACATCACGATAAGCTTCAAGTCATGGCATCGTTAGTCGCAAAACGCTGTGTACACAGTGATGAATTTGACGTTACACATCACTCATCAGCCTCTTCTAGAACTGGCTTTTTTTGATGGCCCCGAGATAATTCTTTTAAAGACAGAATCCTAAAGTTTCAATCTTGTCTGTCCACAGATGCAGGCTCTAGTCGATGTCACACACGGTGCTTTTTGGTGCTAGATCTGCATTTGACAGCAATGCTAGCGTAGCTAAATGTGACATACTTTTATCTTGTTACTTTACTGATACAGTGTGATGCCTGCGTGCTCATATTACCGTATACTAGGTGTTGAACGCACTGAGGCCAGCCCCATTTCAAAGTCTACCATATTTTCAAAACATTAGACAACAAAAAAATATATTGTAGTAACATGTATATATATATTTTTTTCCCCCCCCCCCCCCCCCCCCCCCCCCCGTGAATAATTACGTTTTCTTCTCCAACTGCAGGAGATGCGTTGACCATGATATCTCAAGGGTAGTGCTACTGCCAGATTAGCTTTGTGCCTCCAGGTATCAAGCTGATCATGCACTACCCTTGACCTGGCATGACCATTTTAGCTATGATGCGTATGCAGGCGGTGATCCTAATTTTTGCACCTTTGAAAGTGAAAAGTATGTAAGCCTTTCATGAAACGTTAGCTTGTTCAAAGACCTTCAAAGGGACACATGGCTGTTTTCCGCATTACCGTGTGTGGATTGTCTTGAATGTGTTAATATACAGCCCCTTCTATACACTCTGTCGATGGGTGCTGCCCATGACAGCTGACCTTTCCTAGTCTGTGTGTGTGGGATTGGTGGGTATGGAATATTGAGCTTGATACAATCTTGTCAAGTAAATCTTAATCGCTTGGATTATTCGCTACGTACAGTTCATCCTTAACTTTCACCTTCACCTAACACACAGTACTTAATAATAATCTTATAATGCCAATTTTTATAGCGCCTGACTATGGGCTTTACATTATACTAATTATGCTTAACCTGTTATGTGCCAGCTGACGTGGATTGTGTTTTTGCAATCATTAATTCAACACCAAAACACAATTGACATCCCAAGAACATGGATTCAATGTGGTGGTAGCAAGAGGCATAGATCCTCTTGAGCCCCTGCAACTGTGGGGGGCTCATGAGGATCTATACCTCTTTCAATTGGGTGGTGGTCAATTTTTCTTGGCACTGAATGGGTTAAAAACATTTACAGAACGAAATCAGTGATTACCGTGTTAACTGTCCCACACAGAGGTCATGACTGTAGTTTCACAGAGGTCTTCCCCCAAGTGTCTAGTTAGGACAGGGTACTAAGCATGCTTAGTACCCTGTCCTAAAATAGTCTCTTGGAAGACCTTTGTGCAACTACAGAGGGGCGCAAGCAGCACATGTTGACAGAGGGAATTGACCTTGCATGTTTATGTTCCGTGATGGGCTTACGATTATGGCATAACTGAGAATCTAACTTTAACCCTTTGGCTGTCACTATTTTTTTGTGTGAAGGTTATTCCTGCAGGAATCAACTCGTCAAATACTGCTACTGAGAGCCAAAAGGTTAATTTTATTTTGGCTGCTTTGCAATGTTATGAAGGTGCCGGAATGTAAACTTTGAATATGAAAGGTTATGGGCATGGGCTAGAGACACCGTCTTTCTGCTAATGAATAAACTTAATAAGGATAGTTCTTTTTGCCTGTAGTCCTGGACAAGTGTCATGCCTGTATGTATGTGCTCTGGTTGTGGCCGATATTTAAGAAAGTGCTCATATTTTGTGTACAAATGTTCGCCTATCAGTGCTGTAAATAGATGCTTGGTAAAGACACTTGGCACAAACGTTTTGAATGTTGTGGAGTTGTGGTGAGAATGAGCTCATGTAAAGTTTTGCAATCTTTGCAGAGTTCACATAATTATGTTCATGTACTTACAGTTTGCATACCTGTTTGCTGCAACATGCGTTCAGCTTTCAGTCTTAGCATCTGCTCACAATGACCTCGCATATTTAGGTTACCCCTTTGGCTGTGGGTAGCACATGTGGTCAAGGCGATTCCTACAGGAATTATCCCAACAAGCACTACCGACAGCCAACCCCATGGCTGCATATCCCAGATTTTGCAGGCATCACCTAATGACCAAATACCAGTTGCAAGAGATGGGTTGACCATGATAATTCAAGAGTAGTGCCAGATTAGCTTGGTGCCAAACTATTCTGGCACAACCCTTCAGTTATCATGGTCAATCCATCTTGCTGTAGTGTGTTGGGGATAAATTTGGACAGGAACAGGGCCAGAAAAATGCATTGATTCTTATGAGCCCCTACAGTCCGCAGGAACACATGAGGATCTATGCCTCTTGCACATGAAACAAGTGTGCCCTATCAATTATTTTGTAAATGTTTTTTTGTCGCTTTGGAAAATTATCTATTAATGCTTTCTGCATTTGCTGTCTAATTTTGGCAGAGAAAGTTGTCCATTCGTTCAGTTCACAGGCAGGAAGTTTGAATTGATAAAATCAACAAAACTCGTAGAGCTTGCGGGTGGGGTGACTTCTTTCCCCCCCCCCCCCCCCCCCCCCCCCCCAATAATTAAGAAGCAAAAGAAAAACAGCATTCCTGTTTGGACATTTTTCCTTCATGTGTTCTTTTGTTCATTTTGGTTTGAATTCTTTCAGCAAAGCACCGTTTTGGCTGTTCATAATACTTTTTGTGGCGACGATTCCTGTAGGAATTGTTGCGACAAAAAGTGCTACCAGCAGGCAACGGGTTGTCTTGTATAATTTGTTACAATTCTTGTAACGCCTTTGTCGCCAGGACACAGGGAGCACGAGCCATAGATCTTCACATGCCCCTGTATTCACACCCATTACATCCGGAGGATGAAATTATCAATTTTTATTATATATCCTTTGAGGTATGTGTCACAGTTTAGGAGACAGATTGACATTGATAGTTCAAGGGTGGTGTCTAAATAGCTTGGAGCCTACAGGCGCCAGGCCATTCTGACACCACCTTGAACTATCATGGCCAATCCACGACCTATCATAGCATGTCGGGGCTTTAGTGGTTAAAGATCTGTGCCTGGTGCTGGTTTCAATCACATCTGCATTTTCACACAGAATGGCGACAGGTTTTCACCTCACAACAGTTTCTGCGTTTATTCATGTGCGGTGAAAGAGTCAAACTACTTCTATCAGGTATCATTTCACTTAACCCTTTTAGCCCCGGATCCCTACAGCAGGAGATGGCTTAATTCAAGGGTAGTGCCAGATTAGCTTGGTGCCTTCAGGCGCCAAGCTAATCCTGCACTACCCTTGAATTGTCATGGTCAAGCCATCTCCTGCAACTGGTATATAGTTGTTGGGCAACACCTCCAAAATTTGAGAAATGGGACCTTGGGGCTAAAATGGGTTGACCCCCTTCAGCATGCAGCCATCGCTACTGTAAGCAGTACCATTGCCTGCATGCACAAGGGTGTTGATATGATAGTTTTTTTTTGTTGTTGTGTGTGTGTGTCTTAAAATCATGTATATGCTGGTGTTGGGAAGTTTCCCTGCTTACTGTGTTTTTTTGCCTTTAAGAAAAACGTGTTTACAAGAGCTTGTAATGCGTTTTCAAGTGCTTGATTATTTTCAGGTTTCTCATACATGTTGCACAGCATAATGATTAAACGTGTAATGTATATTGCCTTTCATGCCAAATAAATCGATCAATACAGTTGAAAGTTGGCTCTCGTCTTTGTTGATGAGTTGAGCATATTAACTCTGAACTATGACCACAGACACATACCCACATGGAGCTAACTTATGGCTCGCATGTATGACCGATCCAAAACTTGGATAAAAACTGCAAATGGGCATTTTTTACACCCGTCGACTTCTTGTGACCCTTGACCTTTGCTAGGGGTCATTTAAATTATGCATACGAAGATCTTGCCATCAGGTATATCAAGTTGAAAACAGTATTTGAGGAAAACAAAATTTGGGTGAAAATACGGCTTTTTGATCTATTTCTGGACTGCCTTGACCTTTCTGAAGAGTTGTCCAAATTAGTATGCATTAGTATCTCTGTTCCAAGTTTCTGCTTCAAGCTGAAAATATTAAATGAGAACAAAATATTGTTTTGTGAAAAATGGCCTTTCTGCACCATCTCTGGGCCTCTTGTGACCCTTGGCCTTTCGAGGGATCATCCATCTCAGTATGCATAGTCTTACCATCTGTACCAAGTTAGGATTTAAAGTTGAAATAGTATATGATAATTTTTGGGGGTTGTCCAAATGGATATTTTTTACCTATTTCTGGACACCTGTGACCTTGACCTTTGAGAGTTCACTAAAATTGGTATGTTAGAAAGGTGACAAAGTGTCCTGGGGTCAAATTTGAAGACTGTAGCTTGAATAGACTCCCAAGAAAATGCCAACGTTAAAGTTTACCAACAGGCATGCTTCTTAGGAGATAAGGTAAGTATCAGAAGATAAGATGAGAATACTTTATTGATCCTGCGAGGGGAAACTTTGCTCTGATACAATACAAACCGAATACAATACATACTTATCACATACATACATACTCATATATGCCTCGTACAGATGTAGCAGGCAGGTTGAATTGACAGTGAGTGAACTCCATGCAGTTTCCCTACTTGGGATAACCTCATTCAGCCCCGAAACACTGAAGCAGGAAACGGTTTGACAATGATACTTCAAGGGTAGAGCCAGATTAGCTAATCTGGCACTACCCTTGCATTATTATGGTCGATCCACCTCATTACACCTCAAATTTGGGAAATGTGGCCTTGTGGTTAAATGGGTTAAGTATGTGACAATTCCCTGTTGCTGCCTATTTACTTTAACTTGACCCCTATATGCATACAACCAATGGTACGGTTTACAGTGCCAGTGGCTACATGCATAAGGGGGGGGGGACAAAATTAATCACACAATGTAGCTGAGAGATGCTACTGTACAGAAGGTACAGCAACTAACATTTACAATTAAAAATTACAGTAAATACAATTTTACGTAGTGATGGCATTACATGACTTTACTATGCAGAAGGTACAGCGACCAGCACAACATTTTCTGGTGTCTGTGATGGGTCGATGTATTCCTTCAGTGATGAGCGCATCCCATGATCCTTGAGGTAGCATACACGACCATAGTCCAGCAGACGCTTGCATCGCCATCCCACCATCTCTTTCTCCTTCTCACTCAGCTTAAGACTGCACCTGTAAAGAGACAAGTCCATGAACTAACTCGTTCATATCAAATAATGACTTTCAAGACTTTGGGAGACACCCCCCAAAATTGTGCTAGCCAAGCTAATCTGACGCTATCCTAAAAAAAGCAATCCAGACCAAAAAGGTGACTGCCAAGCGTGTAATATGCAAAGAAGTAAACCAATTGATCTCCCTGTCATGGTAAAACAATTGCCTTTTACAGTCATTCTTCACCATTGTCATGACTGGCTACTAGACTCTCAGAGCAGTCTAAATCATGTACAGTAGGTTTGCAATCAGATAATACTGCTTCTGATCCAGGAACAAAGTTAACCCTTTGGGTCTCGATGGTGGTTTTAGTCACAATGATTCCTCCTGGAATTAACACGACTAAAACCGCTACTGACACCCAAAGGGTTAACTGATCATTTTTGAGATATCCGCTACATACCTGCTGCAGGAAATGGCTTGACTGCGAGTTCAAGGGCTATGTCAGACTACTCACTTTTTATCAACATCAGTCATGAGGTCCCTTGTATCATGCTCGGGGACATCTACAGGCTTTGTTTCACTGGATGCTTCTGTTGCACTAGAATCCTGCTGCTTACCACCTTCATCTGTCAAATGCAACATGAAGTATGATAAATTGCAACAATAACAACGTGAATATTTGTGTACTGGTCTATGTGTGGACCTTATGGCCCAAAGCTGCAAGATCAGGAATCAGACCAGCATGCAATTATAAACTGAACTTACCCACTTTGTATCAGAAAATGGGATCTAATTGTGGAAGGAAAAGCGAGCTTGTTTCATCTGTATAATACGAACATAAAACACACAGATGCAGGCCCTATCATGTATTTCAAAACAGAAATCTATCTCCATGGAATCATAACATCTCCATCATTTTACTTGTAGAAGAAAGGCCCACAATGAGCCCTCTTTGGCAAACAATAACAGCACCAAACAAAAAACAACACACAAGAAATAAAACAAATGTACACACAAACAGACCAAACACATGCACACAAACACGTGCAGGCACATGCACACATACACATGCCCACACACACATGCACCGACCCTCCTTATCAACCCCCATCCAACCTTGCAACAAGACATCAGTGTTCTATTATACAAAGGCAAACACACACAGACTGACCAAAGCTGCCATCCTGCCCCCGCCATCCACACACCGCCCAGCTAGTGAGTCGGGTCAGGAGATTGAAGTCGCTGGCAGAGATTCCACACTGCTGCATGAATTGCTTGCCAGCGTATGCTCGCCAGGTACACTGATGGTGGCAGCACAATGCGATCAAAATTCCTGCTGGGTGACACTCATCAGGAGGCAAACTCTGATGGGCTGATCCTGTATCTTTTTCAATTAGCTGATGAAGACCATCAGAAGGTCCGCAACTCTCACAAGCCTGTCTCGTGCCTTTGGCATCTTCTTCAGCCATGGAAGATCTGGTTAAGTGGGCTCTGTCCCTGTCCTTCTCTACTAAACTTGTTTTCTCTTCAGCCATGTTAACCCCCTTTTCCATGCCACCACCAGTACTGTTTACAGTACTGATGGCTGCGTGCGCAAGGGGGTTAATTTCAGTGATATTTGCTCCATTTTGGCCCGACTTGCTTGCATCTTCTGATATTTTCTCTTCTCTGCGTCTTTTAGGAGATGGTTCGTCAAGGTGACAGTCTGATTTGTTCAGGGTCTGCATTAAGCATCTCAAGGTCAAATCTGAAACAGAAGAATTCGCTCATCCAACCTGATGCATCCACAGAAGTCATAGATTCTCATGACCCACTGCATGTTGCAGGCCCGGATGAAAATCTATACCATAAGTAGAATTTTCTTCACAAGTCCATGTGAATTCAGCACTAAAATAACACAATCGCAAATAACATGGTCTGACTTTGTGGCTTCTAGGTGCCGTGATATACTGAGGCTGACCTGTACTTACCAGTGGCAGCTCCACAGAGGTGCTTCCCCATAGCCACTAATGGTCTGCTACTGTGAGATATCATGGGCACTTTGCCTGCAACAAACAAAAATTAATTTTTCTCTAAAATGTATTTTTTCGAAAAATACTTACCGATGACATTACTATGTGGAAGTGTCTACTACTTACTCAATTTCAGCCTAAGAACTTCTTGTGTTACTACACAACACGGGAGGCACTCAGGGAACCCTGACTAGGGCCGAGAGTTGCCTGCCGCCCCTGCTCATCCGGTCGCGCGCCACGCGGTGTTGACCATTCAGTCGTGATACTTAGCTTACCAGCGGCAAGCAGGGCAGGTGGGAGGGTCCTCTGAGTAATGTCATCGGTAAGTATTTTTCGAAAAAAATACATTTTAGAGCAAAATTAATTTGTTTCCTCAAAAACATTACCGATGACATTACTATGTGGAAGAATTGCGAAAAGGAGGAGGGTGCCGCGCCCAAGGTACCCCCTGCAAGGGCTAGTCAGAGCCCTCCTCCCAGTCGCACCACTCCCGACAATTTCAGCTAAGTTGGTACCTACGGTGCCCCCGGCGCTGGGAGGGAGTGTGGTGCTGCGGTGATGTCCCCCACCAGTGCGAGGTAGTCTCACTGGCCTGTTAGATCCCTGAGGTAGAGGCGGGCGACGGTTGATTCTGCCCGCCAGCCGACTGCTGCCACAATGTCTCGAACGGCACAGTTGCGAATGAAGGCGACGCTCGTGGCCATGGCTTGAACCTCGTGTGCACGTATCTTGAGGCTCTGCAGATCTCTGGGGGAAGGTCCTGGTAGGTCGACAGTATGGCCCAGGTTTGCCCAGAAGGTAACGACTGGGCTTAAATGTCAGTTCTGCCGGGCAGAAAGAGGTGTGACCGTCTACTAGGGACGGGTTTGGATCAGTGTAGGTATACGCGTAGAGCGCGCACAGGATCTTGTTGCCTGGTCTCCCGGGAAGAGTACGTCTTTCAGCGGCCGTACGGTTATCACCTGGGATGCAGTCAAGGGAGACCTGGTCTTGGCGAGGGAGGCAGGGTCTATGAGCAGCTGCACCGAACCGTCTGTCCTGAACTGGAGGCAGGGCAGGGCTTACCGACAACGCCTGTAGCTTGCTTACTCTGGCCACCATGGCCAGGGCCAACCAAAAGCAGATCTCCCGTGTCGCATCCGCGAACCACACTGGGGAAGCGGTTCGAACCTGTCTGTGTTAAGCCGCGTACGTACCCAGGGTAAGTCCCAGCGAGGAGTCAGTGAGCGGGAACCGGATGCTGCAGGTCAAATTCCCATCAGGTCTGCGAGATCTTTGCATTCGCCAGGGTCTGGGCGAGGTGACAGTGTAAGCCATAGTGGACAGGTATCCTCGGATCATAAAGAGGCTAGGCCTTGGTCTCCGAGGAGAAATAAATCAGCGAGCTGTGGAGTAGTCAGATCGGTGGGAGAGTTGTTGGACAGCGCACTAGGACTGAAATACTCGCTACTTTCCTCGTAACGCATCTGGTCGAGGGTCTATGAGTTAGCGATAGCTTCCACAGCCGCACACGAGAAGCCTCCAGCGATGAGGGCTTGATGCCCAATCTCCAGGTGTGAAGGAGAAGGTGCTCCAGACACAGGGGGTGGAATAGCGGCTGGCGTGGTTGCTTGAGCATCGTCCTCAAGGTGGCCGACGTGGAGAGGCCTGTGGCGAGACTGAGGAGGTTGGAGTTTCAATACATGTTCCAGGTGAACGGCTCTACCAGCAACGCGACCATATTGCATCCTCTTTAAGTAAGAAACTGTGGTGTTATCCGAAGGACGAGTAGCTCCTGGTGGCGAAGGAGCGTTTCCCACTCAATGAGGGCTCGTCCAACTGCTTGCAGCTCTAGCCAGCAGATGTATCTGCCTGCTAGGTCCGGAGTCCAAGGGTCGGACGTCGAGAGGAACCTTGGTAGCAGGTGTGTAGCTGGAGCAGCCAGGAGTAACGACGACCGAGGGGGAAAAAATCTGCCGCTGCAATCATCAAGCCAAGCAGTTGAAGCAAACCCTGGCGGGGACTGACCCCGCCTAAGCTACCTGGGTGACTAAGGAGGCCAGCTTCTGAATCCGAGACTCCGGCAAACTTACCCTGTAGAGGATGGTCGCAAATTCCC
This sequence comes from Semisulcospira habei, assembly GCA_036245525.1. Taxonomy (NCBI): domain Eukaryota; kingdom Metazoa; phylum Mollusca; class Gastropoda; family Semisulcospiridae; genus Semisulcospira; species Semisulcospira habei. Next base: position 137,725,664 of record BTPG01000005.1, on the reverse strand, counting down.
TACGGGAAACAAACCGGCGTGAGGGAGGGAGGTCCGATCTGCCCACGTTGACCAGGAACCCCAAGCATGACAGCAACAGGAGCCGGGCATTTCTGTCCATCCTCAGGGCGGTCTCTGACTGAATCTTCAGGAGGAGGTCGTCGGAGGTCGGACTGGAAGCCGACTGTCTGGCCTTGGCGACGACGACATCCATGATGCAAGCGAAAACTCCAAGGCTGCGGTTGCGAGCGAAACAGGAGGGTCCGAAACTGGTAGAACACACCATCAAAGTGCAGTGGTGATACCTCCTGGATACCTCCTGGAGGCCGGGTGCCTCGGGACAAGGAGATGCGCCTCAGAGATATCCAAGCTGACCATGAAGTCCACGGGATGCACAGCTGAGGGCCCTGGTGGAATCCAAAAGAGAAGTCGGAGCCACGAGAAATTGTTCATCACTGCGAGATCAAAGACAAGGTGCCACTTGCCACCCGGCCTGGGAACCACAAGTCGGCGACTGTAAGGTCGGGGAGTCGAGACCGTACCTCCATGGCGACTTTCTGCAGAAGCGAGTCGTCCTCTGCACGCAGTGCGATGGCTTCGCTCTCGTCTGACGGAATCTCGGTCCACAAGGGGAAACATCTCAGCGGTGGTGGGAACGCAAGGAAAACGAGAGTCCCTCGGTGATGGAGGTAGAGAATCCAGGGTCCTAACGGAATTGGAGAGGCCAAAGGCGGGGACCCGCCGGGGGCCCCTAACGTGAGCCAACATAGAGGACAGGCTTGCAGTCCGGTATCTCGACGCACCAGGTCACAGAAGAAGGTGGCTGCCAAGCAAAGCGTGAACGCTGCCCGGTTGGCCGCGACCGCTAGGGCGAGAAGGTCACCAAGGAGGGGCGAAACTAAGCTTGCAGGCGTCCACTTTGCGACGGAAGAAAGCTTGTGTGAGAAGCTCCAGGAAACCCGCGCAGGCCAAGGTGGTCCGCACTAGCGACGCCGTCTATCCAAGCCGCAAGGGAGGGCGCTTCTCAGCTGAGTGTTGACGCCAACCTGTGCTACCGCCAGAGGGTGCAATGAGGGAAGTGGACAGTTGAAAACTGGAATAGCCCGCAAAGCAGGATTGCCGGAAGGAGATGCTGTGGTCAGCTGGCCGCTTGCAATTCGCGAAGGAGTACTCCTGGGAATCGCCTGGCGATGCGCGGAGAAGGAATCCCTCAGATCCTCAAAGCCGGGGGTTGTGGCAGCGACTTGAATCTCTACTGCTGACATCCTGAGCTGACGAGGCAGAGACCATCCTCTTGAGCGGGGCACGGAGCGCACGCGTCCTCAGGCAGAGCGGCCGCGATCCAATGGGCTGCTTCGTCGATCCCCAGAAGCGTTCCTGAGCGCGACGCCGAAGGGTTCCTAGGCGATGCAGGATCATCCGGAACAGCAGAGTGAGGCGCGGGGGAGCGGCTGTCCACGCCAAGCCGGGCCGGAACCAAATCCTCCAGGAGTAGGCGGAGAGTCTCCTCATCCCACGAAGGGTGCAAAATCTGGCGCAGGGTCTGGATGGAGGAGATCGCGCTAACCACGTCCCGACGAAAGAAGGCGCGTCGGGGGCTGAGAAGGCTGTCGTGTAGAGCATCCGGACGCTTCCTCCTTTTGTTGCTGGACGCGCACGAGCGTCTAGAGATGATGGCCGAGCGGGAATAGTCCCAACTGTCAGTGGTCCATGGACGCATAGACATGGGTCTCTGCTGGCCTGCCTCCGTAAGGCAGGCATTCTGCCGACTATCAACTCTCCGTAAGAGTACGCGGCTTCTCCTGGCGAGACCTCTCCGGATTGTCAGTGAACCAAAGACTGCGCAAGGCGTGTCTCTGCAGTCCAGACCAAAAAGGTGACTGCCAAGCGTGTGAAATGCAAAGAAGTACCCAACGGAGAAAGAAACACGCTTAGAAAAAACGGTACAACACAATTTATTAATATTTCGGGTAAATACCCTTTGTCAAAATAGACAAACAAACAGACACATTAGCCGCTACTTATCTTCAGATGCAGAATTGCCACATTCCTTCTGCATCTGAAGATAAGTAGCGGCTAATGTGTCTGTTTGTTTGTCTATTTTGACAAAGGGTATTTACCCGAAATATTAATAAATTGTGTTGTACCGTTTTTTCTAAGCGTGTTTCTTTCTCCGTTGGGTACTTCTTTGTGTCTCTGCAGGCCTGCCTCCATAAGGCGGGCTCTCTGCTGGTAAACAGACTCTCCGTAAGAGTCAGCGGCGTTAATCTGGTGGGTGTCATGGATAACGCAGTCCTGTGGCAAGGACTGAGAAGAGGAGCGACTGCGATGACGGGAGCGACTGCAACGACGAAGCCTGACGGGTGAACTCCTAGAACAGCGCCTGAGCAGCGAAGGTGGTGGGCGACGTAATCTGCAAGGAGAGACGTACCAAGGCAGACATGATGCAGGGCACGGGAACGAAGCACGTGAAGTGATCGACCGTGATGAGGACGTGGGGGGAGGGGGGGGGGGGGGGCGGCCGAGTCGGCCATCTCAAGCGCATCACGATTCTTCCTCCATTCATCGCCGGGCGCGTGAGCGTCTGAAGCTGCTGGCTGCGCGGGAGGTGTCAAGACTGTCGGTAGGCTTCGGACGGGTCTCTGCTGGCCTATCTCCGTAAGGCGGGCACTGCCGACTTAGCGACTCTCCGTAAGAGTATGCGGGGTTGTCCTGGCGAGACCCCTCAGGACAATGGACGGCAAGAAGCGCGTCTCTGCAGGCCTGCCTCCGTAAGGCAGGCACTCTGCCCGAATGCTGTCTCTCCGTAAGAGTCAGCAGGCTTTGTCTGGGCGGGAGTCACAGATGACGCAGTCCTGTGGTACGAGCTGGGCTCAATTGTCCAGCGGGTCGTCCATTTCTGCAGGCCTACCTCCGTAAGGCAGGCACTCTGCCCGAATGGTGTCTCTCCATAAGAGTCAGTGGGCTTTGTCGGACGAGAGTCAAGGATGACGCAGTCCTGTGGGCTTGAGGGCTTGAGTGGGTACAGCTCCGGGCCAAGAGGGATGATCGGTCACTCGCCGGTGTCGGGCGCTCACGCCGGTAAATCCCCATAGCTGTGACGCAGACATCACAGGCGTGGTCGGAAGCGTAGGCAGCGCAGGGAAGGCAAAGCTAGTTGGTATCGCTCGGCCACTGAAAGTCGCCGCACTGTGGGCAGGTGAGCACTTGGTCACTGCAACATAACAGATATGATAGGAGACCGGGTCCAAGCCCTGCGCAGTCCCGCCAAGAAAAACGAGAAAGATCGGTGCAACCGCTGTACGCTCAAAACGAAGCCTCAAACTAACGCTGGCACCCAGCCCAGGGGCCAGCTGAGGGCTGGGACCGATACCTTACCTCTCGTGAATTGTGGGGACGGGGGGGAAGAACCTCCAAACCAACCACCAAGCGCGTCGGCGGGAAGAAGTCCCGGGCGGGTCAGCGACTAGAAGTCCTCACACAGCCAGGAAACCACCACAGAGTGGAGCGCCGGTAATCCAACACACACACAGTCCCCCATCAAGCACGAAGCCCAGTGGTACATGTTTGAGATGCGGTCGCAGTACGATAACACACCAACGGCACGCACACAAAGGCTCCTTCACGAAACTTCACTCAGCCGCAACCTGTCACACGCGGCCCAAGGGCGCAACAACACTTGAGTAACAGTTCCAACAAAAGTCTACGGCAGCGATGCGATCTCCACACGATACGCCCACAAATGCACCAACACTGATACATCTCCTCTGCGAACATGTCACCAATTCACTACACAACTCCGCCACCGACAATGAACCACGATATATCGCGTAGCTCTCTCAAAGTCCATGTGCTTACGATACAAAAAGAACCGTAATCGCGCACAAAGTCCAAAGGGAACACAGTAATCCAAGGCGACTGACCCTTTAAGAACCGGTTCCAACCAGTCAAGGTCCTAAAGGCTAAACATGTCTGAACAGCTTGAGCTAAGTAGAACGACCGGATGGGCAGGGGCGGGAGGCAACTCTCGGCCCTAGTCAGGGTTCCCCGAGTGCCTCCTGTGTTGTGTAGTAATACAACAGGTTCTTAGGCTGAAATTGAGTAAGTAGTAGACACTTCCACACAGTAATGTCATTGGTAATGTTTTTGAGGAAACAAAGGGAGGTCAGGTAAACCACCAGCAGATGCAAATTGCGTTTTTGAAGTACCTGTAAATTCAACGTCAAAGATCTCCATCCACCAAAAAAAAACATGGATACAAAGTGGCTTCAGCAAGAGGCATAGATCCTCATGAGCCCCCTCAACTGCGGGGGCTCATGAGGATCTAGACCTCTTGCAGTTGGGTTCAATACAGATGGACTAACATAACCCCCATGTGCATGCAGTAATTCAAACATTACTGGTGGCTGCATGCACAAAGCAGTGAACTCGTTCAGATCAACCTTAACACACACACTACAAAACAGAGACGGACTGACCAGGATAGTTTAAAAAAATGTTACCAGGGCACTGAGGCAGTTAACATCTTGGCCAATCCATCTCCAACAACTGACAATGAAAATAAATGATGTGGCGCTAGTTGTCCATTTTTCTTTTGATCAGTTTTCACGAAGTGTGCAACAGAAAATCAGCACTTTTAACTAAAAGACTAATTCAACTTACTGGTTTATAAACCCAAAGGTCCTGTGACCATGTGTGCAGTGAACAGTACCAGTGGCTGTTGCATTCCTTTGAAGGGACAGGGACTTCCAACTTTCGTTGATTTTGTCCAGGAAGGGGGGGGGGGGGGGTGGGGGGGGGGGGGGTTCTGTCTGTCTGTCGCTCCATCGCTCCTGCAGTGTCTGGTGGTGTTGCCATGGGCCGGGCTGGTGGTGGCGGGTGGTGTGGCCGGTTAACCGTCACTTAAGACTTTCCGCCAGTTGGGGGGTAGTTGATGTGCCAGCCACTCTAGAAGGTGTTGTACGAGTGGTGGCGGGGGTGGTGGTGGCCGGAAAAACCGTCGCTGGCTGTAGGGCCTGGGAAAGTGAGGTGGAGGTGGTGGAGGCCAGTGGCTTCTGGGTTTGGGGGTCTGGCGCTGAGATGTGTGGGGGGCACTGTGGTTCCGCGTTGGCAGGCAGAGGTATGGTGGAGGTGTCGGGAGGAGCGCCGGGCGTTTGGCCTTGTCTCGGATGCTCTTGGGTGGTTGGTGGCGTAGTCTGTAGGTTTTGTCGCCTAGTTGCGGTTGGTGGTGGTGTTGACTGGTGTGCCAGCAGGGCGATGTGTCGGAGTGGGGTCAGTAGCTTGATCCTTGGTGGTGGCCCGTGCCGTGTTGGTACTGGCCTGTGTGGTGTCAGTTGGGTCGGTGAAGCTTTCTGCTTCATGGGTGGTGGTCAGTGGGGTGGTGGTACCTTTGGTCTTCATGACTTGGTTCGAGGTGGTGGCGATGATGTAGTTTGGGACTCTGCTTCTCGTGTTAGTCTTTCTGTTTCTTGGGTGGTGGTTGGCTGGGTACTGATGCCTTTGGTCTTGGTGGCTTGAGAGCCTGGCTTCCCGTTGACTTTGTTGGTGGCTGTGGCATGGTCTGGGTCTCCGCCTCTTGTGACTGGGGGCCCACTTGGCAGCCTATGTTGTTAGTCTTCGGTGGTTGGTGATCTTTCGTTTCCTTGATCGAACAGTCATCTGACAGTGATCGATGCTCGGTGATCATATTCTCCCTCCGTTGAGAGAATCGCCGGTATAGCTGTTGTTAGCAGTCAAACAAGACCGTCTAGATCCATGGCTCCTACGCAAATTTTCTTCTCCCTCTTTGTCCACTCCCTCTCTTGGATTAGGTGGTCGGGGATGTGGACTGGCGGGGGGAAGGGGGGAGGGGGGGGGGTTGGTGAAGGGTCCGCTTCGGATTCCGATGGAGGCTCGAGCTCGAGTGTCGCTTCAGGTGGCTGATTGAAGTACGTAGTACTCGATGTGTAGTTGACAAAGTGCTCGGACAGTTCGCTTGTGAAGCGGCTGGTTGCTCTCTATGGTGTGAGCGCCACTGCACTGGCGGTGAAGGCTCACAGTCTTTCGAAAAAGTCGGTGTTGGATTCGCCTGGTTGCAGGATTGGGAGCTCTGGAAACGCTGTAGGCTGTGACTCTTCTTGGGTTGGAGCTGCAGTCGGCATAGTTGCCGGTTGTCTTGAGTCAGTGTTTTGGCGATTCACCCTGAAAAGGGCGGGTTGACGTCTGCGGTTAGACATGGCGAGCTGTGTGGTGAACTGTCTTAGCGCGTTGCGTCATCTCGGTTGGTTGGACAGCGGAGCGGTGGTCCGTTCTCGGCTGTGTCGTCTCAGCGAGTGTGATGTTCCATAACCAGTGGCTGTACGCACAAGGAGGTTAAAATAGAAACGCCCTGACAAAGGATGTGACATTTCAACCTGCAAAGTATATGGTACCTAAATTCAGATGTTCAATGTCCACTTTGATGCGTTCAAACTGTACCGTCTCCTCCTCCTTGTGATAGCCATCAACCTACAATGAAGTAACAATATGTTACAATAAAAATCTTTTCATCAAAGTTGAAAACTACAGAACAAAACAGGACTAGTCAGCAAATGGTAGTGGGACTGATTCTACCAGTGGCAAACAAAACCCCGAGTGAGTGTTGACCTGTATACTAGTACATGTATTGGCAGGCTTTCCGTTAACCCTTTTCATCCTGATACACTACTGCATGAAATTAATTTAACTATGATAGTTCATGGGTGGTGCCAGAATAGCTTGGGGCCTTTGGCGCCAAATTATTCTGGCACCACCTTTGAACTAAAATGGGTGATCTATCTCCTAATCTGTAATGTGGCCTTCATAGGACAATAAGTAAATTATTTTTAAAATCAGCCTCAGGATGTAATGGGTTAATGGAAATTTCGCTGTATTTGATGGACATATTTTGACAGGGACTGAAAATATGGAAGGCTGTCCGTCAGCAGGATGGACAAATATTGAGGAAAAAAGGAGCATCCAGTCCGACTGTATTTCGAGAGCAAAAGATGGACCTTAGAGAAGAAGAAGTACCCAACGGAGAAAGAAACACGCTTAGAAAAGATGGGTACAACACAATTTATTAATATTTCGGGTAAATACCCTTTGTCAAAATAGACAAACAAACAAACAGAGAGATTAGCCGCTACTTATCTTCATTGGCAGAAGGAATGTGGCAACTCGGTTGCCACATTCCTTCTGCCAATGAAGATAAGTAGCGGCTAATCTCTCTGTTCAGTTGCCACATTCCTTCTGCCAATGAAGATAAGTAGCGGCTAATCTCTCTGTTTGTTTGTTTGTCTATTTTGACAAAGGGTATTTACCCGAAATATTAATAAATTGTGTTGTACCGTTTTTTCTAAGCGTGTTTCTTTCTCCGTTGGGTACTTCTTTGCATATTACACGCTTGGCAGTCACCTTTTTGGTCTGGATTGGACTTTAGAGAGCCTGGGACATATTTTTTGTCGAGCTATCCATCTCGATGATGGACGCGATTAACCTATTGAGCCCTGACACACTGCAACACATGGATCGGCCATGATAGTTCAAGGGATGTGCCAGAAATGTTTGGTGCCTAGAGATGCCAAGTTGTTCTGGCACCACCCTTTTACCATGCTCACTATCTCCTGAACTGTCAAGTGGCCTTCTGATGACAGCTCAAAAATGTCAGAATTTTGACCACAGGGCTCAAAATCTGACAGTAGGACTTCAGGTACACAGGCAGCACTGGCAGTGGGACATTTAAAAACTGACAGCTAGGATTCAGATGATGTGCAACACATACACTGGCTCAGGGTTCAAGTCCAGTGCAGTGTGTTAACCCTTTTCATCCTTTTACACTGTTGATTGAAATAAAAATGACTATGATAGTTCAAGGGTGGTGCCAGGATAGCTTGGTGCCTGAGGCGCCAAGCTATTCTGGCACCACTCTTGGATGAAAATGGTTGATCTATCTCCTAATCTGTAATGTAGACTTCATAGGACAATAAGCAAATTTTAAAAAATGAATTTTTTTTCTAAAATGTATTTTTTTGAAAAATACTTACCGATGGCATTACTATGTGGAATACACTCTATAGCCCAACGATTTCAGCCCAAAGTTGTGTCCTCTACACAACCGGGGAGGAGACACCGGGGATCCAAGTACAGGAGCCCGGGTGGCCTCCCCCTATCACCCTATCCTGGCCTGCGCGGGGCGACAGTTCACCAGTTTGCACACTTAGCCAATCACATAGTCAGGGAGGCAAGCGGGGCAGGTGGGAGGGCCGTCCGAGTAATGCCATCGGTAAGTATTTTTCCAAAAAATACATTTTAGAAAAAAAATTCATTTGTTTTTTCAAAATACATTACCGATGGCATTACTATGTGGAAGAATGGCAAATAGGAGGTGGGTGCCGACACATAACGCCCCCCAAAGGCCCAGTAAGGAGCACTCCCGAAGATTTCAGCAAAGACGTACCTACGGCGCCAGAGGCACGCGGAGGGAGTGCTGGGCAATGGAGATGTCGCCCACCATGGCCAGGGAGTCACGCTGGCCGATAGGTCTCGGAGGTAGAAGCGGGCGAAGGTGGAGTCTGTCCGCCAGCCTACTGCCGTAACAATGTCTTTAACTGAGCAGTTGCGTTCAAGTGCCACGCTGGTGGCCACTGCTCGAACCTCATGCGCCCGGATCTGCAAAAGTCTATCCCCGTCAGGGGAGAGGTCCTGGTATGATGACCGAATCACCCACCGCAGCCAGGACGAAACTGTCTGGGCCGATATATCTGGCCTGCCTGGAGCCAGCGGTAGGAAGAGGCGGGAGCGCCCGAGCCGGCGCAGCTTTGAGCGACGCAGGTAAATCTTCAGTGCCTGGACCGGGTCCTGTTGACGTGCGGCGCGGGATTGGTCCGTACCTCTTAGCGGACGCACGGTCAGTATCTGGGGTGCGGCCGATGGAAGCCTGTTCTTTGCTAGAAAGGCCGGGTCAGCGAGTAGCTGTGCTGAGCCATCCGCTCGAAACTGCAAGCATGCGGGTCGTGCCGAAAGTGCGTGAAGCTCACTCACACGAGAAGCCGTGGCAAGGGCCAGGAGGAAAACCGTTTTCCGGGTCAGGTCGGCGAACCATGCCAAGGGCAGGGGTTCGAAACGGTCCGTATTTAGCCATGTCAGTACCCAGGCGAGGTCCCACCGAGGTATGAGAGAACGGGAGACCGGGCGTCGGAGGTCAAAATGAGCCAAAAGGTCCATAAGGTCTTTGCAAGTCCCCGGATCCAGGAGGCCGAGGTGGTGGTAAGTGTCTGCAATCATGGAGCGATAGCCCTTGATGGTGATGGGAGCTAGGCCTTGATCATCGAAGAGCCAGAGGAAAAAATTCGCCAGTTGGGGGGTCGTCAGATTCGTGGAGGGGCGCCGGTGGGCGGAGCACCACGACTGGAAGACCCTCCACTTGCCTTCGTACACATTTCTGGTGGACAGTCTGCGGGCTCCTGCAATCGCTGCCACTGCCGCATCCGAGAAACCTCTAGCGGCGAGGGCTTGCCAAACAACCTCCAAGCGTGAAGGAGGAGGTGCTCCGGGCACGGGTGGAAGAGAGCCTGGTGGGGCTGCTTGAGCATCGTGGGTGGGGAGGGGAGCTCCAGGGGCGGATCCATAGCTAGTGCGAGCAGGTCCGTGGTCCAGCTCTTGTTCCAATTGAAGGGGGCCACCAATAAGAGAATCGCTGAGCATCCCAGGAGCTTCCGCAGGATCTTCGGCACCAGCACCAACGGAGGGTAAACATAAGTGATCAGACCGTCCCAAGGGATGGAGAGTGCGTCCACCGCCCAAGCGAGGGGATCCGGGACTGGAGAGACATAAACCGGCAGCTGGTTGTTCCATCTGGTGGCAAACAGGTCGACCAGCGGTGTCTCCCACCGTGAGCAGATCAGTCGAAAGATGTCCGGGCGAAGGGTCCACTTGGTGTGGAGAAGCTGTCCTCGGCGGGAAAGAGCGTCTGCTATCACGTTCAGGTGGCCCGGGATGTGGCGGGCCCGAAGGGTAATGCCCCGATCCCTGCACCAGAGGAGTAGATGGTAAAGGAGAATGCACAGGGAGGGGGAGCGAGTGCCACCCTGGTTCTGGATATAGGCCACCACCGTCGAGTTGTCCGAAAGAACGAGGACCTCCTGAATGGTCAGAGTCTCCTGCCATGTGTCGAGGGCCATCCCAATCGCCTTCAACTCCAGCCAGTTGATGTGTTTGTCCGCAAAAGTCCGAGGCCAAAGGCCCGAGGCCGAGACAAAGTCCGGTAACAGGTGAGCCCACCAACCGGAAAGGCTCGCGTCTGTGCAGAGTGACCAAGGGGGCGAAGGGGTGTGCAGGGGCACGCCCGTCGCCAGCCACGCTAGATCCGCTCACCTCTGCAAGTGTGGGAGGACCAGCGGGGTAACCGGAACCGAATCCATCAGGACGCCAGTCGAAGGGCGCCAGTGAAGGAGGAGGTGTAGTTGCAGCGGCCGAGAGTAGAGCCTGCTGAGGGGCAACAAATCCGCTGTGGAGCTGAGTAGACCCAGGAGCTGAAGCCAGACCCTGGCCACAAAGGAGACCCCACGCACCATCTGACGAGCAAGGTCGGCAATCTTCTGCCTCCGCGCCAAGGGTAGGCGGACCAGGTTGAGGTCGGTCAGGAATTCCATCCCTAAGTGCATGAATCGGCGCGAGGGGGTGAGGTCCGACTTGCCCGGGTTGACCAAGAACCCGAGGCGGTGAAGAAGAGAAAGTAGGACGTCTCTGTCGACTACGAGGGTCAAGGCGACCAAGCTGCGCAGTAGCAAATCGTCCAAATAGTTGGAGGCCGGACTCAGTGACCGCTGGTGAAAGTTGGCCATCACCGCGTCGAGGAGCCTCATGAAAACCCATGGACTTATGTTGAGGCCGAAGAGAAGGGCTCTGAACTGGTATACGATGCCGTCGAAAGCGAAACGAAGATAACGGCGAGAGGACGGGTGAATCGGCACATGAAGATAAGCGTCGGAAAGATCGAGACTGACAGCGAAGTCCATCGGCCGGACGGCTGCTCGGAGAGTCCTGGCTGTCTACATCCGAAAGTGGGGCGCCGAAATGTACTTGTTTAGCGCCGAAAGGTCGATGACCGGACGCCACTTGCCCCCTGGCTTGGGTACGAGAAACAGACGGCTGTAGAACGCTGGCGTATCTTGACGGGAGACCACTTCTGTCGCAGCTTTACTGAGCAAAGCTAAAACTTCTCCGCGCAGAGCTTCTACCTTGAGCCGATCGTTTGGAGCTTGGGTCCACACGGGGGACCTGCGCAATGGTGGAGGGAACTGGAAGGAAAGCTGCAGGCCTGCGGAAACGGTCGAGATGATCCATTGGTCGTCCGGGAACAGAGCACTCCACTGGTCGCTGTACAGGGCCAGCCTGCCCACCGACTGGCGAATCCAGAGCAGTCAGCGGGGACAGAGGGTAGGTTAAGTCATCGGGCCCGACCGCGCCCCGACTTACGGGTGCCGCGGGACCAGGAGGGGCGGGATGCAGTGAAGGATTGCGGGGCTTGACGGGGGCGAGCTCTACCGCGGGCACCGCCAACTGGAAGCAAAGAGGGTCTGGGCAACCGCAGGGCATGACCCCCTACTCCTGTAGGGGTCGGGTCGGCCGGTCGCGTCTGTAAAAGTCCCATAGTTGAGACCATGGTCCTCACGCCAGTCAGCACAGACGACACAGGTCCTATCCGAAGAGCATCCTGAGCAAGGGAGGCAGGCGTCGTGAGCGTCGGAGGGCCACTTAAACTCCCCACACCGAAGGCAAGACTTCAAAGAAGCCGCCATATCGTCCGCCGCCCAAAGCACGCAGGTAAAAGTTCACCCAAACGCCGAAAGAAAAACACTTCACACGAGGCACAAAGTCACGAGGGAGTCAAGGTTATTAGCAGCGTCCACGGAAGTGCACAGAGTCCAAACCGTAAGACGCTAAGAGCATAAGCTCTAAGAACAGACAGTCATGGTCCCAGCTGGAAGGAACACGAAGCGCCGAAAACTCAATCCCTTAGGCACAGTCACGAGTTAGAGACACAGTCACTAGCCGTTCCCGGCAAACCGGTCGGCCCTAAGTCCAAGATGAATTCACTGAACACAATTCAGGATACTATAAAACGCAAGCAGAGCACTAGGCCCTAGTCCACTCGGCAAAGCCAGGCTAAAGTATCTTGCACTGAAGCTATTTTACGAAGAATGAAGACACCGGTCAAAACGCAGAAACAAGGCCAAAACCAAGTAAAGTTCATCACACGGAGCATAGGCTAACACCCGACCGAACCGGTCGAGCAAAGAGTGCAAACTGGTGAACTGTCGCCCCGCGCAGGCCGGGATAGGGTGATAGGGGGAGGCCACCCGGGCTCCTGTACTTGGATCCCCAGTGTCTCCTCCCCGGTTGTGTAGAGGACACAACTTTGGGCTGAAATCGTTAGGCTATAGAGTGTATTCCACATAGTAATGCCATCGGTAATGTATTTTGAAAAAACAAATTCATCCTCAGGGTGTAATGGGTTAAGCAAAATACCTTATAGCGAACACTGCTGCGATCGACAAGTAAGAAAGCAGCATCATCATGGTCAGACACAGCCCTCCGCACCCAGTGAGACAGCTGGCCTGTCCACAGAAACATATGATGTAATTATCTTCCTTCCAAAGCCACACAGCCCATATTCTGATACTTGACCCTTTGGCTGTCAGCAGCACTTGATGCATGGTTCCTGCAGGAATCGCCTTGACAAAAATCACTACCAACAGCCAAAGGGTTAACCCCCTTTTGCATGCAGCCAGCGATACTGTTTACAATGCTGGTGGCTGCATGCATCCACAAGGGTGTGAAGCAAAGTATCCATATTATGTATTGCATCCAGAAAACGATTAACTCATTTAAGGCGTCCCACATCAAATAGCTGCAGAAGTGTTGTTTTCTGTACACGCCTAACCACAACACCGCCACCATTGTGTCTTTGGCAAAGAACACGACGTCCTTTACTTTGTAATGTGACATAGATATTTTGGATGTCAGACATGTTTCTACATGACATAATAGCGCAATACATGGCACCAGAGTGCCAGTCGCCACTATGAAATGGCGTCATTGCGTGTGAGCTGAAAGTGGGTCAAGTTTCAATATCGTGTGTGCCCGTACCTTTCTGTTGACCAGATTTTCTACAAGACAATTGTGTGCACATATGTCCGTTCACGCACCAGAGCTGTATCACACACGTGTGTCACAGTGATACAGCTTTTCCGCTCAATGGCAGCTAAGAAGGTGTGTAAAAAAACAATTCAACACTTTTTCAGAGGTATCAACACATTCATAATTTTTATGCACAGTAAACTTCGCTTACAATAGTTGTTCCCATCTAGGATCTCTCTACGTAAATTACTTCACTTATAATATATTGAGAGGCATAAGTTCTGCACATGCTTTTATGAAGTACAGTATAACTCGCAATCTGTCAAATGTAGAGACAAGCAAACCAAAAACAGTTCTAAACCAGAAACAGTTCTGCTGGGATTTCTTTGATTAGTTTAAATCATTCAGCCCGATGGCCGTATTTCCCCAATTTTAAAGGTGTCATCTAATGACTATGCACCAGTTGCTGGAGATGGATCGACCATGATAATTCAAGAGCAGAGCCAGATTAGCTTGGCGCCTGTCATCAGGGTTAAAATATTGCTTGTTTTGAAACTTGTAGTTGTATACCATGCTGAATAACAGGTTAAGAATCGACAACTTGGAGAATATTTTATGCACAAGACAGCTAGGGTACAGCCCATCCAAATGAATTTTAAAAGTTAACAAAATTTGTTATCCATGGGGTTTAATTAACCCATTTAGCCCCAACGCCTACAGCAGGAGAACAGATTGACCATGATAATTCAAGGGTAGTGCCAGATGAGCTTGGTGCCTGAAGGTGCAAAGCTCATCTGGCACTACCCTTGAATTATCATGGTCAATCCATCTACTTCAACAGGTACATAGTCCTTAAATTTGGGAAATCTGGTCTTGGGGTTAAATGGGTTAACAACAAAAATGAAAATGGACACCTGTATGAATGTTGTTTCCTCAGCTCCAGCATTTCCGTCCAGCAGGGTGAAACAAAAATGAATTTTTCTTTAAAATGAATTTTTTCGAAAAATACTTACTGATGGTGTTACTGATAGGAAACGTTAGTTTAGTTTCTTAGCAAACTGGCGGCAAGCGGGGCAGGTGGGAGGGACCTTCGAGTAATACCATCGGTAAGTATTTTTCGAAAAAATTCATTTTAAAGAAAAATTCATTTGTTTCCTCAAAACACATTACCGATGGTATTACTGATAGGAAGAATCCCGAAGAGGAGGCGGGTGCCGCTATAGCGCCACTAACACCAAGACACTGGCCCTCAGACCCGCCCTCCCTAGGCAACCTCCCGATAATTTTAGCTAAGATACCTACAGCGCCGAGGGCGCCGGGAGAGAATGTTGCGCCGCAGCATTGTCTCCAACCAGCAACGGCTCTGGCGCTGGCCGGAGAGTTCCCTCAGGTAGAGACAAGTGAAGGTAGTCTCAGCTCGCCATGCCCCTGCCGCCACGAGTCCTTGACAGCGTAGTAGCGGTCGAATGTGGGGCTTGCGCCTGTGGCTCGGACCTCGAGTGCCCTGACGTTTGGCCTCGTCGGGGGCGAGATCTTGGTAGGCAGAGTGAATCACGCATCAAAGCCAGGAGTATATGGTCTGGGCTGAGATGTCATTCTACCTGGGGACAGAGGGAGAATAGGCGGGTGCGTCCCCTTAGCAGCGGCTTGGTCCGGCGCAGGTACACACGTAAGGCTCCCACCAGATCCTGCTGTCTGGTCACCCGGGCGGAGTCTGTCACTTGCCACGCCAAGTCCCTGGTACAGCGCCTGCCGTGGTTGCTTGAGCCTTGTGCGTGGAGAGGAGGTTCCACCTCGTCACAAAGAGGTCGAGCATGGGAGTCTCCCAACTGGTTCCAGTCTTCTGGAAGATGTCTGGCCAGAGCGTCCACCCGGTGTGGAGAAGATGGCTGCAGCGCAGGGGAGAGTCGGCTACAACAGTCAGATGGCAGACGGGAAGTGTTTCGCGATGCCCCGATCCTCGCCCCAGCGAAACGCCTGGTGGAGAAGGATGTACCTGGATGTAGGGGACGACGGTGGAGATGTCGGCCAAGACTAGGAGTTCCTGGCGCCAACGGTGAGACTCCAATGTCGTGAGGGTCTGCCACATCGCTTGGCTGCCGGTACCTGAGTCAGTTGATCTGGGGTGGTCCTCATCAGCGACCCTGGTACAGTAGCCTCTAACCGCAACGGTGCCAAGGAAGACAGTGGAGAGTCGGAGAACGGAGATCACCGCCGAGGAACCGCCCGGTCCCCAAGGAAGATGCGTCAAACGGTCCAACAGCCACCCAGGACACGACTCTCCCGTCGCAGGCTCATCCGGTCGAGTGTCCAAACCGTAGCGAACTGTACCACAGCCGCGAGGAGAAACCTCTCGCGGCGAAAGCTTGCTGCATAACGTCAAGGCGCGGGAGAAGAGGTCTCGGGCCGTAGACATCAACGTGCTGGTGGTCCGTCGAAGGTCAGGACGCTGGCGGTCCACCAGCATAACCGCAGCACGAAGACACTAGGCCCAGGTCTGCGTCGCAACCTTGATCCGGAGGAGGAGCTTGGAAGCAGCACCGTAGGTCGGCGGGACGAAAGGCCTTCCCACGAGGTGGAGGGCGACGACCGCTCCAGGCTGCAGAGATGAACGGGGAAGGCGAAGCAGAGAGGCGTCGGCATGTTCTGTGGAAGTCCCTGAAGACTCTTGGCTGGGAAGCGAAGTCTCGATCCAGCACCACCGGCCACTGGGTGAGGAGGACGGACGAGGAACCGCAGCCCGCCCCGCGGGAAGAGGGTGTAGACTGCGGTGCTGTCGGAGACGGTGAGAAGGTCCAGACGTCGCCAACGAAACCCGAAGCTGGATCCCTAGGAGGCTGAGTAGTATCTCAGAATCAGGTGAACTCCCCTGTTGGCGAGACTTGCGACGGCGAAGGGACCAACAAGAGTGAAGGTGCGCAGAGGTACTCTCCCGCCGCGAGAGCCGCCCAGCGGAGATGACGGTCGTCTGTAGAACGTCATCCGGGGAAAACAGGAGCCGCCGAAGCAGAAGACACTGAAGCATCAAAGGGGAAGAGGGCCTGCTGTGGTACATGGTCCATGGAGGGCTCCTACTCTAGAAGCACCTGTCGCGCTGAGTGCATCCGTGCTGAATTCGCCGCTCTGGAGATGGCCGTAAGTGAAGACTGAGCGAGACTCCATCCCAAGGAGGCTTGAAGTCAGATGTGCCCGCGTAGACCCAGAAGCCACGCCTGTCGAGGGAACTCGAAGAGAACTCGAGCTGACATCAATCGCTAGGGAAGATCGGTTGGAGAAGTCAACTAGTAGCCCGGAAGTGCCTGTCTGGTTCTGCCCACCATGACGAACCGCGGCGGTTGAACCCCCGGAGGCCATGGCTGGCGACGGGTTGTCTGGGGACGCGCTGAAACATACTGCTCTCAGGAGGCTCCGTTCGGTTCCGCCCTAACACCGTCTAGGGCCGTCGAAGTGGAAGCACAAGAGGCCCAAATGGCAGGAGCGCGTGTTGACTGTCGTAGTCGGTAGCACCCGTTCCCCCAGAGAGGTAGCTGGCAAGGCGAGGAGCAAGGCAAGGTACGCCGCGTAGTAGGTGGCGCCCGACAGGCCAGGAGGTCTGAATCCGTGGCGAGCGGGGGGCGTCTCTGAGCCCCGCAGCGTGTAACGAAGTCCCGAATCAGTAGGTTGCCGCGCAAGAACACGGAACCAAGCGAAACGACCCCGTAGCGCCGGCAGGAATCAGGTGTCGGTCGCCGAAGCTATAAGAGAAAAAGGGCACATCTCTACAGCACTAACTTACCTGCCAACTGTAAGCGCGTTAACATATGAACACAGCCTAGAACCCCCACACGCACTCCTCCTAGGGGCCTCCACCATGGTGCGCAGGGAACAAGGCATAGTACACCCGAGAGTCGAAGTCTTCAGATTTACGCGGAAGGCACGTACAGGGTGAGGCAACGTCGCCAGGGGTACTGGTAAGAGGCAGAACGCTTCTGGAGGATTATGGTGTCTAAGTCTTGGACAGCCGTACTGTAGTCCCTACGGCATGTGTGAGCCGGAAGTGGCGGCGAGTAAGGACAGACTCCTTACGGCGGCTGCCGCAACAACGCAGACCATGGTCTGTAGTAGTGGCGGCCTGTCCCCAGAGCGGGGGTCCGCTCGGTTCTTCCAACCCCAGTGGTCCTTCTGCCCTGCTTACGTCACATGAGGTAGATGGGACGCGTGGGCCCGTCGCATGGTCGGCTCGTGGTTCCCTTGTGCGGCGAGCGTGCTCTCTTCCATACAGCTGAAGGCGTGGTCGTGCCACCTCCTCCCCAACCTGGGCGTGTGACGCTGAACGCTCGTAGATCCTATGGGACTCTTGGTCCCGGCATGCGCCAGGCTCGTGCTCGTTACTGACCATGGAGCGATACGTCAAACGTTCGTCGAGCAGACGCGGCTCGTGGTCCCGGCGTGCGTTAGTGTTGCGCCCCGTACTCTGTGCAGGGAGGGAGCACTCTTCCTTTCAGTCAGTTGTCCAGTCGTGGAGACTCGCCACTGACCCGGGAGTGGGATGCTGAATGTCTGTAGGTCCAGAGGGAATCGTGGTCCCGCTAAGCGCCAGGCACATGCCCCCAACTCTGAGCCGCGTGTGGGCGCTATTGCGTGCAATCAGTTTGTCTGGCTGTGGAGACTCGTCACTGACCTGTGAGTGGGATGCCGAACGTACGGAGACCTGACAAGTTTCAGGTCCCGGCATGCGCTAGGCTTGTGCTGCGTGGCTCTGCGCAACGAGTGCAAGCTCTTCCGTTCGTCTGGCCGTGGAGTTCGTCACTGACCTGTGAGCGGGAAGCCGAACTTTCCTTCTCTCATTACTGCGTTCTGCCATCTGGTCCGGGGCTTTGACCGTCGATGGCGCGAGTGCTGACATCGGCCCGGTAGTGGCGGCTCGGTAGTCTAGACGTGGGCGAGATCCCGTAGAGAGTTCGCCTCATGCCTCTTTGCCCGAAGCACTGTGCGTGTCACCGTCCTTCCGCTTCTGCGTTCTGCTGTCTGATCTGGGGCTAAGACCGCTGTAAGTACGTGTATTGGCGTCTTCCCGGTAGAAGTTGAACTGGCCCGTGGAAGCTCGTCACTGACCTGCGATCGGGAAGCCGAGCATTCATCGTCTCTAGGAATGGGATCCCGTCGTGTGTGCGAGTCGTGCCTCTCTTTCCGAAGCACCGTGCGTGCCACCTTCTTCCTTCCAAAACAGCGTACAGGTCTCGTCTCCACGATCGGGGCGTGTGGTCATGGCACAACATCACTGACCTGTGGAACGTGCAGCAGTCCTGCGGTGCTCACGATCCCTGGATGCAGCCAGCTTGTGCCTGTCTATCCTGTGTCGTGAGCTGCTGCCAATTCGTGAAGGGAGCTTGTCTGGCCGTGGACGCTCATCACTGACCTGTGATCGAGAAGCCCAGCGTTCGTCTCTAGGGGCAGGATCCCGTCGCGTGCGCCTCGTGTCTCTGTTCCCGAAGCACCGAGCGTGACACCTTCTTTCTGTCAAGTCTGCATTCCGCCATCTGGTCTGGGGCTAAGATCGTCGTAAGAGCGTGTGCCGATGTCTGCCCGGAAGTAGTAGGATTGGTCCGATTCGTCATGGTCATGGGTAACTTAAGAGCCCCATCCGTGGAAATCTGCGTGGTAGTAGTTGTACTGGTCCAATTCGTCACGGTCATGGGTAACTTAATAGCCCCATCCGTGGTATTGTGCGCATTAGTTGTTCTACTGGTCCGTCATCACGGTCATGGGAAATTTACTGTGCCCATCCGTGGTACTCTGAGCGGGAACTGATGGCCGCTCTCAGGTAGGTGTCAGGTGTTCATGGCGGTAGAATCCCCACAGCTGGGACCATCTCTCTTCCAGCCAGGGGGCGCATACAGCACATGGGTGCGTTGACTCACAGCCAGAACAGGGCAGGCAGACTGCATGCTCGTCACCGGGCCACTGAAAATCGTCACATCACATGCCGGTACGAACCTGGTAACTGCAACACAGAAGCCATAAGACGAACGAGCGAGCATGGCCTCCAAGGCAGCGCACCAATAATTACGCGCGCGAGGGTGAGAACGAACTCAGTCAAGTGCACAGAGCGCCGGTTGAGGGCAGTAACCGAGGTTTTACCTGGCCATAACAGTGCGAGAAGCAAACCCACGCCGGTCGAAGCGACGTCCTGAGGCGCCACGGGACACAGTCACACGCCAGTCAAGGCCGTCCACAGGCACGCTAAGTCCAAGTCACGCTGCACAGGCCAAAGTTCGAAACAGCACAAGGCACAATCCAAGTGAGCTCCAAGCTAGCACAATCCAAGTGAGTTCCAAGCTAGCATAACCCGCGCAGCCAAGTCCCAAACGAAGCAAGAACAGTTCAAGTAAGTCACAAGGCGTCAGGTCACATCCACACAGTAAAAGCGAAGAGCGATGTACAAACACAACCGTCTACAGGCTTGCTAAGAACTAAACTGAGGAATATCAGGTAAGCTCGTACCCGGATGGGGCGAAAGGGAGGCTACTCGGGTTACGGCCTGGACTATGGCGCCCCTCACATGCCAACACTCCCTTATACATACACAACCAAATTTTGGCTAAAATTAGGCTAGCTAGGTAACGTTTCCTATCAGTAATACCATCGATAATGTGTTTTGAGGAAACAAACATCATTTTCCTTATGGCATTTAACCACTTCATATGGTGTTGGCAAGTCACAAGACCTCAATGATACACTTGTGGTTTCTCCCCCACGGGTAGGTGTCAGGTGTTCATGGTGGTAGAATCCCCACAGCTGGGACCCGGGGGACTTGGGTGGGGTTAACTACTTTTTAGTTCCCAGGGTCACCCTGGTCAGCCCCACAGGGTGGGTTTTCCCCTCTATTCTGGGGCATGTGTTTCTGTCTACCCTTGGTCCATTCACCTGTATTTTCCTTTTTCAAACTCTCCCTACTGTCTGCACTGTCTGTAGCTCTTGATATTGGATGTGTGTTGCTAAATGGTCTTAGGTTTATTTAGTGTATTAGACCGGCTGGCAACATACATTCAATATTCTGTTTTTTTTTATTTTTTTAAAAGCAGTGCAGGCACGTCCTGAGAAAGTCTTGTTGCTGTGGGGACGTTAAGCCATGTACAACCATACAACCGTACTTGTGGTTTCTGTATATTTTTGCGCTGACCTCATTTGTCATTATTTCAGTGTACAGTAATTGCTTCTTTGTCATCAAAATCATACTGGATTGCTGAAAAGTCATTGAATGGATGTCCTGTGCAAATCTGATCTAAAAACATGGCCACCGAGCAAAGAGAATGTCATGAAAAATTCACCCTTAATTAATGCCCAAATATGGACTTTCTCACGGAAAATCAAAGCAAAATCTGCATCAAAACGTGGTCTCAAACGACCGTCTAGGTTACCATGCAGCCACTCCAGAAGAAAATTGTTTGATTTCCTGAACCATATCTAGGACAATGAAAGCAGACCCTAAACACATGAATACATGTGATGATTATATTCATACACCTTACAATGTTCCTGTAACGAAATCTGTCTGTGAGATTTGTGCCGGCAATAGAGCTGTGTGCTCGGTTCACACCACCACCATAAAAATAATAATAATAATAATGATGATAATACTGGTCTTTATACAGAGGTTTCATTGAATTTTGTAAATCAGCTCAAAGTGTTGCAAACTGAACTCAAGTGAAACACCCACAGTACAGTACAAGACACACACAGGACA
This sequence comes from Semisulcospira habei, assembly GCA_036245525.1. Lineage (NCBI taxonomy): Eukaryota > Metazoa > Mollusca > Gastropoda > Semisulcospiridae > Semisulcospira > Semisulcospira habei. The sequence goes on along the minus strand of BTPG01000005.1, from coordinate 137,704,819 downwards.
TTCACATATCCCTGTACCTGGAGCAATTATCATGATTTTGTCACATTTGATGGAAAAACAGTGGGGAGGCAACATAATAAAGTTTCATTAAATTGAATCAGTTGTTAATGTTTTATGCAGTTTATAAGACATGTGTGCAAAACTTTGCCTCTCAGCATATAATTTATCAACTGACATTTGGGTCCCTTGGTGATTTGTTATATTTGAAGTTTACTATAAATTACTTCATATTAACCCTTTTAGCCCGCCGTGAGATGGCCTTAGTTGCCTGCTCGGCGTTAAACCCAAATAACTAACTAACCCTTTTAGCCCCAAGGTCCCATTTCTCAAATTTGGGAGGTGTTGCCCAACGACTGTGTACCACTTGCAGGAGATGGCTTGACCTTGATAATTCAAGGGTCGTGCCAGATTAGCTTGGCGCCTGTCGGCGCCAAGCTAATCTGGCACGACCCTTGAATTATCATGGTCAAGCCATCTCCTGCTATAGGGATCCAGGGCTAAAAAGGTTAAACAAACTTCATATATAACACACACAATATCAGTCTGCAGGCATTTTGTAGCAAGACCTCCACCAATCACCTTTCCCTGCTCCCATTTCCACATAGCAGTGACCAGGGCCCAGTAAGCCAAGACCTTCCAGTTGGCCGATTAGAGAAGCCTGCAACAGACAAAATGATAAGTTCCTCACTCTCTATTTAACCCATAACATCCTGAGGCTAATTTTGTTTTCTTTCTACGTTGCTATTTGTCCTATGAAGGCCACATAACAGATTAGGAGATAGATCAATCATTTTAGTTCAAGGGTGGTGCCAGAACAGCTGGGCGCCTTGACTATCATACTCAAATTTATTTCAAGCAAAAGTGTATCAAAATGAAATGGGTTAACAGCAGTCAGTTGCATGAGTGAGCGTATTCCTGCACCAGCCAATAAGCAAGGTGCTCCGCTATAGTGTGGGACTAAGCTCACTCATGCAGCTGGCCCCTGTTCTGCACATGAACAGAATTAAACATAAACATTAATGTGTGCCTCTTGCACATGGAAAATACTAGCTGAGCAATAGGACTTAACCCTTTACATCCTGATACACTTCTGCTTGAAATTAATTTGACTAATTGATAGTGCAAGGGTGGTGCCAGAATAGCTTGGCTTAGAAATCAGAGGTAGAAGGAGCTAAACAATACAGGGAAATTAACCATGATATGAAGAAAAGCATGAAAAAGGCAAAGAATAAGTGGATTGAAGATCAGTGTAAACACGAATAAGAAATTCTGAACAAAAATAATAGCAAAAAAGCATACCAGCTGGTGAAAGACCTGACCAGTGTAAAACAAGGACGCTCCTCGATCATTCAAAATAGTGAAGGGAACTGTCTTACGGAAGACTAAGACATACTGAAGAGATGGACAGAGTACTGCTCAGATTTGTACAACCACCGAGCTACAGGGGACCCAGGCATACTTGTCAACCCACCCGTGACCAACAATGGCAACTATCCCATCCTCCGAGAAGAAGTAGAGGCTGCAGTGAAGTCGCTGAAAAAAGGGAAGGCACCAGGAGCAGACAACATCCCTGCAGAACTAGTCCAAGAAGGGGGAGAAGACATGATAAGCGCCTTACTAACAATCTGCAATAAGATCTGGCAGTCAGGGGATTGGCCCACACCATGGACCCAATCACTTATAATAACTCTCCCCAAAAAAGGCAACTTACATCATTGCCAGAATTATCACACGATCAGTCTTATATCCCACCCAAGCAAAGTCATGTTAAAGATCCTACTACTGAACAGGCTGAAGCCACAGGCAGAGGAAATCATAGCTGAGGAACAGGCAGGCTTCAGACCAGGGCGCAGCACAACTGAGCAGATCTTCAATCTGAGAGTTCTATGTGAGAGGTACCTCCAGCACCAGCAAGACCTCTATCATGTCTTTGTGGATTTTAAGAAGCGTTTGACAGGGTGTGGCATGCAGCCCTTTGGTCCACCATGAAGCTATACAACATAAATGCCAACCTGATCAAAGTCATAGCAAACCTTTACAAGGCCACTAGTGCAGTCTGCTTCAAGGGCAAAATGCATTTTTCTCTAAAAGGTATTTTTTCGAAAAATTCATTTTTCTCTAAAAGGTATTTTTTTCGAAAAATACTTACCGATGACATGACTTTATGGAAATGTCTACTTCTAGCTCAATTTTAGCCTACTTACCCGTTGTGTGCCCACACAACCCGGGAGGCACTCGGGGAACCCCCCCCTAGAGGGGCCGAGAGTTGTCTCCCGTTTCCCGCCTTACCAGCTCCGGTCACGAGACCGGCCAGTTTTTTGTGATACTTCGCTCGAAAGCGGCAAGCGGGGCAGGAGGGAGGGTCCTCCGAGTCATGTCATCGGTAAGTATTTTTCGAAAAAATACCTTTTAGAGAAAAATGAATTTGTTTCCTCAAAAACATTACCGATGACATGACTTTATGGAAGAATTGCGATGAGGAGGAGGGTGCCGCGCAACTCTTAATGGTAACAGCGCCGTCCTCCCAGTCGCAACCTCCCGACAATTTTAGCGAAGTGCATACCTACGGCGCCGGTGGCGCCGGGAGGGAGTGTTGCGCCACGGCGATGTCCCCCACTAGTGCGAGATTCTCTCTTTGGCCTGCCAGGTCCCTGAGGTAGAAGCGGGCGAATACAGATTCAGTCTGCCAGCCCACGGCTGCCACGATGTCCTTGACAGCGCAGTTTCGGTCAAATGCGAAGCTCGTGGCCATGGCTCGTACCTCATGTGCGCGAATGTGCAGCCTCTTCGCTCCCTGCGGGGAGATATCTTGATACGCGGAGCGTATAACCCAGCGGAGCCAGGACGAGATCGTCTGGGCTGTTATGTCATTCCTGCTGGGTCTCAGAGGTAGGAAGAGGCGCGAACGCCCTCTGCGGAAGGCTTTAGATCATCGCAGATAAACTCTAAGGGCGCGCACGGGATCCTGTTGCCTGGTCTCCTGAGACAGAGGGTTGGTTCTTAGCGGCCGTAAGGTGATAACCTGAGGTGCCGTCAGAGGAGACCTGTTCTTGGCCAGGAAGGCAGGGTCAGTGAGGAGTTGAACAGACCCGTCCGCTCGGAACTGTAGGCAGGTAGGCCGCGCCGAGAGTGCGTGTAGCTCACTCACCCGAGAGGCGGTAGCAAGGGCCAGCAGGAAGCACGTCTTTCGTGTCACATCTGCGAAACGGGCCAAAGGTAAGGGTTCAAATCTGTCAGAATTTAACCACGTTAGCACCCAGGGCAGGTCCCAGCGGGGAAGGAGTGAGCGGTGTGTTGGGCGCTGGATGCCGAAGTGACCCATAAGGTCGGCTAAGTCTTTGCAGGCGCCCGGGTCTGGGTGTCCAAGGTGTCGATAAGTGTCAGCGATCATGGACAGGTAACCCCTCACGGTGATGGGGGCCAGGCCTAAGTCTCGAAAGAGCCAGAGGAAGAAGTCCGCCAGCTGAGGATTAGTCAGTTCCGTGGGTGACAGGCTGTGCTCCGAGCACCAGGAACACAGGACTCGCCACTTTCCCTCGTAGACTCGGATGGTGGAAGGTCTGCGGGCCGAAGCGATCGCCTCCACTGCTGCACCCGAGTAGCCTCTAGCTCCGAGGGCTTGCCGCACAACCTCCAGGCGTGAAGGAGGAGCCGCTCCGGGCAGGGGTGGAACAGCGGCTGACGCGGTTGCTTGAGCATGGTGCGTGGGGCGGGAAGCAGCAGGGGCGGGTCCGTGGCGAGGCTGAGAAGGTCGGTGGTCCAGGAGCGGTTCCAGGCGAACGGCGCAACTAACAGCAGGACCGCCGAGCATCCCCGAAGCTTGAGAAGGACTTTGGGTACGAGAACCGTCGGGGGGAAGGCGTAAGCCACCAGGCCGTCCCAGGGAATGGAGAGTGCATCGACAGCCCAGGCAAGTGGATCGGGAATCGGGGAGACGAAGAGCGGCAGCTGATGGTTCCACCTTGTGGCGAACAAGTCGACCTGGGGAGTCTCCCACCGGGCACAGATCATCCGAAAGATGTCCTGCCGAAGGGTCCATTCCGTGTGCAGGAGCTGGCCGCGGCGAGACAGCGAGTCGGCTAAGACATCCAGGTGTCCGGGGATGTGTCGGGCTCGAATGGTAATACCCCGGTCCTCGCACCAACGCATCATCCGGTAGAGGAGCATACAAAGGTCGGGAGAGCGAGTGCCACCTTGTTTCTGGATGTAAGCCACCACAGTCGTGTTGTCCGAGAGGACGAGTAGCTCCTGGTGTCTGAGGAGATCCTCCCAGAACTGCAGGGCTTGCCACACCGCCTGCATCTCCAGCCAGTTGATGTGAGTGTGCGCTAAGTCCGCGGGCCAGGGCCCTGAAGTCGAGAGGAACCGAGGAAGGAGATGAGCGCCCCACCCAGTGAGGCTGGCGTCGACACAAAGCGAGGTCTGGGGAGGAGGGGCGGCCAGGGGAACTCCCGACGCTAGCCAAGAGTGGTCGGTCCACCGACGAAGATGAGGCAGCAGCATCTGGGGCACTGGAACCAACGTCGTTAAGTCGCCTGACGACGGGCGCCAATGGAGTAGGAGATGCAGCTGGATCGGCCGGGAGTAGAGACGACCTAGGGGGATAAGGTCCGCTGCGGCGTTCAGCAGGCCCAAAAGCTGGAGCCAGACTCTGGCGGGGGCCACGTCCTGTCGTGCTAACTGACCGGCTAGGTCCGCAATCTTCTGGATCCGAGGGGCTGGGAGGCGCACCGTGTTGAGGTCGGTCGCAAATTCCATGCCCAGGTGCACGAAGCGGCGGGACGGAGAGAGATCCGACTTGCCGTCGTTCACTAGGAAGCCCAAGTGTGCCAGAAGCCGTAGCAGCGCATCCCTGTCCGACGCGAGCGAGGTCTCTGACTGGTTGCGTAGGAGGAGGTCGTCTAGGTAATTTGACGTCGGACTGGAGGAGGACTGTCGGGCCTTGGCGACTACGGCGTCCATCAGCAGGGTGAACACCCAGGGGCTGAGGTTGAGACCGAACGGGAGCGCGCGAAACTGGTATACCACACCGTCGATCGCAAAGCGGAGGAACTTCCTGGAGGCCTGGTGCATCGGGACATGCAGGTACGCATCTGAAAGGTCCAGGCTGACTGCGAAGTCCAGAGGCTGGACCGCGGCTCTCAGGGCTCGAGCAGTCTCCATCCGGAAGGAGGGGGCCGTAATGTACTTGTTCAGGGCCGAGAGATCGATCACCGGTTGCCATCTCCCTCCAGGCTTCGGAACGACGAACAAGTGGCTGTAGAAGGCTGGGGAGTAGGGGACGCGTACCACCTCCGTGGCGGCTTTCCTCAGGAGGGAGGAGACCTCTCCCCGAAGAGCGGAGGCCTTCAACGGATCGCTGGGGATCTCGGTCCAAAGGGGGGAGCGACGCAAAGGAGGCGGGCTGCGAAAGGCGATCCGGAGGCCGGCCGAGACGGTGTCGCAAATCCAGGGGTCGTCGGGAAAGAGTGTGAGCCAATTTCCGCTGAAAAAGGCTAGCCTCCCACCGACCGGAGACCCCGAAGTGGTCAGTGGGGGCAAGGCTGGGGGGCAGTCAGGTAGCCCGCCCGCGACCCGGTCGCCGGGCGGGACGGGGCCAGGCGGGGACACGGGCCCTGGAGGGTCTAGGACGGCCAAAGGCGGGGGCCTGCTCAGGGGCCGAAGCAGGGGCTGACGCAGCAGCGGGTCTAACCGACCGCGAGGCGCGACCCCTAGCCTGGCGGGAGGACGGAAAGCGGCGGGGAGGAGGAGCACTCACAGGCCAGCGGTCGGGGTTGGAGGCTCGAACGGATGACCAGGTGTCGCCGAAAAGCAGGGGGCCACCCAGCGGAGCACGACGAAGCTGCGCACGCAGGTCAGGTGGTATCCCTCGGCAGGCAAGCAGAAGGGCGTCTCGATGCATCAGGTCACAGTTGGCGGAGGCAGCCATAGCGTTAACGGACGAGTGGTAGGCGGCTAGGTTGGCGACTTCCGCTAAGACGAGTAAATCCCCAAGGAGAGGCGTGATAGAAGGATGCCAAGCGTCTTCCACACGACGAACCAGGGCTTGAGTGAGCAGCTCCAGGAACCCAGCGCAGGCTAAGGTGTTCCGCACCAGAGACGCAGTCAAATCCAGGCCACGAGGGAAAGAACGGCGAAGGAGGGCGGAGCCGCCAGCCTGCGACACGGCCGGGGGGTCGATCGCAGGAAGAGGGATGGAGAAAGCCTGGGAATGACCGGCATACCAATCCCGACGGAAGGCGATGTCCAGGCCAGCCGGACAGCGACGATCGGAGAAGAACACCGGCTCTCGAGACGCTGGAAGTTGCAGGAGCGCTGAGAAGACATCTCGCAGCTCCTTAAAACCAGGCGGCTGGGGAAGCGACTTGAACCTCTTCACCTGACGCTCGGCATCCACAAGGCCGAGACCTTCCTCTTCAGGGGGGGAGAGGCTGGGCAGGAGTCCGCTGGCAGAGTGGCCGCGATGATCCTGGCGGCTTCATCCAAGGCTAGGAGGGTCTCCGCCCGGGACGACGACGGAAGGGTCGAGGGGACATCATCACCGACGTCGGAGGGCGAAAGGGAGCGAGCATCCTCCTCCAACAGGGCTGAGACGGAGTCTTCGGGCAGCAAGCTGAGGGCTTCTTCGTCCAGGGGGTGGCGAGAAGGCGGGTGAGGCACCAAGGAAGGTCGAAGCTTGGGCGGGGGCGCATCTCGAACCTCACGGGAAGCCCGGGCATGAGCCGGCAGCGACGACGGAGGCGGGGATCGCCGAGGCGAACGCGGGAAGGAGCGAGGAGGGGTCCTGTCCGGCGCGCGGGAACGACGTCTGGGTGAAGTACGGCGGACAACCGAAGAGGAGTGCCGATCACGGGAAGAAGGTCGACGATGGCGGTGACGCGGCGAACGCATCGAACGGTGCGAAGGCGAGCGCGACCGAGCGCGCGACGAGGAGAGGCGGGGGGAGCGGCGACGCTCCCGGCGGGGGGGACGATCCTTCCGGCGGCGCTCGCGGGGCGAGCACGAGTGTCTAGCACTGACGGTGGAACGGGAAAATGAATTTTTCAATTAAAATGCATTTTTTTGAAAAATACTTACCGATGGTATTACACTTAGGAAATGGCTCTTAGCTGGCCTAATTTTAGCCAAATTTTGGTTGTGTCCGTATAAGGGGGTGTTGGCAGGAGTGGGGCGCCATAGACCATGCCAAACCCGAATAGCCTCCCCTTACTCACATCCGGTACAAGATTACCCAGCATACCCCAGTTTAGTTCTTAGCGAACTGCGGCAAGCGGGGCCGGAGGGAGGGACCTTCGAGTAATACCATCGGTAAGTATTTTTCAAAAAAATGCATTTTAATTGAAAAATTCATTTGTTTTCTCAAAACACATTACCGATGGTATTACACTTAGGAAGAATCACAAAGAGGAGGTGGGTGCCGCTATAGCGCCCCTACTGCCAACCACATTGCCCACAAACTCGCCCTCCTGCAGCACACTCCCGATAATTTTAGCTAAGATACCTGCGGCGCCTAGGGCGCCGGGAGGGAGTGTTGCGCTGCTGCGGTGCCTCCCACCAGCGAGAGGATCTGTCGCTGGGAGGAGAGGTCCCTCAGGTAGCAGCGGGCGAAAGTGGACTCCGCTCGCCATCTCACAGCCGCCACAAGACTTTGACTGCACCGGTGCTGTCGCAGCGGAACTTGCGGCCATGGCTCTGACCTCGTGCTCCGCGATGTGCAACATGTGGCATCAACAGGTCAACGTCCTGGAAGGCCGGGCGGATAACTCCCCGGAACCAGGAGGAGCAGGTCTGGGCTGAGATACCACGTCTACCTGTGGACAGAGGGAGAAAACAGGTGTGTGCGTCCCCCTGCGCCAGCTTGGTCCGGCGCAGGTACACACGGAAGACTCTCACCGGTTCCTATTGTCTGGGCTACTGAGTGGAATCTGCCACTCGTACGGGCAGACAGACATAGACTGTAGGGCAGCCAAGGCGACCACGACTTGGCCCTGAAGGCTGGTACCGTAGTAGTTGCACGGCGCCTTCCGTCCGTAACAGCCAGCCATCTGTGTGTGTGTGACGACAGCGCGTATGGATACTGACCCTGGAAGAGGTAAGGCTGTCACCGGGTATTGAAGTCTGTTCTCCCGGGTGGCACCCAACACGCGCAGGGCGAAACAACTGTCGCCGTCATGTAGGCCGCGTCTCGTCCAGGCAGATGTGTCAGGAAGCTGTAGCCTGAACCGGTCGACTGGCACTGCCAGCCACCCGGGTGTGTGGACAGCGTGCATAGTACTGAGCCTGGAGGTTGAGTCAAGGACTGCCCTGAAGCTCTCCTCCTTGAACATCCGTCAGGCGCGTCATGTGCCGGGTTCCAACAGACGAGGTTGAGATCCCGTAAGCCCCCAAGGTAGAACTTGGTCCCTGCGCAGAACAGCGGGGCATTCCAAGCGAAGGGAGCCTCTGAAGTGAGGTTTTGCAGCTACCCGGGTCTGATGAGCGAAATCGCCTGTAGGAGTCGGCGATCATGGTGAGATAGTCCTGAACGGTGAAAGGGGGCCGTCCTTAGGAGACGAAAAACCCCGAGGAAGCACCCTGCCAGCTGGGGCTTCGTCCAGTTCGGAAGGAAGAAGGTTGTCATTCCCGTCACACAGCGCTCGTCATCTACCCTCGCAACTCGACTGGTTGAGGGTCTGCGGGTTGTCTCGGTAGCACCCATGGCCGCCGTAGGAAGCCTCTGTGGAAGAGGGCTTGCTGCCCAATCTCCGGGTGCGCACCTACATCCACCAACCTGCAACACAAGTAATGGCGGACAACCAAGCGTATAATTCGGCATTCAATCTCGATGGCGAGCAGTGGAGCTGGGAGATCTGGCCACAGCGACGCCTCCCCGCGCGGCAGGCCTCCCGCGCACTAGCCTCTCCCAATTACGCCCTCCTTCTCCAAGCAGAGGAGGTGTCAGGTTGAACGGTGATCCCCTAGGAAGTCCTCCGTCCGAAGAGAGCTGCAGAAGAAGGGACTGAGAGTCCCTCCTACACTGCCCTGCTCCCGTCTACTGGGAGTCCCACTCGAACAGGACGACCACGCACTCCATCCTCGACGGAATCCCGGCGAAGAAAACACGTAGTACCTGACCCGTAGCGTCGGCCCTCTAGTCGACGGCGACGTGGGCATGATCCCAGCCTACCGCCCGGCTTGCCAACTGGTTACGACTTCGAAACTCGAGTTGTCCCAGGTCCTGAAGACGCACCGCTGCTCTCAGGTCTTTGTCTGGTATCTGCCGAGATGACGAGGCACTTGTGTCGAGTCGAAGGACGAAGATCGTGCTCCAATCTACCGTCCAGTGTAAGAGCTGCGTCGACCCTACTGCCACAGGCCCGAGCGCAACGACCTCTCAGGAACTAATTCCTGCCAAGTCCTGTCGAACTCCCTGTACTTGCGCCCCCGGCCGCAGGATCCACAGCGCCGACTGGGTAACTTCCTGAAGGCGCTACCGAGGGTAAGTCCATCCGCTCCGGTCCGGCGCTGCAGCCTGCCGGAACTCCAAGTCGCCGCCACCCAGGGAAGCGAACGCTTCCGCTAGGTTCCGAAGCTGTCGTCTAAGGAGGCGCCAAGCGTGCCTGGTCACCGCTGACTACGGCCAGGCCCAAGCGAAGAGTAGCACCCCGTCGGGGAAATGAAGCGACTAGCCGCAAGTCATCTCAGGCGGAGCTAAACTGAACTGTGTGCATAGCCCCGATGAAGACGGCGTCCGCAGTGAAGTCTGTCGGACCAGTCCTCCACCCGCGCTGACCTCTATCCCTCGCGCGCCTGGAGTATGCTGTCCCTGACGTTCGCAGGAGTGTGCCGTTGGCGTCCCGCCGCCGCCTCCGTCTCTCGGATGTAAGTCGCCCAATCCGGTGCATCGGACGAACCGCGCCTCCGCGGAAGAGTGGTCCCTGCCAATCCCGTCTGACGGTCCACAGTGTTTTAAGAAGGCTGCTACATCCGGCGGCGCCCGCAGCGTGAATCAGCTGAGTGACAGGCCTTGAAAGCCTCCTTGTCGGTCCGCCCAGGGGGCCAAGAAGTTCTCCACTGCGCGGTGCCCTGCGTGGCCGACTCTCCACTCAGCCGCGCGTAATCGATCAGGACGGACGCAGCAACCGTTGGCAGCGGAAGAAGTAGGATCCAGCTGAAGCCACCAGCGCCTCCCCCGGCGCCCTGAAGCGGAGACAGAAGCCGACCAGAAGGGGCAGGGACTTGAATGCTTGGACGCGATGAGGGGACCTGCGTAGTCCCCGGCCCGAGTAGACTCTCCTGTAAATCTTCGCAGTAGACGGCGAACGCAAGACCTCTCGGAACTGCGAGCGTAGCGACGAAGAGAAGCTAACCTCGTCCAGCCACGGCGAATGACGTCCTCTGGCGTCCAGCGGGAACCGTATGTTCCGCCCGCAGGCGAAGGGATGTCCAACCCCTCCGAAGTCCGGGGAACTCCGGCCGGCGGCGATCCAACGAAGGCGGACCCCGCACTTGGAAGGCACAACGTAGTCTCAGGGGGCCGCTCCCCCGAACGGTGGCGAAACCCCGGAGAGCCCGTCTTTCCCTTGCGTAGCGAGCCATGGAACTGGGACGGCGTCTCCTGTTCCTCTCGTACCCCTGGCTTCTGTGAGGCGAGTCCCTGCTTCCGAAGGGGAACTGAAGATCATGAGCGAACGCCGGAACCCGGATCCCATCGTGAGGTCGTCTCTTCTGCACTGCATCTAGAGCGGCTCTCGTCTGCATGGTCGGCGCGAGGCGTGGCCCAACATCACCGAGCCGGGATCCTGCAGTGCGAAGTGCAGTGGTCCTGTAGCCCTTGCGGTCGCCACAAGCCATAAAAAAAACTGGTGAGCAGCCCGGGCGAGGGCGCCCAACCTAATAATAAGAAAAATTAAATTAATCAATGCTTAATGCATGAGCACAATTTGATTGTAATAGCCCTTAAGGGATAATCAAGTTATTGAATTAGATTAAAATATGGGAGACAGAATACCCCTCTGTTTTGTCATCTCTATTGCCCAAAGCAAAAAAAGCGGATTAGAGGTTCCAGGAACCTAACCGTGGAAGGATAAGAGGTGTCGCGCCCCAGCGGCCTGGCGAACCGCTGAGCCGCTGGGAAGCAACCTTTTAACCCCTGTGTCGCGCACCACGATAACCGTACATACTCATACGTGTTTGCTACCGCGCCCACATGCTCTCACAGACACTAGACACTGTCCAGCGCCTGAGAAGCTGAGCAGTCGCTTCTGCATGTCCGTTTATGACTTGTCGTCTGGCCCGGGACTGGAAGCATCGTCGGTACGGTAGCCGACGCCAGCCCTCCGCAGTCAGTGACTACCAGCTTACTGGGCCGGGGCGCCTAGGTCACTGCCGTTGACATGGGCCCCACCTGGATGCTCAGTCCACCTGCTGTTTGTCCACTCTGGCCTGCGGAAGGACAGTGGAGCGGGTCACTCTTGAGGCCGGGTCCCGGGCCGGTGGAAGAATCATTGGTTTAGCCATGCAAGTAGAGGTTGTCAGCTACCTCTCCTGCTGACCAGAGCCCAGAACAAGGTATCTTGTGCTTTACAGGTCCGGGACCACCTTGGGTCCCACCCTAAAACACTTGGGCGTCTCTGTCCGGTGATCTCTGACAGACGACATCCTCTCTCTGTGGGACAGCAAGGCACTGCTTCTGATTGGGGTCCCCTTTGTACTCTTGGGCGTCTCTGACAGGCGAGCTCTGAAAGACGCCGACCGCTCTCTGAGTAACAACTTGCCGACCTGGTGACCCCCTGGGTGCAGTCAGTGTACTTCCAACTGACTAAAAGTGTACTTTGGACTCACATGTGTATTATTCACAAGCCAGTGAGTTGTCAGTTTCTCCAAAATGTGTATTTGTGTAAAACGTGCACATGTATGTGTACCCCAAGCAAAATAGTGTACTTCAATACGCCGAATGTGTATGGTAAACAGGTCTGGGCAACCAAGCCACTAAGGTAGCAACGCAATTTAGTAATATTTAGGTAATTACCCCTTGTCAATAGACAAACAGAGAATCAGCCACGACTTATAACTTTCGTATGAGGGAAGAGGCAACCAAGCCACTGCTTCCGTGGCCACGATCTCCGATAGGCGTAGCACGCTCTCTGTGGGACAGCAAGGCCACTGCTTGTGCCCTGGGTCCGACCTTGTGGCTGTCAGGCGTCTCTGCCCGGTATCTGATAGGCGAGGTACGCTCTCTGTGGGGAAACAAAGCCACTGCTCTGACTTGGGTCCCCGCTTGTCCCTGCCAGGTGTCACTGCCCGGCGATCTGATAGGCGTGGTACGCTCTCTGTGGGACCACGCAGTCCCTGCTTCGGACTTGGGTTTCGCCTTGTTACACTCTGATATCAGTGTCCGGCGATCTCTGATAGGCAACGTACGCTCTCTGCGGGACAACGAAGTCCCTGCCTCTGACTTGGGACCCACCTTGTTCATCTCGGACATCAATGCCCGGCGGTCTCTGATAGGCGTCGTACGCTCTCTGCGCCTGCTGCTGACTTGGGTCGCACCTTGTAAACTCGGACATCAATGCCCGGCGATCTCGGATAGGCGTCGTACGCTCTCTGCGGGACAACGAAGTCCCTATCTCTGTGCGGGACAACGAAGCCCCTGTTCCTGACCTGAGGCGTCGTACGCTCTTTGCGGGACAACTAAGTCCCTATCTCTGTGCGTGACCACGAAGTCCCTGTTCCTGCCTTGAGGCGGCGTACGCTCTCTGCGGGACAACGAAGTCCCTATCTCTGTGCGGGTCAATGAAGTCCCTGTTTCTGACTTGAGGCGTCGTACGTTCTCTGCGGGACAACGAAGTCCCTATCTCTGTGTGGGACAACGCAGTCCCTGTTTCTGACTTGAGACGTCGAACGTTCTCTGCGGGACAACAAAGTCCCTATCTCTGTGCGGGACAACGAAGTCCCTGTTCCTGACGTGGGTCCCTCCTTGTTAGCTTGGACATCACTGTCGGCCGACCTCTGATAGAGTAGGACGCCAACGGAGGTAAGCGTTAACCATCTCTCTTCCAGTCATGAGGCGGACACCTCACCAGTGCGGGTCGACTCGCCTCCTGCTCAGGGAAGGCCCTCCGCATGCTCGTCCGAGGGGCCCTGAAAGTCGCCACACATCGTGCAGATCCGAACCTAGTTACTGCAACAAGAGGGTACAAGATGAAAGAGCGAGCGTGGCCTCTAAGGTCCCGCAATAACGACGCGCGCGCGCTGGCGAATCGGACATAATTGAATATGTAGTCGAATCAAACGAGTGTACAGCGCGTGCCGACGCTCGGCGCTCCTTCCCACCCAAGGGCGCCGGTCGAGGGCATTCACCGAGATATTACCTGGCCATGGCGGAAAAAAGGAGCAAACCCACGTATCACCATAACGTAACAGCACGCCACACAGCGCGACCGGTTCGGAGCGCAGGCCGAAGCAGCGTCCGGAAGCCGCCAGTCACAGTCTCCATGGCACAAGCCGTAGGCCCGTAGAACACACAGGTCGACGAGGCGGCACAGCGTGAGCACTACCACCCCCAGTCACGCCACCATCTCCACAGTTCAAGTCCCAACGAACGAACAGTCAAGGTCGAAACGACCGGCCAAGAACCAAAGCGGAGCTCGAACAGACACAACCTACTTCTGCCAGCTAAGAACTAAAACTGGGGTATGCTGGGTAATCTTGTACCGGATGTGAGTAAGGGGAGGCTATTCGGGTTTGGCATGGTCTATGGCGCCCCACTCCTGCCAACACCCCCTTATACGGACACAACCAAAATTTGGCTAAAATTAGGCCAGCTAAGAGCCATTTCCTAAGTGTAATACCATCGGTAATGTGTTTTGAGAAAACAAGGTCGGGGGCGCGACTGTGTCGCGTAGGTTGAGGCTGACGTCTCTCCTGGCCGGACTCAGTGAGAAGGGCTCTATGCCGGTGTACAGATCCTCCGGAAGGATCAGCGGGCTTATCGTGGAGAGAGAGAGGAGCAAGGCCAGTCAACGTGGGACGGCTCGTGGCGAACTGCTGCAGGCCGGGCTCAGTGAGGCGGGCGCTTTGCCGGCAAACGGACCCTCCGGAAGGGTCAGCGGGCGTGGCAGCAGTGGCAGTCCTCTGGTCAGCGAACAACGCAGGGTCCCGACGATCAATCCGTTCCGAGAGGCCGAGGCGAGGAAGAGCGGTCGTTACCACAGGGGCGACGTCAACAGGAGTGGGACGAGAGATAGCAGACGGAGGTCGCTCTCGCCGGTAAAAACTCCAGAGGTCAGACCAACGGATCTCCGGCCAGGTCGCACAGACATCGCAGAGATGGTCCGAGGCGCAGCCCGAGCAGGGGAGGCAGACCGCATGGTCGTCCGTCGGCCACTTGAAGTCGCTGCATTGAGAGCAGGTAAGCATTTGGTTCCTGCAACAGACAAAGAGCACAAGGTCGCAAAGGCGGACAAGGGAGCCTAGCCCCACACCAAGGTACTCCAAGCGCCGTAACCACCGGCGCGTAAATAGTGGCTACAGTCTCCCAGAGCTAAAGGGCCTTTAAGGTAGACGAACGGAGTGTGGGTGCCCGAAGGCCCTACGAGAACAGAAACCCTAGTCTACAAGGCAACGTCTTCTCGTAACAGTGAAATACCAAAGGAGAGAAGGCGACGTCCCTCGAGGAGACTCGTAAAAAAGGTCGTGCAAGGCGCCGAAGCGTAAGCTCAACAACTGGCGCCCACGTAGTAGCAAAGCCGAAAGGAAAGCCCAACGGTAGCCGGCTCTCGGCCCGAGGGCCGGCTGTGGGAAACTACCACTACCTTACCTCCGAGACGAATCGGGAACAGGGGGAAGGGTAGTCATACACCTCCACAGCCTAGAGGAGAGCAGCAGAACGACGCCAGCAGAGGCAGGGCCCAAGAAGGCAGGTCAGCGCTAGGAGGCGCAGAGCACACGAAGAGGCAACGAGCGTAGGCAAGAGAAGGACCGGTCGAAGCGGCGCAAGAGCAAGGCCAGACACGTCTTCTCTGTACGAGCGAAGTAGCAAAAACTGGCCGGTCTCGTGACCGGAGCTGGTAAGGCGGGAAACGGGAGACAACTCTCGGCCCCTCTAGGGGGGGTTCCCTGAGTGCCTCCCGGGTTGTGTGGGCACACAACGGGTAAGTAGGCTAAAATTGAGCTAGAAGTAGACATTTCCATAAAGTCATGTCATCGGTAATGTTTTTGAGGAAACAAATGAATTTTTCATTAAAATGCATTTTTTGGAAAAATACT
Source organism: Semisulcospira habei (assembly GCA_036245525.1). NCBI lineage: Eukaryota > Metazoa > Mollusca > Gastropoda > Semisulcospiridae > Semisulcospira > Semisulcospira habei. The sequence goes on along the minus strand of BTPG01000005.1, from coordinate 137,689,570 downwards.
TACCGATGGTATTACATTGTGGAAAAGCCCTTAGCTAGCCTAATTTTAGCCAAAATTTGGTTGTGTCCATATAAGGGAGTGTTGGCAGGAGTGGGGCGCCATAGACCAGGTCATGACCCGAATAACCTCCCCTTATTCCCACCCGGTATGAGACTACCCGTCATCCCTCAGTTTAGTTCCTTAGCGTACTTGAGGCAAGCGGGGTAGGTGGGAGGGACCTTCGAGTAATACCATCGGTAAGTATTTTTTTTTTAAAATGCATTTTAATGAAAAATTCATTTGTTTTCTCAAAACACATTTCCGATGGTATTACATTGTGGAATTCCGAAGAGGAGGTGGGTGCCGTTATAACGCCCCTACTGCCAACAGACCAACCCTCAGACCCGCCCTCCTGGAGCAAACTCCCGACAATTTTAGTTAAGATACTTACGGCGCCTATGGCGCCAGGAGGGAGTGTTGCGCCGCCGCGATGTCTCCCACCAGCGCGAAGTTCTGCCTCTGGGCGGAGAGATCCCTCAGGTAGAATCTAGCAAACGTGTTCTCAGCTCGCCATCCCACTCCCGCCACAATGTCCTTGACTGCACAGTTGCGGTCGAAGGCGAGACTGGTGGCCATGGCTCTGACCTCGTGTGCCCTGATGTTCATAATTTGGGCTACACCTGGGGCGAGGTCCTGATAGGTGGAGCGGATCACCCAACGGATCCAGGAGGAGATGGTCTGTGCTGAGATGTCGAGTCTACCTGGAGACAAAGGGAGAAAGAGGCGGGTACGTCCTCGGCGCAGTGGCTTGGTCCTGCGCAGGTAAACACGTAAGGCTCTCACCGGGTCCTGTTGTCTGGTCTCCCGGGTGGAGTCTGTCGTACGTAATGGATGAATGGTCATCATCTGTGGGTTCGTCAAAGGCGATCGCGTCTTGGCCAGGAAGGATGGTTTAGGTAGCAACTGCACGGAACCGTCTGTCCGGAACTGCAGGCAATCTGCGCGTGTGGACAGCGCGTGAAGCTCACTGACCCTGGACGCCGTGGCTAGGGCCAACAGGAAGCACGTCTTTTGAGTAACGTCCGGCAAGCGCGCCAACTGCAGGGGTTCAAACCGGACGGAGTTGAGCCACGTCAGCACCCAAGGTAGGTCCCATCTAGGCAACAGCGAACGCAACGCCGGGTGTTGTAAGCCGAAGTGTGCCATCAAATCAGCGAGGTCTTTGCAGCCACCCGGATCAGGCCGGCCCAGGTGACGGTAGGTGTCAGTGATCATGGCAAGGTATCCCCGAATGGTAATTGGCGCCAATCTCTGGAAGGTGAAAAGCCAGAGGAAGAACTCCGCCAACTGGGGTGTCGTCAAAGCCGTAGGGGGTCGTTGTCACCACACCAGTTGCAAAGCACTCTCCACTTTCCCTCGTTAACTCGTCTGGTAGAGAGTCTGCGTGCAGCAGCAATAGCTTCCACTGCCGCACTAGAGAAGCCTCTGCTGGTGAGGGCTTGCCGCACAACCTCCAGGCGTGTAGGAGGAGCCGCTCTGAGCACGGATGGAACAGTGGTTGACGTGGTTGCTTGAGCATCGTGCGCGGACAGGGGAGCTGTAGTGGCGGGCACGTGGCTAGGTTCAACAGGTCCGTAGTCCACGACTTGGTCCAGCTGAAAGGAGCCACCAGGAAAAGGATCGTGTTGCAGCCGCGGAGCTTGAGGAGGACTTTGGGCACCATCACCGACGGAGGATACGCGTAGGCGACGAGCCCGTCCCAGGGAATGGACATCGCGTCGACCGCCCAAGCTAGCGGGTCTGGCACTGGTGAGACGAACAGCGGTACCTGGTGGTTCCATCGGGTCGCGAAGAGGTCGATCATGGGAGTCTCCCATTTGGCCCCGATCATCTGGAAGATGTCCGGCCGCAGCGTCCACTCGGTGTGGAGAAGCTGTCCTCGTCGCGACAGGGAGTCGGCGAGCACGTTGAGATGCCCCGGAATGTGTCTGGACCGCAGGGTGATGCCCCGATCCTCGCACCAGCGAAGCAGTTGGTAAAGGAGGATGCACAGTGATGGAGAGTGGGTCCCGCCCTGCTTCTGTAGGTAAGCGACGACGGTGGAGTTGTCGGACAGCACAAGGAGCTCCTGTCCCCGGAGTTGCGAGTCCCACGTCATCAAGGCCTGCCAAACCGCTTTCAGCTCTAACCAATTGATGTGTCGGGTCAGAAGATCTTGAGGCCAAAGACCCGAGGCTGTGATGAACGAAGGTAGGTGAGCTCCCCAACCGGTGAGGCTTGCGTCGACACAGAGAGACAGGTGAGGAGGTGGCGTATAAAGTGGGACTCCTGACGCCAGCCAGATAGGGTCTGCCCAGCGCAGGAGGTGAGGGCGTAACATCGGGAGCACCGGAACCAGCGCGTCGATGTCGTCCTTCGAGGGTCGCCAATGCAGTAGAAGGTGTAGCTGCACAGGCCGGGAGTAGAGTCGTCCTAGGCGAAGCAGGTTGGCTGCCGCACTCATCAACCCCAGAAGTTGTAACCACACGCGAGCAGGGACCCTGTCCTGTTGTGTGACTTGCCGCGCCAGATCGCCAAGTTTCTTGATACACGCCTCCGGCAGCCGCACTTCGTTGAGGTCAGTGCGGAACTCCATTCCCAGGTGAACCAAGCGGCGGGACAGTGAGAGGTCAGACTTGCCCATGTTGACGATGAACCCGAGAGAGTCGAGGAGGACTAGGAACGCGTCTCTGTCCCTCTCCAGAGTGGAGTCTACCTGGTTCCTCAGGAGTAGGTCGTCGAGGTAGTGCGATGTAGGACTTGAGCTCGTCCATCTGGCCCTGGCAACGACGGCGTCCATGATCCGGGTGAACACCCACGGGCTGAGGTTGAGGCCGAAAGGGAGGGCGCGGAACTGGTAGACTACTCCGGCGAAGGCGAAGCGAAGGAAGCGTCTGGCCGTCGGATGCATCAGAACATGAAGGTAAGCGTCTGACAGGTCGAGGCTGACGGCGAAGTCCAAGGGCTGCACCGCGGTTCGGAGGGCTCGAGCGGTCTCCATACGGAAAGCCGGGGCGACTATGAACTTGTTCAGAGCAGAAAGGTCGATCACTGGACGCCACTTGCCCCCCGGCTTGGGAACGACAAACAGACGGCTGTAGAAGGCTGGGGTGTCGTGTCGTAGCACCACCTCCATGGCATTCTTCCGGAGCAGAGCGTCCACCTCGTTGCATAGCGCGTCGGCCCTGAGCAGGTCGGTCGGCACCGCAGTCCAAAGTGGAGACCGGCGCAGAGGAGGGGGAGACCGAAAGGATAGCTGAAGGCCCTGACAGACAGTCGACAGGATCCACGGGTCGTCGGGAAACAGCGCCATCCACGCGACGCTGTGTAGTGCTAGCCTTCCGCCGACAGGAGACCCGGGAGCGATCGGCGGAGGCGGAGACGGTGTGCAGTCAACGGGCCCGACCCCGCCCGAAGGGACGTCGGGCAGGTCTAGGCCAAGCGGGGGCGGGGGCGTCGGAGGAAGCGGGATTTGGTGGACCGGGTCGACTGAAGGCGGGTTTACGGGGGGGGGGGGGGGGGGGGGGGGGGGGGGGGGGGGGGGAGACATCCACGACTGGTGAAGGGGCGAGCGGGGGGTCTGGAGGACCGCAAGACTCGACCCACAGGCCTGCGGGCTGGAGGAAAGCGCTGCGGAGCGACGCGGGTAGGCCACAAATCCTTATTAGACTCCTTGACGGACTGCCAGTGTGGGCCGAAGAGGAGTTCGTTGCCGAGAGGGGCCCGGCGAAGCTGGTTCTTAATCTCAACAGGTAGGTTACAGGCTGTCAATACCGCATCTCGACGCATGAGGTTGCAGTTCACCGCCGCTGCCATGGCGTTAACGGAGGTATGGTAGGCTGCACGATTACCAGAAACCGCCAAGGCTAGGATGTCTGCCAAAAAGGGGTGCGATGGTTGGATTCCATGCTTCCTCAACACGTCGTACTATGGCCTGTGTCGCTAAGTCCAAGAAACCCGCTGACGCAAGGGCATTGCGGATGAGTGTAGCAGTCGTATTCAGGAGAACCGGCTGGCACAGGACAGCGCGGAGGGATCCACCGCCGGAAGCGGGCATGCGAAGGCTTGCGAATGTCCGGCGTACCAACTCTGCCGGAATGCGATCGCCAGGTCAGCAGGCCACTTGTTGTCAGAAAAGAAGCCGGCGTCCCCGAGAGATCCCTGAAGCAGGTGAGCGGAGAAGGCGTCGCGAATGTCTCGGAACCCAGGAGGTTGTGGCAGGGATTTGAAGCGTTTAGCGTGAAGTTCGGCGTCCACGAACGCCGATGCTTTCTTCTTAGCAGGGGGAGAAGCAGGACAATCTTCCGCAGGCAGAGCAGCCACGATGAGCCGAGCAGCTTCGTCCAGGGCGCACATGGTCTCCGTCCTGTGACCCAGTGAAGCGGGGGGAATCTCTGTATCTTCTGGTGACTGTGAGCGAGGGGTAGGGGAGGATTCCAGCCAGGCCGTCACCGAGTCCTCCGGGGCCAGGCTGATGGCGTCATCCACACGAGCGGGAAGAAGCGAGTTATCGGGAGCCTTCGCGGGACTAACGGGTGCCGGAGCTGTCATGGGGCGTAGTGGAGGAGAGGCTGTCCGGTGTGTAGGTCGGCGTCCGCTGAGTCGACGAGGTGACCTCTGTGGCGCAGCGAAAGAGAGAGAGTCAGAGCGAGCGACTGGGTAGTGATCCCGCGGGGAACGGCTGCGGCGCAAAGAGCGGGAGCTGTGCGAGGCTGGTCGGGTCCGACGTGATTCTGGAGGAGCCCGCGAGGGCGACCGTCCACGACGATGGCAGTCCCGAGAGGAGGAACCACGAAAGGAAGAGTGAGGACTATCACGGCGTCTTGGTCCCACAGCACTGGTCCGCCGACGTTGACTCGCTACGCGTAATCTGTCTCTGCGTGTGTCAGTGTAACCGCTCGAGTTCGACGAGCTAACTGCCCGAGAGCGGTAGCGGCGACCAGGATCCCTACGAGGCGAAGAGCGTCGTCTCTACAGGCTGCGCCTGGGTAGTGGGCTGTATCTAACCAAAACAGAGGAAGAGATCGGAATGCCTCCACTAACCTGAGACCTAGACGAGGAGCGAGCCCTGGCATCTGGTTCGTCCGTCCGTCGTGTTTCCACTCTGGGCTGCCAGTGGGTGGTAGCGTGGACATCTCTCGAGGCCATGTCCCGTTGTACCCGAGACTCGCGTGTCACCGTGTGACTACTTGTACGTGGTCGTTTCTGCCTGTCCTTTCTGCGATCTGTCATGTGTTTCTGGACTGGTAGCGTCGTAGATTCGGTTGCCGACGCCAGCCCGGGGGAAGGATCACTCTTCTCTGCCGTCTCCAGAGGCGTACTGAGCGTCACCCCTTCCGCTGCCAAGGGTTCAGTATCAGATCTCCTGGTCGCCACGGTAAGGGTAACCTTAGTAGGGCCCTCCGCGATATCTTGCGACTTACAAGCTTTACTTGGTCGGGACGTATTAGCCACTGGTACCGGCTTGGTCCCCCGCCTTAGTAGTCCGCACCGGGTCTGTCAGTCGGTCCCTGACAGGAGTCGGTCGCTCTCGGCGGTAAAACCCCCACAGCTGCGACCATCTTTCTTCCAGCCATGGGGCGCACACCACACACGTATGGGTCGAATCGCAACCAGCACAGGGTAGGCAGACTGCATGCACGTCCGAGGGCCACTGAAAGTCACCACACAACGTGCAGGTACGAACCTGGTATCTGCAACAATAGGGTACAATGAAGAACAAGCGAGTGTGGCCTGCGAGGTCACGCAAAATAAATTGCGCGCGATGAAACAACGAACATTATCGAATTCGAAGGCGAGTACAGCGCGTGCCTACGCTCGGCGCTCCTTCCCACCCTAGAGCGCCGGTTGAGGGCATTCACCGAGATATTACCTGTCCATGGTGGCAAAAGGTAGCAAACCCACGTCTCTCCCGCGAAGTGGGGCCACTGTCAGCCGGTCGTTGAAACTCGTCGCCAGTCACGACCGGGCAGGCTCCGAAGTCTCGACACCGCGGCAGGTCGCGTGGGCTCAAAGTCCCAACTGCCAAACCCTCGTCGGCAAGTGAACCCCAAGTCGACGAAAGAGAACCGGCACAGCAGAGAGTACAAGCCGTCCCAAACGACTCAAGCTCCACAGTTCACACGTTCCAAAGTCCCAAGCTCACAGTAACCAAAGTCGGGCGACCGGTTCAAGTACAAAAAACGCAGAGCACGAACAGACACAACCTTCCTAGTGGTAGCTAAGAACTAAACTGAGGGATGACGGGTAGTCTCGTACCAGGTGGGAATAAGGGGAGGCTATTCGGGTCATGACCTGGTCTATGGCGCCCCACTCCTGCCAACACTCCCTTATACGGACAACCAAATTTTGGCTAAAATTAGGCTAGCTAAGGGCTTTTCCACAATGTAATACCATCGGTAATGTGTTTTGAGAAAACAAATGAATTTTTCATTAAAATGCATTTTTTTGAAAAATACTTACCAATGGTATTACTCGAAGGAACAATGTAATACCATCGGTAATGTGTTTTGAGAAAACAAATCACGCTCTGCTCCAAGATCAGACTGATGCGCTCCTTAGTCATCTCAGTGTTCTTAATGCCTGCGAGTCATGGACCCTCACAGCAGACCTTGAAAGGAGGATGCAAGCCACTGAAATGAGATGTTTTCGAAGGCTGCTTGGCATTTCATACAGAGATCACATCACGAACGAGGAAGTGGGAAGCAGAATCAGGCAAGCCATCGGGCCCTATGAAGACCTATTAGCCATTGTGAAAAAACGCAAACTGAAGTGGCATGGGAATGTCACGCGTTCAGCAGGGCTTGCCAAAACAATCCTGTAAGGCACTGTGCAAGGACGACGAAGGAGAGGAAGACAGAGGAAAAGATGGGAGGACAATATCTCAGAGTGGACAGGACTGAGGCTGGGTGATACGCTAAGAATGGCAGAGAACAGAGAAGAATGGAGGGAGCTGGTTGCCAAGTCATCAGTGGTGGCCCAACGGTCGGCAAGACTACGGGATATAGATAGATAGATAGATAGATAGATAGATAGATAATAATAATAAGCGCATTAAATAGGCGCTTTATCCCAACTGAAAATCGGCTCAAAGCGCCGCCGCGAACTGAACCCAACAAGCACGCTCACGTGAATCACGCGCATTCACTCACACACTGTACATAAACACAGAACATTCACGTGGTGCTAAGGGCAAGCTCAAGCGAGCTACTGTAGTTTTTGGAAATTCAAAATCGTTTGTATTTGAAATTTGATTAAGTGGGCTGAAACTGATACCAAAGTGATAGATAGATAGATAGATAGATGAGGCACCAAGCTATTCTGGCACCACCTTTGAACTAAAATGGTTGAGCTATCTCCTAATCTGCAATGTAGCCTTCATGGGACAATGAGCCAATTAAAAAAAATCAGCCTCAGGATGTAATGGGTTAATAGGAGTTATTCCTAAACTAGAATCAGCAATCCAGACCAAAAAGGTGACTGCCAAGCATGTAATATGCAAAGAAGTACCCAACGGAGAAAGAAACACGCTTAGAAAAGATGGGTACAACACAATTTATTAATATTTCGGGTAAATACCCTTTGTCAAAATAGACAGACAAACAAACAGAGAGATTAGCCGCTACTTATCTTCATTGGCAGAAGGAATGTGAATCAGGTCAAGATAGTAGGTTGAGCCCCTTCAGGGTATGGAAAACAGTTTGTTGCACCCCTTCATAGTATGGACGCCTATGGGCCGTTTTGCTGGATCACACCAATATGCGGCATGCATCCCCGTAGCAGTCAACCGTCAACTATTCACTCGTTACATCCTGAGGCTGATTTTTAAAAAAATTTGCTTACTGTCCTATGAAGGCTACTTTACAGATTAGGAGATAGATCAATCGAGTTATTTCAAGAGTGGTGCCAGAATAGCTTGGCACCTCAGGCGCCAAGCTATTCTGTCCCCGCCCTTGAACTATCATAGTCAAATTTATTTCAAGCAATGGGTGTATCAGAATGAAAAGGGTTAACACCAGATAAGATACACACCTTTCTCTGATGGATGGGCCTGGATGAATCGACAGAATGTTTGAAGTCTGTGCAATATTGGACCTTTCTCTGATTTAGGGATAAACTCTATTAAAAAAAATATTGGCAGTAGCAGTGCTGTATAACTGAGAGGTGCTAAGCTATTCTGACTGTCACTGTCAATCAACATTTTGTCGTTTTACGTTAAGGTCTTGTGGGATAACCCTTCCCAGCAAGAAGCATAGATTCTCATAAGTCTGCAGCTGCAGAGACTCATGAGAATCTATGCCTCTTGCAGAAAGAACACACTGGCTGAGTGACTTGAAACAGTGACGGAGTGGAAGTAACAGTGTGGTACTGCATGCAGTTTGACCTGTTGCCGACGATGTCTTAGGGCAGGCAAGCCATATGTCGGATTCTCTAGCTCTTCTTTCAGGCAACTGTGGGTCCTGTCATCTCTTTCCAGTCTGCCAATGTGTTCTGCAAAAGAAATAAAGCTGCATTAGTTATGTAATGTAATGGTCACTTCCCTTGCTATGCTACGTGTGCGTTGATCTAGCCTAATTGCCCCAAATGGATCCAAAAAACGGATGTGATTAATACAATTGCAGTTGTAACCCCATGTGCATGCAGCCACCACAAACATGAACAGTAATGGCTGCATGCACAAAGGGGTTTAAATTAGAATTGATTCTGCATGCCCCTCATCACACAATTCTTTTAAATCCAAAGTAAGGTAGAAATCTTGCTGCTAAGTATAATGAATGTTGCAAAAGTAGATCAGAATTGTTGCATCATGTGCAAAAGCATGCAGCAAGTGGTATATGTCAGAATATTGTCCGTCAGCATATCGACCGTCTACAGGATATTACATATTATGATATATAGTTACAAAATAAGTCACTATTGTCAAATCAACACAAAAAGTAGACTACGAAGCATGTAATTAAGTAAAATGCTTTGAAAGGACAAGCACAAATCACTTTAACACAATTAACCTCAAAGCCCTACAGCAGGAGATGGATTGGTCATGACAATTCAAGGGTAGCGTCAGATTAGCTCAGCGCCAGTAGACGACAAGCTAAGCTGGCACTACCCTTGAATTAGCATGGTCAATCCATCGCCTGCATCTGGTGCAGTCGTTAGATGACACCTTCAAATTAGGGACATGCAGCTATGGGGTTAACCCTCTTAACCCCACGGCTGCATTTCCAAACGTTCAGAGGCATCGTCTAACGACTATGTACCAGTTGTAGGAGATGGATTGATCATGATAATTCAAGGGTAGTGCCAGATGAGCTTGGCGCATTGAGGCGCCAAGCTCATCTGGCACTACCCTTGAACTATCATGATCGATTCATCTCCTGCTGCAGCATCCCGGGGCTAAATGGGTTAAACTATTTTGCACTTGTCCTTTTAAAGCGTTTTTCTTTCTTCATTGGATATTTCTTTGCATCTGTTATCTGCACACATTGAAAATAGGCATACCCTCAAACAGTTTGTTGACTTTCTCGATCATCTTGTGCAGCTTCTCTGGATCTGTAGCTTTGACTGCAGTCTGGAAAAATGTGAAGTTACATATCATTGTTAACCCTGTGGCTGTCAGTAGTGGTTTTTGTCACGATGATTTCTGCAGGAATCATCGCAACAAAAACCCCTACTGACAGCCACAGGGTTAATCTCTCTTATTGTAACACAACCCACTGTAGCAGGAGACTGAGTGAGTAAAAGGTGCATTAACACATTTTAGCCTTGACATCCTTCAGCAGGAGATGGCTTGACCATGATAATTCAAAGGTAGTGCCAGATTAGCTTGGCGCCTTAAGGCGCCAAGCTGATCTGGCACTACCCATGAATTACCATGGTCAAGCCATCTCCTGCAACAGGTACATAGTCGTTAAGTGACACTTCCACAATTTGGGATATGCGCCCGTGTGGCTAAATGGGTTAAGATTGCACTGATGCCATAAAAGGCTGCAGGAGTACATCATTGCATTGAATATTATGTTTATAGGTCTTTGGCTACAAGTGGATATCCAGTGAACAAAAGATCATAGGAGTGGCATCTGCCTTAGTTGGCCTGCAAATAGCTACAATCATGCGAGCCAACTCAGGCTGACATCAGCCTGTGGATCTTTTGACTACTGGGTGCTTTTCCTTCACAAGCCTCTCTAAATTTACCAAAGCAAGTCTGACGTACTTCATGGCCTTACAGCTCATGTGTTTCAAGGTACTGCTTAGAAGTTAGGAAGTTCATCGACACTGAATGCACACGTAACAAAGGATACATTCTGGCAGACCATGTATGATAAGTATGAAATGAATAAGTGAAATATTGTCCATATCACGGTCTTATCAGATAAATCTCTCCTGGACTTTATAACTGTTCCCTATCTGACCAAGGAAATAGGTCTAAAAAATATTCATGCTATATATTTTATGGCCAAAGGTGGTAGGGCACAGTCACATTCAGCATAATGTGCGCAGGCTGACATCAGCTTTAGTCCGCCCATGCTGTGCTTATTAGAGTGTTTGCTGTGTTTAATTATGAGCCTGGTGATCAAAAGGTCCCTTAGCTGATGTCAGCATTACTTGGCCCATACAAAGCTGTGTGTGGGTGTGATGAAGCTCTATGCTTGTGCATAGTGCTCGCACAGTAGGATTAGTACGGTACGGTTTTTGTTAACGAGTAGGATTAGTACGGTACGGTTTCTGTTAACGGTTTGTTGGTGCCAATAGTCCGTGTGGCACTCGATGCACGGGAAATCTGTAAGACATGGTTAGCACGGGATTTTTAGTGAGTTCTGTTTAGTGAGTTCTAGGCGGAAGCTGTGACTGTCAGAGGTCTAGATCGGTAGTGCGGGCTGTCTTGTCGTATGGAACGGTTGTGTTTGAGTTACCTAGCCCGCATTCCAAGACTCTGAAGCCTAGATTTCAGGTATGTTTCTATAAACGTAGTATTGATAGTTGTTTAGTTAAAGACAGTATGCGTGGTAAGATTAATGTGGTTGTATAGCGGTGTTCCGGTTTGGTTTAGTTATAGTATGTTTAGAATTCGGTGAAGTAACCGGTGTTTTTGTATACAGTTGTTTACCGAGTTAGATGACTAAAGGAATATGAAGTGTGTATGTCTAAGCCGCTATGAAGATAGTACGTGGTTGGGTAAGCATAGTCTTTTCCAGGGTATAGAGTAAGGTATAGCAAGAGTGTCAGTTAGGCTATAGTCTGTTTCAAGATAGTGACAGAGATATGGGGGTGATACGAAAATAGTTTATGAAGCACGTGTGTGTGTGTGAATGAACGTGTGAGTTATTTGTATCAGCCAGGTTACGTGACGTTTCTCATTGATCCAATATGTTGTGTGTTTAGCAAGTGTTACGTTGGGACTTTTGTTGTCTATTCAGAGTTCTTGTAACAAGAGTGGAAAGACGGACGCCGAGACGTCGAGTCGCAGGTGGGACCTACGTGAGGTCATCCCTCCAGCTCTTCTGAGAGTGAGTCTGACTGGGAACCAAGACACCCAAGTCCAAGCGAGAACTGAGTACCGTACGAGAACAAGGACGTCCGTGCCCAGAGAGACAGGACGGCAATAAGCGTACGACGAAGGACTTTCACGCCTAGACGTGAGAAGGACCAACGTAACCAGGCAACAACATCAAACAGGTTGGAGGCAATGTGAGACTAAGACCTAACCTGGCAAAGATATTGTGATACGTGTGTGGTGTGATAATAGAACAGTGTATATAGTTGATAATCATTTAAGTCGTTCTTTTCATTTATAGTGTATAAAGGTTACTTTAGAAAGGGAGCCCGTGTGTTGTGTTTTACCGCATGAATGCGCCCGTCTGAGTCAGTGTATGCGTCTGTTGCGTGAGAGTCTGTGCGTACGACTGTGGGCAAGTCTGCGTGCGTTACAGTGGTGACCCTGTTTTAGCGGTAGGTTAGAAGTATTTGCGAGCGATAGTGAGTAGCGATTTTAGAGTAGGATTTGTTGCTATGTGCATGTTGTTGTGTTAGATTCCCCTCTCCGATTCTAGGGGGTAAGATCCGTTATTTCTGTAGTTTTCTGGATCTTAAGAGGAGTTAGTTCTTGTTTCTTCCTTTTGTATAGGTAGTGTTCTTTTTCCTTGCTCTTCTTTCTATCGTTCTTATTTTGCGTTCCATCTGGACGTCAAAGTAGGTCACTGTTTTTTCCATAGTTTGTTGATATTGTTGTAAGTTCTCATTTTTAAGTTTTGCTGTTGATTTGGTTGTGGTATTTGTATTTTTACGTGCTCAAGTTTGGGAGGTTGTAGTAAATATGGAGGTAGACCCGGTAGAGGCTTACATTAAACAGGGTGAAAGGTTAGGACTTAAGGATGAGAAACTTTTTGACTATGTGGAGAAATGTAGGGATAGGGAGGATAGAGCGAGAGAAAGAGAAGCTCAGAGAGAAGCTCAGAGAGAAAGAGAAGAGAGAGAAAGAGTCCTAAAGGAGAAAGAGATAGAAGCTCAGAGAGAAAGGGAAGAGAGAGAAAGAGTACTTAAGAAAGAGGAACTAGAGGTTCAGAAAGCCTTAAAGGTGAAAGAGTTAGAGGTTCAGAGGGTGAGGGACGAGAAAGAATTAGAAATTTGTAGACTTAGAGAGGAGAAAGAGTTGGAAATGCAGATACAGAGGGAGGAGAAAGAGCTAGAAATTCAGAGAGAGAGAGAAGAGAAAGAAAGAGTCTTAAAGGAGAAAGAATTAGAAATTCAGAGAGAGAGAGAGAAGAGAATTGATTGTACATGATTGTACATTGCTTAACGTCCCGACAGCAACAAGGCTTTCTCAGGACGTGCCTGCACTGCTTGTGAAAAAAAACAACAAAAAACAGAACATTGAATGTATGTCGCCAGCTGGTCAAATACGTTAAATAAACCTAACACATGGGGCCTAAATAAAGCTAAGACCATTTAGCAACACACATCCAATATCAAGAGCTACAGGCAGTGCAGACAGTAGGGAGAGTTTTAAAAAGGCAAATACAGGTGAATGGACAAAGGGTAGACAGATCACATGCCCCAGAATAGAGAGAAAAACCCACCCTGTGGGGCTGACCAGGGTGACCCTGGGAACTAAAAAATACCTAACCCCACCCAAGTCCCCCAGGGCAGACCCGGGTGGGGTTAGAGAGAGAAGAGAAAGAAAGAGTCTTAAAGGAGAAAGAATTAGAAGTTCAGAGAGAGAGAGAAGAGAAAGAAAGAGTCCTGAAGAAGAAAGAGTTAGAAGTACAGAGAGAAGAGAGAGCATTTCAGAGAGAGAAAGAAAGACGAGAAGTCTCTAGCATTTCAGAGAGAGAAGGACGAGAAGTCTCTAGCGTTTCAGAGAGAGAAAGACGAGAGGGAACATGCTTTAAGAGAGAAGGAACTAGAGTACCAGAGAGAGAAAGAGGAAAAGGATAGGGAGGTACAAATACAGTTAGCTCGAGATGCGGGATCTAGACCAGATAGTGATTCAGTAGGCCGAGGCATACGCAATTTTCCTAAACTGCCGATGTTTAAAGAGTCCGTGGACTCTATTGACGCTTTTTTGTGCCGTTTTGAGTCTCATGCGCAAGCGTTGAGTTGGCCTCCTGCCAACTGGCCCGTTTTGCTTTCATCTGTGCTTGAGGGACAGGCCTTGAGTCTTTACCATAGTTTGACCGTTTCGGGGAACATAGAGTACGAGACTTTGAAGGAGTGTCTCTTGCAGAAGTTCCAGTGTGTCATGTGGCTGTATATGCATGGTACTGTGGTTTATTAGAGTGCGCTGTGCAGCCCAGTACCTCCGTCTTCAGCACTCGGGGTTTCTGTCGGGGTTACCTCACCCTTAGCTCCTGGTCAAAAGGCCTATCCTGGGAGCACAGGATGGTTTAGCTTTGGAGTATCCTTCTCCTAGATGGATTGCCGACCAAGGCTTATGGGTCCCATCTACTCAGGTTTTTCCTCTGAGTTTTCCTTCTCGAAGGAGATCTGCCAACCAAGGCTATCGAGCATCCCTGCCCGGATTTGTATAGGGTTTTCTCCCCTAGCCTTTGCCTCTCCCGAGGCACCCACAAGGCAGTGGGGCTATTTACCCATAGCTGGGGATCTGGTTCATGGGCATCAGGGCTTGTCCACACATCGATGGGCCTGCATGCCGCATGTCTGGGGGCCAGATCTCCTCCGAGTCCTCTGTAGTTCAGCCCGAGTCCGTAAGGTGCTCGGTTACCATGAGTCACCACGAGGAGGCACTACATGAGGCTTGTTGTTGGAGAGGCTGTGTACTGGCAGGGAGAGACTGACATGTTCTGCTCCCCTTTTCGCAAAACTGCTAGCCAGCGGTGGGAGCTGAAAGCGAGAGCGACAAGCACAGACGCTACACTACCACACTAGACGCATCACAACAACCATTTGACCCACTTTCCAGTGTAATGCGGAAGGTTTTAGGGAACGCTTCAGAGCTTGTCGGCCAGAGACAGGGGAATCGTTTATGTCGTTTGGCAAACGATTGTCCCATTTGCTCGTCCGTTGGGTCGAACTGTCAAAGATCGACCACACGTACGACGCATTGTTCGATCTCATGTTGGCTGAACAGTTCTTTGGTAGCGTTTCCAAGGATCTAGCGGTATTCTTGAGGGAGCGTAACCTCAAGACTACGGACGAGTTAGTGCAGAACGCGGAGGCTTTTCGGATGGCGCATCCTACGAAAAACCTCGCGCGTAGGACCGAGACACCGCCAGTCGGGTTGGTCGCCGCTAGCACGTCTGGGGGTTACCGGGGGGTCAATACTTTACGTGGAGGCCAGCGGATTAACGGTAGAGGTACTTTGCGTTTTCGACGCGGTGATCGAGGTAACAGCAATGGCGGTAGCGATCCGTACGCACGTGGGGGGACTTCTTTGCGTGGGTATGGTCGTGGTCGTGTTGCGAGTTCGGACACGCAGTGTTTTTCTTGTCTTGGGTACGGGCACTTCAGTCGGAGCTGTCCGTACTACAGTGCAGGCGCGCAGGGTGCTGGTTATCAGGAGCACGGCCATCTGGCTCATCCGTATCCTGGCGTCACTGGTCGGGTAGATGGGGCTGTGCAGCTCACTCACACGGCCAGTGTTGCAGTTCCTGTCGTGGAGGAGCCTCAGCTCGGCGTTGTGTGCTCGGCTGATGGCGGAGGGTACTTGCCGGTAGTGACGGGGGTGGTGAACGGTTTCCTCGTGTCTGTTCTGCGCGACTCGGGTGCCACGACCGCGGGGGTCAGGCGTAGCCTTGTTAGACCAGATCAGTTCACAGGGGAGACGCAGAGGGTAATTTCGTTCGGAGGAAAGGTGGAAGTTTTTCCTTTAGCTAGAATAGAGGTTGACACCGAGTTTTTCACAGGTGATCTGGTATCGTGTGTCATCGACGAGCCAGTAGTGGATTTGATTCTCGGCAACATGAAGGATGTGGAACCAGTAGTTGGTATGTTTGGAGCATTTCAGCAGGCTCGGGTAGCTCACCAGGCAGTCGCGTTCATTGCGACGAGAGCGCAAGTCAGGCGCGAGGGCGAGCAAAAGGCGGCACTGCCGTGTGTGGCTAGTTCGCCCCTTGACGCTATCTCGCCTGCCGAGCTTGGTGAGTTACAGAGGGCAGATAAGTCATTACAGGACTGGTTCGGAAAAGCGGCAGCGGGTACGATCAAGGAGAGTGGGGTGAACGCTTATCGGTTTGTGGTTACGAACGGCTTGTTACACCGTCATTTCTGGAGGGAGGGCGCGCCGAGCACGGTTCCGACAGCCGTGCAGGTCGCGGTGCCTTCTACGCTGCGTGACACAGTGTTGTTGGCGGCCCATGACGGGGTGTTGGCGGGACACTTCGGCATTAAGCGAACGCTGGGGCGGGTTCGTCTCCGATTTTCGTGGCCAGGGGTGTCGACTGACGTCGCACGATATTGTCGCTCCTGCGACATTTGTCAGAGGACAACCCCGAAGGGCCGGGTTCCCAATGTGCCACTTCAATTGATGCCACGCATTGAGGTGCCTTTCGATCGCGTGGCGGTGGACATTGTGGGGCCGTTGTCGCCCCCGTCGGAGGGTAACCATCGCTACATTTTTACCCTAATTGATGTGGCGACGCGGTACCCGGAGGCTATCCCACTGCAGAAGACTGATACAGTGTCGGTGGCGGAAGCCATGTTTTCAATCTTCGCTCGAATGGGCTTCCCGAAGTCGGTTCTGAGTGACAGGGGCACCCAGTTCACGTCCGACATGATGGGCGAATTCCACCGTATGCTGGGGGTCAAACGAGTTTTGACCTCGCCATACCACGCCCAATCTAATGGGATGGTCGAGCGGTTTCACGGCACGCTAAAGCAGTCACTAAAGAAGGTAATTCAAACACGGCCACGGTCCTGGCACCGTTACCTTCCGGCGCTGCTGTTTGCGTATCGTGAGCTCCCGAACGAGAGCACAGGGTTTTCCCCATTTGAGTTGCTCTTTGGTCGGCGAGCGCGAGGGCCGATCGACTTACTTGCGGACGTGTGGTCTGGGGATAAGGACGCGGGGGAGAGCAAGACCATCTTTCAGCATCTGCTGGACCTGAAAAACATCATCAGGGAATCTTGCGAGATAGCCCACAACAATGTGGATGCGGCCCGAAAGGTGCAAAAGCACTACCGGGACAAAAGCTCCAAGATGAGGCGGTTTGCTCCAGGAGAGCAAGTCTTGCTCTTTTCGCCCGCAACCACGCAGGCGCTCGTGCCTCAATGGCAGGGGCCGTACCAGGTTGTTTGCGAGTATGGTCATGACTACCTCATTTCTGTGCGGGAAAAGGAGATCTACCACGCTAACATGCTGAAGAAATACCATGATGGGTTGAGGCCTGCACTAGCGTGTTTCGCGGCTGGGGCAACCGAGCCGTTTTATTCACTTGTGGGGGACGAGTTCGAGTTTTGCCCGCAGGCCGCGATAGAGGGAACCGGACGTGTGGACGAGGCTGCCGGTCCGCGTTTTCCATGGTGGCCCTGGTGGCGTGTTATAGACTGTTAGTCCTTTCTTCTGTTCTATATAGTCAAAGTTAGTCCTTTCCTGTTTCGGATAACATTACGTCGAGTAGTCTTAAAAAGAAACTCGGTCGTTTCTTTTTTTTCCCCGAGGAAGGGGGTATTGTGATGAAGCTCTATGCTTGTGCATAGTGCTCGCACAGTAGGATTAGTACGGTACGGTTTTTGTTAACGAGTAGGATTAGTACGGTACGGTTTCTGTTAACGGTTTGTTGGTGCCAATAGTCCGTGTGGCACTCGACGCATGGGAAATCTGTAAGACATGGTTAGCACGGGATTTTTAGTGAGTTCTGTTTAGTGAGTTCTAGGCGGAAGCTGTGACTGTCAGAGGTCTAGATCGGTAGTGCGGGCTGTCTTGTCGTATGGAACGGTTGTGTTTGAGTTACCTAGCCCGCATTCCAAGACTCTGAAGCCTAGATTTCAGGTATGTTTCTATAAACGTAGTATTGATAGTTGTTTAGTTAAAGACAGTATGCGTGGTAAGATTAATGTGGTTGTATAGCGGTGTTCCGGTTTGGTTTAGTTATAGTATGTTTAGAATTCGGTGAAGTAACCGGTGTTTTTGTATACAATTGGTTACCGAGTTAGATGACTAAAGGAATATGAAGTGTGTATGTCTAAGCCGCTATGAAGATAGTACGTGGTTGGGTAAGCATAGTCTTTTCCAGGGTATAGAGTAAGGTATAGCAAGAGTGTCAGTTAGGCTATAGTCTGTTTCAAGATAGTGACAGAGATATGGGGGTGATACGAAAATAGTTTATGAAGCACGTGTGTGTGTGTGAATGAACATGTGAGTTATTTGTATCAGCCAGGTTACGTGACGTTTCTCATTGATCCAATATGTTGTGTGTTTAGCAAGTGTTACGTTGGGACTTTTGTTGTCTATTCAGAGTTCTTGTAACAAGAGTGGAAAGACAGACGCCGAGACGTCGAGTCGCAGGTGGGACCTACGTGAGGTCATCCCTCCAGCTCTTCTGAGAGTGAGTCTGACTGGGAACCAAGACACCCAAGTCCAAGCGAGAACTGAGTACCGTACGAGAACAAGGACGTCCGTGCCCAGAGAGACAGGACGGCAATAAGCGTACGACGAAGGACTTTCATGCCTAGACGTGAGAAGGACCAACGTAACCAGGCAACAACATCAAACAGGTTGGAGGCAATGTGAGACTAAGACCTAACCTGGCAAAGATATTGTGATACGTGTGTGGTGTGATAATAGAATAGTGTATATAGTTGATAATCATTTAAGTCGTTCTTTTCATTTATAGTGTATAAAGGTTACTTTAGAAAGGGAGCCCGTGTGTTGTGTTTTACCGCATGAATGCGCCCGTCTGAGTCAGTGGCGGTGTATGCGTCTGTTGCGTGAGAGTCTGTGCGTACGACTGTGGGCAAGTCTGCGTGCGTTACAGTGGGCCAACTAAATGGGATGTCAGCCTAGGAAACTTTTGCTCACCAGGCTTGTAATGTCATGCCATTTCCTAGCCCAATGCTATCATACCTGTGACTCAGACAGAGCTTCCCCATCATCACTCCCTGCATTGATTCCTTCTTCATAGTACACCTGCAAGAGAATTAACCTGTTAAGCACATAGAATGATATCCTCTGAGGTCTACGTGACAGTTTCTAGACAGATCAACCATGATTATTCAAAGGTGGTGTCGAGATTAGCTTGGCATCTACAGGCGCCAAGCTATTCTGATACCACACTTGAAATATTGGGGTTGATCCACATTCTGTTTCCGCATGTCAGGGCTTTATGGGTTAAAGTACTCACACGTTCCTGACCAACAGGCTGACTGCCATGTGCATAAAATGCACACACACACACACACACACACACACACACACACACACACACACACACACACACAAAACCCAACAACAACAAAGAAAGAACATGCTGGAGAAAAAACTAGGATAAAACATTTAATACTTTCTTTTGATTTTTGTTTCAACATGTTTCTTTCTTCATTAGTTATTTTCTTTTGTTATCCAGTCACAGACTTGACCCAACTGATGTAACTGTGTTCATTCATCCATTTACGGTAGCTCCGATGCACTATGAACAGCAGGAAATGGATCGTCCATGATAATAATACCTTATACATGGTATTTATATAGCACATTTCTCATATTTTCATAATATGACTCAATGCGCTCTCTCCCTCTCTCAAACACACACACACACACACACACACACACAGTCTGCAGGGAATCTGTACAGAAATACTATAGAAATTATCTTGAAAGTCTGAGAGAAAAATTAATTTTTGTCTAAAATGTATTTTTTCGAAAAATACTTACCGATGACATGACTGTCAGGAAATAGTCTACTTGCTTACCAATTTTAGCCTAAGACCCGAAGGGTCCCCCCAGGAGGCTCTCGGGGATCCCTAACAGGGATGAAAGTACCCTCCCATGCCCATCCGGTCACATGCCACGTGGTGCATCCTTTAGCCAGTTGTCTACGGAGCTACCAGCGGCAAGCGGGGAGGAGGGAGGGACCTCAGAGTCATGTCATCGGTAAGTATTTTTCGAAAAAATACATTTTATAGAAAAATTAATTTGTTTCCTCAAAAACATTACCTAAGTGCAAACCTAAGGCGCCGAGGGCGCCGGAAGGGAGTGTTGTGCCGCAGAGATGTCGCCCACCAGTGTGAGGTTGTCGCGCTGGACTGTCAGGTCCCGGAGGTAGAAGAGGGTGAAGGTAGATTCAGCCTGCCACCCCACTGCAGCCACAAAGTCCTTAACAGCACAGTTGCGGTCAAAGGCGAGACTTGCGGCCAAAGCGCGAACTTCATGGGCGCGGATCCTGAGTGTCTCGGCTCCCTGTGGGGAGAGGTTGCGATAGGCGGACCGTATGACCCAGCGGAGCCAGGAGGAGATCGTTTGGGCTGAGATGTCGGTTCTGCCGGTGGTCAGCAGCAAAGAGACGAGTCCGTCCCCTCCGGAATGACTTGGAGTGACGCAGGTAGATACGAGGTGCACGCACCGGATCTTGCTGCCGAGTGTCCCGAGGGAAGTCGGGCCCTAAGCGGCCGAATAGTGATGACCTGAGCCGCCGTCAAGGGAGATCTAGTCTTAGCGAGAAAGGAAGGATCGGGGAGCAGTTGAATGGAGCCATCCACCCGGAACTGCAAGCAGAAGGTTGTGACGAGAGAGCATGGATCTCGCCGACGCGCGCTGCCGTGGCGAGGGCCACCAGGAAGCAGGACTTCCAAGTCACATCCGCGAAGCGGGCCAGGTGGAGCGGTTCAAAACGGTCCGAATTCAGCCAGGTGAGGACCCAGGGGAGGTTCCAGCGCAGAACTAGCGAGCGGGGAACTGGACGCTGCATGCCAAAAGCGCCATTAGGTCGGCCAGGTCCTTGCGGGCACCAGGGTCGGGACGCCGAGGCGGTAGGGGTCGGCAATCAAAGAAAGGTAGCCGCGGAACGTGGAGC
Organism: Semisulcospira habei; assembly: GCA_036245525.1. NCBI lineage: Eukaryota > Metazoa > Mollusca > Gastropoda > Semisulcospiridae > Semisulcospira > Semisulcospira habei. The sequence goes on along the minus strand of BTPG01000005.1, from coordinate 137,669,090 downwards.
CAAACCTTGGTCCTGGAAGAGCCAGAGAAAGGAGCCCGCGAGCTGAGGAGTCGTCAGGTCGACGGGGGGGAGGCGACGGTCAGAGTCCCAAGTTCGTAGCACCCGCCACTTCCCTCGTAGAGACGTCTGGTGGAAGGTCTGCGGGCTGTAGCGATAGCGTCCACTGCCGCACTCGAGAAGCCTCTAGCAGAGAGGGCTTGCCGCACAATTGCCAGGCGTGTAGGAGAAGACGCTTGGGGCAGGGGTGGAAGAGCGGCTGGCGGGGCTGCTTGAGCATCGTGTGCGGGGTTGGGAAGCGGGAGGGGAGGTTCCGTGGCAAGACTGAGCAGGACGGAAGTCCACGAACTGGTCCAGGAGAAAGGAGCCACCAGAAGAAGGACCGCGTTGCATCCCCGGAGCGTGAGCAGGACTTTGGGGACCAGGACCATCGGAGGGTAGGCGTAAGCGACAAGCCCGTCCCAAGGGAACGAAGGCGCAACGACTGTCCAAGCCAGAGGGTCTGGAATCGGGGAGACGAAGAGGGGAAGCTGGGGTTCCACCTCGTGGCAAAGAGAACAAAGAGGGGAGTCTCCCGATGGTTGCGGATCAGGCGAAAGATGTCCCGGCGCAGGGTCCATTCCGTGAGAAGAAGTTGACCCCGCCGCGAAAGGGAGTCGGCCCGGACGATCAGGTGCCCTGGAATGTGACGCGCTCGGAGAGAAATGCCGCGTTCCTCGCACCAGCGAAGGAATCGGTAGAGGAGGGTGCAGAGGTCGGGGGAGCGGGTCCCTCCCTGCTTCTGTATGTAATCAACAACTGTGGAGTTGTCGGAGAGGACGAGGAGGTCCTGTGCCCGAAGATTGGATTCCCAAGCGCGGAGGGTCTGCCAACTGCATACAGGTCCAGCCAGTTGATGTGCCGGGAAGCCAGGTTCGGGGTCCAGCGGCCGGCCGTTGAGCAAAACTCGGAAGAAGGTGAGCGCCCCAACCAGCGAGACTGGCATCGACGCAGAGGGAGAGACGGGGCAGAGGTGGTCAGGGGGATCCCGGAGCCGAGCCAAGAAATGTCCGTCCAGCGAAGCCGATGGGGCTGCAGCAAAGGAGAGAACGGCACCAGGGTAGAGAGAACGCCGGAGGACGGTCTCCAGTGGAGGAGAAGATGCAGTTGGAGAGGACAGGAGTACAGATGACCGAGGGAAAGGAGATCTGCCGCCGCACTCATCAGGCCAAGGAGCTGGAGCCACACTCTGGCGGGGACAGCTGCTTCCTGAGCTACCAACGGGCTAGATCGGCGAGTATCTGGACCCGAGGCTCGGGAAGCCACACTAGGTGGAGGTCGGTCACAAACTCCATCCCCAGGTGAACAAGTGGCGGGAGGGCGAGAGGTCCGACTTGTCTGCGTTGACCAGGAAGCCCCGGCGAAATAACAGGAGGAGAAGAGCATCCCTGTCCTTGAGAAGAGAGACCACCGACTGATTCCGCAGAAGCAGGTCGTCTAAAAGTAGGAGATCGGGCTGGAGGATGACCGTCGGGCTCTGGTAACCACGATGTCCATGATCCGTGCAAAGACCCATGGGCTGAGGTTGAGACCAAATGGGAGGGCCCGAAACTGGTAACTGGATGGCAAAGCGTAGGTATCGGCGGGAAGCGGGAAGCATGGGGACGTGCAGAAAAGCATCGGCCAGATCCAGACTGACGGCAAGTCCATGGGCTGAACGGCGGCACAAAGGGCCCTGGCTGTCTCCATGCAGAAGGACGGGGCGGCAATGAACCGGTTCAAGGCGGAGAACGATGATCGGCCTCCACTTGCCTCCAAGCTTGGGGACTACGAAGAAACGGCTGTAGAAGGCGGGGGAGTCGTGCCGAGTGACGACCTCCGTCGCAGCTTTCCGTAGAAGAGCGGAGACCTGCCCGCGAAGGGCACCGTCCTTGGTCCGAACGGACGGGATCTCGGTCCACAAGGGGGAGCGCAGGGCCAACGGTCCTAGTTAGCTTCCTTCAGGGACTGCCAGGAAGGGCCGAAAAGGAGCGGGGCACCAAGAGGAGCACGGCGGAGCTGCGACGTCACATCAGGGGGGAAGGCCAAGGCAGGCACGGAGAACCACATCATGCCGCAGGTCACGGTAGGCGGCGGCTGCCATCGAGTTGACGGACGAATGGTAAGCCGCTCGGTGAGGAAGGGAAGGGCGCCAGTCCGCCTCGATACGGATAATGAAGGCTTGGGTGAGGAAGGCGGTGCGTCCTAAGCCGCAAGGAAAGATCCGCTTGAGCTGGGAAGAGCCGCCGCAAGCACAAGCGCAGGCGGATCCACCGGTGGCAGCGGGCACGAAAGGATTGCGAGTGGCCAGCATACCAGGCTGCCAAAGGCAATGTCGACACCGGAAGGCCAGCGGCGATCGGAGAAGAAGTCCGTGTCAGAAGCGGAAACTCGCTGGAGGTGGGCAGAAAGAGCGTCCCGAGGTCACGGAAGGCAGGCGGCTGGGGAAGGGACATGAACTTCTTAACCTGACGGGCAGCATCTACAAAGGCAGCAGCTTCCTCTTGAGCGGGGGGGGGGGGGGGGGGGGGGGGGGAGGGCAAGCATCCGCGGGAAGGCAAGCCGCGAAGAGACGGGCCGTGTCATCCAAGGCACGTAGAGTCTCGCCACGAGGCGTGGACAGGGCAGCAGGAGACGCCGGGTCATCCACCGGAGAGGGCGAAACGGAAGCCTCCAGAAGCAACCTAAGGTCTCAACGTCGACGGCAAGCTGAGGCGGAAGACGAGGAGAAGACCGAAGAACGGAGGGTGGAGGCAAACTGACCCACGGGGGAGGCGGTGGGGGGGCTGGAGGGCTAAGCCGCCGACGCCGCAGGGACGCTGGAGGCGAAGGGCACTGAGAGCGAGGAAGACGGCGGTCCCGAGGAGAAAGACTGTGACGAGCACGAGGCGAAGGAGCCCAGTCGTTCCTACGACTCCCATGGGAGGAGCGCGGTGGGGAGGGCGCCGAGAGGACACCCGCCGCGGAGAACGACTACGCCGACAGGAACACAGGAGGGAGTCGAGCGGAGCGGACGACGAATGCCGGGCGCTGCGTCTATCCACGCGACGAGGGCTAAGACGTCGATCCTCTTTGCACTTGGTGTCCCCAGGCGGTCACCCATCCAAGTACTAACCGAGCCCGACGTTGCTTAACTTCGGTGATCGGACGAGAACCAGTGTATTCAATGGGTATGGCCGATGGCGCCTGGGGGATCGGGAACGGACCGTATTGTCCCGAGGTGTATGAAAAGGCGACAAAGTCGCGGTGCCTGGGGCTCAAGGAGGGGGGCACGTAGCCGGCTGGGCGACTCGTCGTAGGAGTCAGCGGGCTTAGAAGGAGGGGCCACAAGGCTGACGTGTGTACTAATAGGCGACAAAGGTCGCGGTGCCCGGGGCTCAAGGAGGGGGGCACGTAGCTGGCTTGGCGACTCGCCGTAGGAGTCAGCGGGCTGAGAAGCTGGGGCTGAAAGGCCGACGCGTGAACTAATTGGCGACAAAGGTCGCGGTGCCTGGGGCTCAAGGAGGGGGGCACGTAGCCGGCTTGGCGACTTGCCGGAGGAGTCAGTGGGCTTAGAAGGAGGGGCCGCAAGGCCAACGCGTCTACTAATAGGCGACAAAGGTCGTGGTGCCCGGGGCTCAAGGAGGGGGGCACGTAGCCGGCTTGGCGACTCGCCGGAGGAGTCAGCGGGCTTAGAAGGAGGGGCCGCAAGGCCAACGCGTCTACTAATAGGCGACAAAGGTCGTGGTGCCCGAGGCTCAAGGAGGGGGGCACGTAGCCGGCTAGGTGACTCGCCGGAGGAGTCAGCGGGCAAGGTCGATGCAGACACCGTAGCAGAAACAAACTTACCAGGGATACGAGGTGTGCGTTTTCCCAAGTCCGAGGAGGGAAGCTTGAACAAATCCCGGCGTGCTGCGGTAGGTCCCAAGGAAGGCGGACAGTCGCGGACAGGCGTAGGTCGCTCGCGCCGGTAGAAACTCCAGAGTTGAGACCAAAGAACCTCCGGCCAAGAGGCGCAGACAGCGCAGACGAGGTCAGAGGAGCAGCCGGAACACGGTAGACACACTGTGTGCCGGTCAGTAGGCCACTGGAAGTCGCCGTACTGGGGACAGGTGCGCCCTTGGTAACTGCAACACATACCCATACATGAAAGGCGACCGGCGGCGGGTAACTAACCCCGCCATTCAAAGCTCCGCAATTAGGTAACGAGCGAAACTCACAGCGAAACGCGGAGAGAAAACAAACAGTAGTTCGAGCCAAGCCTGACGTCCGGCCCAGCCGGGCGGGACGTAGGAAGCGGCCGAGACTTTACCTGTCCATGGCGGATCGGCAGAGTGTTGAAGCACAAACCACCGCGTGCGACGGGAGTCTAGAAGGCTCCAGGCCCAGCAAGCTGCATGAGGCACAGACGAGGCTAGGCAGAGAAGAAGGAGGCCATGCAAAGAAGAGGAAGACGGAAGGCAAGGAGAAGGCAGGCCGGTGAGGAACGGTCGCACCGTACACAGTCTCCGTAAAGGCAGGGTCCGTAGGCTCTAGAAAACGTGTGCGTATGCCAACAGCAAAGTAGACAACTGGCTAAAGGATGCACCACGTGGCATGTGACCGGATGGGCATGGGAGGCTACTCTCGTCCCTGTTAGGGATCCCCGAGAGCCTCCTGGGGGGACCCTTCGGGTCTTAGGCTAAAATTGGTAAGCAAGTAGACTATTTCCTGACAGTTATGTCATCGGTAATGTTTTTGAGGAAACAAAGTAAGTTTCCAACTTTGCTTTGAACAACTTAAGGGTGGAGGCATTTTTGAGCTGTCAGTAAGGAATTCTAAATTAATGGAGCAGTATATCTGAAAGAGCGTTCACCAGCAGATCTGAGTTTGTACTTTGGGACTTTGAGAAGTTTCTCTCCTGATGAACGCAGTGAGTGAGAGGGCTGGTAAGTAATTAGATTGGGGGGAAGGTATGACGGAAGACTGCCATCAAAGTGGCGGTATGCAAGGGTCACTATTTTAAACTGTATGCGGGATTGGATTGGAAGCCAGTGAAGGTCTTTCAGTATAATTCAAGGGCAGTGCCAGATCAGCTTGGTGCCAAGCTAATCTGGCACTACTCTTGAATTATCATGGTCAATTCATCTCCTGCAACTGGTTCACAGTCATTAGGTGACACCTCCCAAATTAGTGAAATGCAACCATGGAGTTAAACCGTCATCAGGCCTATATAAATATGTGCGCAATCCTGATGAGTCACTTAAATCCTAGCCGTCAGCGTAAAGCTGCCTGCTCTGTGACTAAACCAAAGGTACACCTTCAAGATCCGATCCTTTAAATGGGCTAACCAAAATTATCTACAAAATGCAGACCAAAAAGGTGCATGTGACTGACAATTGTGTAAAATGCGTGTGAAATGCCAAAAAATGTGTATAAAAAGGATAAAACAGATAACTAAATATTCAAAGTGGACATACAAACAACTACTGCAAAATCTACCTGTGTATAAGTCACTTAATTCATTATTCTAGACCTTATGCCACAAACCTGTCAGGTAAAATCTCACAGACCTGCACACATCTATTGAAATGAAGAGAAAACAAGATGGGATAAACCATACCCACAAAGTCCCTTGTGATCTTATATATGCATTTTTTACACTTTTAGCCAAATAGGCAATTGGACTCAATAAGAAACTGAAGCTAGGTCCCTAATTCAGAAGTAGCTGCTTCGCATGCTCTTCTCATTCTGAGAGAGACAGCATTGCGTCCATCCATGAATAACATTGACACCAATGATGCTGAAGTCAGCAGCAGTTGGCCTTCACACAACCTGCATGGGCCAACTGTGATCGATGTTGGCCCACTGATCTTTTGCTAACTAGGTGCAACCCACCTCAGTCCTTCTCTTCCTGCTGTTGCATTTCTTCAGGTGTTTGTCCAGGCTGTCTTCATAGCATGTGCTGCATTAAAACATTAAAGAAAAAACGTGTTTATATAAATATTAACCTCAAACATGCACAGTTTACCCCCCAACTCAGACTTTTGAGTAGGTCATGAAATGTATAACATCACATTGATTCAGCCAGCCAATGCCATTTGCAAAAGGAGTGTATTCTCATGAGCCCCAGCAGCAGCACGGGTTCATAAAATTCATGTCTCTTGCCAGCAGAAAGTGGCCCAAATACTTAACAATACATCCCGAGTTTGAGGGTTCTCTGTTGGACTGTTACAAGGATGAGTGCTGCAGTGATTGTGGTGATCAAGCAACACACGTGCTAATGTGCTTAACACCAGTAAGCAGAAGAACAAAAGTCCAACACCAGTCACAGTCTGCAAGAGGACAGGCCAACTGAGGCTGACATCAGCCTAATGAAATTCTGCATACTGAGAGGGCAAGTTGATTTTTTTTACCAGCACGGTTTGCTGAACTGGTGGCTGCATGCACAGTACTGGTGGTTGCATGCACAAAGGGTTAGCCGTTTTAACCCTGATGCACTACAGCAGGAGATGGACTGACCATGATGATTCAAGGGCAGTGCCAGATTAGCTTGGCGCCAAGCTAATCTGGCACTACCCTTGAATTATCATTGTTGATCCATCTCCTGCAGCTGGTACATAGTTGTTAGGTGGCGCCCACAAAAAAAGGGAAATGCGGGGATGGGGTTAAATTGTAAGAATAAATAGGTCTGGCCATGTATGGTCAGTATGGATATGAGGGCCCTGTGACATATACTCACTGTTTAGGATTCAGAGGGCACACCACTCTCTTCCTCTCAAGCTCCACCTAAACATATAGGTTTGAGTGCTTTTTAAACGGTTTTAGGATGTCTTTAAATGATAATGCACATAAGGTTTAACTTAACCCTTTTCATCCTGACACACCTATGGCTTGAAATAAATGTGACTATGATAGTTCAAGGGTGGTGCCAGAATAGTTTGGCACCTGAGGCGCCAAGCTATTCTGGCACCACCTTTGATCTAAAACAGTTGATCTGTCTCCTAATCTGTAATGTAGCCTTCACAGGATAAAAAGCAAATTTTACAAAATCAGCCTCAGGATGTAATGGTTTAAAGCAACCTGCTCCAAGGTGTTCTTGGAAGCACTGCTAACATTTGTACATATCAGTACAACTGGTTTTCAATGTTTGTTTTAACTGCCTAACCTCAGACTCTTCTACCCCTCTTTTCACAATCCATGTGAGTGTGCATGTAACAGAGGTTTTCTATTGCCCTTTCTTTGTAATGGAAGAGCTCTTCTATGTACAAAGGTGCAAAAGAGCAGAGAAGTCTTTTACTATGATGTTCAAACTTTTAAGTTAACCCTTATAGCTTGGTGCCTGAGGCGCCAAGCTATTCCGACACCACCCCTGAACTAAAATGGTTGATCTATCTCCTAATCTGTAATATAGCCTACATAGGACAATAAGCACATTCATCAAAAATCAGCCTCAGGATGTAATGGGTTAAAGCACACGAAATATACAATGTACTTTAGCTGAACTCTACCGGAGAAAACTGAACTTTGAGTGAGATCCCAGCATGCCATGGCAACCAAATAATGTACATCTGGACATACAAATGATGAGTTTTGTCTCCTCAGAAAACAGAAGAGTTGGGGTCATTCAGAGGTCAGTTTTCCTGTAGCCACTTAGTATGTTTTGCACGCTTTAGCCCATTACATCCTGAGGTTGATTAATTTTTATTTGCTTATTGTCCTATAAAGGTTACATTATCGATTAAAAGAAAGATCAACCATTTCAGTTCAAGGGTGGTGCCAGAATAGCTTGGCACCTCAGGCGTCAAGCTATTCTGGCACCACCCATGAACTATCATAGTCAAATTAATTTCAAGCAGAAGTGTATCAGGATGAAAAGGGTTAAGTTAGCTCTTTTGTGCTACATCACTGTAAGGCATACAAAGAACATATATAAAGGATGCATTGGGAACTATGGCTTAACCCTTTATTACGAAGTTTTCCAGAGGCTCTTCTTCTCTTTTGTACTTACAAGAGTTCCATTGAATCATACCAGGGGCAGCATAAAAACAAATGTCCTCTCTCTCTCTCTCTCTCTCTCTATATATCTATATCTATATATATATATATATATATATATATATATATATATATATATATATATATATATATATATATATATATATATATATATATCTCAACGCACCATGTACAGCAGGAGATGGATCATCCCTGATAATTCAAGGGTAGTGCCAGATCAGCTTGGTGCTAAGCTAATCTGGTACTACTCTAGAATTATCATAGACAATCCATCTGCTGCAACTGGTGCACATAGTTGTTAGGTGACACCTCCAAAATTTGGGAAATGCAACCATAGAGTTAAACCGTCAGATGGCCTATATAATCACGTGGATGAAGGGTATGTGGTACCATCACAGATTTACAACCATTTATTTTGTGATTCACGAACCATGATTTCAAAATAATAGCATTCACATATCACAATGGTATGAGACAGTTGAGAGAGAAGTACTGCTTTCATTATAACCTCTTTCATTGCCCGAAAATCAAGCAGGGTGGGGAAGGGGGTGGAATAGTTACTTCTACTATTAGTACAGGGACAGAATGGTAGAGATCAAATATCTTTCCTATAGTGTATGTACTTCATCTGGTTGGAAATGATTGCATCACAAGAACCAAAAAAAATAAATGAATAAATAAATGACATTCAGTGAGTCTCACATCACCTCAACCCTGGGATTGTGAAAAGCAGGGTAAAAATGTCTTGGCTGAACCAATACAAAAATCGAGAACTGGATCAGAAAATTCTAGGAGTCAAAAACCTTAGCTATAGCTGCCCTTAAGCAGATTGTAAATAAATACATACATAGCTTCACTGGTTTTGTCAAATGCATTGATGTAACACTTTGGCCTTGGGACTTACTTCACTACACCAGCACCTAAGAGTAAAGCAATGACTGCAGGCAATGATGGTTAGGTGGTTGGGTTGGGGTGGGGGTGGGGGTGTTAGTGGGGATGGTGGTGGTCTGGGCAGCAAAAGTACAATAAAATTAAGGGTGGGGTGGTGGTGGTCAGGGGTTTGCGTGGAATCAGTAGTAGTATTGGAGTGTTTCGTATCCCGATCATATGGGAAATAAACAACATATTCACCCCGAGTACACAGGCATGCTCGGCGCAATACTTTTGACCCTTGTTAGGCCTAAAACGACAAAACCGATTCTTTTTTGAAAGGAAAAAGGCACACTGTCCATCTGGCGGTTCTGTGGTACAACTGCTCATTGCAGAGAACTTCGTGCAGTCTCAATCTTGCAGTAAATCGCTAATTACAAAGGGGGATAACTCTGCGAGTGTCTCACCACCTCCAGGAGGAGAATCCCAAGGTCACGGACTACAGTGCCGTCAACGTACTGTCTAGTCTCTTAGCCTTAGTCAGTCCCAGTCATCCCCTAATTTTTCAATTCCCTAAAAAACACTACCGCCCACAAGCTGCACATTTGCCATGCACAAAATAAAAAACAACAACAGCACAGCACCCGTCTCATTTCTTGGCTATGAATCAGTATGAAACTGGTTCCTTACCAACCGGGGGCCCACACCCAAGCTCAGCTGAAATCAGCGTGCCCCTCAAATCACTACGTCAATGACAACTCAACATGGGCCCACAATTGTCCACTGGATAAGCTCAGGAATGGTATGAATCATAACACCAAACATGTCTCCTCTCAGCTAACCAGAAATTTCCAGCAAATTCCAACATTCAGCCCTACTGCAAATTTTCAAACAAGTCAAAAATTATTTTTAAAAGCACCGGTCCTTGCACTGCCTGAACTGCCCAATTTAAATATATAACATGACCTGACAGAGAAACTCTCCCACCTGAACACCATTCAATCTGCCATCAGTGCAACCCTTCTTCTTCTTCTTCTCGAACGCCGTCACACTTGGAGTTTGGCTCTCAAAATGAAATCTGTGGTCTTCTGTAGCGCCTCCACAGGCCCGTACAGTTTCTCTTGTAGAGTGGCGGGCTTCGGCCATATCTCCTCCCTCAGCGGCTGGTGGTTCCCACAGTCCTGGAGGATGTACTCTGCGGTCTGCTCTGCTTCTCCACAAGGGCACAGGGGAGATGGCACGAGGTGGAAGCGTCTGTGCAGGTGGAAATTGAGTCGGTTGTGCCCGGTCCTCAGACGAAAGATGGTCACCTGCTCTTGTCTGGACAGCTGATGGTAACTGTCTAGGGGCCGTTGTGGTGGTCTGTACACAGACTTAATGATGGTCTTCATCTCTGTGAAGCTGACTCCATTTTCATCTTGTTCTTTCTCTGCGCCCACTTTTGCCATTTTGTCAGCTTCTTCATTGCCGTAGATGCCACAGTGTGAAGGGATCCACTGCAGCACCAGTCTGGTGCACTTGATGTTTTGCAGTGCCTCTTGTAGACGTGGCAGTTTGCTTGCTGTTGCTGCCTCAAGGACAGACATGGCATCAGTAAGGAAGACAATCTGGGCATCAGGGTCTGCAGTGCCACTAAGGGTGTTAGCTGTGCGGACTAGGGCTTCCACCTCAGCTCTGTAATTTGTGCAGTGAAGGCCTGTTGGTACTGCCTCTGCCTGCCATTTTCCGTTTGGGTACTGAATGTACACCCCAGCCCCTCCATCCTGAACTGCATCTGTGGCTGATCCATCGGTGTATGCCCGTATCCATGCTTCCTGGGGATATTTTTCTTCGAGCATGGCCAGTGTCAGGGCTTTCTTGCTCACAATGCTGTGCTCATCTCTGGTGGTGATGTAGGGTACCGTGGAAGAGATGGTGATGTTTTCTGGCTTACTTTCCCAAGGTGGAAGGTCGCTAGCAGGATTCAGAGCCTCTACCTGCGCAGGCAGCTTTGCCTGGTGTTTTCTCTGCAGTGCTCTTGTCTCCTTCACAAAGCTTGATCTTTTCAGTCTCCCTGAGGTTGGTTGTTTCATCCTAGCGTTCATAGGATGGTCTTTGGAAGACTTGACCTTTGTGGACTGTATCAAGGCTTTGCAATCTCTTCTCATGCGCAGGGGTGGGATGCCCGTTGTCTCTTCCATCTTTTCAATTGGTGTGGATCTCATTGCGCCGGTGATGATACGCAGTGCCTGGTTCTGAACTCTGTCAATGGTCTGCTGGTGTGACTGGGCTGCCGTCAACCATGCATTAGATCCGTACTCAAGGTGTGGTCTCACTGTGCCTTGATATACATTTTTGAGGATCTTTTCATTGGCTCCCCATTGTGTTCCAGCCAGTTTTCTCATGATGTTCAGCTTTCTTCTAGCTTTCGCTTCTGCATTCCAAATGTGCGGCTTCCACGTCAGCCTCTTGTCAAGGGTGACTCCCAGGTATGTCTGTTGGTCTTCATACCGCAGCGGGGTGTTGCCCAGTGTTAGGTTGCCAGCCTTTGCCTTGTTGGAGAGAGAGAAGAGTGTGGCTGATGATTTTTCTGTGTTGATGGTCACACACCAGTTGTTGGTCCAGTCTGTCAGCCTGTCCAGGGCTAGCTGCATCCTGTATGTAGCAGTTGTTGCATACTCTTCTGTGCACCAGAGTACCAGGTCGTCTGCGTACAGGGCTGCGTGTACTCCTTTTGGTAGCTCTGGCACAAGGTCGTTGATGAAAAGTATGAACAGTGTCGGTGACAGGACTCCCCCCTGTGGCACCCCCTGACGCAACAGCACTTTTTGGCCACAGTACCCATCCACTGTCACACGGGCTCTGCGATTGTGCAGGTATGACTTGGTCCACCGGTACATATTCCCTTGGATGCCACTGCGAAGGAGTTTCACAAGGAGACCATCCTTCCACACCTTGTCGAAAGCCTTCTGTAGGTCAATGAAGGCAGCTAATGTCACCTTCTGATCTTGAAAGGCATCTTCTATGACCTGTGCAAGGTGTGTTGTCTGGTCTTCTGTACTCTTGTAGCTTCTGAAGCCAACTTGCTCTGGCACGATAATGCTCTCAGAGTCCAGGTACCACTGCAGGCGCTTGTTGATGATGCGCTCCATGGTCTTGCACACACAACTTGTCAGGCTGATGGGGCGATAACTCAGGGCTTTGGACTTATTCTTCCCTTTCTTCAAAATTGGGATCATCCTGGCTTCCTTCCAGCACTGGGGTACCTGTCCTCCTCTCCAGCTGTGGTTAAAGATGTCCAGTAGCTTCATTAAGGCAGTGTTGCCAAGGTGTTGTAACATCTCGTTTGAGATGCTGTCTGGACCTGGAGATTTTTTCTTCTTCAGCTGTTTGATGACCATCTTCAGTTCTGGAAGGGTGATGTCCTTCTTCATTGCATCATGGATGTTCACATCTCTTGTTCTCTCTCTTTCTTCCTGTCTGATTTCTTTCGCAAGCATTCGTGGGACAGTGATGTCACTTTCTTTCGCATAGATCTGTGCAAACATGTTTGCAGCTTTCCTACCAGTCAGTGCTTTCCCTTCTTCTTCCAAGGTGATCTTCTGTTCCCTGGTGCCCTCATCGTTCAATGCCTTGGTCAGTCTCCACAACTTCGTGGTGTCCCTGTCCATGTTTAGTCTTGCAGTCTTCTCTCTCCAACTTCTTCTTGTGTACTCCAACTTCATCTTCAGATACTGGGCCTTACTGTGTTGTAGCTTGATGTTGTTTTCTTGGCTGGGGTTGGTTTCAGCGTCTTCTCTGGCCCTAGTGAGGTTGTCATGTGCTTTCTGAAGATCTGCGGTCCAGTATGGGGTGTAGTTTTTCCGGACCCCTCGAGGTATGGATTCCTTGGCTGCCTTACTGATAATGTCATTAAACTCTCTGACCACATTGTTGATGTTCCTTCCAGACACAGCGAGGTCTTGCATTAGCTCATTTGTTCGGATACTGAACAAGCGCCAGTCTGCCTTTCGGTAGTTCCATCTTGGCCGGTGTGGCGAGCTAGCTGCTGTGCATCCTTTTAGGGTTAGGAGGATAGGGCGGTGGTCACTTCCTCCTAGCTGTGGTCCTACTGTTCTGCTGAGGCACTTATGAACATCTTCAGTGCAAAGCGCCAGGTCCGGTGTAGTGGTGGTGTGCCAGCGGCGAGAGTAGGTCATTGGTCAGGGTCATTGGCAAGTATCAGGTGGTTTTCATCTTGCCACTCCTCAATGTCTTCTCCTCTCTTGTCCAGTGTGTCATATCCCCAACTCTGGGACTGGCTGTTGAAGTCACCAGTGATGAGGAATCCACTGTCCGGGACCTGGATAGTGTCGATGGACAGCAACTTATCATTAGGGCAGTAGTAGTTGACAAGGTCAAGGGTGCTGTCACTGGTGGTTACCTTGACCTGGATGTATTCTGCCTCTTCCATGAATCTCCTGGTTTCGCTGGCATTCAGGTTGTTTCTAACTAGGGTTATAATCCCCCCTTTCTTCCTCCCTTGGCAATCACTTCGGAAGACCTGATATCCTCTGACCTTAAAGGGTTTCCCTTCCTGCAGGTGTGTCTCTTGTATACAGCAGATGTTTATGCTGTTTTCATGCAGAAAGTGCTCTAGTTCTGTTTTCTTGTTGGTAACCCCTTCGGCATTCCAGTGCATGATGTTCACATTGGCTTTTTCTTTGTCTCTGGTCTTGTTTTTTCGCTGGCCAGACGCTCTACTTCCCAGTCCCCTGGCTCCTCGAGACAGTCGGGAAGGTCCTCCAGTCGCTGGGGGTGGGCTCTGAAGAGGTGCAGAGCCCGGTACTGCACCTGCCTGGTGAGACTCCACAGGGCGAGCACCATTCCTCTTGAATCCATCTCCAAGTGTCATATGGCTGTATATGCATGGTACTGTGGTTTATTAGAGTGCGCTGTACAGCCCAGTACCTCCGTCTTCAGCACTCGGGGTTTCTGTCGGGGTTACCTCACCCTTAGCTCCTGGTCAAAAGGCCTTTCCTGGGAGCACAGGATGGTTTAGTTTTGGAGTATCCTTCTCCTAGATGGATTGCCGACCAAAGCTTATGGGTCCCATCTACTCAGGTTTTTCCTCGGAGTTTTCCTTCTCGAAGGAGATCTGCCAACCAAGGCTATCGAGCATCCCTGCCCGGATTTGTATAGGGTTTACTCCCCTAGCCTTTGCCTCTCCCAAGGCACCCACAAGGCAGTGGGGCTATTTACCCATAGCTGGGGATCTGGTTCATGGGCATCAGGGCTTGTCCAGACATCGATGGGCCTGCATGCCGCATGTCTGGGGGCCAGATCTCCTCCGAGTCCTCTGTAGTTCAGCCCGAGTCCGTAAGGTGCTCGGTTACCATGAGTCACCACGAGGAGGCACTACATGAGGCTTGTTGTTGGAGAGGCTGTGTACTGGCAGGGAGAGACTGACATGTTCTGCTCCCCTTTTCGCAAAACTGCTAGCCAGCAGTGGGAGCTGAAAGCGAGAGCGACAAGCACAGACGCTACACTACCACACTAGATGCATCACAACAACCATTTGACCCACAGTGCAACCCTTAGACACTAGCTAAGTTATACCCAAAGTGACACCATTGAATGCTACTGCATCTTTATGGCCCATTATGTGAAGCGCGTTGATTTGGTGTTCACTGTGCTGTTGATGTTTTGGATCATGCATATCTGATACCTTGAAAAACAAACTAGATATGGTCAGAATGCCTCCAAAATTGGCATGTACATCAAGTAATATATCTGATTTTCAGAAATGTTGCATTTAAGACACAGGCACATGAAAGTTTCTTTTTTTCATATTTTTCCATTACCTACCCCCCTACATTTTCTGTTTTTCCAAGTTTACACACACATGCAATACAGTCAAACTGACTTCTGGAGGGCTGGACAACTGAAAAAAGTTACCATGACACTGACATTGATGAAAAATGAGCTTTCAGACCCAAGGCCATTTCCTTGTGTATCTCAGGGCAGCCAAAAAGACAACACCCAGGCATCCTCATGCATTGACCCTGTTGTCTGGTGACAACAAGCAGGAAGATGCCTGTAACCAGCTGCCATGCCCTATATGCTGCTTGCAATCTTTTCCTCAGGCAAAGGGGTCATAAAACAGCTCTGCAATTTAAAGTCTACTGAGCTATCCCACAGACAAAAGACTACACAAAACAGCCAAAACTATGCTACGCGGGACACACCGCACACCCAAACAAGTGTCTGGAGTGCTTATTTAGGAGGTAGCAGAGAAAAATGGTTATGTACAGTTCATTTTTATATAAAACACACTTGTAAGAGTCTCAAAACACCTCAACTCATCTTGCAAATGCAGCAGGCATGTGTGTGCCAAACTTGTGAACACTCCTGTAAAAGCCTGTACTGGTGGCTGCAACTGCTGGTCCCATAACAATGCACTCAAATGAGCTTTACACAGTGTAAAAGTGCTTGTGTTTGGCTCAGAATAGACACCAGAGACATCCCTCATGACAATTACAGCAAAATGACACCTCAGATGCAGCCAGTGTAGCAGGATCATGCAAAATAACACTTCTGCATGTCACATTATTTTGGCGGATTATTTCACTCAGAGGTCAGCTGTCTGATGAAATGCACATGCTGACACTGTTTCATTGTAGTTTTCATGTTAACCTTTGACCTTAAGCCCCCCCCCCCTCCACCCAACCACCCCACCCTACTCCACCCACCCCACAACTTCAATAACTGAAAGAGTGCATTTTTTAACGCATTTATCAAATTGAACGCCCCAAACCCCACCCCTTTCAAGGTCGAGGTCAAAGCTCAAGGTCGAAGGTCAGATCATGACTACCTGTAAGAAAAAAAAAAATGAACAAACACACTAAACATAGCTCACAGTGCAGGTAAACAGGATGTTGCGACGCAAAACATGCAAAAACGCCTATAAAACTGCAAACCACAGCGATTTCTTGGCAAAATTTCAAATTTTTCATGATTTTCTCAGTTTTCCAACTGCAAAAGTCCAAACTCAATGATATGGTTACATTAAACCAGTTTCCGGTCTATGTCACATGTGGCATGTGGTGCACCTGACAGGTCATGGACTACGGCAGTGCCGTTTCCGTACTGTCCAGTCTCTTAGCCTTAGTCAGTCCCAGTCATCCCCTAATTTTTCAATTCCCTAATAAACACTACCGCCCACCAGCTGCACATTTGCCATGCACAAAAAAAAAACAACAACAAAAAAAACCCAGCACATTACCCATCTCATTTCTTGGCTATGAAACTGGTTCCTTACCAACCCCACACCCAAGCACAGCTGAAATCAGCGTGCCCCTCAAATCACTACATCAATGGCAACTCAACATAGGCCCACAATTGTCCACTGGATAAGCTCAGGATAGTATGAATCAAAGCACCAAACATGTCTCCTCTCAGCTAACCAGAAATTTCTAAATAACTTATAAACAAGTACTGTTTAAAAGAAAATGATGTGCATTGACTTCCAGGGTCACGTGAAAGGTTAATTTCCCGGACATCATTTGTCATTTAAGACGGGGAAGTGGCGCAGTGGTTAAGGCGTCTGCCTCCAATGCCAAAGGTGCGAGGTTCGATACCGGGTTCCGGCGTTGGATTTTTCTCCTCTGGTGTCACCGTCTGGGCAGTGGGCAGATGTTCACATCTGCACGGGACATAGACGACCCCGGCCCCCACGAGTCCCCTGCTGCCTTGCAGGCCTGGCCGCTTGGCTGCGGAAAGGCTAAGGGAGGAAACCCCTGACATCAAAGCCCCCGTGTCTCCGGGGAAGGCTTTTGAGCCAGAGACTAAGACAAGGACAGTTTGATATAAAACCTACGACCCGAGGACCTCGATGCCACCATCCCAGCTTGCTAGGCCATGGCAAACGAACCAAGGGTTTAAAGGGTGGGGCCAGTACTGCGCACACTGCACTCCACCAAAAAGCTCCACCGCGCAGGCTTTAGGAAACGCCCACGGACTATGACACTGAACTTTCCAAGTCCTGTAGCGATGGGCAAGGGGCAAAACGGCAGGTGAAAGATGTCACTGGAAGCCGCAGTCTCAAACCTGCATGCAGGCGGTTCAGGATATTGGTCGCCTGATGCTGACCTGGGGATGACAACGTCACTCGGCACACCCTGAACGACCAAGCAGCCTTCTCTAGGGACAGCACTGCTTGCTCCACACGGAGAGGGGCCTAGAAAAGGTGGCCTAACCAAAGCTCATCCCCTCGTAACCCCAGTTGGCTAGCCGCGGTCAACGGGCATCTTCTCATGCGGTCAGAAAACAAGAAAAAACAATGGATCCACTCTCATGACGACCACGACCGGACTCAACATAGCATGCTGGAACATCCGAACCATGCTCGACACAGCAGACAGCGGACGCCCTGAACGTCGCTCCGCCCTCATTGCCCATGAATTGCGGAGGTTAAATATCGACATCGCCGCGCTCAGCGAAGTACGCCTCCCGGAGGAAGGCAGCCTCCAAGAACTTGGCGCTGGCTACACCCTCTACTGGTCAGGCAGGCCTGCATCAGAAAGACGGCTCTCAGGCGTGGGCTTCATGGTGAAGACCCCCATTGCGACTAAGTTGGAAAACCTACCAACGGGTCACTCCGACCGCATCATGTCCATGCGCCTCCCACTGAGACACCAGCAATACGTCACCCTTCTCAGTGCGTACTCCCCAACCCTCCTGGCAGAGCCTGCAGAAAAAGACAAGTTCTACTCTGACCTGCGCAGCCTCCTGCAGAGCACCCCTGCAGACGACAAAGTCATCATCCTTGGCGACTTCAACGCCAGAGTGGGCCAAGACTCTGAAGCCTGGAAAGGAGTCCTCGGCAAGCATGGCGTTGGGAACTGCAATGACAATGGTCGCCTACTGTTGGAGCTCTGTGCAGAGCAGCAACTTGTCATCACCAACACCACTTTCCAGCAAAAGGACAGTCGAAAGACCACCTGGATGCATCCTCGCTCCAAGCACTGGCACCTTATCGACTATGTCCTAGTGCGTCAGAGGGACCGCAGTGACGTCCTCCTCACCAGAGTGATGCCCAGCGCAGAGTGCCACACTGACCACCGCCTTGTTCGCTGCAAACTCAGGCTCCGCCTCAAGCTGAAACCCAAGAAAGGCGGCCCTCCCAAGAAAAAGCTTGATGTTGCCAGCCTTCAGCGTGACGACAAGAAAGCTGCCCTTCAGGCCGATTTACAGCGCATGCTCAAAGACACAGTTGATCCAGCAGACTCCACTCCTGAAACACTCTGGGAACAACTGAAAACTGCTATTGTAAAATCCTCTGTGGAAGTCTTGGGCTTTGCTAGAAAGAGGAACAAAGACTGGTTTGACGAAAACGACGTAGAGATCCAGGAACTTCTAGCAAAAAAAAGAGTCGCCCACCAGGCCCACCTAGCCCAGCCTTCCTGCCCTGTGAAGAAGTCTGCCTTCCGCCTCATCTGCAGCAGTCTCCAGCTCAAGCTTAGAGAGCTCCAGAACGAGTGGTGGTCCAGACTCGCACAGAGGACCCAGCTCTGCGCTGACAACGGTGACTACAGGGGCTTCTACGAAGCACTGAAAGCAGTGTATGGCCCTAGGCACCTGGTACAAAGTCCCCTGCGAAGCGCTGATGGACAGGCACTCCTCACAGATAATACCTCCATCTTGAACCGCTGGTCGGAATACTTTCAGGACCTCTTCGGCGCTGAACGCACTGTTCAAGAAACAGTCATCCTCCAAATCCCACACCTTCCACTAAAGGTTGAATTGGACGAACCGCCCACCGCCGAAGAGACCCTCACAGCCATCCACCAGCTCAAGAGTGGCAAAGCAGCAGGCATTGACGGAATCCCGCCAGAGATCTGGAAACATGGAGGCCCAGCACTGCACAACAAGCTCCACGACCTCTTTCTCTGCTGCTGGGAAAAAGGAACACTACCAAAGGATCTCTGTGATGCAGTCATCATCACCCTGTACAAGAACAAAGGAGAGAAGTCTGCCTGCTCTAATTATCGTGGAATTACCCTGCTGTCCATTGCCGGGAAAATTCTCGCAAGGTTGCTCCTGAATCGGCTGGTACCTGCCATCGCTGAAGACCACCTCCCAGAGGGCCAGTGTGGCTTCAGAGCCAACAGGAGTACCACCGACATGGTCTTTGTGCTGAGACAGCTTCAGGAGAAGTGCCGCGAGCAGAACAAAGGGCTGTACGTAACGTTTGTCGACCTAACAAAAGCGTTTGACACTGTGAGTAGGCAAGGTATGTGGCAGATCCTGGAGCGATTAGGTTGTCCCCCAAAGTTCCTCAACATGATCGTCCAGCTCCACGAGGACCAGCAAGGCCAGGTCAGACTAAACAGTGACCTCTCAGAACCATTCCCCATTCGCAACGGCATGAAGCAAGGCTGCGTGCTGGCACCGACCCTCTTCACCATCTTCTTCAGCATGATGTTGAAGCAGGCCACAGTGGATCTCGACGATGACGACGCAGTGTACATCAGGTATCGTCTCGATGGCAGCCTGTTCAACCTCAGACGACTGCAGGCCCACACGAAAACCCTAGACCAACTGATTCGTGAGCTGCTCTTCGCTGATGACGCTGCCCTCGTTTCACACACAGAGAGAGCCTTGCAGCGCATTACGTCCTGCTTCGCAGATGCTGCCCAGCTCTTTGGACTTGAGGTCAGTCTGAAAAAGACAGAGGTCCTTCATCAGCCGGCACCCAAGGAAGAGCATCGCCCTCCCCACATCACCATCGGCGAGTCCGAACTGAAGTCTGTACACCAGTTTACCTACCTTGGCTGCATCATCACGTCAGACGCCAAGCTGGACAAGGAGCTGGACAACAGGCTGGCAAAAGCGAACAGTGCTTTCGGGCGACTATTCAAGCGGGTGTGGCACAATCAACAGCTGAAAAAAGGCACCAAGATCAGCGTGTACAGAGCTGTCGTCCTCACCACCCTGCTGTACGGTTCCGAGTCCTGGGCCCTCTACCGCAGCCAACTACGACTCCTCGAACGCTTTCACCAGCGCTGCCTGCGTACCATCCTCAGCATTCACTGGAGTGACTATGTCACCAACGTCGAGGTCCTTGAACAGGCGGAAACTGTGAGCATCGAGGCTTTGCTGCTGCGGACACAGCTTCGCTGGGCGGGGCACGTCTCCAGGATGGAGGATCATCACCTACCCAAGATCACTCTGTTCGGCGAGCTCGCCACTGGACACCGAGACAGAGGGGCACCAAAGAAGAGATACAAAGACGGTCTCAAGAAGTCGCTTAGTGCCTGCCAAATCGACCACCGCCAGTGGTCTTCGCTTGCTGCGGACCGTGACACCTGGCGCTCCACCATTCACAAGGCAGCCGTCTCCTTTGAGGACTCTCGCAGATCTAACCTTAAGGACAAGCGGCTTAGAAGAAAAAACAGAGTTGTCGTAACTCAGAACCCTGACCAGACCTTCCCCTGCAGCCACTGCGGTCGAACCTGCCTGTCCCGGATTGGCCTCCGCAGCCACGAAAATGCCTGCAGACGACGTGGGCAAGCCCTATAGAATCTTCGTTCGCGAAGTCAAGCCAAGAGAGAGAGATTTGTCATTTAGTAAGTGGAGAAATAACAGGTTTATTTTGAAGCGAACAAAATAGGCCAAGTTGACTGCTACTTTGAGCGAGATGACTGCGATAGTCTGTTTGAGCAAAGCTCGCCTCGTGTATATTTCAGGGCAACACTAAAAACAAAAAGTGATCACCAAACTTGGTCCTAATTTATTAAAAAAATTAATTGGTTTGAAACCAAACGGTTTAGCCACTATACCCTCGGTGGATCGTGGAGATGGCCTACATGTACTTTAAGAGTTGAAATATATCCCCTGTTCACGCCTCAGTGACAACTGACCTGCAGCACTGCAGCTGCAACTATTACAAGTTATGCTGGCACGGATCAGACGCATAGTGAGACCACACTATTGAAAATCCAACGTGGAGAGTATAAAATTTACAGGAATAAATATGTCAGCGTTTCTGCCTGGGGCTCGACAGGTTTAAATAGGTCATGTTAAAAATTTCCCAAAGGCAGTGGCTAAATACAGTGAATTGTTGTCTAGACTAAAAGAAAATTGAAATAAATTAGGACCAAGGTTGATGATTATCTTTTTGTCTCAGAAAAAAAAAAATCGAGGCAAGGTTTGCTCAAACGGACTATGCCGTGGGCGAGGTGACTCCTTACCTGGGCGAGTTGAATAGAGCGAGGTGGCATGTGGGTGAGTTGACCGGCACCCATTAGACGGGCGGGGTCAATGCCGTCTGACAAAAGCGAAAGTAGCTCCTCAACGAGCGATATCTCATTACAAGTTTGACATTGGCGGGGACAGTACCGAAGAATGTCAAATTTAAACGAGCATTATTGTCCTTACAGAACCATAGTGTACAACAACGTCTAAATTCTAGCACAACCTGCGTTGGCTGCCTGCGGCACAGTGCTTGTAACGTTTCACACGAGACTGTGCGAGATGTGACAGTGCGACGCTCCCGTAAAGAAAATGAAGGCGATCGCCCCCTTACAACTAACTTCCTGGTTTTAGTGGACTGTGATCTTCGGTGCAAAGTGTCTTACGCTTACTTTTAACAATCTTGGAGAAAGTTTGTATCATTTTCGCAAATTTTGTAGTTAATTTGGGGGGTTAATGTTTCGCTTTTGTTAGATGCTTAGGGTTCTTGGTGTCGGCTACGTTTCGTTTGATTAGTCAAGGTATGTGAGAGGATGTCGGGGTGTAAAGGGGTGCGTGACTGCAGCAAAGCCACTTTTAGTCTGCCAATGACACGCGGCATGTACAAAGACAATGGCTGTGATTTCTCACCAGTTCAGCGTGTTTCGTGACCTCTTACCTGAAAGAAAAGTGGGTTTTTTTTTTAGAAGCCTATTATTGCGGAGCTAAATTCTGTTAAGTTGTTTCTGTGTGACCACGATAGTTTGCGTGCCACAAGCTCATCTTATCTGTACAGTGTACTGCCCGCGGCGGTTTGATGTTATGGAATGATTGACGTAAAACTCATCTTTGACATTGTGTACGTGCGTACGAGCCAGAAAATCACAAGACAGAATCCTCTTTACTGCTCGTTACATTTCAGCAGATATGCAATGTCTTGGATTATATATGATAAGGCATGAAAGCATTACACGTTGGTGCAGTATATTTCTGTGGATGGTGAAAAGTATCCAGCTGACTGTTGTATTGTCACAGCAGGATTGCACATCCTTAGAAAACAAGAGTTTACATATCCCCACTGACACTTTTAGAGGGTTTACATACCCTGCACATTAAGAACTGTATAGGGTTTTCATACCCTTTCCACTTTGACAGGGGGTGTGTGCTACGTAATTCAGTCACACATTAAATCTGTTGCATACATATTTGTTAAATGTTTCTTATATCAGTAATGTGTTCATTTCAGTTTTATTCATTGAACTGAGTTATTACTGTTTGTTATGTTTGTAGTCGTGTTATTCTTTTCAGAGCATGTGTGTGCTGATCATCGAAAGATCAAAAAAATTTTTTTTCTTTCTCCAATACTATATTTACAAAATCAAACCCAAACTTGGTCCAGAGATACCTTATGGTTAGATCTTTGTAATTGTATGCATGCTAATTTGGATGACCTCTTGGAAAGGTGAAGGGTCACAAGAGATTGGCAGATTATGTGAAAAAAGTAGAATTTTAGCTTTATCAGTACCATGTACTATCATTTAAAAAAATCTGTTATCTATTCCAATGGCTGTAGCACAGGGAAGTGATTTACTGTGTTTACCAGGCTGGTTTGTAAGAAGTTATGATTTAAAAAGTAAGGCCTACAGCTGGTAAATGTACATGTACAGCTGTATGTGCCTGTCATCTATTCCAGACTACCAGTATACTAATTTGCTACATTTTAAATGGCAGTGTATATATGTATGTTTTTTTAAAAATTTCTCATAAAATGAAAGCTCATAAAGGCACCAGCAAACTGATTTCTTTTTTTGTTGTGTAGTGGTACAATAATGATGTAGTTGTGAGATCTACACTGTCACATTAACTCTCAGGTGCATGCAGCTACTGGTGCTGTTTTTTGGTGCTGTCAGGCTGCATACATGTATAAGGCAGTTAATTTTGCTAGGCAGTTATATCAGCAGATAAAAAAGGCAGTACTGAGTAGATTAGAAGAATGTGTTCACAGTGTACAGGCAAGCCTTTATCTCTCTTGTACTTCCTTGTGATACTACATAGACGCATATGTATTTTATGAAAGGTTATGTTATACTTCTGCTTACACGATTCGGACTGTGTAAGTGTGTTTGATAATCAAATTAATTTCTGTGGGACAGTGAGCTGAGTTTGAGTCTAAGGAATAAAGTCAGCGATATTCTTATCATTATTAACCCATTTAACCCAATGGGGGAATTTCCCAAATTTTGGAGGTGTCACCAAATGACTTTACCAGTTGCAGGAGATAGATGGACCATGATAACTCAAGGGTACTGCCAGTGCCAGATTAACCCATTGGTATGCGCCAAGCTAATCTGGCACTACCCTTGAATTATCATGGTCAGTCCATCTGCTATAATGCACTGGGGCTAAATGTGTTAAAGGCCGATGATTGATAATAAATAAATCATCGCATTTAATAGGCGCTTTATCCCAATTGAAAATCGGCTCAAAGCACCGCCGCAAACTGAACCCAACAATCATGCGCATTCACTCACACACTACACAGTACACTGTACATAAACACAGAACATTCACGTGGTGTTAAGGGCAAGCTCAAGCGAGCTACTGAAGTTTTGGAAATTCAAATCGTTTATATTTGGAATTTGATTAAGTGGGCTGAAATTGGTACCAAAGTCGTGGGGTCGGAAGAGCCGGAGTACCTGGAGAAAGAACCCCGACGGTCCGCCCAAATTAACGGTGACACTTACTAGAGGAGAAAAGTCTGATGCTTGAACCGTTTATCGAACCTCGTGATATGATGACCATAAGGGAGAGAATTTTCAGTCTTCCTTGTTGACATTCATAATTATATGCAACACATGTTGAATGTGGGATGCAAACTCTGCAAGACAGCCAGGCACCAGTATAGGGAAATTTAGAGAGTTAACTATCTTAGCCCAACATTCCCATTAACATAATAATAATAATACCGTTATTATATAGGCGCTTTATCTCAATTTTGGGGAAATCGACTCAAAGCGCCGCGCCTGAAACCCAACACACACACTCACGAAACAGACACGGATTTACGCCATTTAAGACAAACACAGTACAAGACAAACGAAGGGCCAGTCAGCTACTGAAGTTACAGAGATTTTTGATCGCTTGTATTTGAAATTTGTAAAGTGGCCTGAGACCGGTACCACTTAACCTGTATTATACTGAGGCTAAAACAAAAAGCTTCAAATTTGTACACTTTCATATGCAAGCTACATTATAGTACTTACAGATAAGGATATAGACAAATGGATTTAGTTAAACTTATTCCAAATGATAAGGGTTAACCGGAAATTCACGGCAGATTACCTGGCTGAGATGCATAGCTGGGGTGAGGGTTTTGCGAAGTTTGCTGGTCAGGTTGACCAGTGGTGACAACAGACCGACCCACGCTCTTGGCAGGAAGATTTAGGCACCGCCCCTTTAGTTGGGATCCCGCAAGCATGCTAATTCGTGTTTCATGAAAAATAGCGTGAGTGTAGATGTTGATTTTTTTAAAAACATTTTTAGGATGGCATATATAATCTTCTAAAGTATACCATTGTAGGAGCTGTAAAAAAACATCAGTACATTGTAGGAACTGTAAAAAAGACATCAGT
Organism: Semisulcospira habei; assembly: GCA_036245525.1. Taxonomy (NCBI): domain Eukaryota; kingdom Metazoa; phylum Mollusca; class Gastropoda; family Semisulcospiridae; genus Semisulcospira; species Semisulcospira habei. The sequence continues at coordinate 137,644,404 of BTPG01000005.1, read as the reverse complement.
ACAAACTAGGCATTGGGATTCATCAGTACAGCACGTGGGGATATCGTCAGTTCTACAGATTATACATGTACTAGTTATGCAACCCTAAACTTGACATTTTATGAAAAGCGCAAATCGTCTCATTTTCGTCAAATTGTGATTTGTCATAAACTATAAAAGATAGAGCTTTGAAATTTTGCATGACTGCACATTTTTAATACTAGATATTCTCTTTCCAAAGGTAGTATAATTTTTTATGTGTTCACAGGCTGAAGTTAGTCTCTAAACAAAATTTGTGTCCAGGCACAGAACACTTTTCTGTGCATATGGTGCACACCAGAACTGAAAAAAATCTTTAACATTTCAGGCTGTCTGAAAACATATCTTTTTTACCCCAGAGAACTAGTGCTAGTCTGTTTACATTATTGGGTGTCTCTCACCCCTACCATACAGGGGTCAGCGTACATGCACACAGAAATGCTCCACACACTACTGACAGATCTACCATCCAATTCAGCAGACCAAATGTAAATAATATATATATACACAAGTCAGGCTATGAAGAATATAGTGTAACATAGAAAAGGAGAAATTTAACTTTTGAGCATACGTAGTGATGTCTCTCGGGGTTCAGTTGATCATGTGGCTGGCCACAAGCTTTCCATCATAGGGGCCTGACAATGGTGCTTTGACTAAATGCAAATCCGCTGCGTCATCGTTTGCGCACCATACACTTGCTCAATTTAGAATACAAGGGAGGAAACGAAAGGCATGCGCAAAATTCCAGCCATGGCTGGAAGTATCCTAGACCTCTTTCTTGACATCTAGAGTTCAGTGTTAAACCCTTTAGTAGAGTGCCATGAAAGAGGCCACTCTGCGCTGCTGTGCATCCATTAGTTTCTGCCGTGTTTACTCTAAAGTCGAAGCGAATTACTTGAAAAGATATTGACACTAATGACAGCTGAACAGTGTTTAAACCAGACTCCATTAAATTTAAAGTAGAGCTTTTCTGGCTGGCGGAACTACGTACCTAAAACGATTGCTGCGTGCATGTTCATCGCGACAGTAAGATGCACTCTTGTTTTAATTTCATTGGATATGCTAATTTACATAAACCAATGAAAAATGAGCATGAGACGTATTTCCGGGCACATCTAAAAACCCAAGACATGGACGTCTGCTAAAATGATGTTTGACTGTGCAAAAAGCTTTGATCTAATAACTATCAGTTTTGATCGGCGGACAAGGTTGGTATAGATTTGTGGGAAAAATATATACCGAGTTGTTCAGTTCGAGGTTTTAGTAGATGGTTGCTTCGAGGGTTGAAAACTGCTCTGGAATCACAGTGCTTCGCCACTTTGCGTGCCTTTCGTTTCCTCCCTTGTATTCTGAATTGAGCTAGTGGATGCGGTGGCGCGCACATGGTGGCACAGCGGATTTGCATCTAGTCAAAGCACCACTCGTCAGGCCCCTATGCTTTTCGTCTGCAGTCATGAGTGTAAGGCTTCACGGGAATGAAAAAAAAACCCGACAAAAAACCCCCACAAACAACAACAACAAAAAAAAACACTGCACATCTGGATATCGATCAGGGTATCGGAAATATGACTTGCATTCCCCATAACAACTGTGCTTTCCGGGCATCTCCAGTACCTCCGAAATCGACTGAAAGAACAAAAAATACAGACGTGTCATGCAACGCACTCGGTTTGTTTTGCCGGAGAGATTACAAGGGAAACAGATTTACGTGCGGCCCATCCGTAGAAGGGGCTCTTGAGAATTTATATCGCTTGTTTTTTCTGTGTTAGCTCCAGCTGTTTCCTCAGTTGATTGTGTTCTTGGCTGATTAACATCTGAACGTGCATTTTGTTTTCTCTCCAAATATCTGCAAAGAAACACTTTTCTATACAACTGTAAGAATCAATATATCATTTAGTGCCAATGGAACTAATATGGGTTATTTTTTACTCTTCTCCTATCATTTACTGATTTTTCTGTTGGGGTTCATGAAATGTCACCACTGTCAAAATTATTAACCCCAATGCTGTAATAGCATACAGTGTCTTTGCTGATAGGCTCAAAGGAAAAAATACACTGTACCATAACTGTGTGTCTGAATGGACTGAAGTGGGTCATGGTGGGTGGTTCTTTGTTTCTGAGACCGGAAACAGTCCCTCAACCAGACCCTTCCACCTGCAAGAGGCATATATTTTCATGAGCCCCTGTAGAAACAGGAGCTGTTGAGAATCTGTGCCTCTTGTTCATCCAGATCAGCTCCAGCTGTTCCTCAGATTGAGGATGAACATGTTTTGCTTTAACTCCCTTGTCTATGCAGCCAGAATTTCTGTTAACCCATCGCATCCTGCGATTGATTTTTCATATGACTACTTTACAGTTCAGGTAATGGACTGACTGTGATAGTTCAAAAGTGGTGCTAGGACAGCCTGGTGCCAATTCTGTTCTGGCACCACCCTTAAACTATCATGGTCAAGTTTATTTCATGTTAGAGTGCTAGGACTTAAAGAGTAAAGAAAAAAAAGCCTGCCTGTTCATGCAGAGGATGCTGGCATGCAAGGGGCGTAGAATTTCACACAGAGTGGTGTGTGTGTTTTCCTGATATCTCAAGCGCCTTTTCCCTTCCTAGTGCCTTTGTTGCAGCCACACTTCAACTGGAGATGGCATGTGTATCATTACACCAGAACTACAAACGTTTTTAGGAGGCAGCAGGCATTATATTTATTTTTGTGAGACTTTTTGTGAACAAGGAGTGTATTGGACTTCAGTTTTAAAGGTCTTTTTGCGAAAATAATAACAAATGTTTTTAGAGTATTATGGAGACCATATTTTTACTTTTAGACTGCAATAGGAGATTTTGACTTTGTAACAGGGTAAATTCACAGCGCTCAAAAACACAAAATTATTCTGGCTACCAGAAAAAAATTGGGCTCAAGATTTGATTTGGATGGTAGTCAAATGGCTACTAGTGTCCATGAACGTTTGGTCCTTAAATGTCACAAGGGAGTCAACATTGCTTCTTCCTCTTGTGCAGGTGATGTTTTAGACTTGGTGTCCAAAGCAAGATGGGTGTCTGCTTTGGGAAGGAAGAGAAGAAGGGGCCTTCAAGCCTTGCGAAGCCTCCGTCAGCTGCTGAGGTAAATGGCAACATCTCCTCACCCACCCCTGCAACTATCATCAGCCCACAGGATATCCAGGTTGGAATACCTTTGCGACCACTTCCAAGCCCACCACCAAAGAAAGGTAAGTTTGAATTGAAACAGGTTCAGATGTAAGAACAATGCAAATTTTGGTAAAATCTGTTTGGTTTGGAAGGTACCAGAAGAGGTAACACCTCACAACCAAATAGGTGATGCAATCACTTGTAGATACTGTACTCATACCAAGTTAACTTGGTATGTGTACAGTATCTACAAGCGATTGCCTCACTTGGTCTTTTCATGCTGACAGTTGCTATCACTGTATCAGCAGTTTAACTTTAACCCTCTCGTGCATTCTATAGAATGGAAGTCATGTAGTTCTGGGAGTTTCAAGAGTGAGAGTAAGATTGCTCATAAATCTGAAGACAATTTCAGCACCATTTGTGTTTGTTATGCGTTGTCACCATAACAGATTTTATTTTATGCTATTTTAAAAAAAGGTTCTACTTCTTGGCCAGATGCAGGAAATTACAGACCAATAATTTTAACGTGTATTGTATGTAAAGTTTAAAGTCTATAGTCCAAGACGAGATCGTTAATCATTTTACTGTGAATAATTTGAACACTGAATAACCAAAATGGTTTCAGAAAGAAACGATCATGTTTTACACATTTACTACAGGTTATGGATGACATAACTTCCTTACTTGACAACAAAAAACGGTTGATATCATATACCCAGACTTTAGAAAAGCATTTGACACTGTTCCTCATGAAAGGCTTCTTCAGAAGTTAGAGGCCTATTGTGTATGTGGAAACATTTCCAACTGGATAAGGAATTTCTTGTGTAAAAGGGAGCAAGCATGTATGTATGTGTGTGCGTATGTATGTAAACAAGAGAATCTCTGATATTTCTGCACACACAAGCTTGAAACTTGGCAAAATACTTTCTTACATGGGTGGCTAAGAGAGCCTCCGAGTATATTGTATGAATGTCTCATTGAAGACATAAACAACCGTTTATAGGAAGTCGGTTGGCCCAGATTAGAGTCTGTATTTTTTGTCATATTTACTTGAACTTTTGCATATAGCTACAGTGGAGTCCGCTTAACACGAATTTCTGGGGACACGGAAAATCACTTCGTGTTAACCGTATTTCGTGTTAACCGATATGGCCTCAAAATTGATCACGGCCCTCCCGGCAAAAAAAAAAAAAGTGTGTAAGAGATGCGTGCATGAATGAATACGAGGTTAAAAGTGCACATTATCGTACTTTGATGTGCATACCTTCAGCTCGCTAGGAAAACACAAGGAAACGTGTTCAGCTCACATATTTAATTTAAAATCCATCAGATAAAATCCATAGTAAGTTACAATCAATCAGGTAAAAGCAACACAGGCTGAATTACAATCCCGCATCGGTAAAAGGGTTGTGTTGGTACACGAATGATACAACATGAATACAGTTCAGAAGTGCTAGCCAATGAGAAGACGGATTACAACAGCCGAAGGCTATTCAGCCAATCACAGACTAGAGTTCGCTCTGATCTGTTATGTGTACTCCACAGCGCGAGAGCGACACGTGAATTTGGTTTTCGGTGAATGGAATCTGTGTTTGTGTTAAACAGGTGAATAATAGTGAAATTGCTCTGGTTGGGAACCGAAAACAGCTTCGTGTTAAGCGAAATTTTGTGTTAAGCATTTCGTGTTATCAGTGGAATTTTAATACAGAATAAGAAGGCCATTGGCCGGGAATGCAAAAACGTTTCGTGTTAACCGGAAATTCGTGTTAAGCGAGTTCGTGTTAACTGGACTCCACTGTAGTTTGGAGAGAGACATTGGATGAGTTCATTAGCCAGCTCAGTATCCTTTTAACTTCTTTAGTAAACATTAATTCTTTTAAAAAAATAATTAAAACAGTACAAAACCTTCACTTCTAAAGAAAGTCAGACAGTGCCGGTGACATAAAAGAAGCAACTCCGTCACCACGCACACACTGATACTTTAAATATGACGTTATTCTCTCTCGCTCGCCCTTTCTCACACATGTGCATCTCCAAGAGGCATAGATCTTCATGTGCCTGGAGGGTGCATGAACATCTATGCCTCTTGAGGATGTTTGCAGCGTGCACATGCACTCACGCACATGATGCAAACACACATATCGACGCGCTTGCAAAAGAGCATGCATGTGTAGGTAGTATAGCATGTAACTAGTTAAAGTCAACCTGATTTCACACAAATTATAGCAAGACTGAAATTGTACCGTGAAATTCTAAGTTTTGTCACCATTTTCGCAAGTCTTGAAGCGAAAGCAAAACTCATATCACGTTAAATATAAAATTACATAAACAAAACAAATATGTCATGACAAATGACGTTTGACAAACCAATGACACATGCGTGCATCTCCAAGAGCCATAGACCCTCAATTGCCCGGAGGGCGCATGAACATCTATGCCTCTTGAGGATGTTTGCAGCGCGCGCATGCAAACACGCACACACAGACATCGACGCGCTTTTAGAAGAGCATGCAGGTGTACTTAGTATAGCATGTAGCTAGGTAGAGTCATCCTGATTTCACACAAATTATAGCAAGACTGAAATTGTACCGTGAAATTCTAGTTTTGTCACCATTTTCCCAAGTCTTAAAGCAAAAGCGAATCTCATATCACGTTAAATATAAAATTAAGGTAAAACAAAAAAATACGTCAAGACATTTGACAAACCAATGATGCGTGTGCACTTCGCGCGCCCCTTCTAGAGTTTACTATGATGCATTGGCACATCTGCGAGGCTTTTTCAGAAGGAGATATTTCAACATCAGAATCAAGTCAAAGACAAAAGGTAGAGACCCTTGACAGCGAAGATAGCTCTCATATAGAAGGGACTTTGTGGGTTATGGTTCATCCCATCTTGTTAAAATTTATAATGGCATCGGCGAGATGGATGAATGACTTTTTTGCAGCACTGCTTTGTGACAGAACCCGAAACTCTGAGGGGAAAATCTTTGTACGGCATTGAAACACTAACCTGTGGAAGTTCTGTTTTTCTAACGGAGTTGCTACTGTTTGGAACGGATTACCAGTTTCATTAAAAAAGCACCTAATATAAATTCTTTTAAAAACCAGCTGGATGAATTACCAAAATTTAAAGGGATTTTCTATTGCTATGATGAATGATTTGTAGGAAAATTTGCATGCATAACAGACCCATAAAGTAATTAAACTTGTCGAAGAAAGGACATAAAAAGTCATAATTTGCAAAGGCCTCACGGCCTATTTTGTCCTCACACGTACTACAACTACTGCTACTAATGAACTTCTGTCTATGGCAATTTGGGCACGCAGCAAACGCACATACGCAAATTTTGCACTTGTTTATTCTGTGGCACCCATTAGTGCATCAATCTGTTATTTAGCTCAGTGCTACTGGTAGAGATATCGATGAACAGAGTCATTTTCAAATTATATGTACTTGTTACAGTGGAGTCCAGTTAACATGAACACGCTTTACACGAATTTCTGGTTAACAGTACGAAACGTTTTTGCATTCCCGGCTGAGAGTCCTCGTGTTCTCTATTAAAATTTCGGAAGTGGCTATTTGGACGGCGCCATCCAAGCAGATCATAGGCTATTTGGACGGCACTGGTGAAATCTCGCGGGATTCTCGCGAAACATTTGCGTGAATTCAGTTTCTTACACTGAGTCGATCCCGTCATGGCTGAAGATGGAGGAGACACCGCCAATACCGTTGTCCGTGGGCGACTGTTTTTAATTCGTACGAAGAGTTAAAGCACAAACTAACTGAAATTTAAGAATTGTGCTTCTTCCAGGTGGTTGTGCCATCGGCTCGCCAGCTGTGTATGCGGTCTGTAACATAGGTTGCGCCATCTACTTGACGGTCGTGTCCATATAAGTCGGTTTACTGTGCCGTCACGTAATCTTCTGATAATGTGACTGCTCTTTCGCCCCGGAGGCCAAAATGGCAGAAACTCTCACGCGCACCTGCCGGCAGATGAAAGGGGCTCATGCGAATTGAGGTCGTACATGGCAAACTCCCCCCGAAGAACATAAAATGTTGGCAACAGATGTGACCGTTCATTGGAGGTTCTACTGTACGTGTGTTAATTTGTTATCAGATTTTGTCCTTTTCTTTTCTAGATCTGATTTTGGGTATTTTCAATTGCGCCTTAAATTTTGTGTGTATTGTATTTTGATTATCATACGTAATTATTGTGTTACCGTCACTGAGTTGCCTGTCTGAGTTTGTTTGCCAGCTTTTTGTGGGTTGCTTCACTAAAGAAAAACAATGCCGCATACATGGTATCAGCATCTTCAGTATTCAATACCGCTCTGGACCGTAGCATAGAGTGTAAATCAAGGCCCTACGCTCGCGACACAACGTCACGTGTGATGTCATTTACTCGTGGAGTAGTTTCCCTTTACAAGTGCCGTTCAATTAGCCTACGATCTGTTTGGATGGCGCCATCCAAATAGCCACTACATAAAATTTCATGGTTAACACGAAAAGCTTAAACGTTAATTCCTGCTTTCGGGGCGGTCCGTGGCGCAGTGGTTAAGGCGCCTGCCACCAATGCCAAGGGTGCGAGGTTCGATACCGGGTTCCGGCGTTGGACTTTTCTCCTCTGGTAAGTGTCACCGTTAATTCGGGCGGACTGTCGGGGGTTCTTTCTCCGGGTACTCCGGTTCTTCCACCCCCCCCCCACCCCCCACACTTTGGTACCGGTCTCAGGCCACTTTACAAATTTCAAATACAAGCGATCAAAAATCTCTGTAACTTCAGTAGCTGACTGGCCCTTCGTTTGTCTTGTACTGTGTTTGTCTTAAATGGCGTAAATCCGTGTCTGTTTCGTGAGTGTGTGTGTTGGGTTTCAGGCGCGGCGCTTTGAGTCGATTTCCCCAAAATTGAGAAAAAGCGCCTATATAATAACGGTATTATTATTATTTAACACGAAGATGATTTTGTTTCCCCAACAGCACATTTTATAGTATTTTCACCTGTTTAACACGAACAACTATCCCAAGGACTGAGACGATGCCGTCCTTCGTGTAACACCGCACGCGGAAGCTTTGTTTACAGAAGTACCCGTGAACTCCGTTACACATTAGCCAATATGTCTGAATGACCGCATCAGTCATTTAGCTTTCACACCTCCGTCCGATCAGCATCGCCAATGGCTGAGGCTATCCATTGTTTTCAAGCACTAGTGCCCAACATGCGCGCTCATGTGTATCGGTACACAAGTGACGGGGGATGTTGACGAACACACACCCGCCACAGGTTCCGTACACACACACTGCCTAGCAAGAGGTAGGAGGGTAGAGTGGTGGGTGAGGGAGAGAGGAGGAATGGGAGGGCTACACGTTTTTTTACATAGAGCCCTGTTTCTGAAAATGATCAGTCGATCGGTGGCAAGCATAGCGAGTTAGTTCGAGATGAGATTCTTCCTTTCCCATTCTTTATTCAACCAAAGACAAAGACATGACCATGTGATGTCCGGTGAGAGTGAGGAGGGAGCGCGATGGGGGAACTGCCATCTCACCTCAACGTTTAACCTCCAGGGCAGGGCACGCTCAGATGCACATCAGTCTCCCACACACTCTCTTGTTTCAGACTAAGAACACGTTTAGTCTAAATCAGTTAACACGAAATATGTTTTACACGAACTAATTTTCCCTGTCCCCAGAAATTTGTGTTAACCCGACTCCACTGTATTAACCCATATCGTACTGAGGCTAAAAGCTTCAAATTTGTACATTGCCATATGCAAGCTACATTATAGTGCTTACTACAGATAAGGATATAGACCAATGGTTTTAATTCAAGGGTGGTGCCAGAATAGCTTGGCGCCTAGAGGCGCCAAGCTATTCTGGCACTACCCTTGAACTATTTTAGTCAAATTTATTCCACACACTGGTGTATTCGGAATGATAGGGTTAAGACAGCATGTGCTGAACTGGATTCTCCTTTGTCTGAATGAACTATAGCTAGAACTGTATGTATTGTTTTATAACCGTCATTGCACTATAATTGTTTCTTTGAACAAAATGCTACCTACCAACAACTACATTTTTTTCATTGTACCACAATCGTATCACTTGTTTTCAGATGCACTCATTGTTCGGGCTATGTATGACTTTGATGGCATCAATGAAGATGACCTGTCCTTCAAGAAAGGCGATCGCTTGGAAGTTGATGAAACCTCGTAAGCTTTAATTTGTTTTCTCAAAACACATTACCAATGGTATTACTTATAGGAATGTTACCTAGCTAGCCTAATTTTAGCCAAAATTTGGTTGTGTCCGTATAAGGGATTGTTGGCAGGAGAGGGGCGCCATAGATCAGGCCACAACCCGAGTAGCCTCCCCTTAGTCCCATCCGGTAAGAGATTACCCAGGATACCTCAGTTTAGTTCTTAGCTAGCCTGTAGACGGTTGTGTCTTTGCGTCGCTCTTCGATACCTACGGTTTTTGTGACCGGTCGTCTTGCGACTTTACATTACTGTTCTGGTTCACTCGGTTGTGCTGGCTTGGAGCTTACTCGAGTGTTTGTGCCTGAGACTGTTTGACTTGGCTTGGTGCTCACGAGGATTGTGACCGGTCGTCTTGTGACTTGACACTCTGTGGTGGACTTAGCGTGCCTGGGACTGGTGCTCACTTGGATTTGGCGGGCTTGGAGCCCTCTCGGCTTGTACTTAGCGCTGTGTGGACCACAACGTGCTTGCCTGGCGTGCCTGTGACGAGTTGGACCCGGGTGGTGTCTACGAGTCCGGTGGGCCTCAGGATGTCGCTTCACATGCGTGGGTTTGCTTCATGGCCAGGTAATATCTCGGCGAATGCCCTCGACTGGCACTCAGGGGAAGGGAAGAGCGCCGAGCGTCGGCACGCACTGTGCACTCGTTTGATTCGTTTTCATCCTCGCATGCGAAAATTGGTGCGCGGCCTCGGCGGCCGCGCTCGTTTGTTTTTCATTATGGCCTCTATGTTGCAGTTACCAGGTTCGTTCCTGCACGCATTGTGGCGTTGTTCAGGGGCCCTGTGACGAGCTGGAGGTGAGTCGGCGCTTACCTACACTGTTGGCGCACCCCGCCTGGAAGATACATGGTCCCAGCTGTGGGGATTCTACTTCCGTGATTGCCTGACACCTATCAGGGAGCGACTGCCAATTCCTGCCCAGAGTGCCCACGGTTGGTCCCAGTACAGTTGGACCGTGACGGCACGGGCCGGTAGGACTAACAAGGCGCAATAACACGGAGGGCCCTATTAAGGTTCCCCTTACCGTGAAGAACAGGACAGATTCCAATGCGCACAATTCCGAGGAGGGGGCGACAAAAAATTCCCTTACCGTGTCCGAAAGTCCTATCCTTCTACTGCCGGGCAGATGTCGGCACCCGCACATACGACGTTCCTCGCCCAGGCCAGAAGGTGGATCGCAGACCTGACTGACAGAAGGTGTCATGCTTGGGGGCTTCGGACAGAGAGGCACGAGCCAGACTCACTCACGGCGGGATCCTACCCCTAGAGACGACCGCTTGGTTTCTTGGTCACAGGTCAGTGATGCGTGTGTATGTGAGAGCGTATTTTGTGCGGTAGGGTGCAAGATGTGTGTATGTAGCAATGCCCACTGCCCCCTGGAAAAGTGTGGAATATAAGTCAGTGGGGTCATACACTTTGAATGGAGATTTCTCAACAACTATAATAGCTGTGCTTATTTCATCTACATAGTGTGAAAGAGTAAACATTATTTTATCATTTGATACCTTGTTTGTGCATTTGCTGTTGTTTGGTAAAATAAATCGTGATTTACCAGCGGGACTGGGTGTTTATGCCGACCGCGCCGTGATGGGCATGGCGCCGCGCGAGCACGAAATGGTCATGAATATTCAAACCGACCGTACGGCTTGCAGTGATGACGTAGAACACTGAAATTTGGCATCCAATCAGAGGAGAGAATCTTGAATCCGTTCCAGTTTGTTATTTTGCGATCGACCAAGCGGTTCACGAGTTATGGCGGCGAGTAATTTTGTCAACTTTTTTTGTCAACTTTAACGCTAAAATTAGCCACGATACGTTTATAACATACGAAAATAACATATATCTTCGTATTCTATGTTCATTTTCCTAAAAAAATGATGTGTGTTTTGTAACTATTACTTCAGATTTGTGAGCGTAGTGAGTGAAAAACGTAGAGCGTCGTCGTAAATTTACCTGCCTGGCGTGGGTTTTGGGGTATCGTGGTCTGAAAACCCTAGGTTTATCGCTAACGTGGTGCATTTTATCAACATTATATTTTATTTTAATTGGTGCAAACGAATCCAGAATTATATCCGTTGAGGGCATATTCCTTGTGTCTGATGGAAACATAATGAATTTAATTGTATTCACTTAATTTTGATCGAGATGTCCATGGCTCTAGTATGGGCCAGTCCATTCCATGCACGTGCCCCCTTCGCTTGCCTACTAACGCAACGTACTTCACATAAATGGGACAAGTCTATCTGAGAGTAGAGGGTAGTTAGCATAGTGCGCCGTCGTCTGCTTCGCTGTGCAAATGTGTTGGCCTTGAATTTCATGATTCAAGTGCAGAAATATGTTGGCCCAGACATGTAAAATTAAACAGTGTGTTGTTCCAATTAGTTCTTAATTAGTGTGTAGATCATTGGTTTTGTACTGTGCTAATGAAGAAGACCCTTGATCCATTGATCACAACATTTTTGCTTTTCTTCCAAATTCAAATTTTAATGCTTTCTATTGGCTATTTTCACTTGTCTGTTAGTGATATGAGCTCATAGTGCTAATTACTAAACTTTAATTGGATGATTACCATGTAATGATAACTCACCTAGATAATAAGAATGTCAACTTGGCCATACTTGTACCTCTAGCAGCAGTATCTCTAAAATAATGTATTAGTATTAGAAACTATTACTTCAAAATCCTGCCGCTACTAACATAGTCTTGTTATGCTAATTAGTCTTAATTAGTGTGTACTTAAGCCTGGGTTGGTGTTGAAATACTTTTTAAAAAGAACAACTTGTGTTATTCTCTTTACTCTTTGTTTTGTTTTTAGACAGAATAACAAGTTTTGATGAATATTGAACTGTTGGTTTTCATTTTCATTAAGATTTAATAATTATGCTAATTAGTTATAGATGATTATGAGTCTTATGTTTATTGTGGTTTTCTTATGTTTGCACTTCAACATGCAATTTCAAACTCTAATGTTAAGCATTTGGGGTTTATATCAGCACAGAGACGTGACTATTTGTAAAATAATCTTAAAATTATGCAAATTTATGCAAATTACCAACCATACAATCAAGCTACCACATTGCCATCAGCGCAGTTGAATTTGGCATGTCAAATTCAGTAAGTATGTAAAATTTCACCTATATTGTTCAAGTGTTGTGGTTTCTACCTCATAAACACTGAAATTTGTGCAGAAAATTGCTGCCTTCTTCTTCTTCTTCTCGAACGCCGTCACACTTGGAGTTTGGCTCTCAAAATGAAATCTGTGGTCTTCTGTAGCGCCTCCACAGGCCCGTACAGTTTCTCTTGTAGAGTGGCGGGCTTCGGCCATATCTCCTCCCTCAGCGGCTGGTGGTTCCCACAGTCCTGGAGGATGTGCTCTGCGGTCTGCTCTGCTTCTCCACAAGGGCACAGGGGAGATGGCACGAGGTGGAAGTGTCTGTGCAGGTGGAAATTGAGTCGGTTGTGCCCGGTCCTCAGACGAAAGATGGTCACCTGCTCTTGTCTGGACAGCTGATGGTAACTGTCTAGGGGCCGTTGTGGTGGTCTGTACACAGACTTAATGATGGTCTTCATCTCTGTGAAGCTGACTCCATTTTCATCTTGTTCTTTCTCTGCGCCCACTTTTGCCATTCTGTCAGCTTCTTCATTGCCGTAGATGCCACAGTGTGAAGGGATCCACTGCAGCACCAGTCTGGTGCACTTGATGTTTTGCAGTGCCTCTTGTAGACGTGGCAGTTTGCTTGCTGTTGCTGCCTCAAGGACAGACATGGCATCAGTAAGGAAGACAATCTGGGCATCAGGGTCTGCAGTGCCACTAAGGGTGTTAGCTGCGCGGACTAGGGCTTCCACCTCAGCTCTGTAATTTGTGCAGTGAAGGCCTGTTGGTACTGCCTCTGCCTGCCATTTTCCGTTTGGGTACTGAATGTACACCCCAGCCCCTCCATCCTGAACTGCATCTGTGGCTGATCCATCGGTGTATGCCCGTATCCATGCTTCCTGGGGATACTTTTCTTCGAGCATGGCCAGTGTCAGGGCTTTCTTGCTCACAGTGCTGTGCTCATCTCTGGTGGTGATGTAGGGTACCGTGGAAGAGATGGTGATGTTTTCTGGCTTACTTTCCCAAGGTGGAAGGTCGCTAGCAGGATTCAGAGCCTCTACCTGCGCAGGCAGCTTTGCCTGGTGTTTTCTCTGCAGTGCTCTCGTCTCCTTCACAAAGCTTGATCTTTTCAGTCTCCCTGAGGTTGGTTGTTTCATCCTAGCGTTCATAGGATGGTCTTTGGAAGACTTGACCTTTGTGGACTGTATCAAGGCTTTGCAATCTCTTCTCATGCGCAGGGGTGGGATGCCCGTTGTCTCTTCCATCTTTTCAATTGGTGTGGATCTCATTGCACCGGTGATGATACGCAGTGCCTGGTTCTGAACTCTGTCAATGGTCTGCTAGTGTGACTGGGCTGCCGTCAACCATGCATTAGATCCGTACTCAAGGTGTGGTCTCACTGTGCCTTGATATACATTTTTGAGGATCTTTTCATTGGCTCCCCATTGTGTTCCAGCCAGTTTTCTCATGATGTTCAGCTTTCTTCTAGCTTTCGCTTCTGCATTCCAAATGTGCGGCTTCCATGTCAGCCTCTTGTCAAGGGTGACTCCCAGGTATGTCTGTTGGTCTTCATACCGCAGCGGGGTGTTGCCCAGTGTTAGGTTGCCATCCTTTGCCTTGTTGGAGAGAGAGAAGAGTGTGGCTGATGATTTTTCTGTGTTGATGGTCACACACCAGTTGTTGGTCCAGTCTGTCAGCCTGTCCAGGGCTAGCTGCATCCTGTATGTAGCAGTTGTTGCATACTCTTCTGTGCACCAGAGTACCAGGTCGTCTGCGTACAGGGCTGTGTGTACTCCTTTTGGTAGCTCTGGCACAAGGTCGTTGATGAAAAGTATGAACAGTGTCGGTGACAGGACTCCCCCCTGTGGCACCCCCTGACGCAACAGCACTTTTTGGCCACAGTACCCATCCACTGTCACACGGGCTCTGCGATTGTGCAGGTATGACTTGGTCCACCGGTACATATTCCCTTGGATGCCACTGCGAAGGAGTTTCACAAGGAGACCATCCTTCCACACCTTGTCGAAAGCCTTCTGTAGGTCAATGAAGGCAGCTAATGTCACCTTCTGATCTTGAAAGGCATCTTCTATGACCTGTGCAAGGTGTGTTGTCTGGTCTTCTGTACTCTTGTAGCTTCTGAAGCCAGCTTGCTCTGGCACGATAATGCTCTCAGAGTCCAGGTACCACTGCAGGCGCTTGTTGATGATGCGCTCCATGGTCTTGCACACACAACTTGTCAGGCTGATGGGGCGATAACTCAGGGCTTTGGACTTATTCTTCCCTCTCTTCAAAATTGGGATCATCCTGGCTTCCTTCCAGCACTGGGGTACCTGTCCTCCTCTCCAGCTGTGGTTAAAGATGTCCAGTAGCTTCATTAAGGCAGTGTTGCCAAGGTGTTGTAACATCTCGTTTGAGATGCTGTCTGGACCTGGAGATTTTTTCTTCTTCAGCTGTTTGATGGCCATCTTCAGTTCTGGAAGGGTGATGTCCTTCTTCATTGCATCATGGATGTTCACATCTCTTGTTCTCTCTCTTTCTTCCTGTCTGATTTCTTTCGCAAGCATTCGTGGGACAGTGATGTCACTTTCTTTCGCATAGATCTGTGCAAACATGTTTGCAGCTTTCCTACCAGTCAGTGCTTTCCCTTCTTCTTCCAAGGTGATCTTCTGTTCCCTGGTGCCCTCATCGTTCAACGCCTTGGTCAGTCTCCACAACTTCGTGGTGTCCCTGTCCATGTTTAGTCTTGCAGTCTTCTCTCTCCAACTTCTTCTTGTGCACTCCAACTTCATCTTCAGATACTGGGCCTTACTGTGTTGTAGCTTGATGTTGTTTTCTTGGCTGGGGTTGGTTTCAGCGTCTTCTCTGGCCCTAGTGAGGTTGTCATGTGCTTTCTGAAGATCTGCGGTCCAGTATGGGGTGTAGTTTTTCCGGACCCCTCGAGGTATGGATTCCTTGGCTGCCTTACTGATAATGTCATTAAACTCTCTGACCACATTGTTGATGTTCCTTCCAGACACAGCGAGGTTTTGCATTAGCTCATTTGTTCGGATACTGAACAAGCGCCAGTCTGCCTTTCGGTAGTTCCATCTTGGGAAAATTGCTGCCCATTTGTTTTCCCTTAATTTAGTCATGTAATGATGAGCCCTATCTTCCTCACCCAAGGTGAAAATTGCCGTCCTAGATCAGCCATATCTCTGAAAGTTTTCATCCGATTCTGAAAATTCAAATTGCTATATACTCAGAAATAAGAACTCTTTTAAATGGATGTATTTCCTACAGTACTAGATGGTGTCTTAATTTTGAGTGGGCATTGCTAGTGTATGTTAGTATGTCATTGCACGGCACCTAGAGCCTTTCTTCAAGCTAGGCGTTTTAACCCTTTCGCCGCCACAGGTGTTAAAATGTTGCATTTCCCAGCGCCGCAGCTGTTTTGCCTGACCGCTGGGGCGCAAAACCTCTTATCTTTAAAAAGCTATATTTCTTGAACCACTGAACCGATTACTTCATTTTAAAGAAAAATGGAGATGAAAAAAACAAATTTGTACACTCAAGTTAAAATTTTACATTATTATTTTATTTACTGATGATTTGGGCGCACACGCCCAGGCAAGCTCCCTACAGGCATCGGCGCCAGCTCCCGCACGCGTTAGACAGGCACGAAAATGCTGTTTGCAGGGACCGCTAGCACCACAGGGCTGCTGCACGTCCCACGCCAAGATCCCAGGTCAGTATGGTGGCTCGCGCCCGATCGTGGAGACAAGAGCCCACTCCAGAGGCAGTGCTGAGAGGCGTGAGACGACCCCACGATGGGAACTGTTCCCCTCCCTCGGCCATGATCAGACAGGTCTCCTGTCTCCAGAAGCGCGCGCTCCCTACACAGAGTCCAGGGTAGCGAGAGGAGCATGCGACGATGTCGCTACGCAATGGGAAGATCGGCGCTCCTAAGACTCCTCTTCGCCGTTTGAGTTCGTGGGACCGGCCTCTTGAGACGACGCTCTTCCTCCCGGACTTCTCGTGACAGCAGTCACGCTAGGCCTTCGTCACGGTGGACGGGAGCCAAGTTCGTCCCCCCCCCCCTCCCCCCCCCTCCCGTGGCCCGTGCTGTTTCGACGAGACGCCGTTACGCACCGAGACGCCCGTTCGAGACCTTCCGTTCTCCACGCCGCGGCCGCTCTCCTCGGGACCGCCGGTCTGTCCCTGGCAGTTCGGCTTCTTCTTACAGGACCCCGGTTCATCTCCGCTTGCGGCATGGCCACAGAGGAAGACGATTCCCGCCTAGTGCTGTTTCAGCTTTTCGTCGGACTGCCGCCTCCCGGCGTTCACCGGTCGTTCGGAGCAGTTAGACGCCTCTTCCTCCCGTGTGCGTGATGGACGACTCTTTTCAGCATGGCCCCAGAAGACTTCGTTTCGGCGTGGCTGGGCGATGACGGTGCCTCCTATTCGCTACACTCGCAGTCTCGAGATGTCATGGAGTCGCCGCCAGCTTCTTCGGACTAGGATGGAGACTCTTCGGTCTATGGACATAGCGGCCCCCCTCATCGCGGTTGTCTTACCGAGGAAGACTGCCCGCCTTCTCCCCCTGCCAAGAAGAGAGCTTCGTTCTTCATGAACTCCGAGTGACAGCCCGAGCGTTTCAAGTCTCTTCTTCAGCTGACCAGGTGCCGGGACCTCCGTGGCACCATCTCCTCTCACCCACTTCAGGGCGCCTTGGGAGACACCGGCTTCTTCGCGGACAACAGGTGGCCGGCGGACCTGTCCATGGACTTCCGGCGGAGGTGGTACACGGAACTTCGCAGAGCTGCACCTGTCCACTCCTGGCGGTGGACCCTCCCTCCCCCCCCCCCCCCCCCCCCCCCCCCCCCCCCCCGGCGCTGTCCTGTGCTGGTTTTCTTCGACGTCGGGATTCTTCTCCTGGTCTTGCGCGACCGCCTCCTCTTCCGCGATTCCCCGGCCTCTGCGGGATTCCTGACTGCGACGGCCTTCTGCGATCTGCTGCGTCGAAGTACCTTCCGGCACGCTTGCTCGCTGCCGACCGAGTTGAGGAACCTACTGTGCAGGGCACCGCTCGGTGGAGAACTCCCTTGGCCCTTCTGGCAGACCGTCAAGGAGGCTTACGTCAAGTTACGAGGACCGGTGGCACAGACGGCGTTGCGCTGTTGTCAGCATTGGATGTAGCAGTCTCCCTGGGACACTGGCGCAGGTCGTGCCAGCTTTCCACACAGACCGAAGGACTGGATTGGCAGGGACCACTCTTCTGCGGAGGTGCAGTTCGGAACTAGTCGGCCTGGCAGCCGAGGGACGGAGGCGACGATTCTGTGACACTGACAACGCGGTACCGGGAACGAAGTGGCAGCCTTTTCCCGGCGTGCGGCAGATGGCTAGGAAGTAAGCAGTATACCTTCGTAGATCTAGTTGTCAGCGCGGGGTGAGGAATGGTCCGACCGACATCACTACATGGGCCGACATCACTCTCCATCGTGTTAGCGGATGCAGTTCAGATTACACACCAGCCGGGACGGGACACCTCGTCTCGTCGCATCCTTGCCCGGCGGAACGCTGCCCTCCGGCATCGCAGTGGCTTGCTCTTCGCTCCTCGGCGACCAAGCACTACAAGTCTTCTCCTCAGCCATCAGCTTCGGGACCTAGCGGAGGCAGTTCGCGTGGCTGCGTGGAGTCAGCTTGGAGTTCTTGCGTTCTTCAGTGCCTGTCCAGAGTAGATGATTCACTCCCAACGGCCTGTTGTGCAGTTACCCGCCCGGCGGTGGATGAGAGCGAATGTGCAGGCAGGGCGCAGCCAGTGGTCTGACGAGGATAGAACAAGAGCCTTCCTGTTAGGTGTTTCGCTGGGGTGAACGGGGTTCTGCGATGCAACAGAGGACGCTGTGGAACCATGCAGCCTGGGGCGCGAGTACCGGGAGATGAGACGTGGCGACAGCGGGGCTGGATCTTACAGTCGTAACCTTAGAGGTGGTCCTGCGCTCCGATCCCGCAACAGTACAGTCGACTCTTCTTGTACCCAGGCCGGCGGTTTTGGCGGGCGATCTTCAACCTATCGGCTCAGCACAAGTCCCTCGGCACCGCGGCAGATTGGCGACAGAGTCCTGAGGGCAGCGCTGCGTCTTCAGGACTTTGTGACAGCTGGAGGTCCGACATCGAAACCAGCTGGCAAGCCTCGGCGGTAGGCAGGGTTACTGCGCGCGATTCTCCGTCGACTAGGCTGCTTGCGCTGTGGGACAGGTCCTACGTGGTTCTTTTGAGCGGAGGACATCGAGGATGGAGTTCGTGGCCGTCCTGTTCGAGTACAACTCCCAGTAGGACGGGTGCAGTGCAGAGTAGGAGGGACCCTCAGAGCCTTACTTCGGGTTGACTGTTAGGACTGCTGACTCGCCAGCGGTTCGCCTTGCAGTCTGACACTTCTTCTGCTTGGAGGGGAAGCACTACTGCTGGTTCTGGAGAAGTTTGAGGCCAGCTGCGCTTGGAGCCGTCGCCACGACCTGATCTTCCAGTGTCCCTGCTCGCCATCGAGTATCGAAATTCTGAAGGTATACGTGTGCTTGTCCGACAGTCCCTCTTGCTAGAGGCTTGCGGCGGATATGGTAGTAGCGCAGTCTGCAGCCACGAGGAGAGCCGCTCGGCGGCTACAAAGGTAGGTGGACATTCTCCTGGCTCGGTGCGCCTCGTCACTTCACCAGTTGTGGTCATCTCTTCCCCACTTGCCCTCCTCTGCAACTCCCACCCACGCACGTTGCTCAAGCAATCGCGACATCCGCCGTTCCAGCCGTGCCCTGAACTTCTCCTCCTCCACGCCTGGGGATTGTGCGGCAAGCCCTCTACTGCAGAGACTTCTCTAGCGCGGCAGTGGATGCGATCACGACAGCCCACAGACCCTCAACCAGACGAGTTATGAGGGGAGATAACGAGAGCGGTGTGACAGGGGTGGCGACAACCTTCTCTCCTCACGGACTTGACGAAGTCCCAGCTGGCGGAGGGCTTCCGCTGGCTATTCAATGACTAGGGACTGGCTCCGATCTCCATTCGGGGCTACCTAGCCATGATCGCTGACTCCTACCGGCGCTTGCGCTGGTCTGACCCTGGTAGCTGCAAGACCTCGCAGATCCGATGGTCACATCGGTCTGCAACGCCCGGCATTGCGTTCCGCTCGTACCAAGACGGGTCTACCATGGGTGCTTACGTGGCTCAACTCCGTCCATTTGAACCTCAGCAGTGGGCGTGCACTCGGAAGACGTGCTCCCTGTCGGCCCTAGCCTCAGCCTCCAGGGTCAGTGAACTTCACGCGCGGTTGACACACCCAGATTGCTTGCAGTGCCGGACGGACGGCTTCGTGCAACTGCTTCCTGAACCATCTTCCTGGCCAAGACGTGGTCTCCTTGTCGGGCCCACAGACGATGACTTTTCGCTCTTCACGTGTGACAGACTCCACCCGGGAGACCAGACTACAGAACCCGGTGAGAGCCTTATGTGTGTACCGGCGCCTGTTAGCTCACTTTGTCCCCAGGTAGACGTGACATCTCAGCCCAGACCATCTCCTCCTGGATACGTTGGGGGATTCGCTCGGCCTACCAGGACCTCACCCCAGATGCAGCCCAACTTACGAACATCAGGGCGCCCGAGGTCAGAGCCAGGGCCACAAGTCTCACTTAGACCGCAACTTCGCAGTCAAGGTCTTGGTGGTGGCTGTGGGATGGCGAGCAGAGACCACATCCAGCCGCTTCTACCTGAGGGACCTCTCCGCCCAGCGACAGAGCCTCTTGCTGGTGGGAGACTTCGCAGCAGCGCAACACTCCCTCCCGGCGCCATAGGCGCCGCAGGTATCTTAGCTAAAATTATCGGGAGTTTGCTGCGGGAGGGCGGGCCTGAGGGAAGTATCGTTGGCATTAGGGGCGCTATAGCGGCACCCACCTCCTCTTCGGGATTCTTCCTGTAAGTAATACCATCGGTAATGTGTTTTGAGAAAACAAATGAATTTTTCTTTAAAATGAATTTTTGGGAAAAATACTTACCGATGGTATTACTCGAAGGTCCCTCCCACCTGCCCCGCTTGCCGCCAGTTCGCTAAGAAACTAAACTGAGGTATGCTGGGTAATCTCTTACCGGATGGGACTAAGGGGAGGCTACTCGGGTTGTGGCCTGATCTATGGCGCCCCTCTCCTGCTAACAATCCCTTATACGGACACAACCAAATTTTGGCTAAAATTAGGCTAGCTAGGTAACATTCCTATAAGTAATACCATCGGTAAGTATTTTCCCAAAAAATTCATTTTAAAGAAAAATTCATTTTTCAAGGCTTTTAAAAAATAAAACTTATCACTGCTTTAGAATATAGAAATTCTGTACATTTGTGAAAGCAAGAAAAAATTATAAATAACTTAGAAGCTGTGTTGTGTGTTTTTTTTATAATCACTGTAATGCTAACATTTCCCATATTTTTTACAGTATATAATATTATTATAATGTAAAAGGGCACTGAGGAACTGGTTCATGTTTTATTTAATTTATTGCAGACAAAACTGTGACTGGTGGGTGGCTAGCCACTTGAGGACTGGCCAGAAAGGGTACATTCCCAGTAACTACGTCTGCACTGATGACAACTCCCCACAAGCACAAGAGTAGGTGTTGGTTTTTTTCGCTTCTTTATTTCATTCATTGTGCAAAAATCTCATTTGGAATGAGTAGTTGTTAACCTTTTCCATCTTGATACAATGTTGAATGAAATAAATTTGATAGGTCAAGGGTAATGCCAAAATAGCTTGGTGCCTAGAGGCGCTAAGCTATTCAGGCACTAACCTTGAACTGAAATGGTTGATCTGTCTTCTAGTCTGTACTGCAGCCTTTGTAGAACAATACACACATTTGAAAACTTTCAGTAGTTTCAGCCTTAGGATTCAATGGGTTAAACATTTTTTTGCTGTTGGAAGTGCTGTGTTGTGGTAATTCCGTGGCAAAAAAATGCTGCTGACAGCCAAAGGGTTGACTAATCTATAAATGGCCGTCCAGTTTTGTTTACTGAACAGGGTTTAGAACACTAACCTTTAAGACCTTTGATTTTGAAAGTCCAAAGGTAGTCCTAGATTGGCTTGTGTCCTGGATAGGAACATGTGTAGAGGTAAAATGCATAGTGGTAAAATGTCCAGGGAACCTATGTTTTGTTGTGTTTGGGTACATACATGTATTGAATATTTGACCTTTATTTTAGCAATCAACCCTTTACATCCTGATACGCTCTCATATGAGATAAATTTGACCATGATAGTTCAAGGATGGTGCCAGAGCACCACCCTTGAACTATCATGGTCAGTCTATCATAACTGAAATGTAGCCTTCATAGGAGAACTCAATAATCGGAACAAACCAAATCAACCTCAGTAATGGATTAATGAATTTGTGTGCAGCTGGTGGTTTGACTTTGATCGCAAGGAGTCGGACAAAATGTTGCTTCTGCCTGGAAATCAGCTTGGCACTTTCCTGGTTCGTGAATCACAAGGTACGACTCACATTTGGTTCATTGCAGCAGGCATTAGCACACTAGAAAAGGCGTCAAGATTTTGTGCTTCCCTGTCTTTATTTTTTTGGCTGTTGATAGCAGTTTTTGTCAAGGTGATTCCTGCAGGAATCGCCTCGACAAAGAAACGTAACCAGCAGTCGAACAGTTAACACATCAAGCTTAAATGTCTAAGATAGATGAATCATGACAAGTCAGAGGTGTCGCTAGAATAGCCTGGTGCCTAAAGGTGTCAAGTCAGTCTGCCAGCCTCTTAGTCTTAGAACTAACATGTTTTATTTATCCATACCTTTTTGTTTCAGGACTAAATCTAAATGTTGTAAAATGTAATTTTATGTGAAAAACACATGACATGATCTGCTGTTATGGCCTTAATTCCATGGTGAATCCTCTGTTTCGACTACCTCTCATCTCCCCGTGCCCCCCCCCCCCCCCCCCCCCCCCCCCCACAAACACACACCCTGACAATAAAGAAAAAAGTACTGTTAAAGAAAGAATTACCATTACTTTACATGACATTTCATAGAAAATTATTGCTGTTTTGTTTTCTACAGACAAAGTGTCATATGTTCTGTCCGTCCGAGACTCAGACAAGCAAAATGGAGACCCCTGTGTGAAGCACTATCGAGTGAGGAAAATGGACAGCGGTGGATTCTACATCAGCCCAAAACGGATATTTAACAGCATTTTTGAGATAATCGATCATTATTCAGGTGACTGTTTCTTTCCTAAGTGTTTTTCTTGTAACCCATGTATGCATGCATCCATCGATAATGTTCACAATACCTGTGGCTGCTTAAAAAAGGAACAAGGGACGAGTACTTAATTAAAGAAGTCAGGTGCAGTGAAATCTTTTAATACCGTGTAAGGTTCAGCTTTACTTGTGATTACTTTCAGCATATATATGCGTGTTGGTCTGTGACTTGGGACCTACATTGCAAAGCTGTAAGGTTCATAGTCATAGATCAGCACACATTTATGTTCATATTCCCCGAATCATACCGTAGGCATTGATTCTCATGAGTCTTTGCAGGCTGATGGGAATTCAATCTTGCATGGCTTAGGTTTGCATCATTTGATCCTCAGATGGTGGTCATTTGGACTAAACCCCTTGAACTCATTCGCAGCCAGCTGCATCTGGATGTGCGGCTTATGCCGCGCATCCGGTTGCAGCTGGCTGCGAATGAGTTAATGCGAGTGGATGCAGATCATGTTCCTAAAATCGTTATTTGTACTGAGGGCGCAAGTTCCCCCAAACTAGCACGAGAGGCGAGAAAGTGCGGTGGGCTGTGGGCAAGACAGCGCGTCACTATGGACAATCAGCAGTGTGAGCAGGAAAACTGTACAGAAACAAATTATTTTCATGAATTCGCCCGATATTAGCAGATTTTACATAAATAGGATGTATCTACTGTTTGTATAACAAAGTTGAATAATTATACTAGCTATTGGAACAGCATGGTAGACCATTTTCCGAAGCCTCCATGACTTGCTTCATCGCCATGTGCAGTCGGTTTTAATGTACATTGAGAGATTGTTTTCCGCGGCATTATTTTCCCCAAAATTTTAAAATATGGCTGTATTGTAAAAACTGTATGACCAAAAAACAATTGTCCACAGCCCTTTGTCAAACTGAGCTCAAATTTTGCCACATATTACTTGTGATTCACAGTAAAACAGTATCGGCTAAGCATAACAGCTAGCCAAGTTGCCCACATTTCGTGGCTTGCCAAGTCTAGTCTTGACTCAAAGTCGCGTAATCTAGTGAGCGTTCTCACGCTATTCAGGAACTCGCAGCAGGCCTATGTAACAACAAAGAGCCCAAGCCGTTCAAGGAGCTTAGATCTTACAATGTTGTGTCAGCTATTGGCATAGATCCTCATAAGCCCCAGCAACTGCAGGGGCTCATGATGATCAGTGTCTCTTGTAGTTGGATCCTGTTTTTTTTTCAGCAGTGAAGGTGTTAAAACTTTGGCGAGGAGTAGCCTACTCCTTGTTCAGATAACTCCCTTGATTTGAAGATGCAAATGATGCAGACCTACTGTAAACTAGCAACACACATTTACTGAGGAATGAATAGAATGAGCTGAATTATTAGAAACACTTTAGTGTTTCTGATGATTTCATTGGTGTCACCTTTCATTTGCTCATCTGTATAGATTTGTATCATAAATGAGAAGACAAAACATTGATGTCTGACTGTAGGAGATCAAAGTTTGTCATACTCTTTGCTAAGTGAATGTCAATAATATCTGCAGTATCTTACTTTAAAGCATTTTTACCTCTCTTTGGTTCATTTTATTTCTTGAATTACACATGAAAAGATGATTTTTTTTTCTTTCATGATGATTGATTGCAGGCAACGCAGATGGGTTGTGTACTCGCTTGACTGTTGCTTGCCCAAGGATCCGACCAGTTGTACAGTTCCGAGATCTGGAAGTGAACCGCGATGCCATTAAGCTCATCAACAAACTTGGGGCTGGCTGTTTTGGAGAAGTGTGGAAAGGTGGGTCACTTGAGAGTACTTGTATCATTGGCCACCTTGTGCTTGGGGCCATCAATGCTGCTCACATCACCAGTGGCTGCATACACAAGGGGTTGAAAAAAGGCTGTTCAGTTCATGTGCAGAAGGCATATAATTATTCTCATGAGCTTCTTGATTGCAGGGGCTTATGAGACCAAGAAAAGCCCCATTTCCGTCCTTGTATGCAATCAGCCACCAGGCTTTGTGAATTCATTTGTTTCTTGTCATAAATTTAGTTTTTTTGTGTATTACTGTATGTACCAATGGCAGGGATGAGAATTGTCCACGAAAACGCAGGATTCCGCAGGGGAAGAAATCTTTTCCGCGAAATTGAAAAGGTGTCTCCGCGAAAAAACATCGTGGGTAGCAAAACGAGCAAAGCACCGGTTTTACTCCGCGGGCAGGCTATGACGTGGCAGGCTGCGTTCGCGGCACCCACTGGTCACCCACTCAGTGCGCCGCGCGCTGCGCAGTAACCTAGGCAGGCAGACACGCGCTCTGAAAGAAGCCATTCTTCCGGTAGAGTACGTACTTTCATTGTGTTGATCAACATGGCTTGCGGCGTGACTCATCTTGTGAATCGTGGCGGCAAATTTGACGATTCAAGCAGTCTTAAGAAGTGGAGATGGGACTGGATATCGGCCGAAGTAAAGTTAAACAGTCGTAGGTCCAACGCCAAGGGGTGGTGTGGTGGGTGGGTGAGTGCCAAGCTGTCCGAAAAACCGCTAGTTTCTGACTGCCCAGTGCCTGATGACGGCATCGTGTTTGTTCAGGACCCTCCTTTTTCCCTCTTTAGCACCAGCCAGCAGTCCAGCGGCACTGTCCGTCCCAGAGAGCCAGCTCCGTCTTTTTCTTTTGTTATATTACTCAGCTGGCAAACCGCAGGTAGTGCGTTGAGATATCTGAACTAATATTTTTTTTTAATGAAAAATTCAGGCTAAATTTTGAAACGTTAAACAATATTTCGAGAGATGTGGAATTTAATATGTACACTACATACCTATCAGAACTCCAAATTTATGTGCCCACACACTGAGTTTCAGTAATAGTATGTGCAACTCTACATCTTTTAGTCCACACTTTAACCAGTACTGAATAACATCCTAACTTTAGGATACAAACGAGGCTGGTAGGGTAATAAAAGCTAGGTTTGCATCCACAGTCTCTGGGGGTGGGGTGGGGGGGGGGGGAGGTTCATGAAGATCTGTGTCAGTTGCAGTTGTACTGGTCTGACTTGGACACTGACTGTTTCCAGGCAAAATGAACACTAGAGGGGACAGAAATGAAAAGTGAAGTGTTGTGTGGGTGACGGTCAACTGCATAAGATAAACATTGGGCTGTTGGCACCAGTTTCAGTGATGAGTTTTGTGACTTCACCCTGCGGTCAGGGGGTATCAGATTTCCCTGAAATTTCAGGGACTCGGGTGGCGTTGGAGCTAAGACTGTAGTGGGTGAGAAAGTTCAGAAAGAACGTATGGGCACACGCTTTCGCAAAGTTGACCTTAGTGGAGCATCTTGGTGCCGAAGTTTTCAGAGTTTTTTGCCATGGCCAATTCCCATCCCTGAATGGGAGTCATTCGGTGCTGGACATGGATGAAACAGTTTGATCCCTTTACCCCTTCTTCATGACATCAGATTACCAGTCTGTTGCAAGGCGCAAAGTATAAGACGTATAACATCATGGTGGTTCAAGAACTCTCCTACATACAGAGGAGAGAAGAGCAGAAAAGTCTTTCAAATTACAACATTTAGACCTTATAAATTTAACTCTTTTGGGACGTGCTGCATCCGGATTCACGGCGTAAAGCTGCAAAATCTGGATGCGGCACTTCCCGAAAGAGTTAAGCCTTATAAGCCCTTTTTATGATAAACATTCTAGGAGTAGGAAAATTTATAGAGATTATATTGTTAACTATTATCTCTGTATAAGCTGTAATCCAGACCAAAAAGGTGACCGACAAGCATGTAAAATGCAGAGAAGAACCCAATGGAGAAAGAAACACGCTTAGAAAAGACAGTTACAACTGTCTTTTCTAAGCGTGTTTCTTTCTCCATTGGGTTCTTCTCTGCATTTTACATGGCCTCTTTAACAACTATCTTTTCAATTTCACAGGTAAGCTACGAAATGTGGTTGATGTAGCAGTGAAAACCCTCAAACCCGGCACCATGTCTCCGGAAGCCTTCCTGGAAGAAGCCAAAATCATGCATCAGCTGCGACAGAGAAAACTGGTACAACTCTTGGCCGTGTGCTCTCAGAATGAACCGATCTGGATCATCACAGAGCTTATGGTTAATGGTGCACTTCTGGATTACCTGAGAAAAGATGAGGGGAAGACTGTCAAGTTCCCTGTCGTTATAGACATGGCTGCACAGGTGAGACTATTTTGTGGATGGTTTATGTTCTGGGCCAGTGGTCATCCACTGTCATCCGTGGTAAATTTTAACGGTCATTTTTTTTCTTTCTCAGAGACTATTCAAGCCACAGTCTTCAAACTTGTCCCAAGGACTCTTCGTGACACGACCTTTCTAAGCATTTTAAGGTCAAGGTCATGCAGAAGGGGAGGGAGGGTGGGGGTGGGGGGGGGGGGGGGGGGGGCGGGGGTGTCAGAAATAGGTAAAAAATTGGCTGTGTTTTGATGAAAGAGGTCAGCAAATGTGTGAAAAAGTTTCTGTGACTATATTTTTTTTAGGATTTTAATTTTCATCAGCATTTTTGTAAAGTTTTCAATCAAACTTGGCACACAGATAGCTGATGATACGACCTTACTATACATACTAAATTAGTTGACCGCTTGCAAAGGTTAAAGTTTATGGAGGGTTGACAACTTTGGGAAAAATGCGTAGACAGACATTGTAGATTTTGCTGGTACAAAGACTTATGTTAAGACACTTAAAATGATCACTTGCTTATTTCAGTAACTTATGGGAAAGGTCAAGGTCACACAATTAGGCTAATTACATGGATTGTCATGCACATGAGCCATAAAGGCTTTGCCATTCTTGTTGAGTGATAGCAACGGCAGGGACGAAAAATGACATAGTCACTGACTGTGTTAATATCTTCACCGTTGTAAAATAAAGATTCATTGATTCATTGATAGTTTATGAAATGATGAATTAAGATATTTTGGCTTCCTGCCTGATAAAAGGGCAATGGTATTGAGGATTTTAGTTTGAAGTACAGTATGTTGATGTCAGTTGCTTTTAACATTTGCAATACTTAAACCTTTAAACTGCTGAGAAAAATTGAACACCACCCAACTGCAAGAGGTATAGATCCTCATGAGCCCGCTCATTGATTCTTCAAAAACTATACCGATGACATTACTAATAGGAAAGTACACTTAGCTCACCGATTTCAGCCTAAAAATCCGTTGTGTGTTGCTACACAACCAGGGAAGTAACTCCAGCGAGCAGTTACAATGAACCCTGAATTTTCCTCCTCACGTGAGCAGTGTAGTCACGCCAGTTTTACACTTGGCTTCCTTGGTAAAGGTTACCGGTTCCAGTCTGCTCAAGAATTCTCAGGACTGGATTACGCTTCTTAGGAAGTTAGTCAGCCTTCACTGCAGATGGTGAGGTAAGGCCTCGGTTAATGCCACCAGCCGTCGGGATTGAGGACTGGCTCTGACATTTTCTGTGGAAATGTATTGTTGAATTTCGACTTAGAGACCGGTTCAGGTAGAACTGTGAGCGCTTGTGAGCTCAGTTCACGTGGCCTTGGCGCCACGCGCAGTCTGCTTTCACATTTGTTCGTTTGTAAAAAAGTGTATCACATCGCACACTATCCGATGAAATGGCCTGTTTTTTTATCGGCCGGCCGTACACACTCGAGCGACACAAGTCAGTCTGAATTTTTATGTCTAGTTCATGTGTGTTTCAAGGAAGTTTTGCTTTAAATTGCCGGTACTCCTCTTCGTCAGCGGACCAAACCGTGGAGATAGTTATTTTGCGCAGCGTTTTGTTGCACGTATCTCGATCTCCGTTTAATCCTATCCCCCGTATTGGTTGGGGATTAGGATTGATAGCTCTAGGGCTTTCCTACTGACTTGAGTTAGTAGGTCGTTGGCTCACTTTCGGAAGGATTCTCGCATCGAGTTGTATCCTAATGTTTGTGAGGTTCAACTTTCGTTTTTACAAATTCTTTCAACTGCGTTATAGCAGTCTCTTGCGAGTGTTTCCCCTTTTAATTGTCATTTGAAGATTGCTGGTGGGTGGGCCGACAGGTGGTGTAGGTACTGATATGTTTCAGTTGTGCGCTCTGGCACATCCTGGCGGCGAAAGCTCGCCTTGTCCGCAGGCCAGAGCCTATGGTGGTCTTGAGGTCCGGCGTCAGGCTGCAACGAGGAGAGGCAGGAGAGGCTGGCTGTGCAGTATATGCAACAGGAGGCCTTGATCCTTTCGTCGTCTGAGGGAACAGACATAAATTCATCCGTGAGCTGAGGTTCCCGCTGGGTTGTTTTATCTCTCTTTTGACCGCGATGGGTCAGTTTTGAGTCGACACTGTTTTGTTTAGTGTTCAGGATATAGGGCTATATCTTGATTGTTTGGTCTTCTGTTCGCAAGGCTTTCTATACATTTATGCATGTGCCAGCTCCAGAAGGCGACATGTCTCGCAGGTGGCCATGGGATATTAGTCCAGTCAGCGCCAGGCCCAGCAGTTATGTAATCAAGGACCATTCCCAACACCCTTCAACTACTTTTGAGAGTAGTAGCGCGATACATGGATAGCGGCATAGAGGTAGCTGTGCCACCTGCCTGTTAGTAACATAGCGCATCCCTTCGCTGTGTAGTTTTCAATGTTTTTCCATGTGACATTTAGCTCTCGGTTTCAGAAAGTTGTGTCATTTAGATTCTTCTTATTCAGTGCCGATTGTTCTCTTTATTGCAAGTCTGTCGGTTTTGATACCCGTTTCTTGCTGGTTTGTTGTTTTTCTTTTTCTCTTTTCCCCAAAATTTAAGGTTCATTCCGTATCAGCTGCTGGCTGTGATACAATGTAATGGATTTTTTTTTTTTTTTTTTTTTTTTTTTATAGAAACTTTATTTCGAGAACGTTCTTCTGTTCGCTGTTAAACAGCCACTGTCTTTGCAGTTACGTTTGCTGTTTGCCGTGTGGTTTTGTGCTCTAGCCACGCAAAGCTGGTCAGTGCCAGTGCTGTGACGAGGAAGGTTGCGTGTGCACTCTTTCACGTCGTGGCACCAATTGAAGAGACGATCAAGTGGAGATGAGAATTTAGTGTAGCGTTCTGCTGCACGTATCTCGATCTCCGTTTAATTCTATACCCCGTATTGGCTGGGGATTAGGATTGATCACTCTAGGGCTTTCCTACTGACTTGAGTTAGTAGGTCGTTGGCTCACTTTCGAAAGGATGCTTGCATCGAGTTGTATCCTAGTGTTTGTGAGGTTCAACTTTCGCTTTTACAAATTCTTTCAACTGCGTTATAGCAGTCTCTTGCGATGCGGAGTGTTTCCCCTTTTTTTTATTTGTCCTTTGAGGATTGCTGGTGGTTTTGTGCTTTAGCCAGGCAAAGCTGGTCAGTGCCAGTGCTTGTGACGAGGAAGGTTGCGTGTGCACTATGGCACGCCGTGGCACCAAATGAAGAGACGATCTTGGCCGCGTTGCCCGCGAGAGCCCGGGTCACGTGGTCTGTAGTCCAAACGCTGGCTGTGTAGAGCCGTGGATTCTCGTTGAAGTGTAAGTTCTGTCTCTTCCGTCGTCTGAGCAGAAAAAGTTATACATTTGGAGTCGCGATGAGTAGTTTAAGATATCCCGTGCACTCTTTTTTGAACTGAAATGATCCTTCTTCAAACACTGTTCTGTTTTTCCGCGTTTTGGATAAAGGCGCTATGTCATTTATTCTTTTGTCTATTGTTAGTGTGGCTCTTCATACATTCACGTGTATGTATGCGCCCACCAAGGACAATGTGTACCTCGCAAGTGGTAGTACATTCAAGTCAGGCCCGGCACTGACTTTCGTAGCTACGTAATGTTACAACCACCTTTCTACCACTCTGAAAGTCGTAGTGCGATGCACGGTCAGTGGCATAGGGGTAGCTCTGCCCCCAGCCTAAGTAATAATGCGCATATATATCCTGTGTACACTCCACCTTGTGTCAGCGTTTTCAACAAATCTGATTTCGCTTCCATGATTTTGTTTGTTCAGTTCTTTAAATTCCTTTTTCCAGTCTTGGACTGTATTTCTTTTTCACAGGTGTCGGCACACTTTTGTTTGTGTCCAACTGTTTTTCTGTTTGGTTGTTGTTTTGTTTTTTTGCCGTTTGCCGTGTAGTTGGCTTTCACGTTCTTTTCCCTTGTCTCTCTCATTCTTTTTCGGCATTTACTTCTGTGCCATTTGTTACTACGCTATGTAGTGCACTGTGGGTGTGCTGTCTTCACGTGTTTGTTTCCGGCACCGCAGCGTGCAGGCAGCCCTGCTTGTCAAGTCCAATGTAGATGTACGTTAGGTAAGGAGTACCTAGTAGGCTCCCATAGTATGAGGATCTATGTCTCTCCGACAACGGTGGGTTTGGGTTATACCCATCGGTGTACAGGGTCAATTGAAGTTATGCAAACTTCCTGGGTCAGTTGCAGTTATGCCGACTCCTCAACGATGATTTCCAGATGCCCGTAGGACGAGGCTGGGCGGGGTTCCGTGTGTTCCCACGTACTTTACGTGTTCTTTCTTCTCTAACCTAGATGGAAGGCTGTTTCTTCCCCAAGATTTAAGAGAGTGAAATCACCTTTCCGTACGGAATATTTCTTTTTATGTGTGCTCTTTGCGTTCATTGTTAGGTAGTGTTGTTTCATCACCACTAACATCATGATGTGTTTGGAATATACAACTTCCAGTCGATATGCTTTCAGTTACGGATTCTGGCTTGAGGTTGGATATCTTATTTTCCTGTGGGCTTCGAGCTTCTTGTTGATAGCTCCGCTCGACGGATTTTAAGATATGATGCTTTTTAATTTTATGTTGTGCTCGCATCAGAGCATTGCATGGTTTTGTAGCAACCCAGAACAGATTATTTTTATGTGACTGACTACAGACCACGTGACCCGGGCTCTCGCGTGCAACGCGGCCAAGTTGTCAAGTCCAATGTAGATGTACATTAGGTAAGGAGTGCCTAGTAGGCTCCCATAGTATGAGGATCTATGTCTCTCCGACAACGGTGGGTTTGGGTTGTACCCATCGGTGTACAGGGTCACTTGAAGTTATGCAAACTTCCTGGGTCAGTTGCAGTTATGCCGACTCCTTAACGATGATTTCCAGATGCCCGTAGGATGAGGCTGGGGGGGGGGGGGGGGGGGTGTGGTCCGTGCGCTCCCACGTACTTCGCGTGTTCTTTCTTCTCTATCCTAGATGGAAGGCTGTTTCTTCCCCAAGATTTAAGATGAAATCACCTTTCCGTACGGAATATTTCTTTTTATGTGTGCTCTTTGCGTTCATTGTTAGGTAGTGTTGTTTCATCACCACCAACATGATGTGTTTGGAGTATACAACTTCCAATCGATATGCTTTTACGGATTCTGGCTTGAGGTTGGATATCTTATTTTCCTGTGGGCTTCGAGCTTCTTGTTGATAGCTCCGCTTGACGGATTTTAAGATATGATGCTTTTTAATTTTATGTGCTCGCATCAGAGCATTGCAAGGTTTTGTAGCAACCAAGAACAGATTATTTTTATGTGACTATGATGACTGAGCCGGTCGAAAACACTCTCACACTGACTTGTGTGAGAGTGTTTTCGACCGGCTCAGTCATCACAGTCCATTGCATACAAAATAGCGGATCAGAGCGGGGTCTGACCTAGCGGAACAACACGGGCGGTGTTAGACACCAACGATCAGTTTGTAAAAAAGTGTATCACATCGCACACTATCCGATGAAATGGCCTGTTTGTTTATCGGCCGGCCGTTGCAATTCACAGGTTAAGACCTGCCCCAAGTGTGGGGGTTTCCAATGGCCAAGTGACCCCCACGCTTGGTGCCTCCCCTGTTTAGGTTGTGTGTCAGGGCGGACTTGTGGGCCCTCCCCCCACCCCCCTGGCGCCTCCTGCGGCCCCACGGATGCACAGCCGCACCATCTCAGACATACTGGGGATGTCTTCACGTCACGCACCCCTGACGCCATTGCCCGTAATCCCCGCATGTCCCTCTGCCCGTTCAGCTCATCGGGATTGGCACAGACCCTCCTGACCCAGTCCGGATAGGTCATCTCAGACCTTGTCCGACAGCGCCAAGAAGCGGTGCTGCAAGCGACTGCAGTCGCCAAGCCATGGGTTGGCAAGATCCTCTGGCCCCCACATGTCTAGACAGACCACACACTCCCCATGTCGCAGTACTGGGTCATCGGGAGTTGCCGCGTGGAGAAGTGGAGAAGCCGACTTGTGACCCCTGTAGATCCTCTGCGACCTTACCCGCCCGCTACGGGCGTCGGGGCCTCCTGCTCCCAATAGGTCCCCCTGAGACCTCATCTGCCAGCGCCAGGGAGCGGTGTCGGAACCAACTTGAGTCGCCAGGCCATGCGTTGGCAGGAGAATATGGCCACCATGGGTCGAGACGGACCACATGCCCCCGTGCTGCAGACCCGGCTTGTAAGCGGGGGAAGCTCCACCACTCAGCGGGGGGCAGACTCTGTGAGGTGGAGACCCCACCTGGAGAACTAGAGTCAAGGGGCCAGACGGAAAGATGTAGGCCAATAACGTCCCCGGTCACTCGCCATGCGGGCAGTGCTTCTTCGGGGCTGCGGGGTATCGCTCGACACCCCAGACATTCCCCTCTGCCACTGCAGCGCAAGGTCCCAGGCACGCTTTCGAGGGAGCAATCTCGGCCTTCCACATCCCCGCGGCGGGATCTGCGCTCCAGTTTACGGCCCCCGGCAGTCGCCGGCCTACTCACAGGAGGGACAGCTTGCCTCGCCGAACTCCGAGGGGACGTTCATCCAGAACGCCGCACCGTACTTCTCGTCCACGACGCCAGGTGAGCCCACTCTTTGCCTCCCCGGATGGAGTTCGGGATCGTCGCTTTCCCCATCTAGATTCCCTACAGCCTCCCCTAGACCCAGGTCCACACGCCCCTCTGCGCTCGCCGGGCAGTGGGTTCCGCTAGTCTGAAGTCGGTTCCACCCCTCCTTCCCCTCCCCATGGCCCCGGCCCTCCAATGTGATGGACGTGGACGATGCTCTCAGCCTTCACCCAGTGGACGCTGCCTCGGCCCTGTTTCGGTATGGCCCTCGCCCCCCCCCCCCCCCCCCCCCCCCCCCTGCTCCTTCGCCACGTAGCAGGTCTTCGGCTTCCGACTGCGATGCTCCGAGGTGGGAGACTTGACGCTCATTGGAGGAGGCCGCGCGACTTATCTCAGGGGTTCTCCCGACAGAGGTTTGCTCCCTGGCTCCTCCACTCAGGAGGAAGGCCTCGGCCTGGGTGGACACTCCGCACCAGCCCAAGAGACTGAAGTGCCTGCCACAGCCGCCCGGCTTTCGAGATATCTCGGACGCGTTCTCCACCTATCTGCAGGGACCCGTGCCGGACACAGGGTTTTTCTCCGACAACAAGTGGCCGGATGGAGTAGACATCAAGTTCCGCCAACAGTGGTATGCCGGTCACTCCCTATCTTTCTCTTGCCCCCATCCGTCGCTCGATGCCGCAGCGGAGTTACAGGCAGGAGGACGCAAGACCATTAAGCTCTGGACTCCGCAAGGTCTGGGACAGACAGCCACCCAGGTACGCAACGCCCTGGCCTGTTCAAGCCTTCCTGGAGTTGACCACACAGGCGGTCATCAGCTGTGTGGAGGACAACTGGGACCCGGATTCCTCTCCTCCACTGCGTGACCTTCACTCCTTAGCGGTCGTGGCGAATCGGGCAGCGTATCACACCTCAGTTAACACCATGGTGGCAGCGGCCAACTGAGACCCGATGATGAGAGACGTCGTTCTCGCGGGCTGCCCACGCATACCCAAGTTGCTGTGGTCTCAGCACCGCCGGTCTCCTCTTGGAGGCACTCAACTGTTTCACCCTACTTGGCAGGCGGTCAAGGATGTGAACAATGACCTTTGGCCCAGTGCCACTCGCTTTCAGGCTGCTCGCAAGGCCGTCGGTCGCGCCCTGCGGACCTCTAGACCCTTTACTCGTCCTCCCAGACGCTCCCGCTGCTCCAGCCGCCCCCCCCCCCCCACCTCCCTTCCCGGCGCTTCCCCAGCACCTTCCCGTCCCTGGTCTCAGAGCGCCCGGCGACCCGGTTGTGGGAGGGCCCGCTGACTCACCTGCAGGGCCCGCTGACTCACCTGCCGTGTTGCCCCCACTGACGTTTGCAGGATCTCCAGTCGTATGGAGGCTGGCGCTGCACAGCGACATGTGGTGTTCGCTGCTGCCGGACGATCCTTGGATCCTCACTACCATCTCAGAGGGTCTTCAGATCTCCTTTTGGTCTCCACCTCCGCTTCGGCGCTCCCCGCTCTGGACGCAGGTTCCGGGCGACCAGATCAAGGCTCAGGCACTACTAAAGGAGGTGCATTCCTTACTACAGATGGCCGCATCACGACTCACCAGCCTTCTACAGTCGCCTCTTTGTTGTGGCAAAGCCGGACGGCAGGTGGCGACCCGTCATAGATCTCTCGGCATTGAACAAGTACATTACCGCCCCCACGTTTCGGATGGAAACTACCAGAGCCTTAAGAGCATCGGACCAACCCATGGACTTCGCCATCAGTCTCGACTTGTCCGACGCCAACCTACATGTGCCCATGCACCCCTCACTGCGCCGTTACCATCGCTTCGCCTACTGCGGGGTGGTTTACCAGTTCCGTGCCTTACCCTTCAGCCTCAACCTCAGCCCCTGGGTTTTCACCAGGATTATGGATGCATTGGTGGCCAGGGCCAGGTGGTCGTCTTCGAGCCCGACATCCAACTATCTCGACGACCTGCCCCTCGGGAACCAGGATGCGACCGCTCTTACGGGAGACAGAGACGTGCTGCTCTCACTGCTGCGACACCTCGGCTTCCTGGTCAACTTAGGGAAGTCGGACCTCACGCCCTCCCACAGGTTTACCCACCTCGGCATGGAATTCCTGACTGACCTCAACACAGTGAGGCTACCCGAGGCGCGTGTCCAGAAGTTGGCGGGACTAGCCCTGCAAGTGTCCCACTCAGATGTGGTTCCAGCCAGAGTGTGGCTACAGCTTCTGGGGCTCATGAGTGCGGCAGTGGATCTGTTACCCCTTGGCAGGCTCTACTCGTGTCCGATCCAGCTGCATGTCCTGTTTCATTGGCGCCCCTTCTCGGGCGACCTCAC
Organism: Semisulcospira habei; assembly: GCA_036245525.1. Lineage (NCBI taxonomy): Eukaryota > Metazoa > Mollusca > Gastropoda > Semisulcospiridae > Semisulcospira > Semisulcospira habei. Next base: position 137,608,563 of record BTPG01000005.1, on the reverse strand, counting down.
GGCCTTGGTCCCCATGTCTCAGCTAGTCCCCCCGCACCTTCAGAGATGGACAGACCCGTCATGGCTCATGACAGGCGTACCCCTCTCCTCTCCCCCTCCCCGCATGTCCCTTTGCACGGACGCAACCCTCTCGGGTTGGGGAGCACACGTGCTCCCAGACTTCAGCGCTGTCACGGGCCAGTGGAATCCAGAGATGGCTGGCAAGCACACCAACTGGCTGGAGTTGAAGGCAGTGTGGCTCGCCCTTGTCACCTAGGAGGCACGCCTCAAGCATCAGGAGGTACTGGTTCTTTTCGACAACACTACAGTCATGGCCTATATCCAGAAGCAGGGTGGGACATGCTCCACCTCCCTCTGCATCCTACTGTATCAGGTGCTCGTCTGGTGCAGAGACCGCGGCATCTCACTTCGAGCGCGACACATTCCAGGCCACTTAAACGTTCTAGGGACAGCTTTTCCACACCGAGTGGTCCCTCCGCCCCAACCTCTTCCGGATGATATGTACGCGTTGCGAGACGCTCATGGTCGACCAGTTCGCGACAAGGTGGAACAGGCAGCTTCCCCTCTTCCTATCACTGGTGCTGGACCCACTGACATGGGTGGTGGACACTCTCTCCATCTCCTGGGACAGCCTACTGGCTTATGCGTATCCTCTCTCCGTGCTGGTACCCAAGGTCCTGCTCAAAAGGGCTGCAATGCAGTACTGTTCCTGGTGGCCCCGTTCAGCTGGAACAAGAGCTGGACCATCGATCTCCTGAGCCTCGCCACGGATTCTTCCCTGAGGCTTCTCACGCTGCGCACAATGCTGAAGCAACCCTGGCAGGATCTCTTTCACCCTAGCCCGGAGAGACTCCTCTTACACGCCTGGAGGTTGTGCGGCAGGCCCTCAGCACAAGAGGCTTCGCGGGTCCAGCAGTGGAGGCTATTGCTGCAGCTTGCAGACCTTCGACCCGGAGAGTCTGTGAGGGGAAGTGGAGAGTCATGCAGGCCTGGTGCAACGCCAGGCACCTTTCCCCCACGGATCTGACAATGCCCCAGCTCACCGAATTCTTCATGTGGCTCTTCGCGGAGCAGAACTTGGTGCCGATCACCATCAGGGGCTACCGGTCTATGGTATCAGACACGTACCGGCACTTGGGGCGGTCGGACCCTGGGGCTTGCAAGGACCTCTTGACCTATTGGCGCACTTCGAGCTTCAGCAGCCGGTGACCCGCTCGCTAATACCCTGCTGGGATCTGCCGTGGGTACTACCTTGGCTGAACTAGGATCACTTTCATCCTCTGCTCTTGGCACGGTTTGCCGACTTGACCAGGAAGACTTGCTTCCTGATGGCCCTCGCTACAGCATTGAGAGTGAGCAAGCTACATGCGCTCTCCGTGCGCCCCTCCTGTCTCAGTGTCTGCTGCTCAGGGCCGATGGCTCGGTTCAGCTTCCCACCAACCCGTCCTTCCTGGCCAAGAATAGACCCCCCTCGGCCGCGCCACAGATGATAACTATTCAGCCACTACAGGGCCGTGACCAGTCCCGGACTTCCCGTCAGCAGGACCCGGTCAGGGCATTGAAGATTTATCGCCGCCGGTCAAAGCCCCTCAGACGAGGACGATCTCACCTCTTCTTGCCCATGGCCCTGGGCAGGGACAACATCTCAGCTCAGACTATCTCTGCACAGCTGCGTGGGGTTATCTGGTCCGCTTACAAGGACATTTCCCGGGAGGGAGCTAAGAGGCTGAGGATCAGGGCGCATGAGGTCAGAGCTGTGGCCACGAGCATCGCCTTCAACCACAACTGCGCTGTGAGGGACATTGTGGCGGCCGTGGGCTGGCGGTCAGAATCAACCTTCTCCCGATTCAACCTCGGAGACCTTTCAGGCCGGCGAGAGAACCTGGCCCTAATGGGCACAACATCCCTCCCGGCGCCGATCACGCCATAGGTAATGCTTAGCTGAAATCATCGGGAGTTTGCACCTAAGGGGGCGTGACTAAGCATTCAGGCTGGAATGGGTTGTAGTGGGCGGCACCCTCCTCCTCTTCGCTATTCTTCCTATTACTATTAGTAATGCCATCGGTATAGTTTTTGAAGAAACAAATGTATTTTTCTCTAAAATGTATTTTTTCAAAAAATACTTACCGATGGCATTACTCGAAGCGCCCTCCCTTGTACCCAGCTTGCCGCCTGTACGCTAAGAGTAAGACTGGCATGACTACACTGCTCACGTGAGGAGGAAGGGGAGACTATTCAGGGTTCATGGTAACTGCTTGCTAGAGTTACTTCCCTGGTTGTGTAGCAACACAACGGATTTTTAGGCTGAAATCGGTAAGCTAAGTGTACCTTCCTGTTAGTAATGCCATCGGTAAGTATTTTTCGAAAAAATACATTTTAGAGCAAAATACATGTTGCAGGGGCTCACGAGAATCAAAGCTTCTTAGTATCCATATTCCTGTGATGGATGGGTATATTTGATGTTGAATTTACAGTGATTAAAAAGCCAGTCTGGGTCCATGGGTGGTGAAGGGGTTAAATGCTGTGACCAAATTAAGGTTGTTGTCTTGAACGACTTTGTACAGTTGCGGACGATGGATTGATCACTATAGTTGAATGGTATGCTTGATTGTCTTGGCACCTTTCCAGGTGCCAAAATTAAATGTCCACTAGACACACAGATCAGCACACAAGTAAAAAAAAACTGCTTTTGACAGATCGCAGAAGCCATGGAGTATCTGGAGAATCAGAACTTCGTGCATCGTGACCTGAGGGCGGCCAATATCCTAGTCGGCGAACACCACGATGTCAAAGTTGCAGACTTCGGTTTGGCTCGCATCTTACAAGAGGAGAGCATCTACGAGGCTACAGAGAGTGAGTATTTGGCATGGGGACATCTCTAGCCTCGTTGTGCATGCATTCACGGGTACTATAAAAAATACCGGCTGGTGGGGGTGGAGGGGGGGTGGTGGTGGGGGGGGGGGGGTGGTGGTGGTAGGGGTGGGGTGGAGGGGAGGGGGTTGGTTGGAGGGTGGAGGTGTTGGGGGTTGGGGGGGGGTTGGGAAGGGGGACTGGAGGGGGAGGGGGGCGGAGTTGAGATGGTTGGGTGGTTGGATAGGGGAATGTATTACTGATTACAAACTAAACAATTGTATGAGTGCAAGCTGACAGATGGAAGAACAGAAATCCTTTAATTAACCCCTTCAGTGCTGGTGGTTGCAGACTGTGTTTCTCAAATTTGAAATTTGAGTTAATTCAACACCAAAGAACCTCATCCACCCAAGAAACATGGATACAAAATAGACATAGCAATAGGCATAGATTGTCATAAACCCCTGCTCATGTGGGGACTCATTAAGTTCTATGCCTTATGCTGTTTTGTGTTCACTCTTTCTCTGCATTTGAGGATTTAAACATCTTGCAAACAAAAATTTTAGTATTTCTGTATTTTCTAACAAAAGTAGCAAAATTATAAGTTATGTGTCTACTTTTCAGGAAAATGCTTCAAAAATGACCGCCTCTCTACATTTTCAATTGCCAACTTTCACCCATGCCAATAAAATGTTATACTGCCAAGCATCTCACAAGTATCTTACTTGCATTTTGCTGTTGAAAGCAACCAGGAAGTGCTATTTGTTTCCTCAAAAACATTACCGATGACATGACTAATAGGAAGTTAGGAAGTATCTACTACTTGCTCAGTTTTAGCCTAAGAACCCGTTGTGTTACAACACAACCCGGGAGGCACTCGGGGAACCCCCAGAGGGGCCGAGAGTTGTCTCCCATCCCAGCCCTACCGATTCCGGGTCACGTGGTAGACCAACCAGTCGTCCTTCTTAGCTCGCGCTGTGAAGATGTGTTCAGCATTAGCCTTGGACTCTACCTGTGTATGCTGCGACTGGTGCCTGGTCTTCTTGCTTACGCTCGATTTCGGACTTCGTGTTCTCCACCGCCTGTGTGGCGGAGCTTCTTCTCTGCCGGTTCCTGCTGAGAGGGCTTCGTTTGTTTGGGCTTCTGTTGCCTCTTCTGTGCCGGCCTGGTGTGGCCCGCTTTCTCGCCTTGCACCGTGCCGGTGTTATGGGGACCCCCCCCCCCCCCCCCCCCCCCCCGCCTGTCCCGCTTCATCTGAGAGGTAAGGTAGCGGTGACAGCCCTCAGCTGGCCCCCAAGCTGGGCGCCAGCTGCGCCTCGTTTTCTCACTCGTACAACGTATATCTTGACACCCGACACTCGGCTTAGCTTGGCGGGGCCCCTCGTGCCCTCACCGTTAGCGGGTGGCTGGCGCCACAGTTGTTCAGCGGCACTACGTTTTGCTTGTACTTTGTTGTACGATAGCGCGCTCGACGCTCGTCTTAGCTTGGCGGGGCCCCTCGTGCCCTCGCTGTTTCAGGTGGTTAGCGCCACCGTTGGTCAGCGGCGCTTCGTTTTGTTTGTACTTTGTTGTACCATTGTGCGCCCGATGCTCATCTTAGCTTGGCATGGCTCCTTGTGCCCTCGCTTTTTAGCGTGTTGTGTCGGACATGTGTTGCAGTTGATTCGACCAGAGGCACCTCTTTGTCGCTGGTATTATGCTCTCAGGTGCCCACGCTCGGTCGCCTAGCATGCCTGATATGTGTTGCAGCTCCCAGGTGCTTACTTGCTCCTGGTCTGGCGACTTCCAGGGGCCGACGGATGACCATTTGGTCTGCCTTCCCTGTGCTGACTGCTCCTCGGACCACCTCTGTGATGTCTGCTCATCCTGGCCCGAGCTACAGTGGTCTCACCTTTGGAGCTTCTGCCGGCGTGAGCACCCCATGCCAGCTAGCGACCGACCGGTGCCTTTGCCGCCCCCTTTTGCTTCGGGAGATGTGACCGCGCCTTCCCGACCCGGCCTTTTGGAATGGACGACATGTCGGACACACGCCAAATGTGCTTACCACAGGACTGCGTCCACTGCCAAGCACGCTGACCCTTGCGAGGGGTCTAAATGCTGGCAGAGTGCCCGCCTCTCTGAGCCCGGCCTGCAGCATCGCGCCTTGCGCCGTACCTTAGCAACTGGCACTCCTTGTATGTCTCTTCTCGGAAAGCCCGCTGACTCCTCCGAGGGGTCTAAATGCCGGCAGAATGCCCGCCTCATTGAGCCTGGCCAACAGAGACTTGCGCCCCGGCGTTCTAAGTCCAGCCACGGACCCGACACCTCCCGTTCTGCCACCAGCTCCAGACACTCGCTCACCCGACGAGCACCGTCAGAAGGACAGGACCACACACCACGATCGCGGCCGCAGCCCCCGACCCTCCTCATCCTCATCGCGCCCCGCCTCGCTGCGCACTCCCTCCCGACGTCCTGTTCCCTCACCCCAATGCTCTCCACGCCGATCGTCTTCTCCCCGGAGGCGCCCCCCCAGGAGTTCGCCTGTGAGGGATCGTTGTCCCCACTCCTGGCATCGCATTCTCTCCCCCCCCCCCCTCCCCCCGTGACAGACGCCTGCTGTGCACCAGCCCCCCATCGCCTCGCCACTCCTCACTGCGTTTGTCACCCCCTCGCCGTCGACACGTCTTGTCCCTGGAGAGCCGTGGGCCGCAGGATAGCTGTTTTACATCTCGTCGGGCCCCTGCTACTGAGGGCTCCTCCCTCCTGCCCTTCCGCCCCATTGACAACAAGGCCCTGAGTCTACTCCCCGAGGACTCCGTCTCGGCCCTGTGCGACGTTGACAGCCGCTCGCCCTCCCCGCTCCCGCGACGACCCGGACTCCCTTAGGCTTTTGTCGGCTTTTCGTGCGGATACGCTGCTGGCCCTCAACGAGCCCTCTCGGGTCATCGCCGCGACCCTTCCTGCAGACTCCTGCCCCGCACCCCCCCCCCCTCCCCTCAAGAGGAAGGTCTCCGCCTTCGTCGACGAGGTCCGTCCAGTGCGAAGTTGAAGTCCCTCCCCCAGCCGCCCGGCTTCCAAGACCTGCGAGATGCCTTCTCCGCCCTCCTCCATCAAGCCTCCGTCGTGATGCCGTTTACTTCTCGGACCGTAGGTGGCCTGCTGGACTTGACATCGCCTTCCGTCGCGACTGGTACACGGGCCATTCCCAGTCGTTCTCTGCCACTCTTCCTCCGGTGGATCCTCCGGCCTTGGCGCAAGCAGGCGGCCCCTCTCAGCTCAGACGTTTCTTCCCCCGCGGGTTGGATAGGACAGCTACCCTCGCCCGTAACACCTTGGCTTGTTCGGGGTTCCTGGAGCTCCTGAACTAAGCCTTCGTTCGCCGCTTTGAGGAAGCCGGGCATCCATTGATCACACCCCTACTGGGAGACCTCCTCGCTCTCGCGGAAGTGGCCAATCAGGCGGCGTACCATTCTTCGGTCAACGCCATGGCAGCCACCGTCATTTGCGACTTTATGCATCGGGATTCCTTGCTTCAGGCCTGCTGTGGGATGCCTCCCGATCTGCGTACTCAGCCGCATCGTGCCCCCCTTGGAGGTGCTCTGCTCTTTGGCGACTCGTGGCAATCGGTGAAGGACGCCAACTCTGACCGCTGGCCCCACGACGCTGCCCCCCCCTCCCCACGCTTTCCATCTGCCCGCAAGGTCATGAGTCGCGCCCTGCGGACGTCGAGACCCTCCTCCGCTTCTGCCCCCGCGCACTCTCGGGCCCCCTGGCAGACCCCCGCCTTCAGCCGTGCTAGTCCCGTCAAGTCCCTTCTGCACCTCCCTTCTGCAGAAGGCCGCCACAGAGGTTGTGCGGCGTCCCAACTCTCCACCCTTCTACAGCCGCCTCTTCGACGTGCCAAAGCCAGGCGGGAAGTGGCGACCCGTCTTCGATCTCTCGGCTCTGAACAAGCATTTCTCGGCCCCGACCTTTCGTATGGAGACCGGCAGAGCCCTGAGGGCCGCAGTGCAGCCCGGAGACTTCGCGGCCAGCCTGATTTTGTCCCGATGCGCCAGGCCTCCAGGAGATACCTCTTGTTTCGCAGTCGACGGTGTGGTCTACCAGTTTCGGGCCCTCCCGTTCGGTCTCGACCTCAGCCTTTGGGTGTCCACCCGCATCATGGATGCCGTAGTGGCCTAGGCCCGACAGTCGTCTTCCAGTCTGACCCCGAACTACTTAGACGACCTCCTCCTCCGCAGCCAGTCGGAGGCCGTCCTGACGATGGACAGGGATGCTCTGCTTCGCCTGTTATCGCGCTTGGGGCTTCCTGATCGACGCGGGCAAGTCGGACCTCACTCCTTCACGCCGTTTGTCCGTCTCGGCATGGAATTTACAACCGACCTCAACCGAGTACGTCTACCAGAGCCACGGATACAGAAGATTGCTGCCCTAGCCGGCCAGTTAGCCGAGGAGGATGCGGCCTCCGCCAGAGTGTGGCTTCAGCTTCTCGGCTTAATGAACGCTGCCGTGGTTCTTCTCCCCCTCAGTCGTCTTTACTCCCGGCTGCTTCAGCTGCACCTCCTGCTCCATTGGCGTACGTCCTCCGGCGACATAGCTGCCCAGGTGCCAGTGACTCAGATGCTGCGTCCCCATCTTTGGCGTTGGGTGGACACTTCTTGGCTCGCCTTGGGAGTTCCCCTGGCCTCTCCGCCCCCGCAGCTCTCCCTCCGTGTTGATGCAAGTCTCTCCAGTTTGGGTGCCCACCTATGGCCGCGGTTCCTCACGACGTCCGGTCCCTGGCCACCGGATCTGGCGGGCACACACGTCAACTGGTTGGAGATGCAAGCAGTCTGGCAAGCCCTCTGGGCATGGGAAGCTCACCTGCATCACCAGGAGCTACTCGTCCTCTCAGACAACACGACGGTGGTGTCCTACATTCAGAAACAGGGTGGGACACGCTCCCCCGATCTGTGCATGCTCCTCTACTGTCTGATGCGCTGGTGCGAGGACCGCGGCATTTCTCTCCAAGCCCAACACATTCCGGGACACCTGAACGTTTTGGCCGACTCTCTCTCCCGGCGTGGCCTGTTTCTGCACACGGAATGGACGCTCCGCAGGGACTTCTTTCGGAGGACCTGCGCTCATTGGGAGACCCCCTGATCGACCTATTCGCCACGAGGTGAAATCACCAGCTTCCCCTCTTCGTCTCCCCAATCCCCGACCCCCTTGCCTGGGAGGTCGATGCGCTCTCCATTCCCTGGGACGGACTCATCGCATACGCTTACCCCCCCGACAGTTCTCGTCCCCAAAGTCATCCTCAAGCTTCCAGGATGCAATGTGGTCGTCTTGTTGGTCGCCCCGCTCTCCTGGAACCACTCTTGGACCACCGACCTCCTTAGCCTCACCACGGCCCCCCCCCTTCCCCCTGCTGCTGCCTCCGCTGAGCACCATGCTCAAGCAACCCCGCCAGCCGCTGTTCCACCCGGCCCGGAGCGGCTCCTCCTTCACGCTTGGAGATTGTGCGGCAAGCCCTCACCTCTAGAGGCTTCCCAAGTGCAGCAGTGGAGGCGACCGCTACTGCCCGCAGACCCTTGACCAGACGCATCTACGAGGGAAAATGGAGAGTCCTGTGCTACTGGTGTGACGACCAGTGCCTCTCCCCCACTGAACTGACAATCCCCCAGCTCGCAGACTTCTTCCTCTGGCTCTTTGGAGACCAGGGGTTGGCCCCTGTCGCCATCTGGGGGTACCTGTCCATGATTGCTGACACATACCGGCACCTCGGCTACCCGGATCCCGGCGATGGCTAAGACCTCGCCGACCTTATGACTCACTCCGGCCTGCAGTGACCAGTTCCCCGCTCGCTCATTCCTCACTGAGACCTATCCTGGGTACTGACGTGGTTTAACTCTCCCAGGTTCGAACCGCTACCCTTGGCCCGCTTCGCAGATGTGACTCATAAGACATGCTTCCTGTTGGCCCTTGCCACCGCGGCCCGAGTTAGCGAGATACACGCGCTGTCAGCACGCCCTGCCTGCCTGCCTGCAGTTCAGAGCGGATGGTTCGGTACAGCTCCTCACGGACCCTGCCTTCCTTGCCAAGACTAGGTCTCCTCTGACCGCGCCGCAGGTGATCACCTTACTGCCGCTGAGAAACATGAACTTTCCCCGGGAGACCAGGCAACAAGACCCTGTGCGTGCCCTTCGCGTTTACCTGCGACGTTCCAAAGCCGTCCGGAGAGGACGCTCACGCCTCTTCCTATTGTGGAAACCCAGTAGATCTGACGTAACAGCTCAGACGATATCGTCCTGGCTACACTGGGTCATACGGTCCGCCTGCCAGGACCTCTCCCCGCAGGAAGCAAAGAGGCTTCACATACGCGCACACGAGGTACGAGCCATGGCCACGAGCGTCGCGTTCGACCAGAACTGAGCTGTCAAAGACATCGTGGTGGCCGTGGGCTGGAAGACAGAATCGACCTTCGCCTGCTTCTACCTCGGGGATCTGGCAGGCCAGCGAGACAACCTCGCACCGGTGGGGGACATCTCTGCAGTGCAACACTCCCTCCCGGTGCCACAGGTGGCGTAGGTACACACTTAGCTAAAATTGTCGGGAGTTTGCGACAGGGAGGATGGCTCTGATTTACCCCTTACGGGCAGGTGTTTGGGACGTGGCACGCGCCTTCTTATCACAATTCTTCCTATTAGTCATGTCATTGGTAATGTTTTGGAGGAAACAAATTAATTTTTCTCTAAAATATATTTTTTTCGAAAAATACTCACCGATGACATGACTTGGAGGACCCTCCCACCTGCCCCGCTTGCCGCTGGTGAGCTAAGTATTCCGACTGGTTGGTCTACCACGTGACCCGGAACCGGTAGGGCCGGGACGGGAGACAACTCTCGGCCCCTCTGGGGGTTCCCCGAGTGCCTCTCGGGTTGTGTTGTAACACAACGGGTTCTTAGGCTAAAATTGAGCAAGTAGTAGACACTTCCTATTAGTCATGTCATCGGTAAGTACTTTTCGAAAAAATATATTTTATAGAAAAATTAATTTTAACAACTGTATTTCTGTTACCACATTTTGGGATGTAACTGAACATCAGAAGAAGGGAAATTGTTATTCCTCAGAGGCAATTGTTTAACCCTTTTAACTCCAAGGCACATTCCCCAAATTTGGGAGGCATCAGGAGATGGTTCAACCATGATAATTAAAGGGTAGTGCCAGATTAGCTTGGTGCCTGATGGCACTAAGCTAATCTGGCACTACACTTGCATTATCATGGTCAATCCATCTCCTGCTCCAGTGCATCAGGGCTAAATGGATTAGAGGAATTGGATATATATGATAACCCTATTGTGCCTGCAGCCAAAGTACTTTAAACAGTTCCAGTGGCTGCATGCACAGTGAGCTACGAGTTATTATTCAGAGAAAGAAGTGATCACTGACTTCCTCTTTTTTATCAGCCCATCCAAGAATCGTTTTGTGTGGGAAGAAAAGTACACTGCTACTGCTAGTGATAAAAAACAGAGAAAACTCCACCTTTTTCTTCTGTTCAACTGACATTTTCACTGTATCTACAGTGCATCTAACCCCTTTACTGCCAGTGATGCCAGGGTGTGTTTCTGAAATCCTTGTTAACTCTTTTGAGATGTGCCGCATCCGGATTCGGCACATCTTGAAAGAGTTAACCTTTTGCTGTAGGTAGGTAGCACTCTTTGTCACAATGATTCCTACAGGAATCATGGTGACAAAAAGCGCTTTCAAATGCCAATTCATCAGAAAACCACGTTGTCTAAGGAGCATGGATACACAGTGGCATAGATTTGTATGTACCATGGTAGTCACGGGGGCTCATGAGGATCTCTCATGCAGTTTTGTTGTGTTCAAGTTTCTTGGTAGTGATGGGGTTAAATGCATATTTTCATGTTTTTCAGACACCAAATTCCCCATAAAATGGACGGCACCTGAGGCAGCCCTGGAACGCAAATTCAGCATCAAATCCGATGTCTGGTCATTTGGAGTTCTTATGTATGAAGTCATCACCTATGGCCGCGTGCCGTATCCAGGTCAGTGGACACAAATTTCAAGTGCCCATATTTCAACCCATTCCCTGTCAGTAGCACTGTTTGTCTCCGTGATTCCTGCAGGAATTGTCGTGTCCAAAGACGCTACCGACAACTAAAGGGCTAGTTAGGTGTCTTTATTGTTGCAGACACACCCTTCGTGTACTTGTGATAGTTGTGAAAAGGGCCACTGATTTGCTCTCTCATCTGGTGCTACTCTCGTTTATGTGCCTGTTATCAATGCTAGATGTTTGATTAACCCTTTGACTGTCGGTAACGTGTTCGATGGAGGTGATTCATGCAGGAATCACCTCAACCAGACAAGCTATCGACAGCCAAAGAGTTGGTCCCTGTTCTGGCCTGGGTTTTTGATTCACGGGCGAAGCAAAAGTGAGTCTGTGTTCTGGGCCAGTGGTCGTCCGTCCTTCGTCCGTCGGTCGTCGTCGGTCAGCTCTTGATCGTCCGTGGTAAAATTAAAGTTGGCATTTTCTCGGAGACTATTCACAGTCTTCAGACTTGGCCCAAGGATACTTTGTGGCAAGACCTATTTAACCCCCCCACCCAGGTCTGCCCTAAGGGACTTGGGTGGGGTTAACTACTTTTTCATTCCCAGGGTCAACCTTGTCAGCCCCACAGGGTGGGTTTTCCCCTCTATTCTGGGGCATGTGTTTCTGTCTACCCTTAGTCCATCATCATCATCATCATCAGTCCCTTGCCCGAACTGGGCGTTGGGGGGACTGAAAGGCAGCAGCAACAGACAGTGCTCTCCACTGAGTTCTATTTTGGGCAGTGGCAAGCAAGTCTGGCATCTCGAGTTCGGTCCATTCTTTTATGTTTGCGACCCAACTCTTTCTCTGACGACCTCGCCGACGACTTCCTTCGAGAGTGCCTTGGAGGATAGTCTTGGACAAGGTGTTGTGTCGGGTCACGTGGCCAAACCAAGCAAGCTTGCGCCGTTTCACGGTTGCCAGAAGGGGTTCATGTGGGCCCACCAGGGAAGTGACGATGCTCCGTACATATTCGTTGGTCTTGTGCTCGCGGTACGAGATGCGGAGCAACTTCCTCAGGCACTTGTTCTCAAAGGCCTGGATTTTCTTTTCTGAATCTGCAAGCAGTGTCCAAGTCTCACAGCCGTAGAGTAGAATAGACACTACGAGGGACTTGTAAAGCCTGTACTTGATGGTGAAGCTGATGGAGTTACTTCGCCATATCCTGTCCAGCCTGGCCATTGCGGATGTTGCTGTACCTATCCTGATACGGATCTCTGCTATGCAACTACCGTCTTTGGACAGGGTGGCTCCCAAGTACTTGAAGCTATTGACCTCTTCTAGCTTCTGGCCGTTCATGTGAATGTTGCTGCTGCTGTCGCTTGTGGTGTTGATCATCACTTTGCTTTTATCCGTACTGATCTCCATGCCATAAGACCCTGCGCTACTTGAAAGTTTGTCTGTCAGGTTTTGGAGCTCACTATTGCTGCGTGCCATGAGGTCAATGTCGTCTGCGAATCGAAGATTGCACAGGGATCTGCCACCAATAGAGATTGAAGTATGGTGGTCGTGGAGGGTTTCCTGCATGATCTTCTCCAGGAATATGTTGAAAAGGACAGGAGAGAGCAGGCATCCTTGACGGACACCGATCGTCGTCCTGAAGAACTCGCCTGACTGATTGTTAAGTAGAACCACGCTGCAGGCGTTCTTGTAAAGCGCTTCTATCATTTGGATCAGGCCCTCCTCTATGTTGAACGATCTCATGACTTGCCAGAGTCCGTCGTGCCAGACGCGATCAAATGCTTTCCTGAAATCAATGAAGTTGTGGTAGAGTTCGCGCTGATGCTGCAGATGTTTCTCGATCAGGACGCGGCAGTTGAAAATCTGCTCTACAGTGCTTCTTCCAACTCTGAAGCCAGCCTGTTCTTCTGCCAGCAGTTCCTCGGCTTAGTCCATTTACCTGTATTTTCCTTTTTTAAACTCTCCCTACTGTCTGCGCTGTCTGTAGCTCTTGATATTGGATGTGTGTTGCTAAATGGTCTTAGGTTTATTCAGCGTATTAGACCGGCTGGCAACATAAATTCAATATTCTGTTTAGTTGGTTTTTTTCCACAAGCAGTGCAGGGGACGTTAAGCAATATACAACCAACCAACCTTTCTAAATATACCAATTTGAATGACCTCTCACAAAGGCCAAGGTCACAGGGGATCGAGAAATAGGTAAAAATAGCCATATTTTGACATAATTTATTTTTTCTCAAACTTTTATACTATTCGCAACTTCAAACCCAAACTTGGTACAAGGATACCTGATGGTAAACCTTTTCTATGCATACTTATTTGGTTGATCCCTTGGAAAGGTCAAGGATCATAAGAGCTCAGGAAATAGGTAAAAAATAGCCATATTTGACAAAAGATGTTTGTTTTCTCAAAATACATTACCGATGGCATTACTATATGGAATACACTCTATAGCCTCTAGATTTCAGTCTAAGCCAAGTTGTGTCCCCTACACAACTGGGGAGGAGACACCGGGGATCCATGCATAGGAGCCTGGGTGGCCTCCACCCTATCTGTCCACGTGCCATAGGGCGAAAGCCCGGCAGTTTCACTCTTAGCTCGACCGTGGATGGTCGAGCGTTTGGCCTTCCTCTGTTTTCGACCGGTTTCAGACTTGTGCTATCGATTCTACTATGCACTTTCTCCTTGGCTTTTGCCTCGTTAGTCTTGAGACTTGCACCAAACTTTTTTGTGTTCAAGACTGTGAGTGATACAACTTCAGTGGACTCTGACGTGTGATTTTTTTCCGACCGGTCTCGGTCTGGGACTTGACTTTCCGTGACCTCTGTCTTTGGAGCTCCGTCTTCATGCTCGACTGGTGACTTACGGCACACTTCTTCGTTCACATTCTGCCTCGGGGTGTGAGATCTAGGCTCTTCAGTGAGCTTTTCCCGGCGGACTGTGTGTGGCGGACTTTATGGTTTCTTCGCGGTTCAGAACCTGCCATCTTTGTGGGGAATTCCAGTGGCCCTCGGACGCGCTCGGCGCCTGCCTCCCGTGCTCGGGCTGCTCTTCGGACAGGACTGGTGTCGTGTGTGCCGATTGGAGAGAGGACCGGCGGTCTCACCTTTGGGACTTCTTTCGCTGCGACCATCCGTCCCGGACCCAGCAGGCTGCCCAGGCTTCCCCGAAGGAGGTCCTCACTCTGTCACCTCATAGGGTACCCCTTCGTCCCGTCGTTCGGGCATTCCGGCCTGCAGGTAAGTCTTTTTCATGTACAGTAACCACTCAGATGCTCCCTCCCCGCTCTGAGGCTTCCGAGCAGGGCAGGCGAGTGTTACGAGTCGCGCCCCCCACGCTCCGTCTCTTTCGAGCATGGCCCGAGCGCCTTGGTATTACTCCCCCCCCCCCCCCCCCCCCCCCCCCCTCCCCCCCGCTCCGAATTGTCTGAGCGGGCCCGGCGAGTCGAGCCTACGTGCACGCTCCCCTGCTCCGAGTCTTCCAAAAGCGGGCCCGGCGAGATGTGCTCAAGCAATAGTGCAAAGAGAAGTAGAGGAAGAGAGTTAATAAGAAAATATTCTCTCCCTCACGATCCGATTCATAATAATAATAATAATTACGGTATTTATAATGCGCTTATCTTATAATAATTATAACTCTAAGCGTGCACTCATGACTCGTGCACACATGCGCACGCTTTAGACAACGACTCACGTATCACAAATAGTGAAATACATTACGACAGTCAGTTTGGGGTCGGGGGTGTGGTGATATAGTGCTAGAACTGTTGAAAGAGGTGAGTTTTGAGGGCAGACTGGAAGGAGGAGAGAGAGTGTTTCTGACGGAGAGAGCGTGGGAGAGTGTTCCAGGTGGATGGACCGTATACAGAGAAGGAGCGGGGGCCGAAAGTGCTGAGTTTGGTGCGGGGGATGTGGAGGCGGAGGGTCAGAGGCGGAGCGGAGGGAGCGGGAAGGAGTGTAGGGGTGAAGTAAGTTTGAGAGATAGGCAGGAGCGCAGTTGTTCAGGGATTTGTAGCAAAGAGACAGAATCTTGTATTGGATGAGTTGGGGGGCTGGGAAGCCAGTGAAGGAGTTTGAGCAGGGGAGTGATGTGGTTGGATTTTTTCTTTCTGAGGACAAGGCGGGCAGCATTGTTCTGGATGCGCTGGAGAGTGAAAGTGGTGGAGTGAGGGGGGCCGTAAAGGAGAGAGTTGCAATAGTCGATGCGAGATCGGATGAGAGAGACAGCAAGTTTGGTGGCAGATTCGTCTGAGCGTGACCCGAGAGCCATAGACGTGCCGGCCCCCTGCTCCGAGTTGTCTGAGCGGGCCAGGCGAATCGAACCTACGTCCACGCTCCCCCGCTCCGAGTGGGCCCAGCGAGATTTGCTCAAGCATAGTGCAAAGAGAAGAGTAAGAGAGAAAGAGTTAATAAGAAAAGATGCTCTCCCTCACGCTCCGATTCATCTGAGCGTGACCCAAGAGCCATAGATGTGCCGCCCCCCCCCCCCCCCCCCCCCCCCCCCCCCCTGCTCTGAACTGTCTGAGCAGGCCCGGTGAGCCACACTTATGCCCGGGCGGGCCATGCGAGTCGCAGCTCCGTCAGGCCCCATAGGCGGTTCGCAGCTGTTGGGGACACTTCGCAGACAGTTAAGGAGGCGTCTAAGGATCTTTGGCCCCGACCAGCTGCCGCCCCTCTACTTTCGCTCTCATGCTCCCCGCTCGTCCATGGGTCGTGCCCTGCGGTTTACCAGGCCAGCCTCTCGTGCAGCCGGCAGCGCCCGCGGTAGAGCTCGCCCCTTGAGGTCCCACATCAGTCCCTCCCCGCCTCCCGCCCATCAGCTGGTTTTCCAGCCCCCTCCGCTGGCCTCCCCTTTGGACCCAGGCTCCTCACGATTGGCTCAAGGCAGACGCTCTTCGCGGAGAAGTGGCGGCCTTGCACAGCAAGGCGGTGACGGAGATGGTCTCTCGGCACGACTCACCGGCGTTTCACAGCCGACTGTTCGTCATCCTGAAGCCAGGCGGCAAGTGGCGTCCGGTCTTCGACCTCTCGGCGCTAACAAGTTCCTTGCGTCGCCGCACTTTTGGATGGAGATTGCCAGGATTCTTCGCACAGCCGTCAGGACCGATGGACTTCGCTATCAGCCTCAATCTGGCGGACGCATATCTGCATGGGCCCAGGCATCCGGCCTCGCGTCGTTTCTACACGTGGCCTTCAAAGGGATCATCTACCGGTTTCAAGCCCTCCCGTTCGGCCTCAGCATCAGTCCCCGGATTCCCATGAGGCTTCTCGACGGGGGGATGGCCAGCTTCCGACAGCGATCGTCGAGTCTGGCCTCCATTATCTGGCCGACCTACTGCTGCGCAACCAGATCACCACGGCTCTGGAGGAAGACAGAGACGAGCAGCTCTCTCTCCTTCGCGGGCTAGCATTATTGTCATTCCCAAGTCGGATCTCACCCCTTCCCGGCGGTTCCTGCATTGAGGGATGGAATTCCTGACCGACCTCAGCTTGGGCCGCCTGCCTTTGGCGCGGCGGCAGAAGATCGCCGAGCTCGCCTGGCAGATTGAGCTAGGAGCCTCCTTCACTGCCAGGGTATAGCTTCAGCTCTTGGGACTACTCAGCGTGGCAGCGGTTTGTTTCCCCTGGGCAGGCTGTATGCCCGACCTCTTCAGCTCCACCTCCTCCCTTACTGGCGCTCTGACGGATCCGGTTCTGGTTACTCCGCTAGTCCGCCCCCACCTCCAGAGGTGGTCGGACCTTGCGTGACTGTCGACGGGCATACCTTTGCACTCCCCTCCTACCCAGTGGTCCCTCTGCACCGACGCGAGCCTGTCAGGATGAGGCGCTCACCTCTTACCGGACCTTGTCTCGGCCTCCGGCCCTTTGGCCTCAGGACTTCGCGGACAAACACATCAACTGGCTGGAGTTGAAGGCGGTGAGGTTGGCCCTCGTCTCCTGGCAGAAGCTGACCCACCAGGAGGTCCTCATACTTTCGGACGACTCAACAGTGGTGGTCTCCATTCAGAACCAGGGGGGCACTCGCTTGCCCTCCTTTTGCGTCCTACTGTACCATCCTTCGCTCTGGTGCAGGGACCGGGGCTTGGCTCTTCGAGCCCGCCACTTCTCGGGCCACCTGAACGTGGTCGCAGATGCCCTGTCCCACCGCGGACAGCTTTTCCACACGGAGTGGTCCCTGCGCCCAGAGATCTTACCTGATCTGCTAGCAATGGGAGATGCCTCTAGTCGACCTGTTTGCCACAAGGTGGAACATTCAACTAAATAATAAATAATAATAATACCGTTATTATATAGGCGCTTTTTCTCAATTTTGGGGAAATCGACTCAAAGCGCCGCGCCTGAAACCCAACACACACACACTCACGAAACAGACACGAATTTACGCCATTTAAGACAAACACAGTACAAGACAAACAAAGGGCCAGTCAGCTACTGAAGTTACAGAGAATTTTTGATCGCTTGTATTTGAAATTTGTAAAGTGGCCTGAGACCGGTACCAAAGTGGGGGGGGGGGGGGGTGGAAGAACCGGAGTACCCGGAGAAAGAACCCCCGACGGGACTACCGATGTTTGTCCCGTTCCGAACCCGCTGGCATGGATGGTGGACGCGCTCTCCATCCCTTGGGATGGCTTGATCGCGTTTGCCTGACCTCCGTCAGTACTGGTGCCGAAGATACTACAGAAATCGCAGGAAGGCTCCGCGGTTGTCCTCTTGGTGGCCCCTCTTCAGCTGGACCAAGAGCTGGACCTCGGACCTGCTCACTCTAGCTACGGACCCGCCCTTGGAGCTCCCCACCCCGCCGTCGATGCTCAAGCAGCTCCGGCATGCGCTCTTCCACCCTTGCCCGGAGCGACTCCTCCTACACGCCTGGAGGTTGTCCGGCAAGCCCTCACCGATAGAGGTTTCTCGGATGCGAAAGTGGCGGCAATTGCGGCAGCCCGCAGACTGTCTACCCGGAAGGTCTATGAAGGCAAGTGGAGAGTCTTCCAGTCGTGGTGCGCCACCCAGCGGCTCCCCCCCATGCATTTAACTACCCCCCAAATGGCGGAATCCTTCCTGTGGCTCTTCGATGACCAAGGCTTAGCGCCTATTACCATCAAGGGTTATCGCGCCTTGCTTGCAGACACTTACCGCCACTTGGGCCTCCCGGATCCGAGCGCTTGCAAAGATCTCTCGGACCGTTTGGCTAATTTTGAACTCTGACATCCAGTCTCTCGTTCCCTCATACCTCAGTGGGTCCTCGCCTGGGTATTGACATGGCTAAATTTGGATAGCTTCGAACCCCTGCCTTTGGCACGGTTCTCTGACTTGACCCGGAAAACATGTTTTCTCCTGGCCCTCGCCATGGCGTCCCGCTTGAGCGAGCTTCATGCGCTCTCAGTACGCCCAGCGTGTTTGCAGTTCGAATGGATGGCTCGGCTCAGCTGCTCACTGACCTGTCCTCCCTGGCTAAGAATCTACCGCCCTCGGCTGTGCCCCAGAAGCTGACCATACGTCCGCTCAGAGGAATGGATTCTTCCAGTGGGGCGCCGCAACAGGTTCCGATCAGGGCACAAAGGTTTTACTTGTGTCACACAAAGCCTCGCCGCCTCGGTTGCTCCCGCCTGTTCCTACTGCTTCTCCAGGCAGGCTGGATATTCGACCCAGACAGTTCATCCTGGCTGTGGTGGGTGATTCGTCGGCCTACAAAGACCTCTCCCCGGACGGGGATAGACGGTTACAGATTTGTGCGCATGAAGTACGAGCAGTGGCCAAAAGCATAGCTTTGACCGCTACTGCTTGATTAAGAACATTGCGACGGCAGTAGGCGGGCGGGCAGACTCCACCTCGCCCGCTTCTACCTCCACGACCTATCCGGCCAGCATGACTCCCTGGCCTTGGTGGGCGACATCTCCGCGGCCCAGCACTCCCTCTGCGCACCGCAGGCGCCTTAGGCACCACGCCTTTACCACAGCTGACACTTAGTTCGCTTCTAGCTGCCAGATAGATAAGGCACGGCGAGGGCAATTTCCACTGTCGTGCGCTCATTCTATTTATATCGCAATTTCCGGCGCTCTGCTGCTGTAACGACTACCTACACGTTTGTATTCATAACACATCTCAGCCTAAAGTGACTGTTGTGAAAGCAACATCGTTCAAAAGTTGAAATTTTCACCTACACACTGATACCAAACATGACAACATTACGACTTGCACTTGTTTAGCAGATTATGGTGAAAATAAAGAGAACGAGAATTTGTTGATGTACAATGTCGGTGTTTGTTGTGAAATTGACAAAGTTCCCACAGCCATAACACGCGGAACAAACTTTTTCTAACGAAACACACTTGCATGCATAAGGGTCAGCATGCCTACAGTAAGTATCACTTACCGGATTTTCCCTATGCGTTGGGGGACGGAAGCAGGAGGGTGGTTAATGAGGTCACTGACAAGTGTCAACAGACAAGTACCAGGCGCCTGCCTTAGTACACTCCCGGGCGAATCGGGGAAAGTGAGGGCTTAGTTACACGGATACTATTGAGGAGATAGTCACGTTTCTTTCTCGGGAAATAGTGTCACACTAACAGTGAACCGTGTACATGTACTTTTGATTTAACTTTTAATCATGATGGAGTCTGATGAAACGCATACAGTCTGTGTACACACAGGTGTGTTCCATGCACTGCAATTAAATGCATTGTGCAGAATATGTGGCGGGAGATCACAAAAGAAACACAGTGATAAAAAGTCATATCTTTGTATCAAATATGAACACTTAATCCACAAGTGTTATGGAATTAATATCCAGGACGACAAAGACCTGATGCACTCCAAAACAATGTGTAGTAGTTGCTATAGTCGGATGAAACGGATAGACTCTGAAACACGCGTGTCTGCGGAGACGACGCGAAATGCGGCGTCTGATATTGCCTCATCACAACACATTTGGACCACGTTCGATCCAAATACGAGTGTTGCAGAATGTGCCGCGTGCGTTCATTTCATGCAGCTAGGTAAAGGAGGACCACCAGCAAAGGGTGCACATGGGAAGAAACGATATAAGTTTTCATTCCCCCGATGTCTACTCCCCGTAAAACGCCATGCAAAGTCGATGCTCAAACGTCGCCGTTACAAAGAGTGTGGACCCCATCTCCACCAGCCAAGTGGACACATGAAATAGCCATTTCACCCATTGAAAAACGGGTGTCGATATAGCCACATCTCCACATATCAAACGACTCAGCCTTCGACCTGTCCAGGAACTGCAGATGCCATTGACAAGGGAGGAAGAAAAATATCAGACGGCACTAAACCGCACAATGCTTAATGAATCAGCTGATGCCACAATCCGTTGCAAGACTGGAGGACAGCCTTTGTATTTTATGCACATACCCAAACCAAGAAAACCAACAACAGGGGCATCATCAGCCGTAATACAAAGAAGGTCAAAGGTATTAGCCCGTACTAGAGCAAATATGTCTGGAGGATCAGAAGTGGACGAAGCTGAACAAATAACTGACGAGTTAGGACGAGAAAAAAAGCAAAAAATGACTGCAATATTAGACAGAGCAGGCCATAGGCGATCCGTGTATGTAGAAAACAGGGTATTGCTCTGAGAACCAATCTAGGGTTAAGCTGCTCCAAGTACAGAACATACAAACGCTTCATGAGAAGTATTGGTGTCAAACTTGAAAGTGAAAGAAAGGAAAGGCAGACCCAGAAAGAAGCGCTCTGTGGCACAGTGACCATTGAACAAAAGAATCTGACCTTTGAAAACAAAGTCACAAACAAGAAAGAAAGCCAGAAAACGCCTGTTGCGTACATAGAAGATCTCACACATTTTGTTCCTGAACTGCTTGACAAGTTTGAAGCTGCAAATCTTCTTGAATGGCATGAACAAATACCAAATGATGAAATTTGGATAAAACTAGGAGGAGATCATGGCGGTAACAGTTATAAAACAATGCTTTAAGTTGCTAATCTCCAAAACCCTAACTCTAAACACAATACGTTTTTGGTGTGTATGGCTAACTGTAAAGACAGTCATGAAAATCTTCAAACAATTTTGCAGCCGTTTAAAGAGCAGGTGTCAGTTCTCCAAACCATGAAATGGAAAGAAAAACAGATACATGTATTTCTGTTTGGCGATTACAATTTTCTCGTCAAACTCTTTGGTCTCTTAGGAGCACAAGGGGTCCACCCTTGTCTCCGGTGTACAGCTTCGAAAAGTCAGCTACCTAGAGCTCCACATGAACGAGTACAAGTGAAACAGAGAACTCTTAACAACATCAAGCGGGATTACAGGCGATACATGCGTGCAGGAGGAGACAAAAGGAATGCCAAGGGTTACAACAATGTTGTACATGAACCAATCTTTGATGTTGTGATTTCGCAAACTGCACCACCATACCTCCATCTTCTGCTAGGTATAGTAAAAAAAAACATCATTCCCTCCTAGAGCAAGAATGCCACGAACTTGATAAAGTCATTGCTGAAAGACTGGCCGAGGGAAAGGAGGCACATGATGGAAAAACACCTTTTGAAAAATACATTTCAGAAGTAAGAGTCGTCGAAGAACTGGAAAAAAAGAAAACAGCTGACCGAGGGTATTGCAGTGTTGAGCGACAAGAGACACAATGAGAGTGCGAAGCAGTTTGTTGAACGACGTGAGCAGAAGATGCAGCAGGTAGCAGAATTCGAGGACAAAATAGAAGCTCTGAGAGAAGAGACAAAGTTGCCATTTCTGTGCGGACCTGTCACTTCTGGTCTTGACGAAGCACTAAAGAGGAATAAGATATTTATGCAAGCATACCATGGCCGTTCGTTTGTTGGCAACCACTGTCACCGTTACTTGAAGTATGATGTGTTCACTGATGTTGGCGACAGTGTTATCAGCAATACGATGAAGCTGACAGATGATCCTAAACTTCATGCAGCAGCGCATGACATATCCTTAAAGTTCCGAATTCTGAACGACCTGTACTCACAAGTCCATAATTATTAATGTTTCTCACTAAATGCCGGTGAAGAGCAGAAATGAATCAATGCACGACATCAATGACAAGATTGCAAACTACATGCGTTTTTTTCGAAGTACTTTTCCAGCCAGTAGCATCATTCCGAAAAACATATCCTGGAATGTCACTGCGTTGACTTTATGACTAAGTGGGGATTTGGATTGGCGCTTCATGGTGAGCAGGGAGGTGAAGAGAGTCACGCTACCATTAACATTTTAAAGAGCAGGACATTTGGCTTGCAAACAGAGGAGGAAAAACTCAGACTGCTCATGACCGAGCATATGACACTCGTGTCACCCGTCCTCCACTCCGTCATTCCTCCAGTAGTAAAACAGAAAAAAATTCTCGTATAATGCTGTTTAGCCGGCGTCGGTCTGTGTATCTGTGAACAGAAACTCGGTATTGTTCTTATGTCTAGTGTGTCAGGAAATGTGCTGAACCGCAAGGTATATTTAAAAACACTGTTGAATACTGTGACCTGTGATGGACTAATCGGATTGGTTAATACATGGAGGGCATTAGCAGTCTGTGGAGTACCGGGACTACGGGCGAGAAATGCCAGAACGTGACTTGTCAGTGACCTCATTAACCACCCTCCTGCTTCCGTCCCCCAACGCGTAGCGAAAATCCGGTAAGTGATACTTACTGTAGGCATGCTGACCCTTATGCACGCAAGTGTGTTTCGTTGGGAAAAGTTATGTCTTCGTGTTATGGCTGTGGGAACTTTGTCAATTTCACAACAAACACCGACATGGTACATAAACAAATTCTCGTTCTCTTTATTTTTACCATAATCTGCTACACAAGTGTAAGTCGTAATGTTGTCATGTTTGGTATCAGTGTGTAGGTGAGAATTTCAACGTTTGAACGATGTTGCTTCCACAACAGTCACTTTAGGCAGAGATGTGTTATGAATACAAACGTGTAGGTAGTTGTTATAGCGGCAGAGCGCTGGACACGCCGTGTACTGCACAGGCGCAAATTTGACCTCGCCGTGCCTTATCTCTCTGGCAGCTAGAAGCGAACTAAGTGCTACGCGCAAGCACTGGCTGGTAAAGCCGTGGCACGTCCTAGCCAAAATCATCGGGAGTTCTTTCTGTGGGCCTGCAGGGGTGTTAATTACTGAGGGTAACGGGGCGGCACCCGCCTCCTCAAGTCTTCATGATTCTTCCATATAGTAATGCCATTGGTAATGTATTTTGAGAAAACAAATGAATTTTTTTCTAAAATGTATTTTTTTGAAAAATACTTACCGATGGCATTACTCGGATAACCCTCCCTCCTGCCCCGTTTGCCGCTTTGGCTAAGTGTGAAACTGCCGGGCTTTTGCCCTATGGCACGCGGCCGGATAGGGTGGTAAGGGGAGGCCACTTGGGCTCCTATGCATGGATCCCTGGTGTCTCCTCCCCAGTTGTGTAGGGGACACAACTTCGCTTAGACTGAAATCTATAGGCTAAAGAGTGTATTCCATATAGTAATGCCATCGGTATTTTTCAAAAAAATACATTTTATAAAAAAAATTCATTTTTTCTCAAAACTTCAAACCCAAACTTGGTACAGAGATACCTGATGGTAAGACCTGTCCATGCATACTGATTCGGATGAGCCCACGGAAAGGTCAAGGGTCTCAAGAGGTCGGCAAATGTGTGTAAAATGCCAATTTTTGATAGAATTTTAGTCATTATCAACAGTTTTTCAAACTTTTCATCAAATTTACCTCAAAGGTAGCGGATGATGATAAGAACTTTCTATGTATACTAATTTAGTCAACTCATTGCAAAGGTCAAGGGTCACTGGGTTGACAGGTGTGTGAAAACTGATTACATTTTGAGAAAACATGGATTTTGTTGGTGCAGAAGCCATCCCTTCTTGTCACAAAAGTCACACATGTAGATCAGTCATACACGTGAGCCATAAGGGCTTTGCCTTTCTTGTTTCTTTCATTTTGCAAGAAACAGAGATACTAGGCAGACCATCTAGGGTTTTTTCTTCAGTAGAGAAAAACGGTAAACCCAATGAAGAAAGAAAGAAACACGCTTTGAAAAGACAGCTACAACACAATTGTGTTGTAACTGTCTTTTCTAAGTGTATTTCTTTCTTTGTTGGGTTCTTTTCTGCATTTTACATGCTTGGCAATCCCCTTTTTGATGTGAATTTCATTTTTTTTTCAGCAATCTGACTATTCCTTCCCTCTGCTTTGATGCCACTTTCAGCTCCCCTTGTATTTCAAGTAGAATGCATTCAGATTTCCAGAACTCGAATAGCTGATTACAGGATCATACAGTGTTTGTGTTCAGTGTGTGAGTTAATGCGCATTCTTCACCAGAGAGTGAATGTTGGGTTCAGTTCATGGTGGTGCTTTGACCCATTTGTAAATGTGATAAAGGTCCTGTTCAGTGCATTGCGTTGTGTGTATGCTTCTTATGACCTCTTTTCTGCCACACAGGTATGTCAGGGTCTGAGGTACTGTCACGAGTGGACAAAGGTTACCGCATGCCCAAGCCCCCAGGTGGCGCCGGCTGCACAGACGCCTTCTATGAGATTATGTGCAAGTGCTGGAATCGCATCGCTGAGCAGCGACCCACCTTTGCCTACCTGCACAGCTTTTTTGATGATTACTTCGTCAACATTGAGCCAAACTACCAGGGGCCTGATGACTAAAGAAGCCATAACTCGGGTGTTTCATGGTGTGTGCTGTGGTCAGAGGAAAAATTTCTGTTTCGTGGAATTGATCCATGGAGAGTGCACTGATCCGAACATAACATTTTTGAGTGTTTGTGCTAAAAATGATTTACAAATCAAGAATGTGTGCTGGTCTGTGATTTTGAGCTGTATGGCTACCAGTCGCAAGGTGTAAACTCACAGACCAGCATGCCAACATCCATCTTTTTCTGGTAGTGATTTTCGGAAGAGATGAAAGACTCGGAAGTTCATTTGTATCACTCTGAGGACATTTGAATCAGTGAGACAGAAAACAAACACTTATCAATCTGCTGAAATTTTGACTGCACAAAATCTTGACAGCTTTTGATTATGTTTGAGACTTAAAACATGCCCCCAAAATGACACATTGTGCACAGTAGAGTGGCATGTGGAAATTTCTTCTGACTGCTCAGACTTCTTGACAGCATGTGTGACAGTCTGATGAAATGTTGATGCAATACACTACTTGTTTAATTTTTTTGCTGCTAGGTTTACAGCTGCATACATGCAGCTGCCTGCACTGTTTTTGTTTGTTTTTTTCTGCCTGCAAGATCTTCCAGTTTGTCATGCAGGGGAAGTAACAATGTCATGATTGCTTATTATCTTCAGTTCGTTCCCTTGTTTTCAAAATGCAAGCGCAACCTACTGCAAGAGGCATAGGTCCTCATGAGCCCTTCTCCCCAGAGGAGAGGATTTTTCCTGAGGATCTGTACTTATTGCCAGCCTATTTTACATCTGTGCACCTCAGTTGGATTTTTTTTTTAATCGAACATAGCTTGCAATGTTGAATTGTTTTGGGTTGGAACTCTGGATGATAAAATTCAATATGTGATTGTGAGGCAGGGAGTGGGGATTGACTAGAGAAGTAGAGTGGATGAAATTGAATGTCAGTTTTTGAAATGTCAATGGCTTAACATATTCAACCCCAACCCCCTACAGCAGGAGATGGATTGACTATGATAATTCAAGGGTAGTGCCAGAGTAGTCTGGCACTACCCTTGAATTATCATGGTCAGTACACCTCCTCCAACTGGCACATGGGCGTTAGGTGACGCCACCAAAATTTGGGAAATGTGGCCATGGGGTTGTATGGGTTAACCCCATGTGCATATGGCCACTGGTAATGTAAACAATACTGGGGGCTGCACGCACAAGGGGTTGTATGCTTGAACATGATAATTTACAACTAATTAAATCATGTTAATTTTGTCCAATTTACTGGACTGTGTTTGCTGTTGTTACGTGTACTTTTTAATCAAGTTATTTTAACAGCATGCATTCTCTTCTTATAATTCTGTTATCACTGTTTAAACCAAGTATTCTCAGTGTTTGTAACTATTAATCTTACGAATTAGGTTCAATTTCAATCTGAACTTTAAACCTTTGGCTGTTAGTAGCTCTTTTTGTCAAGATGATTCATACAAGAGTTTTTGCCGACAGCCAAAGGGTTATAAATATTCACAATTGATCATTTACTCAGTAAAGTGAAAAACTAATAATACATCTACAGTTTCAATCTAATGATCTAATGATGTAGATCTCTTTTAGTGTAGAAATCAGTTTTAATTGTTGACGGTGTATTTTTCTAGAACTTTTTACATTTCTCGTCTTTGTGGACCACTTACAGGACTTTTAAAATAAACTTGTTAACGTTTTTATTGATCTGTGACTGCAGCTGCTTGCCTGTGTATATACATGTGTAATACTTTTGCATTCTAATCAAACATTTTAGTATTTTTTTAGTGGTGATATAAATCGAGGGTTAGCTAGTATTAGCTATTGTATGCTCAGTCTGAGGGAACAAATGTTGCTGATGGCTGCCAGCAAGAGGGCTGCAGGGGCTCATGAGAATCTCTCTTGCTGGCAGATAGATTGAGCTCCAGGGGTGACTGTAGAGAAATTTGCGTCTTCCATTTCTGTTTTAGTTTATGCAAGGGTGTTGGCTCACATCTGCTTTTCATTGGAATACACACCAGCCTCAGTATAAACGCACCCAGTCCTGTCTAATCACATTATCATTGAGCTGATCTTAACTCGTTTCATCCTGATACAATATTGCGTGCAATAAATTTGACCGATAGTTCAAGGGTGGTGCCAGAATAGCTTGGCGCCTCAGGCGCCAAGCTATTCTGGCACCACCCTTGAACTAAAGTGGTTGATCTATCTCCAAATCTGTAATGTAGCCCTCATAGGACAATAAGCAAATTTTAAAAAAAAAAATCAGCCTCAGGATGTAATGGGTTAAATAGGTTTAGGACAGCCAACACAGCTGGGTTGGGGCTGACTAAGGCTCTCATGGGGCCATGGAAAACTTGCTGGCTGTAAATCCATCTGGAAGCTAGAGATGTGTCAGGCTAGTGACTGATCATACAGGAAATGGCGAATGTAATATTGAGGATGGCCTGTATGCTTTGATGAACATTCTGTGTGCCTTTCTAGTTGGTGGGATAGGGGAGGTAATCTAGTTAACTAGCTTGTGCTTTCAGCCGCCGGTAGAACCGGCAGCTGCAGGCACAAGCTAGTTAACTAGATTTCCACAGTACTGGTGGCTGCATGCATAAGGGGGTCATTGTTACTTTTTAACTCATTCAAGGTGTCCGGCATCAATAACTGTGAAAGTGTCAAGGCATTGCCTCCGGCAACACTGTATGACACTTCCACCGCTGTTGATGTGTTGACAGTTAATTGTGCTTTTATTACCCATAGCCTTTACAAGCGACTCTCACATTCACAGTAATCCTGCTTAGAGGTGAACAAAGAAGAGAATGCTGATTTAGGTTATGGCATAAGTCGATTGCTATAAGTGTGCAACACATGTAGTAACATGCTGTATCTTTATTCAGTGTGTAATGTTTGATCACCCTAGCTTGAAGGTTCCGTAGTGATGTAAACAAAACAACCAAGTACACAGACTTCAAAGAACAAAATCAGGTCGGCATCATGGGACAGTTGCATACAAATTCCCAACTTCTTACGCAAGTTAATGTTAATGCAACATGGCGACAAAATAATGTGGTCATTCAGCGTTAAGATGCAGAGAAACATGCCTGTCAAATGTACCAGGATGGTAAGAATTCTTCTGTCTGATAATTATTAGACTGGCCTTAAGCATGATTTTCGTGTGGAGGTGCTGAACAAATTTCCTTTTGTCATCTCATGTAGTCATTTGCACAACCCTGCACTGTACAACAGAAGTATTCTTTCAGTTTCAAAATTGCATGCTTAGAACATTTCATGATGTCTACACACCAATACGTCATAAGACTAGCATTTTATCACATAAAATATTTCTGTGTGTCTGGCTTGTGTATTTTGACAATAGGTCTTCCTGTGTGCTCTCTACACACTGTCTTAAAATAGACACTTGGAAATTTCTGTTCAAACAAGTGTCACCCACGACATCAAGTGTTGTCTTTTGCATAGGCATTGCACACTTATTGTAATAGACTTATGGTTTTGGTGAATTTGTTTTGCATGTATGACATTTTAGTTGTAGTGCATTAAATTTTACATGTATTTTTTTATCCTTTTAAATAAGGTAAAATCATGTGCCAATATCCACCGTTTGCCAGCTGCTCAAAGCACCGCGGCTGGAAGCTGGAGCTCTGAAAGCCTGCTGCTAAAAGTGCTACTTTGTGTGAATTTAGCACTACTATTAACTTCCGCAGTGGAGGTGAGACAGGCACCATAAACAGATTCGGTACATAAATTTGACTTAACTCATTGTGCCCAAGGTACGAAATACCCACATTTTGGAGCTATCCTCTGAGGACTGCATTACAATTCCAGAGACAGATCAACCATGATAGTTCAAGGGTGGTGGCAGAATAGCTTGGAGCCTATAGGCGCCAAGCTATTCTGCCACTACCCTTGAACTATCATGGTCGCGCTATATCTTGTTGTGGTGTGTCATGGACAAAATGAGTTAAGGGAATAGGGAAACATCTATATGCAATTCCTGTCTACCAGATAATTTGTACCTAGGAACTTGCAGCTGCCAGCACAGTGTCTTATCCTGTAAGTGTCGTTCAAAATTTCAAAGCAACGTGGCTTACTCAACCTTTCCAGGAAATCTTTCTTTTGATACAAAGATGGGGAAAAAGAACATTAGGATGATTAGACGTAATCTTATTGTTTATTTGAATTAGGTTTATGGAAAAGAAGAAGTTCAGTAATGTACCATTAGGGCATGTATAGTACTCGGTGTTTTAACATTATTTTAATTTGTGCTCAAAGCCAGTGTGTTTGCTCATGGTGGCTTTAGAAAACTGGCCATCTGTGATGTGCCTTTTATATCGATGTGTTCTAGCTTTCCAATCTGTTCGATTCAAAGGGAAGAATTGTTGATGGTTTATTTGCATTCCAGTTCGTTTTATTCAAGGGGAACATTGTCCCCTTGAATCAAACAGACTGGAATAAAGGCAAATGAGCAAGAATGCAGCCGGAGTTGATATGCTTCATTATGTGGTGGTGACTCGTCCGTGAATTTTAGTCATGTGTGCATCATACTATTTGTAAATATGTACTTATTATCTTATCACCTACATATCAAACATCTTAACCCTCTTGTACATGAAGCCACCGGTATTGTTTACAGTACCAGTGGCTGCATGCTTAACCCATTCAGCCCTGACGCACTACAGCAGGAGATGGGTCGACCATGATAATTCAAGGGTAGTGCCAGATTAGCTTGGCATCTGTTTGCGCCAAGCAAATCTGGCATTGCCCTTGAATTATCATGGTCGATCCATCTCGTGCAACTGGTGATGATGCCTCCAAAATTAGGGAAATACGGTCGTCGGGCTGAATGAGTTAATGGGGTTAATGTCATTTTGCCTAGATACTCTAGAATATCTTCCTTAAACTCTTTATCTGTGTAGCATGTTTGGTATACTGGTATACCAAACAAGCTACTGACAGACAAAGGGTTAAAGTTAGTCTGCAACATCTTTCACACATGTAGGTGAGCTCATGTTCATCAGTCATGGAAAGTTACGTTAAATCACATTTACTCACGTATATATAGATCTTAATTCTGAAGGTAAAATTAAAGTTGCACAGCTCAAAACAAAGCACAGTTGGAGCCAATCTTGGCCAGGAAGAGGCAAAGATTGTCATGAGTCCCTGCATCTACGCCTCATGCAGATGGAGAGGGAAAGCTTACGGACGGTATGCAATAACTTTAAATTTCAGTTTTCTTTTCTCGAACGAGGAAATACTGATGTACAGTCAGCACAGTGTATTATCAATGTGTGTACACGCTGCCGGTGTTTCTATTGTTGTGCTGTGTACCTCCCGTCTACAAATCTGTGCCTTCAGTTCAGGAGTGAAGATCTTTCTTCAAGGTGATCTATGACTTCAATTCGTCATGACCTCTTTCATTCTTACCTCAGTCAGGGATAAAATTGAACCCAATAAGCGATGTTTCATCGGGCCTTTGTCGTCCGCAGTCGGCCCGCGCACAGCTGCGCGCGGCTGGTCGACTGTGGCAATGTGCTTATTGGCCGGGAATCGTTCATAGTGGATTTGTTACTGTTGTTACGCTCTGCCTCGGCTGACGTACTCATTTGGCCATAATTGATTGTTGACATCAAATCATTTCCTCTCTTTGCCTTTTATTCCCAGAGTCACCCTGGTCAGCCCCACAGGATGGGGTTTTCCCTCTTTTTCTGGGGCATGTGTTTCTGTCTACCCTTAGTCCATTCACCTGTAGACCTTGATATTGGATGTGTGTTGCTAAATGGTCTCAGTGCTGCACCTAGGAGATGACGTGTTGTGTGTTTGCTGTTAACCCTCTTAACCCCACGGCCGCATTTCCGAACATTTGGAGGCGTTGTCTAACGTCTAACCTCCGCCGCATCAGTCAGATCAGAAAATACCTTACTACCGAAGCTGCCACCAAACTTGCTGTCTCTCTCATCCTATCTCGCATCGACTACTGCAACTCTCTCCTTTCCGGCCTCCCTCACTCCACCACTTTCACTCTACAGCGCGTCCAGAACAATGCTGCCCGCCTCGTCCTCAGAAAGAAAAAATCCGACCACATCACTCCCCTGCTCAAACTCCTTCACTGGCTTCCCATTTCCCAACGCATCCTAGTACAAGATTCTGTCTCTGCTACAAATCCCTGGACAACTGCGCTCCTGCCTATCTCTCAAACTTACTTCACCCCTACACTCCTCCCCGCTCCCTCCGCTCCGCCTCCGACCCTCTCCGCCTCCACATCCCCCGCACCAAACTCAGCACTTTCGGCCCCCGCTTCTTCTCAGTATACGGTCAGTCCATCCACCTGGAACACTCTCCCACTCTCTCTCCGTCAGAAACACTCTCTCTCCTCCTTCCAGTCCGCCCTCAAAACTCACCTCTTTCAACAGTTCTAGCACCATACCACCACACTCCCCACCCCAAGCCGACTGTCGTAATGTATTTAACTATTTGTGGTACGTGAGTCGTCGTCTAAAGCGTGCGCATGCGTGCGCGAGTTGTGAGTGCGCGCATAGAGTTATAATTATTATAAGTAAGCGCATTATAAATACCATTATTATTATTATTATTATTATTTTTATTTTATAAATTATGTACCCATCGTAGGAGATGGATTGATCATGATAATTCAAGGGTAGTGCCAGATGAGCTTGGCGCCTTCAGGCGCCAAGCTCATCTGGCACTACCCTTGAATTATCATGATCAATCCATCTCCTGCTGCAGGGTCCCGGAACTAAATGGGTTAAAGCAATTTTTACGTATCATTTCCCTGTTCATATTTTGTAATTGTAATGATTTTTACTCTTCCTTGTAAACTAAGGTACGATAAATGAGCGTGAAGGTGCAGCGTCCCTAGCATGTCAGGTTTGCTAGTTTAGCATATTAGACCGGCTGGCGACATACATTCAACATTCTGTTCAGTTGTTTTTTTTCTCCTCCAAGCAGCGCAGCCACGTCCTGAGAAAATCGTGTTGCTGCCAGGACGTTAAGCAATCGGTGTACAACTGACCAACCCTCTTTTGCTGTACTTTCCTTTTTTGCCTTTTGCGAAGCCAGCTGTGGGATTTTCATCAGCCTACGTTCACAGTAGTCGAAGGAGAACACTTTGAAAAACAAACAAACAAACAAACAAAAAACCTGTAACGCCTACACTGCTTGAGCATGGCGAACCACACCCACATGACGAGACATAGACCCTCATCATCCCCCAGCAGTTGCGGGGGGATGATGAGGGTCTGTGCCTCTGCCTCGTATCATTCCTATCCATCTCCCCTGTGGCAAAACGTCTTCGGGCCTACGACGGCCGCAGTGGGCCCACTGCGGCCGACGTGGGCACGAGGACCTAGGCTTGCTAGTTACTCGTCATTTCCGCCGAACTGTATGTCGTCAGTAGCGGCCAAGTGGTGAAAGCCAAAATTTGATACATCAACAGGTGATGCGAGTTTGAATTTGAAAGCCAAACCGTGCTGATAAATACAATTAGTTGTTTTCATCCCTACGTCACACGGCCAATTTCTTTAGCGCAAACTGTACCACATGACCGAGCTATAAAAACCCTTGTAGCGACTAATGGCGGACTTTCTGTAGCCCTCTTTCTGACGTGTCTTGGGTGCCAGTTTTGTTCTATAAAAGATCACAAAACGTTCTAAAGTACACAGTTACTTAGTGTTATTCGAAACAGCAGGCACACTACTGTAGACGGCAAAGTTATGAAAGATTTTAAATTACGTCATAAGTCTATTGTGTATAAATATATATTCCTTTTACGTCAGTCATGTCTGGCATGATCCAGGTCGGAAGATTTCTTCATGATTTCTTTTACGAAAATATTGGAGGAATGAAAACAAATACGTTATTGGTAACAGGGGCCTTCGGTGTACAATGGTTCCTTTGACCTCCTCAGGCCTACAAGGGTCCGTGTAGCAATCCCGGGCAGCTACCAATAACTGTACTAAACATGTAAATGGATAAGGTGTACAAATATTTTTTCCTTCGTGAAGTTTCATCATCACAGCAGATCACTTAACTCATTCGCGGCCAGCCCCATCCGGATGCGCGGCATAAGCCGCGCATCCGGATGCGGCTGGCCGCGAATGAGTTAAAGCTTCTGTGTATTCCGAAGTTTTGTTTCTGTCTTTGCTTTATCAGCATTTTATTGTCGCCAATAACATGGCACATTCCAAAGACTTAGGTTGTGATCTTTGTTTTATTCTACTGCCTTTTTGTGTTTGTAAGCATCATAACAGATGAGCATAAGTGGCGGGAATCTACAGGGATAGTTTTGATAATACAGGTAAATATACTGATGTGCAAAAGAAATGCATCATTGGAATAATCAGAAACACGTCAGTGTTTAACAGTGATTTAAATAATGTCGCATTCTTTTGCTTGTCAGTCAAACGGTGGTTTTAATAATGTTTGATGGCACTTTTTGTATGTTACGTTTTAAATTACTATTTTAAAATGCATGTTGGCTGTAGGGTAGCCATTTGTAATATGCGCTTCTTTTGTTTGGCAATAAACTGTTGCTAGATTTTGTCCAGTAAGTGAAAGGTCCATGGACTGATGTCGGCCGTATTTGGTCCGCGCACAGTCGTGCGCGGACCAACTACGGCCGACATCAGCCTGTATGCCTTTTGCTTATTTAGGTCTTTATGACTGCACAGGATGTTTGTAGCTTATCATGGGCACCATCTTGATTTGAAGCATGCTTCTGTGGCGAGGATGAATTATTTGATGTCGAAGCATTGTCATCAGATTGGATGACTGAAATGAGAAGTTTTAAGTTGACAGAATCAAAAATTGTTCAGACGCTCCTATACTGTTTTTTTCCACTCCCCATCCCCCATCCCCATCCCCATTCCCCGCCCCTTGTTCGTGCAGCCTCCGGGACTGTGAACAGTACTGGTAGATGCATACACAAAAGAGTTAATGTAAATACTATTTTGCTTTATAATGACATAATTTCATGAACACCATTTGACGTCATGTGTACAGATATTTGCATGCACATAGAGTTCAGCTGGAGATTATAACGGGGGGGGGGGGGGGGGGGGGGGGGGGGGTGGGTGGGGGGGGGGGGGTGCATGTTTCAAAGTGCAAGTACCGTTATGCATACATGTACTGCTTGCAGATTGGGGCAATGCAATTTGTTGATGGATTTTTTTTTTCGTTTGAAGAACCGGTACTTTTTTCCCCTTACATTCCAAATTCCTTAGACGAAGCTGGTCTTCAGAGAAGTACAGTATGCAGATTTTAATTATGGTGGGTGTATTGTTGTTGTTGCATTTTCAAAAGCATTCGCATTGATGGAACTGCAATATGCGTATGCCGAACAAATTCAGAACGGGAGAAATGGTCTTAAATCCTGTAATTGTTTGTGCTGGTCTGTGATTTTGGACCTTGCCGCCACTAGGCCGTAAGGTCCAAAATCACACGCCAGCACACAATGAATCTATATTATGCAGAATCAGGGATATATACAAACCAGCATTTGCCTTCAGTATATCTTCCTCTGAAGAGCATTTATCAGCATATGTTTATGGATTTTTTTTTTTTTTTTGGTGTGTGTGGTCTTCCATTTCAGTCTATTACATGACTCGGTAAACAAAAACGCCACTGGTCTTGACGCTGGCGCAGTTAGCCCGCGCACGGCAGTGCATGAGACAGCTGCGGCCAACGTCGGATCGAAAACACTTTGCGTGCTGGTATCTCGGATAAAATAAACATTTGATACACTTTTGTTATCGACAGGTTTTGTAGAATTGCATGGCCGATGCATGTACTACGCGCAAGTGTTTGGAAAATGAAGTATTCATTTTTTTTTTTTTTTTTTTTTTTTTTTTTTTTTTTTTTTTTTTGTGGTAATATTCCTGCTTTTCGAGTAGGCAGCCAGTTTGATCGGTGTGTTCGTAATCTATTTTCGTTATCGTTATCAGTCTATTTCGTCATTCCATCAGGTCATTGCCGTTTGATTTCACTGCATTTGAAATAAAGACTTTTTACTGAATACGCGTCAATACGCGTTTGTTTTATATTTTGTCGTCACCCGCTTCACCCTTGTCTTGCACCCTGAGAGTGAGGTGCGTGCATGCGCCTTACAAGTGAACATCGTATTATTAGACTCCATGAAAATTGCAAAGTTTCAGAAACATTCTGTTTGTTCCCTGGCATTGAAGCAGTTAACCCATTTAACCCCATGGCCGCATTTTTCAAATTTTGGAGGCGTCAAGTACCAAGTGCAGGATGTGGATCGACCATGATAATTCAAGGGTAGTGCCAGATTAGCTTGGCGCCTTTTTATGGCGCCAAGCTAATCTGGCAGTACCCTTGAATTATCATGGTCGATCCACATCCTGCACTTGGTACTTGACGCCTCCAAAATTTGAAAAATGCGGCCATGGGGTTAAATGGGTTAACTGCTTCAATGCCAGGGAACAAACAGAATGTTTCTGAAACTTTGCAATTTTCATGGAGTCTAATAATACGATGTTCACTTGTGCAGGCTAGACATGTTTTCTGAAACTTTGACAATTTTGGTCATGGAGTCTAATAAGATCGATGTTTCACTTGTAAGGCCGCATTTGTCAAATTTTGGATGGCGTCAAGTACCAAGTGCAGGATGTGGATCGACCATGATAATTCAAGGGTAGTGCCAGATTAGCTTGGCGCCATAAGGCGCCAAGCTAATCTGGCACTACCCTTGAATTATCATGGTCGATCCACATCCTGCAGAAGGACGTTGGGGCTAAATGGGTTAACAAGGCTGAGACGAGTCTGTCGCAGGCAAGTTTTAATCCTTCGACTGTACCCAGTAAGCAAAGGCCCTCGGGCCCACGACGGCGGCAGTGACCACGGCTGTGCGCGGGCCTACTGCGGTCGTCTTGGACCCGAAGACGTTTTGCTACTGGGATTGGTAATGCTCATTGTCGAGGTGTTTTCTGCAGGAATCACATCGACAAGGAGCACTACCAACAGTCAAAGGGTTAACCACGAGCAGTTTTCGTGGCTCTAAGTCTTGCTTTCCTCCCTACGCTGTTCTGGCTGGTGTGGTCTTGTACGCGTATCTTCAAATACACAACTCGGCGAGATCGAAGACAAGCTTCCTGTTTACTGAACGGTGCAATAAAGTGTAGATGAATTTGAATTAAAAAAAAAAAAAAAAGGCCCGTTACAAGGGGCGAATATACGGAGTGGCGGAGGAAGTTTTTCCAGGGGATGTATGACCTAAACTCGTAGTCCCCACCCGGTTCTTTCTGGACGACCTGAGTGAGGTCAAACTATTTTTTCGTTCCGCGGCACCCTGATCAGCCACACAGAGTTTTCTTCTTTCTGGGGCTTACGTTTCTGCCCCATCTTGGTCCGTTTACCTGTATTTTCTGCGTTTAAGTTTTCCCTACTGCGCTGCCTATAGTCTTTGATACTGGGTGTGTGTTGCTAACTGGTCTGCTGCTCAAAAGAGAAAGTATTGTGTTTGCGGTAATTGCTTTTAAAGTCTCTTATAGAAGAGACTTTTTAGGGTGGGACGCGGTGGAGTGCTTTCAATAGCATGCATATGACGTCATAGGCGGACAGGCTTCACACTCTGATAGTTAGGTAACAACATACAAATTACGTCATATCTAGTTATGCTAACCTCGCTGCAGAATAGTGTTGCACGGTATTACCGGTATACCGGGAAAAACAACCCGGTATGACATTGCACCGGTACGGGTGACTGGGCTATTATTAACAATAAACAAAGGCAAAAAGTAGAGAGACTGATAGATCAACCACTAAGTTCAAGGTTGACAACTGATTGACATGGCGCCGGGCAAATCATGCATCACAATTCAGCCGTCCCAGCAAAAATCACTGTTTCACACCACTCGGCCACACACATGAGCGCTCACAGTCACACACACACTACTCTGTCCAACACGTTTCTAAAGCAACTAAGTGGTGTGAAACGTTTGTTGCGGTTGCCGGTGGGCCTATAACGAAAGAAAATACCGGTACGGCATAAAAATACCGTTAAAATACCGGTATTTTCGTACCGGTATTGTCTTCTTGATTTCTTTTACGAAAATAGTGGAGGAATAAAAACAAATACGTTATTGGTAGCAGGGGTTTGCTGCGCGGACCCTTGTAGGCCTTCGGGAGGTCAAAGGAACCACTGTACCCCTCAGGCCTTCGGCCTTCGGGGTACAATGTTTCCTTGACCTCCCTTAGGCGTACACAAGTCCGTGTAGCAAACCCCTGCGACCAATAACTTATAATAGTAACTTATAATAGTAAAGTCGGTTGACCCACTTTTGACTAAACAAACAAACAAACAAAAATCATATGCACTTGAAGTTTTGGATATAGGTAGCCTGGAGAATGGCACTGGAACATTTCGTTAACCAGTTTTGTACCTCTTGAACCTTTTCGAAAATAATAATTCAGTCATTGCAGAAAAAATGTCAAACGTAAGAATCCTCGTCTTCTGGAGAAGAATCAGACAGTGACGGTGATGTAAAAGCACATGAAACGTCATTGTTCTCTCCCTCTCTGTCTGACAAGGTCTCTGTCTTTCTTATGTCTGCGAGCATATTGTGCAAAAGTGGAAAATGCATGCAAGCTCATATATATATATATATATATATATATATATATATATATATATATATATATATAATATATATATATATATATATATATATATATATATATATATATATATATATATATATATAAGACTTTGTGGGCATGGGTCACCCTGTCTTGTTAAAAATATAATTTCAATGTACATATTTTGTAATTATAATGATTTCCTACTTTTTACAAACGAACAGACAAACAAACACACGAACAAACAAACATACAACGGTTCGATAAATTAGCATGTAGGTGCAGCGTCTCTAGTATTGCATAGATGGTGGATCATGGAGTGTTCGTATACTGTCAAATATCATACTCATTTCTAGTCAGACCGAGCGACTCATTCTCAAACTGTTTGAATCATATAGTCGCCGAGAGCGAAACTGGAGGCGACTACACTCAAACAGTTTGAGAATGGGAGTCGCGAAGTCTGCCTAGAAATGATAGTATATGAACTCTCCACTTCTGTGTTTTATAGAGCCTTTCACAACATGAATCCAGTCACTATAAATTAAACAAAGCGGACGCCTGCTTAGCTTTCTGTCACAAGATCGTCGGCTGTGCCGCTAACCGCTGATTCTGTTTCGAGGCTGCTTTGTACAGCAAACAGTTTAAACGTTGGATATTTAAAGTAGTTGGAGGAATCGTAAAGGTTTGTTTCACTTTCAGATGTCTTTATCGCTTTAGTGAGGAGTGCGATGTCATTGATTCCAATGTAGAGTAAGCCGTGCTTTTTTGCACTCTCAATCTTGCCAGCCCGCCAAGAGGTGTTATATGCAATCCTCGGCCCAGAAAGCACCGCGCGTTAAGATTAGGACATTATGGTGTGGGGTGTTTTGCTATGTAAAACTGAGTGGTCTTAAAATGTTCTATAGTGCCTAGGTTAAGTTTTCATTTTAGACTGGCTGGCGACATACGTACAATATTCCCTCCCCCCCCCCCCCCCCCTTTCACATGCATCGCAGCATGTCATGAGAAAATCTTTCCTTTGTTGTTGGGACAACCAACAAACCAACCAAACAACCAAATTTATCGTAAATCAAAAACTGGAAGAGAAGAGGGATTGAGCAAGAATTTTTATTGTCAATACAAGCGTAATAGCCGGGCCAACGTTTTTGCTGTAATGAACTTTGTGGCGACCAACACTTCTGTCACAAAGCACTTAGACACTGACTCCAGGGTGACAATCTTGACATCATCACAACATTCGTTACACCAAACATAACCCTTTGACTGTCAGTGGACCCAGCCTGTGGTTTTAAAATTATTGTAAATTCAACGCAAAAGTCGGATCCCAAACCGTCAAAGGAACATGGATAGGTTTGGGTAGAAAGTTATTTTACCAAGAGGCCTAAATCCTCATTATATTAGGATCTATACCTCTTGCAGTTGGGCAATGCTCATTTTTGGGGTTAACCCGTTCAGTGCCGAGAAATATGAACACCATCCAACTGCAAGAGGTATAGATCCTCATGAGCCCCCGCAGTTGCGTGGGCTCATGAGGATCTATGCCTCTAGCTGACATCACTCTGAAGCGATGTTTCTGGGGCAGCTAGGATTTTGTTTTCATTGGGCTGGAATTAACGAAGATTGCAGAAACACAGTCTGCGTCAGCTGGCACTGCACGGGTTAACTCTTTTGAGACGTGCCGCATCCGGATTCGCGGCTTTACGCCGCTAAAGCGGATTCGGCACGTCTCGAAAGAGTTAATATGCCCAATACAAATATTAAGATGAAGAATGCCACTTTTGCCATGCATGAAACAAGGCTTGGATCGAAGCACTTGACTGTTTTAACCGAAGGAGAGGAGAGAGGAGGTGTTGACCCAAGTCAAAATAGGAGGTATGATCAAAGGAAATAAGCAACAAAGAAAGACACACGCTTTGAAAGGACGTGCTCGTCTTTTCGAAACGTGTTGTTTTTAAGTCCCGTCTATTTATAGAACGGACTTTTTAGGAACGGTCGCATTGGGGCGAATTTAATAGCATGTCCTTGTTGTCAAAGGCGGGCAGGCTAAACCTCTAACAATTGAAGTAACAAGATAAAAATTACGTCACGTCTAGTTACGCTAACCGCTCTGCTGAACGTACCTTTGGCGCGAAGCGCCGTATGTGCGTATGTATGAATGTGCGTATGTATGAATGTGCGTATGTATGTATGTTCATATGTATGTGCGTGCCGCCGTGCGTGAAATACTTTGGCTAAATACTTTCTTAAGTGGGTGGCTAAGAGTGCCTCCGAGCATATTGCAATTGAATGTCTCATTGAAGACATAAACAACCGTTTATAGGAAGTCGGCTGACCCAGATTAGAGGTCCGTAATGTTTGTGATATTTACTTACGCTAACCTCGCTGCTGAACTTGACGTACATTTGGCGTACTTATGTGCGTATGTATGTTCGTATAAGTGCGTATGCATGTGTGTGCGTCGTATGTAATGTTTGCCATATTTATTTACGCTAACCTCGATGCTGAACGTTCATTTGGCGCGAAGCGCCGTATGTGCGTATGTATGTGCGTATGCATGTCAGTGTGTGCGTTAGTATGTAAACAAGACAATCTCTGATATTTATGTACACACATGCTTGAAAATTTAAAGGCGAAATACTTTCTTAATTAGGTGGCTAAAGAGCGTCCGAGCATATTGTAAATGAATGTCTTATTGAAGACATAAACAACCGTTCAGTATAGGAAGTCGGTTGACCCAGATTAGAGTCCGAAAAGAATTAAAACACTAAAAACCCTTGACTTTTAGAAAACTCAGACAGTGGCGGTGACCTCAAAAAAGGCAACTCCGTCATCACGCAGACACTGACATAATACTCTAAATATGACGTCATTCTCTCTCTCGCGCGCGGCTCTCTCTCACACACACAAACATGCGCGCATCTCCAGGAGGAATAGATCCTCATGCGCCTGGAGGGCGCATGAGAATCTATGCCTCTTTGAGATGTTTGGAGCGCGCGCGCACGCACGCACTAGCACGCACAAACACATCGACGCGCTTTCAGAAGAGCATGCAGGTGACCCTTGTACTTAGTATATCATGTAAAGTCAACCTGCTTTCACACAAATTATAGCAAGACTGAAATTGTACCGTTAAGTTCTAGTTTTCACATCATTTTCTCAAGCCTATGAAGCGAAAGTGGAACTCATATCACGTAAAATGTAAAATTACGTAAAAACAAAACTTACGTCATGACAAATGACGTTTGACAAATCAATAACGCGTATGTCCTGCGCACCTTATAGAACTCACTGACGCATTGGCAGATCTGCGAGACTTTATCAATAGGAGATAATTCAACATTAGAAGTAGTCAGGTCAAAGACAAAAGGTAGAGACCATTGACAGCAAGGAGAGCTC
The DNA here is from genome assembly GCA_036245525.1 of Semisulcospira habei. Lineage (NCBI taxonomy): Eukaryota > Metazoa > Mollusca > Gastropoda > Semisulcospiridae > Semisulcospira > Semisulcospira habei. The sequence continues at coordinate 137,568,007 of BTPG01000005.1, read as the reverse complement.
TCATATAGAAGGTACTTTGTGGGTTATGGTTCATCCCATCTTGTTGTTAAGTCCCTTCTATTTATATAAGGGAATTTTTAAGACGGATCGCGGGGGGCGAATTTAATAGCATGTCCTGATGTCAAAGGAGGGCAGGCTAAACTTCTAACAATTGAAGTAACAAGATAAAAATTACGTCATGTCTAGTTACGCTAACCTCGCTGCTGAACATACATTTGGCGCAAAGCTCCGTATGTGCGTATGTATGTGTGTATGCATGTGTGTGCGTTAGTATGTAAACAAGAGAATCTCCGATATGTATGTACACACATGCTTGAAACTTGGCGAAATACTTTCTTAAGTAGGTGGCTAAAGAGCGTCCGAGCATATTGTAATTGAATGTCTTATTGAAGACATAATCAATCGTTTATAGGAAGTCGGTTGACCCAGATTAGAGTCCGTAATGTGTGTCAGTCATATTTACTTGAACTTTTGCATATAGCTAGTTTGGAGAAAGACATTGGATGAGTTCGTTAGCCAGCTTTGTATCCTTTCAACTTCTTAGTAAAAATTAATTCTTTTCAGAAAAGAATTAAAACACTAAAAAACGTTTTCTTTTAGAAAAAGTCAGATAGTGGCGGTGACGTAAAAGAGGCAACTCCGTCACTACGCAGACACTGACATAATACTCTAAATATGACGTCATTCTCTCTCTCGCGCCTCTCTCTCTCTCTCTCTCTCTCTCTCTCTCTCTCTCTCTCTCTCTCTCTCTCTCTGTCTCTCTGTCTGTCTCTGTCTGTCTCTCTGTCTCTGTCTCTGTCTGTCTGTCTGTCTCTCTCTCTCTCTCTCTCTCTCTCTCTCTCTCTCTCTCTCTCACACACACACACACACACACACACACACACACACACACACACACACACACACACACACACACACACTCAAACATGCGCGCATCTCCAGGAGGAATAGATCCTCATGCGCCCTCCTGGCGTATGTGGATCTATGCCTCTTGGAGATGTTTGGAGCGCGCGCCGTATGCACGCACTATCACGCACACACACACACTGACGCGCGGCTTTCAGAAGAGCATGCAGGTGACCCTTGTACTTAGTATATCATGTAGCTAGGTAAAGTCAACCTGCTTTCACGCAAATTATAGCAAGACTGAAATTGTACCGCGAAGTTCTAGTTTTGTCACCATTTTCTCAAGCCTATGAAGCGAAAGTGAAACGCATATCACGTAATATATAAAATTACGTAAAAACTAAAACTTTCGTCATGACAAATGACGTTTGACAAACCAATGACGCGTATGTCCTGCGCCCCTTATAGAACTCACTGAAGCATTGGCAGATCTGCGAGACTTTTTCAATAGGAGATAATTCAACATCAGAATCAGGTCAAAGGTGACAAAAGGTAGAGACCATTGACAGCGAGTAAGAGCTCTCATATAGAAGAGACTTTGTAGGGTAAGGTTATGGTTCATCCCATCGTGTTGGTTATTTTTGTGCTTTTCATACGCTTGGCGGTTAATCTGTTTTCGTCTGGATTTAGAGACAGTTTAAGTTACGCTTTTTGCATAGAGGATGCAAAGGCAAACATGAAAACAAAGAATAGTAACTCCATTTTCAGAGGTAGCCGTGTGGGAAACAGCTCAGGGATAGTTTCAAGCTCAAAAAGCACCACCCTCAAACGATTATGGTCGATACATCTTCCGCGACAGCTGATGATTTTAAAATCAAGAACTGATAGTTCTGAACATAACCGAGAAAAGGAAGTTTGCCCTACAAGTGCGTTGGAGGGGAGGTGTTCATGTTGTATATCTGTACCTTTCTCCGCTCACACTCTCCACCCCACACACACACATACACGCACACACTTAGTTGTAGGGCATACTTTCTTTTCTCATTCATGCTCATATTTTTTATTTTTTGCCACTAAAATGTCAAAGTGATACCAAACAAAATGCACCGACATAATGTATCATTTTTTTGGCCTGGATTTTAAAGGTCAAAGGACAAACTCGTCACGTCATGTCCAGAGGAGGCAGTAAGCAAAACGTCTTTAGGCCCACGATGGCCTCTTTGCTACTTGGGTATCTCAGTGACCCTCCTCTATTCCTCCAGGGTTCGTCCGCCTCTTATACGATGCTAGGCCCTCTGACGGCGCCTTTCCATCGGGGCATTGTCGTTCTGCTGCCGACGGATTTGGATTGGAAGGTGCTGGCAATTCACGTGCATAAACATTATATTGTTGGAAGCGAACTGGTCCCTGCAAGCGGCTATGCTGACGGTATACGTAGGGGCGTTACTCTGCGGCTGGGTTCCCTGGAGTGGGCGGGGGGTTAAGTTCCTACTGTAGGCAACGATCCATGTAAGGTGTTGGGCGCCAGGTGCGTTCCGCGTGTTAACAATGTCGGGCAGACAGCAACTACACGGCGCGAACCAGGTGTAGAGAAGAACGAAGTCGGGCGGAACGCCTTTCGTCCTGTTGTACTGGCTGTAGAGATACTGGAGCTCGCCCAGAAGGAATTCTTCAGAGTGATGCATGAATCTTCTCGGATCCTCACGATCTTCGTTTAGATTATAAGGCCTGGCTGTAACGTAATTGATGTACATGTTGCGATTCGAGGGCGAGGCTCCCTCCTGATTCCTGTTGTCAACCCAGGGGCCAAATCTGTAGCACGAAAACACTGTATTAACCTTTTGGCTGTCGATAGCGCTTTCTGTCGGGATGATTCCTGCACAAATCATTGCGACAAAAAGCGCTACCGACAGCCACAGGATTGACTCTCTTTTGCATGTGTAGCCACCGGTACCGTTTACAATACGTGCACAAGGGTGTTAAATAATCTTTTAACAGAACGTTTCTCATCGAATTTTCGGTTGCTTGTACATTGTATGGCAGGTACAAGCAACTAAAAATTCGATTAACTACAAAAAAGAATGCAGGGCTGGGGGGAGAGAACAATGAACAATGAACAATGAACCTTTATTTTCCAACGGTAGAAGTTATTGGTAACAGGACCAGTTTTCAAACTTGCCGTTGCTACATCTACTACATAAATGACATAGACATGTAAACATACACATACCACACACTGACGCATGTATGCACTCGCTCACGCACGCACGACCGCACATACGCACGCACGCACACGCACGCTCACACACACACACACACAAACACAAACTTGCACACGCACGCACTTAGACACACACGCACACATATACACACACGCTCTCGGACACGCACTCCAGACATACGTACGCGCATAACGCGTACGCACAAAAATATAAAATGAGTAAAAATGCAAAATAAAGCCGAATACACAGAAAATCATTAAGTACATTAGAATTCATACAGCAAAGGCAAATATGTATATATGTGCTCTCTCTCTCTCTCTCTCTCTCTCTCTCTCTCTGTCTCACACACACACACACACACACCCCACAGCATGCACACACACATACACACAGCATGCACACACACACACACACACACACACACACGTGAGCGCGCGCCCAAAAATATCGCGTACACACACACATAGAGAGAGAGAGAGAGAGAGAGAGAGAGAGAGAGAGAGAGAGAGAGAGAGAGAGAGAGAGAGAGAGAGAGAGAGAGAGAGAGAGAGAGAGAGAGAGAGAGAGAGAGAGAGAGAGAGAGAGAGAGAGAGAGAGAGAGAGAGAGACTAAAACACTTCAGCTGAACTTCAGAGAAAGAAAGCCGCCAAAGATTTCCTAGGTTTGGACAGCTACGTGATGTAAATACTCCTGATTTGAAAAATAATACTAACTACACTGTTTTGTATGAAACAATAGGTGGGTGTTTACACCAGTTCTTGCCCCTAAACGCGATTGGGCGATCAAATTTCAATTGATTAGTCCGTATGTACTGACTGACAGAAGATTGTATTACATTTCGCAAAGACTTTATTTCTGGGCCATTACTTGTAAGTCTTACTCCGGAAAAAATTAGCAGGGGAAATTTTAACTTCAAGAGTTTGAAAACAAACGGTATGTAATTGTTTGTAAAAATCCGGCATCTTCAGAGAGTTGTCACAGACAGGTTATGGTCAAAAAGCGGAACGCCTCATCTAAGTATAAGCGGTTGACGTTGTAATCGATATACATGAGTGGTGAAACAAGCGTTTTGTTGAACTGTAGCCTGTGTACAGTAATTGCGAATGTGATTCAAGTGCGCGTTTACTGTCTTGAGATACGATTACCGAAATGATTAACGAGCATGTAAGTGGGCAAGAAGCATACGACGCATAGAGGTACTGAACTTGAGCCAGCAGGAGATATACATTTTTGTGGCGGAACTGATACAAGCCCAATGCACAAAAACCCATCGGGCCGTCGTCGGCCGTCGTTGGCCCGCGCACGACCCAATGAGCAAAGGCCATTGAGCCGACGTCGGCCGCTGTTGACCTGCGCAAGGTCGTCACTGTGCGGGCCAAAGGCGGCCGACGTCGGCCCGATGGCCTTGTGCGCACTGGGAGGTCCTGTAGTAAACCGGACCTCAATCCGCTTCAGTGGCGGCACTCTTCCGCTAGAAACGCGGCCGCCCAAAATACCAGATGCATACATCATGAAGAACCCCCGCAGGATGCCTGGGCTCATGAAGATCTATGCCCCTTGATTTACTGTACTCCGCTATTTTCCACCTGTGTGCTTCACTGCTAAACGGTAACAGGAAGTTCGATTTATGATGGGGCGGTCTGTGGCGCAGCGGTAAAAGCGCCTGCGACCAATGCCAGAGGTGCGAGTTTCGATACCCGGTTCCGGCGTCGGACTTTTCTCCTCTAGTAAGTGTCACCATTATTCGCGCGGACCGTCGGGGGCTCTTTCTCCGGGTACTCCGGCTCTTTCCTCCCCCGTGAATTTGGTATTAATTTCAGTCCACTTAATCAAATTTAAAAAAAAATAAAAAACGATTTGAATTTCCAAAAAAATTGAGTAGCTCGCTTGACTGAGCTTGCCCTTGAATGTTCTGTGTTTAATGTACAGTGTGTGAGGGAATGCGCGTGTTTCACGTGAGCGTGCTTGTTGGGTTCAGTTCGCGGCTATGTCCTGCGCAATCAGTTATATTATAAATATGAGAAATGCGCCATATAAATACTATGCATTATTATTATTATTATGATCATGGCAGTTTCACAGAACCGAGACGTCCCGGTTTGTCAGCGGACAGTTCAGTTCAGTCGGTCGTCGGAGAGTCAGTGCACATCGTGCTCTAGTCTCTCCGCACTCGATTGGATACTGTGCAGTCATACGTTATTTCTCTGCTGTGATCTTTGGCAGAGTGTTTGTGCTCAGTGAATTCTCCACGATGGTGTAGTTTCAGGACTGTGGACATCATATTTTGTAAGTTATTAATCTGTGAATTTTTCATTTATATTTTACTATTGACTTCACATGGTCCAGCCATGTTATGCTTCGTCTTAGTGGCGCCAGTGGCGCTAGTGACGTAAAGTGTGAGCGGCTCGGACTCCGCCTCGTTTAGTGAGGAGCTCAGTAACTTGTGTTGTGTCACGCTGGTAGAATGGTCCTTGTCGCTGCATCTCGTCACGCATGAGTGGTTTTGAAAGATTGGCCAGATGTTGAAAAGTCCTGTACTGTGTAACGGCGATTAACTCCAAGCTGATCAGCAAACGGTTGGTTAGTTCGTGTTTAACGTCCACGGCACCGAAGTGATAATAGACGGCCCTGACGGGCGGGTTATGGGGGACAGGGAAATCTATTGCACATGGAGTACGACCTCAACACTGATCAACTCAGGCGCACTCCAACTGTGGGACTTTGATTTACCAGGACCTTTCAATGCTATTGACCGGCAGGAACATCAGAGTGATGAGAGAGGGTGGAGTGGAGATCATCCCGTAGATGTGGCCCGCTAGAGGAGGGGTGTGGGATGGAGGGCGAGGTAGGCGGGCTTATTGAACAAACCCGTCTTTCCCCCTGGATTGCGAGTCCAGCTACCGGGGCCGGGACGGGGATTCGAACCCACAACCCGGCGATTTTCTTCGCTCTCCTGCTCCAACGCTTAACCGCCTGAGCTATTTTGGACTCATGAATGATCAGCAAACATGTCGACACCCGAGTATAAGCTGGTTATAGCGGCACCACCCTACTTCCACTATGCCAGTCACACGCTCCACTGCGGCCAGCTCAAGACTGTCTTTACAAAAATAGTAATACGGACTAACGATCCAATTCAAGTGACTTTCGAAACTGAGGGCTGGAAGATACCCCTGTGGAGGAGAGCTATACACAAATTCTATGGCGAGGAGCCTATGCCGCCTGGTATAACCCTCCTATGGAGAGACAGAGATAAAGACCATGAAGCGTTGAAAGCCAGTGCTCCAATCAGCCCGCCCTACCCCAGTGAACTATATGAAAATACCATTCAGCTGTTAAATGGCACCCGTAAAGGATACAAAGCTGGCTAACGAACTCATCCAATGTCTTTCTGTAAACTAGCTATATGCAAAAGTAAACTGAACTATGACAAAAATTACGGACTCTAATCTGGGTCAACCGACTTCCTATAAACGGTTGTTTATGTCTTCAATGAGACATTCAATTACAATAAGCTCGGAGGCTGTCTTAGCCACCCATTAAAGAAAGTATTTCGCCAAGTTTCAAGCTTGTGTGTACAGAAATATCGGAGATTCTCTTGTTTACATACATACGCACACATATACATACACACATACATACATATGCACATACGGCGCTTCGCGCAAAATGTACGTTCAGCAGCGAGGTTAGCGTAACTAGACATGACGTAATTTTTATCTTGTTTCTTCAATTGTTAGAGGTTTAGCCTGCCCGCCTTTGACATCATGGACATGCTATTAAATTTACCCCACCGCGACCCGTCCTACAAAGTCCCTTCTATAAATAGAAGGGACTTAATTACGTAAAACCTCAAATTACGTCATAACAAATGACTTTTTTTTCAAACCAATGACGCGTATGCACCGTGCCCCCTTATACAGCTCACTGACGCAATTGCAAATCTGCGAGGCTTTTTCAAACAGGAGATATTTCAACATCAGAATCAGGTCAAAGACAACAGGTAGAGACCCTTGACAGCGAGGACAGCTCGCATATAAAATGGATTTTGTGGGCTATAGCCCTAGTATATAGAAGAGATTTCGCAGGTCATGGTTCATCCCATCTTGTTAAGTTTTAATGTGAGCGCTTGCATAACTTGACTCAGACACAATAATATAATTACATGTGCCTTACTTGAGTGTTTTCTACGCGCGTATTTCAAAAGAAACATGGTCAATAAGCTAGAGGAAATTGGCCTCTATAGACCCTATTGGCCCAGCTTCACGGTAAGTCGAGTTACCCACCTTACGCGCTTTTCTCAAGAGTGCAAGTGCAGAACATTAACCACGCTGTGGTTTACTTGGCACCTTAGAGGACTAATAGGATAGGGAGATAATCGTCAGTTTTACTTTCATTGCACAATCCAATTACCCACCACCAGTGCATCATTGAAAATTTTCATCTCATTTGTTTCATGCATTAATGTTTTCTAACATGTGTATGTTGACATGTTTTGAAAATCGCCTTTATTCAGTAATAAATTAAAAACAATTACTCACTAGACATAGTCGGACATCCGCCGTGTGTTCTATGTTTTAGACAGAACATGGAAAACTGGCTAAGTGTAGGGGGCCTTTCACATGCCTGTCATTTTGAAATAGAGTGTTTATTACAACACCGGCAAGCACTTTCGAGCAAGCACAAGGTCCTCGGGCCAACGTTGGCAGTCTTTAGCCTTTCGAGACTGTGCCAATATTGGTCTGGTTTACTATGGATCTCTCGTGTCCTTCCAAGTCTGCCCAACGCCCGCTGCCTTTCTCCACACCTCTGAATGTTATGTCCAAAAGTTAAACATTTGGCTGCCGGTAGCACGCATTGTCGCGATGATTCCTGCAGTAGTCACTGATCGCGACAAAAAGCGCTTCCGACAGCCAAAATATTAACTGACGGTAAATATGCGATGGTTTCAGTCGGAACGAACAGAGAAAAGCGGTTGGACAAAAGATATATAAAACAAAGATATGCGTATACATTAGATATACTGAGGAGCAAAAGATATGCGACATTTTTGGGATCATCGGAAAGACTTTAGTGTTTCCGATGACTTCCAAAATTGTCGCATTTCTTTTCAAAGTGTTCCGCCTCAGTATATATAGTAGTAGGTAGAAGCACAGGCTGGGATCGAGAGACTCATGTCGAGTATCGGCGTATATTTCGCACTGTAGTACATGTATAGTACCTTGTAATTGTACCTTGCGTCTCTGGACCCCAGCCAGTGGGTAAGCGGACCCCAGCAGCAAAACTGCGTCTTCGGGCCCACGAAGACCGCAGTGGCCGGGCCCGCGCACAGCAGTGGGCCTGTGGACCTTTGCTTACGATGGAGAAAGGGCAGTAAACGGCACCTTTTCCTACCTACTACTTATATACCTTGTCTCATAAAACACCAAATTTAATTGTTTGATGACTTACGTTGGACCTGGATTCTCCACGGTGCGTGCGCTGAAGGTTTTCTTCAGTGAGCTCCGTCCAAGGATTCTCTCCAAGGCAAGCTCCTTGGACTCAGCGACCTCCCTCAGATTTCCCACGACGATGAAACCGAACTGGTCGCGATTCCCACGCTGGGGGTACAGCTGATGAACTATGTTATGAATGATGTTATTCCACTCATTTTCCCTCAAGCTTGCTTGCCCAGCCGGGGGGTCAACAGCCAGACTCCTGTGGGTCGCACACAACAGGACGAGCAGGCAGCATCGCAGGGCGAACCGAAACTCACGGGCCATTTTGGGTGATATTTCCCTCGTGAGTTTGATTTCTTTTTCAGTTGGACCGAAGTGGCGGGTATGGGCGAATACAACAAAGGCACTCAGATGCACCGTTTCTGGATGGCGTTAGGGTCGGGTCCCGAAGCTGTATCTTCGGTTTAGCCGCAGAGCAGGCTGTTCGAGACTGTGCGCGCGTTTATATAGGCCGGCCGACGGCCGGTTAAGAAAAACAACCCAACAACAACGCAGTAACTTGGAAACTGTTAGAAGGATGTCCCGCGAGACTCACGGCGTATGCCTGTTGTTCGAGTCCCGGCTTTTCTCAGAAACTGATAATTATATCCCTAAACATAATGCGTCAGGGCGGACGGCTACACTGACGAGAGAGCATAAACACGGATATTAACCCATTACTCCCTGACGCTGATTTAAAAAAAGAAAAATTGCTTATTGTCCCATGAAGGCTACATTACAGATCTGAATATAGTTCAACCGTTTGAGTTCAAGGGTTGTGCTAGAATAGCTTGGCGTCTCATGCGCCAACTTTCTGGCACCACCCCTGAACTATCATAGTCACATGTATTTCAAGCAATGGGTGTATCAGGATGAAAAGGGTTAACCCCTTTGCTGCCAGTGATCACGAATCGCGCGCCTGAAACCTCTGCACACTGACCGACATTCGCGAGAAAAATACAAGCAAAAGGAGGCATAGAGAACTTAAAACTAACGAGAGATTAAACCCTTATGAGCCCACGCGACTGCGGGGGCTTATTAGGGTTTATGTCTCTTGGAGACGGGTAGCATTCGCCATGCACCGGCAGTTAAAACTTTCCCGCACGCAGTCAAGAAAACTTGACCTCTAAGAAGCGCACACCGGCATACCCGAAAATAAATGGAAGAAACAGAGTTACATATGGGACATTTAGCATTGTGTATACAAAAAACATTTAGTTCTCCATTCCCCAAGGATCACTTATTACCACCCACACCAGCAGTGACAGTGTCCGTCTAAACCAGTTACCCCCAATTTATCACAACTGACAAGGTTTATAAACATCTACACACTCTAACACTGATACCGTGAGAAAGATACAGACTACCGCCCACCAGCTGCACATTTGCCATGCACAAAAAAAAAAAAAAAAAAAAAACAGCACATCACCCGTCTCATTTCTTGGCAATGAGACCACACCCAAGCACAGCTGAAATCAGCGCCCGTGCCCCTCAAATCACTACGTCAATGGCAACTCAACATAGGCCCAAAATTGTCCACTGGATAAGCTCAGGATGGTATGAATCAAAGCACCAAACATGTCTCCTCTCAGCTAACCAGAAATTTCCAGCAAATTCCAACATTCAGCCCTACTACAAATTTTCAAACAAGACAAACATTATTTTTAAAAACACCGGTCCTCTCATACTGCCTCAACTGGCACTGGCCAAATTTGACTGTATAATGTGACCTACTCGGAAACAGATTTATGCAGACTAAATGTGTTTTGTTTGTTTCAGTAAAAAAAAAAATCTTCTAAAAAGCAGCAAAACATTGTCTATGTGTCATTCTTTACCTATAACCTAGTGACCTGCGCGCGATCTGTGATGCATGACGCAACTGGTCACGTGATTTTCGGGTTGAGATTAGAGGCATATTTCCTCATGAGCCCCCGCACCTTTGGGGGCTTATGAGGATCTATGCCTCTCTCAGTTTGGCGGTGTTTCACTTTTTCTTGGTATTCAAGAAGTAAAACTTTTAAGAAGCAAAGCACTGAATAAACTCGCCGCAGTCCCTCCCTGCATGGACAGGGTCTGTGAGACTGTAAAATGAAAGACTTTTCTGCTCTAATCGTATTCTTTCAGTGTTTCCCCGTTTTGTAAATATATGTCACTGGTCGCGCGCAGGTCCTTAGGTAGTGCACGGGAAACATAATGGCACACGTAGAAAATATTTGGCTGTTTCAGTCCCCCCCCCCCCCCCCCCAATATTTTACTGAAAAAAAGCCATATAGTAAACACAAATAGTCTCAATAACTCTATTCAGAAGTAAGTGACCTTTGGAGGAAAAAAAAAAAAGCGTCGCTTTGACTTCCACGCAAGGTCAATTTCCCTACCTACTGCATTATACGTTTGCTAAGCGTAGATATTCGCCGGAGCCCATCCTGTTGCCATTCGTCGTTTCAACGAAAGAATTGTAGGCCCTGTGCAAAGGGATGTGTCCCCGTCACTCTTCCGTCTATTTTGACGACAGAGTCTGCAGGCCATAGTATTTCAACAGGATGTGTTAGTGGTATCGGTCATAGGTCACAGATGCCTCTTTCACTGCCGAGATAGTGTGAATACCAACCATCTGCCAGAGTTTAGAACCTCAGTCATCTGCTCCCCCGCATAATGCCTCCTGTTGGCTCAGTATTTTGTCAGTCCGGCTGAAAAGGCACCAAAGGTGACTGATCAGACACTACCCTGTAGTCAAACTAACCAGACACTACCAGTCTGGAGCCAACATACGTCGATCGTAGAGTCGCGTCTTGGACATCGTGCGTGGCGGCAGACGACTTCCGTTTGTTTCTCGTAGTGGCCGAGGGTGAACATCAACTTTCGGGACGTGAAAGCCTAGTCACCGCCAGTGGACGCAGAATGACTGTGTTTTCAAACTTATCGTAAATTAAACGCGTCAAAGACTCCCGGCCAACCAAGGAACATGGATACAATAAGTGAAATACTTTCAGCAAGAGGCATAGATCCTCATGAGCCCCCGAAATTGTGCCTCTTGCAGTTGGATGGTGTTCAAATTTTACCGGCTTGGAAGGTGTTAACAGAGATAACCATGTGCCCTCTTGAGTAGAAGTCTCGCAAGCCGGATGTAGGCTTATGACATGTGGGTCAACTCCCCATATATTACCTCCCCCCCCCCCCTCTTTTCACACACTCTTCTCCGGTATTAGTCTCATTTGCAACACAAAGCTATGAAAGAAGGATTTAGTCTCCCACACAAAAATTCCTTGCGAAGCATATCACAGGAGCAACATTTCCAGCAGTTCTTAAAATTCTTTGCCCTGTTAGCGTTTTCCGCAACACCAATGCGCTAAGTACCCCATGACTGCACTGCCGTTTGCAAGCCTGCATGCAACTGTGCACATGCCCCATATAAGGCTCCTGTGAATACACTAGGTCGACACATTTTCTCTTTTTCACACCATCTGTCATGCCTCTTGCTGCTCAAAACGCCCCAAACTTGAAGGCAAAATATTGAAGTTTTACACCCTAAAGCAATTGCAAAAAGGAAGGCAATTTTTAGAACTATTTCTTACGGAATGTTACTACATGCACCGGAAGCAATACGCATCTGAGGCCTGTCGATCAAGTTGGATGTACATTGTCCTCCCATAGGCTGAATTGAAAAGCATATTTGAATGATGTGCATAAATTTGAAGTCTATTCAGTTTATGGTTTGTTTCTGCTATGCTGTCTTCCAGTTTGTGGAGCGTCTACTGGACCACTTCGGTTCAGTTAATGAGATGAGATTACTTATAATTATTTCTCCCCACTCGAGACCTTGCTTCTCCCACTCCCCCCCTACCCCCCACCCACCCAAAAAAAAAAAAAAAGAAAAAAAAAAAAAGGGGGAAAAAAGCAGATCCGCCAATGGGTGTTGGTTCGAGAGTGAGAGGCGTCTCGGAGAGAGAGACTGCGAGAGAGAGAGAGAGAGAGAGAGAGAGAGAGAGAGAGAGAGAGAGAGAGAGAGAGAGAGAGAGAGAGAGAGAGAGAGAGAGAGAGAGAGAGAGAGAGAGAGAATGACAATGATTCTTTATTTCACAACGGTGAAAGTTTTGGCTGGTACAACCATTTTTCGAGAGAGAGAGAGAGAGAGAGAGAGAGAGAGAGAGAGAGAGAGAGAGAGAGAGAGAGAGAGAGAGAGAGAGAGAGAGAGAGAGAGAGAGAGAAAATGACAATTATTCTTTATTTCACAACGGTGAAAGATTTGGCTGGTACAACCATTTTTCGAGAGAGAGAGAGAATCAATGAATCAATAAATCTTTATTTTACAACGGTGAAGATATTAACACAGTCAGTGACTATGTCATTTTTTCGTACCTGCCGTTGCTACAACTACGACTAACTAAGTACAAAATATACAAAAAAACAGGGACATCAAAGCACAGTGGTACAAAATATATAGTCCACTAAACACAAACACGCGCATACGCCGCGCACAAACGCACTCACGCGTCCACACACACACACACACACACACACACACACACACACACACACACATACACACACACACACACGCACACGCACACACACACACACACGCACACGCACACACACACACACATACACATACGCTGATTGTTAGAATATACACGTACATTCGTGTGTCTACGAATAACTGGATTATTTGAGTACTTGCCTTGAAACGAGATAATGTCGGAGTGGCTTTAACGTGATGTGGGAGTGAGTTCCACAGAGAGAGAGAGAGAGAGAGAGAGAGAGAGAGAGAGAGAGAGAGAGAGAGAGAGAGAGAGAGAGAGAGAGAGAGAGAGAGAGAGAGAGAGAGAGAGAGAGAGAGAGAGAGAGAGAGAGAGAGAGGAGAGAGAGAGAGAGAGAGAGAGAGAGAGAGAGAGAGAGAGAGAGAGAGAGAGAGAATCAATAAATGAATCAATGAATCTTTATTTTACAACGGTGAAGAAATTAACACAGTCAGTGACTATGTCATTTTTCGTACCTGCCGTTGCTAGAGAGAGAGAGAGAGAGAGAGAGAGAGAGAGAGAGAGAGGAGAGAGAGAGAGAGGAGAGAGAGAGAGAGAGAGAGAGGAGAGAGAGAGAGAGAGAGAGAGAGAGAGAGAGAGGAGAGAGAGAGAGAGAGAGAGAGAGAGAGAGAGAGAGAGAGAGATGAAATGAAACCAGGCTTTATTTTTCAAGGATAAATGATTAGGTACCTTCAATGACATTTTTTGAGAGGTGAGAGAGAGAGAGAGAGAGAGAGAGAGAGAGAGAGAGAGAGAGAGAGAGAGAGAGAGAGAGAGAGAGAGAGAGAGAGAGAGACTACCACTAGGCCTGGATCCAGACCACATAAAAGTGACTGCCCATAATGTCACAGTGAAATGCAAGGAAAATCCGGGCCAACAAAGAAAGAAACATACACTTAAAAAGGACAATTACAACACAATTTATTAACCCTTTGGGTGTCGGTAGCGGTTTTTCGGGCTAAAATCCGTTTTCAAAACTGAGACAGAGAAGACAACAACGCACTGCTTACTCAGTTTTTTTTTTCCAAGTGCAAGGTCAGTGTAAAGGTTAGATGTGACGTAAACAATTGTACAAAAATAATAATAAAATGTAATAAATGAGCACTTTTCACTTGTACATCCTGCACTTGACGAGAACGATAACTAGTGCACTGTTTTCTTGTCTGCATATTATCTAGTTTGAAAATGTATCTCAGTCTTTGTCTGTCGTCCGTAGCGGTTTTTGTCGCGATGATTCCTGCAGGATTCACCGCGACCAAAACCGCTACCCACCGGCTTCCAAAGCCGAAGGGTTAATCAATTGTGTTGTAATTGTCCTTTCTAAGCCTGTTTCTTTCCTTGTGACATTCTTAGACCTGGGCGAATGTTCACTGAAATGATTCCATAGGTTCTTCTGACCGATGAAAGGAATCAATGTATTAACCCTTTGCGTGTCGGCAGCGGCTGTTTTTGTCGCGATGATTCCTACGGAATCATCGCGACAAAAACCGCTACCGACACGCAAAGGGTTAATGCAAACAGAACGAGGAACACACTGAGAGTAAGAGGTAAGGTCTGTGTCATTTGTCACTTAGGTTGAAGCAGCCGGCATCATCGGTAAGGATGTTTTTTCAATACGGGCCGGATGCAGCTCTAAAGCCCAGTGGACTTTCAGCAAAGGATAACTGCACATAGAAAGGTGTGACTGGTGCACTTCTATCAATGGTTCTTATCTACCAAAAATGTACCACGGTCATACAGTAAAAATTATGTCATATAGTCTAGCTGTTTACGCAATTTTTGCAGAGTAGTTCGTCAAAAGAGTAACAATAGTTTGCAGGTACGAAACGAAAATACTAATGTCATATGGTTTATGCTCAGCAACAATATTTGTCCTTAGGATGGAGACATTTTTGTAGAAGTGTTTTTCGAAAGCTTTTTTTCGATGTGAGGGAACCAGTCCTCGTAGGGCATGGCCCGGCCCGATATTCATGAGGTGCAAGACATTTTTTGTGCAAAACATTGAAAATTTCAACGAGCATACAAGTTACCAGTTTATTCCAGTGAGTAAATTAAAATCATGAGCAAGTAAACATGCATACATATTTACGATACAATAATTTTAAATGAGTAATATTTTTAATGCCGTAAGCATACTCGCGTCGCTAGTTTTAAAATGGCGGTCAGCAAGATGCCTTCTGAAAGAAGTCGATCAGACGCGCACGGTTGATGCAGCTTTACTTTGCTTCTGAAGGGAAACAGCAATTATTTTGGATTTGAACTTTGAAGTACATCTAATCAACGTCATATACGTTATTTTTCCTGGTCTTGAAAACAACCTTTCCCATAGAACTCGGTCTTTTATGGGAGGAAAGCATATCGAAAATAAACTCCCTTCGTGCATGTTGTGCATTGTCTGCCGACCATCTTCAACATTCTGCAGACTTTATGTCCGGATACAACATGCATGTTGTTCGTCTGTTTTCCAGCCTAACGGCTCTAAGTGTAGGTCTGCTCTTTTGTTATTAGTGGAGATGGGATTTGTGAACTGGTCAAGCATACTCTTATCCGATTGGCGGTCTTAAGCACAAGCCAGCAGAGTGAAATCCATCTCCGAACCGTTTCCATCTAAATCACCATGTTCAGCTAAACACCTAAATATAAATATTTTAGTTTTTTGCAACCATTCAACCATTCCACACTCAAGTACTCACAAGAACTCTTATGATCAAGTTTTATCAGGACTGCATGAGACACAATACAGATAGTAGCCCTCTCCATTATATTACATGTTTTATTTATTATTGATTCATTTATATATTCACTTACATTTTTATTTATTATTTATCCTTTTAATTATGGATGGAAGGAATTCCTTGATGCACATAATCACTAGTGGTATGGTGGTGGCCACCATGGAGAGGAAATTATTTTTCAATATGCATACATCTGTGCATGTTCATAATCTATCCTTTACTTATCATGCATATTCATAGGTTCCAGGTATCTCCGACTTATTTTATTTATTAATGTATTATTTTATTAATTAAGTTGTTTGTTTGTGATGTATGTTTGCACATACACATCAGCATACAAGATGAGAACATACATGTACACATATTATATGGTAATAGGTGCATACCACCCACTCCCCACCCCACATACAAAACCACAGAACACCCATTAAAAGACATGCACATCTGTGCATGTTCATAATATATCCTTTACTTGGTATTCATATGTCCCAGGCATCTTTGATTTACCTTATTTATTTAAATTTATTATTTATTTTTATTTGTTTGTAAAGTAGGTTTTGTACATATGCTGATGTTCTCATACACATACATGGTAATACTGCCCACTCCCAACCCCACTCCACAACCACAGAACACTCACCAAAAGACAAGAACATTTGTGCATGTTCATAATCTATCCTTTACTTAGCATTCATATGGCCCAGGTATCTTGACTTACTATACCTTATTTATTTAACCGCCATGATGACATTAGTCGCCTGCTCGGCATTAAACTCAAATAACTATTTATTTAAATTATTTATTTATTTACTTTTGTTTGTTTGTAATGCAGGTTTTGTACATACACATCAGCATACAAGAAGAAAATATACTCAAATATAGATGGTAATAGGTGCCATACCGCCCGCTCCCAACCCCTACCCAAATACACACACAAAACCGCAGAACACCTACCAAAAGACATGCACATCTGTGTATGTTCATAATCTATCCTTTACCTAGCATGCATATGTTTCAGGTACCTTAGACTTACTTTATCTTATTTATTTAAATTATTTATTTATTTGTTTGTTTGTAATGTAGGTTTTGTACATACACATCAGCATACAGCATAAGAACACAGACCATGGTGCCCTTGAGCATGTGGCCACCAGTACTATTCTGTCAGATCTGTCACACCCAGCCAATCATCTCTTCGAGCATTTGCCCTCTGGCCCGCGGTTCCATGCTTTGAAAGCCAGAACCTCTCAATTCAGATGCAGTTTCTTTCCAGAAGCTGTCATCAGTATATCACCATCCACTGAACAACGTGATTCCATGATTTGTGACATATGACTGATTTGTGTTTAATACTGTGTTTATCTATTTTTTAGTGCTATATACAGGATGATCGCCAACTGAGTGTATGACATGATGAATGTGAGGATGTATTTTACGGGTGCTATGCCACCCAAAAATCCTTGTAACGTTTTACTTGGGGAATAAATGTCTTATACACGTACATGATAATAGGTGCCATACCGCTCGCTCCAAACCCCACTCCAGTTACACACACAAAACCGCAGAACACCCACCAAAAGAATGTACATCTGTGCACGTTCATAATCTATCCTTTACTTAGCATTCATATGTCCCAGGTATCTTTGACTTTACTTTATCTTATTTATTTAACTGCCGTGAGATGGCCGTAGTCACCTGCACGGCGTTAAACCCAAATAGCTATTTATTTAAATTATTTATTTTTGTTTGTAATGTAGGTTTTGTACATACACTGTAATAGGTGCCATACCGCCCCTCTTTCAACCCCACCCCACATACACACACAAAACCGCAGAACACCCACAAAAGACAAGCACAATTGTATACTGATGGGCATTAGTGGACTGTAAAACCTGTAATTATATAGAGATTTGAGGTTAAAATGGCTTGTATTGACTGCCTGTATCTTAGCTGCCCACTTACAAATCTCATGTGTACAGTTAATCACACTGCACATGCAGCCATCAGTTCTGTGAAAAGTACTGTTAGCCTCATGCGCAGAGGCACCAAAACTTAGAGATGAGGCCACACCTGATAACAATAACAGAACTAATATGCATACTCAGCCACTAGTTCTGTAAACAGCACCCTTGTAAACAGTACCAGTAGCTAAATGCACATGGCAAAGTGACACATACATCATGGATGATGCCACCACTGATCACTTCAAACAATAGGCTGCCCAGTTCACATTGATAAGTGATACCATGAACTAGCCTGAACATGCAGCCATCTGTTTTGTAAATAGTACTGCTGGCCACATGCACAGGGGCACCAAACTTAAAGGTGAGGCCAAAACTGCCACCTGAAACAAAACGCTTCCTAAGTACACACACACATATCAATGATACAGTCAACCTCCATGTGCGTTAGGTGGGACAGGCTTAAAGTATGGGACTGTAAATCTTACAGCAAAATGTCAAAACCGGTAAGAAGATAATGTGACAGCAGCAAGTACATGAATTTTGTAAATCACTCACATAAAACATGAGAACTCATCGAACCCAATGGTGTTATGAGTGGTTGATGGAAACACTGAAAGAAATAGTACATGTACATTATAATGTGCCAGCTCCTCCCCCCCCCCCCCTTACCTAGCTGTTCATCATATCTCATTCATTCACGGGCGCCCACCTTGGTACGACATTTGTCGCACCAATAATTCTGGCAACAAAAGAGAGAGAAAGAGAGAGAGAGAGAGAGAGAGAGAGAGAGAGAGAGAGAGAGAGAGAGAGAGAGAGAGAGAGAGAGAGAGAGAGAGAGAGAGAGAGAGAGAGAGAGAGAGAGAGAGAGAGAGAGAGAGAGAGAGAGAGAGAGAGAGGGGTCGATCATTCTTAGGTCAGTCGATCAAAACAAAGCTCAAATTTGAAATTTGATTTATTTGCTACATGTATAGATCTTGATATATACCTTAATGAGACCCATTTTTTTTTTCATTTGTCACACCAATCTTTTGACCCACTGGGAGCCCCTGTTCATTTGATCACTCGACTGACTGATTTATTAAATCATCTCTGTGTCACCTTTCTCCGTTTTCTTTTTTGTTTTAATCTCAATATATATGTCACACAGTACTAATGCCAGCTGCTATGAATCCTTGCAGTGAACTGCCTATGTCTATATTATTATGCAGATAAACTGCAAATTACGCAGCAGCAAAATAAGTTCCTCTTTTGTGCAGTAGGCTACTGCTAGCAAGATAGGGTTTAATTCTGAACAAAGCATGGCATGAACTTTTTAAGCGTGTTCACATTGTGCTGTGTATTTTTTCAGTATAAAGTGTACTGTACCATCAGTGATCACTAAGACTGCATAATTGGCACTGGCAGTGATCGCACATCACAACATATCTTGCCAGTGCAACTGATTGAAATAAATGTTACAGTAATAAATAATTAATCAAGTTCCGAAACTTTGCTCAGCCATGACAGTTAAAACCAAGTGGTGTGGCACTCTTTCTCTCTTACAGCATGCAGCATGTTGCACTTCGGACATATAGGTTTCGAAGATAGCGTTTGTTTTTGTGGGTTGCGTTTTGTTTTGGTGCTGTGCTGTCGAAATGAAACGGGCAAAGCGATGGTAAAGTGAATGGAAATAAAGGTGACAAACCTTTATCAGGACGTAAAAATGCACAAGCAACTTTATTTTACACGTTTGCTTTTTTGGGGAAACAAACAAGCTTACGTAGAACAAATTAAAGAAGAACTCCGGCGTCGGCACACCGAAATTCACGGCAAGGATTTCGCGTGTATATGTGTCGATCACATCATTTGGGATACCTTATTGTTGAGTTGAGCTCTCCACCAAGATCGAAGTCTACAAGGCAGTAGTCCTCCCCAGCCACCTCTACGGCTGTGAGTCATGGACGCTGTACCGGCAGAAAGCACCTCAAGCCGCTTGAACGTGTTTCCACATGAGATCGGCCTGCGCTCACTCATGGGCATCAAATGGCAAGACAAGGTGACAAACCTGGAAGTCCTGGACAATACTGGCTTAGTGAGTGTTGAAGCCTTGATCTTAAAGTCACAACTCCGCTGGACAGGTCATGTCATACGCATGGATGATTCTCGCATGCCACGTCAACTCCGGCTGTATGGTGCACTATCAAAAGGCCACAGGAAGCAAGGACGGCCAAAGAAACGCTTCAAAAACTGCATAAGAGACAGCCTCAAGTACTCAGTCTTCCCGGTAAAGGAACTTGAAGCACAAGCACAACTGAAGACAGATCCGGCTGGCGTGCCGCCACCAGGAAAGGCCTGCACGCTCTTTGAACACAATCGGCGCGAACGCGGGCGGGATCACCAGTGCCAGAGCTCGCAGAAAGACAGCGTCACCTCTCCCCACAGCTACGTTTCAGTGCCCCCATTGCCCTCGCAGGTGTGGTTCCAGGATTGGCTTGGTCAGCCACCCCCGCACCCACAAATAGAAGTCATGCACAATGACGACATCATCGGTTTCGATGGTCTACCCATTATTATTGTTGAGTAACGATATTTGAGCTCAAAGCAAGCTTTTTCGTAATTGTTTCTTCTCTTCATACAATTAAGTGTAATAAGTTATCTAAAATATAATGAAATCCTTTTAAGTGATATATAGTACATACTACCACTAAATACAGGACCAAATGAGACCCGTGTAAACATGGCTGCGACAGTCCTGGTTTCGTCTGCAGCCGTACTGGAAACAAAATGTGCTACAGAAAATGTCTCCATCCTACGGCGGTTTAAAACGAGTGCGCACTGCTTTTATTCATACTAGACTTCATTTTGATATACCCAAACCTTTGTTACTCTCAAGAAAACCAATATCTCATTAACGGCTGATCGTCTATGAAGGGCATCTGCTAGACTAATAAATATGTGAAATATAAGTATTGCTGTTTTGATTCATGTAAAATGATGATACTGGAGGCGTCTCATGTTGAGAGTATGTATTGCAGAACTAGAGCGTTTACATGAGTGAGATAGAAGAGAGTGGGGAGAGAGCATGCTGGAGGATGTAGCAAGGGTACAGCTCATTATGCTATATAGTGAGGGGTCCAAGGCTCATAAAACAGCTCGAATGTTCACTTCATAGTAGAGACATGCCACTTGGTATATAAGTAAACAGTACCTCTCCGAACAATATTAGCGTCAGAAACACATTGACAACGCTCTCAGATGGGCACGGCCATCGATTAATTAGGTCAATCTGACCCATAAACTCTTTTGTTCTTTTTCTTAACCACAACTATTGTACATACAACTGGTTTGGACTAAAAGCAGCATGGAAGTTCAATATCCATGCAAAGGAACCTTCATGATATATCATGCAGTCAGAATTTTGCCGGATGTGATATCTGATGGGTCACAGTTAATTAGGTCATGACCATCTGTCCATTTTATCGCGACTACAGATTGATCATTTTAGCAGAAACTAAGAAAACTGTGATCAAGCACAATGTGAATGTGGCGCTTTGTTGAAGTACGTTTCCTTTCTTATGAGCATCAACAGCATTTCACAATATTTTCTTTAGCAGTAATTAATTAGGTCAACATGACCCCTTTCATGTTTATTGCTTGCTTGTTGTCACTGCCTTACGGTGTGGTCTGGTTAGTTATTTTCACACATGTAGCGAAGTAAACTGGACTTGGAAACCTCTGAGATAATCAAAAATTGACATTAATTTCCTAATAACACTTTCTCACATTTTGCATTGATTACGCCTTAAGTCCCACCTGCAACTGTGTCCCTTCAGCGCCCCTTCCATGTACACATGTACAACCGCAGTGTGCCAGTCAGTCACAAACATTGAAACATAAGTCAGTGTGTTCTTGTTTGAGTTCAGATGCACAAGATGTTTTAATTTTTGCACTTGTATTTTAGAAGGGTTTCGAGTGTCTACTATGATCACCCGACAGATACCTGTAATAATCATGAGGTCACCACTGTTTATTTAAAATATCCTGTTAACAGTCCGCCATCATGATCACAAACTTTTGTTCACCATAGGTGTCTGGCCAAAACCACTGTATTCCCTTTGCGAGGGCATACGGAGGCTGGTCCATTGCGAGAACAGATGGTTGTCAAGGATTCAAATGTTCTGTGGATTCTTTAATCAAGTTCATGACATGCTTGATCAGTGCTGTCAAATGGACATTCTCTAGAAGCAGCGGCAAAAGTCTGATGATGGCAGGTGGATCTCCAGCAGACGGTCGTTGCGAGGCATGGTAGGATGCCCAAGATAGTGCTTCCTGGTTGTGGCCCGACGCATTTTCTAAGCATGTGTGGACATTTTCCAACCACGCATATTCTTCTTCATGGCTTGCGACTTTAGGGAGAACATTTTGCTTATGAGGACCAGATGAATGGGGTACAAACTGCTTTGTAGCTGGAATAGCTACAGGTAGGACGTTGGTGTACATTTCTGGGAGCTGTGGGATGCCCTGGTTGTCCTGTTCTCCGTCAAAGAGTGGCACAGACTGTTCTTGGCCCTCAGTTACTTTGTGTTGAATCAAGGATATACCTGTCTTTATCATATTTATAAGGACAACAACACCGTCCTCTTCGAATCCCGTCGCGGCCCCGGTAGCTGGACTCGCAATCCAGGAGGAAAAGAGGACTTGTTTAACAGCATGTCCGTTGCAAGGTCCTGGTAAATCAAAGTGGCACAATTGGAGTGCGCCTGAGTTGATCAGTGTTCAGGTCGTAGTCCACAGGCAATAGATTTCTCTGTCCCCCATAACCCGCCCGTCAGGGCCGTCCATTATCACTTCGGTTTCGTGGACGTTAAACCCGAACTAACCATCCATCCTCTTCGAATCTTTTGATGACAGAGTTTGCAATCTGTGATGAGATGAACATCACACGTTTGTATGAAATCGCTAGTCCTAGAGAAGACAGTGTATCGACCAGCTCTTTCTTTCTTGTCTCTGCATGGACTTTGAGACCTAGATACTAGATACAGAGGCAGTGGTGTTTCTCTGTCCTTGTTGTGACGTTGGAAGGAAGTATTTTTCCTCAAGAATCGCCGGCAGTTGAAGGCAATAAGCTGTGTTATCATGAGAACAGTTTGTTTCTGAGAATAATCAACAGGTTCAGACTGCTCAATTGCCGCTGGTCCATCCAGAATAAAACTGACCAAAGCTGTTAAGGATGCTGGCACAGATCTCTCTTGGCACTGTTTCTCAAATCTTTCATTGAATGCAGCTTTATATCTTAATGTTTCCTTTCTCGCCACTTCAGCTGCTCTGGCTAACTCAAGGGCTTCAGAGTCACACGTACAAGCCTTTTTTTTTTTTTTTACAGCATCACCCAGGTCTCTGTTAAATACAAGAACGACCTCTCTGCATTGGTAAATTGAAAGAAAATCTGGTACAACTGCCAGGAAAACAAAACAAAACAACAAACAAAAAAAAAAAACGTCCAGAATGTACCCTGTCAGCAACTTTCAGGCCAAGGTAATTCAAGCGAGAAGCATACAGACGACAAAGGTTGGGTATTGTGAAGACTGGTGCAGTATCGGGATCCTCTCTGAAGCTCTCCACGTATGCCACAAGTTCTGCGAAAGCGATCGCATGCAAAGTTGAGGCATCGTCCTCTTCAGGTTCCTCCTGTGAAGTTGTACGAGAACGTCTGTAGAAGGCTGTGAGACACTTCAAGTGATATTTGGATTCAGAGGGCACCATCTCGTTGTCAGCAAGTTTTCAAAACAGATGCCGGTCATTGAGTAGATGGGCATGACTGCGGACCTTGAAATCCAATGTTAATGTCCATGCTGCATGTAATCCGGCTGAGCCTGGGGGACCATCACAAAACAAGTACACAGCCTGTATCGCGTTACCCTTCCCGAGTGTTTCTTTTCTTTCTGCATTGCCATGTGTTGATAGTGCTGAGGATGTGCTGACTGCTTTTCTAGTTTTCACTGGACTTGCAGAAGGTTCTGTTGTCTTTCTTTTCCGCTGCAAAATTGTGTTGCTGACCTTTGTTCGGCATGATTTGTGCCAAGATGCAGAATGTTTTTGGAATGTTTCTTTAAACCAATCGCCTTCATTAAGAGGGTTCAGGCTGACTGACAGGACAGCATCCAAGTTCATCAAATGCTTCAAGATTCTCAGCAACATATTTGTAGCCAGCACCGTTTTTTTTTTTTCGTGCTGGACAGACACTGAAGTGCCTCGCTAGTTGTCTCTTCGCACAAGGCACACAATGACCAGTCAATAACTTCCACAGATGGAGCTGGTTGACTGCTTAAATTAGGAGTTTGGACACGTCGATATTTTCTTGGTTTCATCTTTCATAGCGGGGTGTCGACCAAACACTGCAATAGAAACCAACTACTTTATACGATTATTATCAGTGTGGTCTTCCATACTTTTTCACTTAATCAGGCGTGCGTATACTACGTACAGAAACCTGTCGAATTCGACCAATTTTAATTGAGAAAAAGTGAGTCAAAACTAAGCATAATATCGTTTGAAAATTCTTGTTATTGTCATTCAAGTTCAAACTAAATCAGACGTACAAACAGAAAGCATTTTGACACGGTTTCTTTGGCAGTGTTGTTTGAAGTATTCTAGCGGACAAGTTTCTTAGTTTGTGATCAGTATTTTGGACAGTTAACATGTGCCGTAATTATAACAACACCATGATACAATATTTCACTTTTGCAGGGAAAAAAGGAAATACAAAGAAAATGTACAGACGCTGAGTATGGGCCGCTGGCTCGACACATATACACGTACATCGAAACGAGTCTACAATAGCTTGTGCTATCATCCGGTGCTGTTTTAGATATGATGGCCTGGACTAGAATAACTTGATCATCTGATGTTTGTAAGATCTGCAGCAAACACAACTAAAAACCAATACGTGTGCATTGACATTTACATAGTTATGGGTGTCCCATTTGCTCTATGTTGAAAAAAACATTTTATTCAACGTTTCTTGCAAGAAAGACTCATACCTCGAGCCATCACAACACTGATTTTTATACGGCTGGGATGCAGCATACCATTACACCGCCGGCGAATTAAGAGGTGATGACAGAAACAAAACAGGAAACATCGGCTTGTGGGCTGGCACTATTAACGCCGCGTAGGTATAAAAGCCCAGTGCTGCCACTCTTACAGTTATTGGCAATTTTAATCGACCACTGACCTTCTCATAAACATTTAACAACGTGCTTCTTATCTGACGCGCAAGGTGATCATCTAAATTATCTTTATTAGTCGACAAAGTGGCAAGTCTCTACTCTCCAGCGAACAATCATGTTCCTTGGGCCCCTCACTAATAGGGGTGAGATACAGGCATCTAAGTGTCAACTCACTACATCTCCCTTTCCATAAAGAAGTTGCTGAGGCAGGCATCTGTTTTCTACTGGCTCTATATTTTTCTGACTTTAACATGTCATATCGCTTTCACTGTTCTGGCTGACATTTATGTATGGACATTATGGCATATCAAACACGATTTAAAATCTTACTGAACGTCAAGAACTATAACCAGTTGGTATAAATTATTATATAGGTGTATATCCAAGAAATGATATTAATGTCCAATCATTTTCCAATCTATAGGTCAGTGTCAACTTGTTTTTGTGAACCTATAGCGAGGCTGGTCTACGTGTCTTGGGTCCAGTCTTGCACTATGTGAGAGTTCTGTGACTGGTGGAAAACGGAAGTGGCACATTCCTGAGTGACTAATGATCTGATAAACGCGTGTACAGTCCTGTGGAAATTATCATTCTGCATTTTCGACAGAAAATACAGAAACAGTACTACACACTACACTGAGCGATATATGGTTTAGCAAAGTTCTAAAGGACCAGTTTTTCAGGTCTCTTGATTGCACGAACTGACCTGGTCGTCCTCTGATTACAGTTCTCAGGTGGTTGCTGTGGAGTTGTACGGGAGTTTTCTAATGATGGGGAATTTACTGTAATAGTCAGCAACAGTGAGGTAGTCAGAGTTGTTGAGTGTGAAGAAGTCAAGGAACTTTTGAAGCTCCTTCTTACATGTGGGTGCAGGCATGGCTTTGAGGTCACAGATTTTCTGAGGATCAGGCTGCACACCACATGCTGAGTACGTTGCACAAAAGAATGTGATGGAGTCCGTGTTAGATTTGTCCGAGTTGAAAACAAGACCACTCTCTGCTGTGACTTTCATTAACTTGTGGAGTGTTCTGTCATGCTCTTCTTCTGTTGTCGCAGATACAACAACATCATCAGTGATGCCCGTTGCACCGTCGACATGTTCTAAGATGTGATCCATCTTCTTCTGGAATATGTCCTTCGAGACAGACAGACTAAATGGTATTCTCGTAAAGCAGTACCTGCCGTACGGAGATTGAAATGTCGTCAGGAGCTGGCTGTCCATGTCGAGTTGGATCAACCAGTATCCAGATTTGGCGTCCAACTTTGAAAATATTTTGGCCACACAAAACTGGTGTGTTAGTTCTTCAAGGGTTGGCGTCTTGTGGTGTGGACGCTTTAGGGCTGAGTTGAGGTGTCTGGGGTCAAGACATATGCCCGAAGGCTGCCATCTTTCTTCTTCGAGTAAGCTATGCTGGAAATCCAGTCGGATGGCTCAGTATCCTTGCGGATGATGACGTTCTCCTCCATGGAGTCCAGTTCCTTCTTGATAGACTCTTTCACGTTCTCCTCCATGGAGTCCAGTTCCTTCTTGATAGACTCTTTCACGGCTGGTGCGGCGGTCGTCGCTTGGCACTCTCTGTGGGTTTGTTGGGCTGTGGCCTGGCTGGCCGTGCTTTCCGTCTTGGGGGTCTGGAGGTCTCTGATGGCGCCCGAGTGCACCAGCCACCGGGTGGTGACCAGTGCCCGATGATATACGTCGCCCTCGGTTGACAGTAGTGCCGGGATGGCGTCTTGAATCAAGAGCACCAGGTCGTCAAACCCCATCGCTCGGAGCCGAGTCCCCTCCTCCTCAATTGATGCCGGCCGTTCCCGAGTTAGTGATTCGGGAATGTCGACCGGCCGTGGGGGGGGGGGGGGGGGGGGGGCGGGAAATCTGGCTCCGACGATGACTCTGCCGAGTCCTGGGTCTCCTCTTCTGGTTGTAGTGGTGATGACATGGTGGTGGGTTCATCGTAGATTGTGTCGGTGCTGTCGAACAGCTCTCTGTTCTCCTCATAGAACTGTTTAAGTTCTGACGGTGGGGTGAATCTTTGGAATATCTCTTCCATGGTGGATGGTCGGCGGGCCTGCTGCAGAGAGTGTACCGATTGTGGGGGCGAGGGCACCCTCATCGGTTGCTCTCTCCGCTGAAATACAATACAATACAATACAATACAATACAATACAATACAATACAATACAATACAATACAATACAATACAACTTTATTGTCTGTTCGAGTCCAGGCACGACAGAAATTTGCCTTTCGGCTCGTCATGAAACAACAATATAAGACATTAACAAACGCTGCAAAAGCATATCATGAAAAATTATCATTGCAGCAATCTATCACAAGCAATCTGTCACAAGATGGGAGGTAATGTTAAGTAGATCATACTTATCGCGGCGTTATAAACGAGAGTTCAAAATCGAGACAGCAGTTGGAATAAAAGACTTCTTAAAAACATTCCTTGTGGCAAGTGGCATGTTGAAACGTCTGCCTGATGGTAGCATTTGAAACTGATCAGAGAGTGGGTGACTAGGATCATTGACAATGCTAGCAGCTATCCTTCTGACAGCTCTATGGTACAGATCATCTACTGGGTACTGTCCTAGGCCAATGATCTTCTCAGCTGTTCTGACGATACGTGACAGTCTGCCCCTGTTTTTCATACTGAGATTGCCATACCAATGGAGGAGACAGAGGGGGCCGGTAGCTCCTTGTCTCTCTCCTGGCCCCCGGCTGTGGTTGTGGCGCTTTGGGGAGGTTGGAGGTGTAGCCCTCCACCTGTTGTCTGTTGGTCTGTCGCCTGTTGCGCTTAGAGGCCATAGTTCTCGTCGTGGGGCGCTGTGCGGTCAACCGTGCACTTGCGCTCTGTGGCGTGTAGGCTGGCTGGCTCGCTCGCTTGTTCGCTTGGTTGGAGAGACGCGGTGGACCGTCCTCTCTCCTCTGCTGCTGAGCTGCGAATGAAGAGAGTGGGGAGCATATAGCGTATAATTATATAGGGAGTGGGGAGCATAGAGCGTATATATAGGGAGTGGCGATTCCAGCCTCGCACAGTGCGGCGTCGCGTGTTTTACGGTCGCCATCTTGAGGGTTCCGGCGCAAGCGTTTCTGGCACTAGCGGCAGAGACAGTTCACGTTTGCATTCACACATAATGACGGGCTGGATCTCATTAACGCATCGAGGCATGACATGTACAAAAGATAGATCGACCATGATGGTTCAAGGGTAGTGCCAGAATAGTTTAGCACCTGGAGTGATCACGACCATGTGAACGGATTAGTGCCATAATGCTTACCGCCTACCATGATAGTTCAAGGGCTGTGCCAAAATAGCGGCATGGCACTTCGGAGTGATCACGACTCATGTTCAAGAGTGGTATCAGAATAGCTTAACGCCTACCATGATAGTTCAAGGGTGATAGCAACATAGCTTGGCGCCTAGTGATAATGTTCAGTTTAAGAGTGGCGCCAGAATAGCTTGGCACCTAGAAGGATCGACCATATTTAAGGGTGGTTCCAGAATAGCTTAGCGTCAAACCATGATAGTTCATAAGTGGTGCTGAAATACCTAAGCTGCTAAATGCACAAACGTTTTGAACTGTAATGGGCTATGTCCCACCTGTACTAAAATGAAATCTTCGGTGTACAGCTCCCAAATGTGCTGTTCTGACACCACCCTTGAACATTTTGTATTGTTTAGTCGGCTAAAAATACGATACTTTCATGGTATAAATTGAAAATGTTCGCGTGTCATACCGTTCTGTCTGTTCATAAAGAGGTATGAGTGTGTAAATCCTACGGATAAGTCACTGAAACACTGACAGTGAATATCAGATTCTGTTTACATTATGTGTTAAATAGAGTTCGGCACGAAATAAAAAGTGTCTGCATAATCAAATAATTAGCTCCATTTTCAGAGTTCATGTTCGTCGGTTTGTCTGTCAGTATTTCTGCCTCTTCTGTCTGTCTATCAGTCAGTGTCTCTGCCTCTTGTGTCTGTCTGTTTCAGCCTCTTGTCTGATTGTGTTTCTGTTTCTTCTGTCTCTGTTTCTGTGGCTGGTGCAGTGATAACCACATGATTATTAGTATTCTAAAAACAAAGAGCATGTTAGAAACACCGGCATGGCCGCCTACCACTCTCCTTTAACACTCTCCTTAGATAGCAAGCCTGTAGAACAAGTAACTAGGCATCGCTTATTAGGCGTTATAGTGGACAACCAATTAAGCTGGAAACCGCTTACTGACTCAATATGCAAAACAATCTCCAAAAATATGTTCCTGTTATCAAAACTACGCCATATAGTTAATACTGATATACGTAAACTCTTTTTCTATGCGCATATTAAAACGCATTGTGACTACAGTTCTACCGTCTGGGATGGATGCAGCGAAGTTCACATGAAAAAAAGTCAATTCCTTGCATTAAATTAATACTTCCCGGTCCTACTTCGACTGACGAAACATTAAAATCTCTCAAGTTACTAACATTGAATAAACAAAGAAAAACAGAAGATAGTGGTAGAAAACCCTTTAAAATAGAAACAAATAACGACGTTTCGGATCAAAGATCCTTCTTCAGGTGACATGGAAACAAACGTAGAACAGAAAAGAACACGACAGAAAGAAAAGACGTCATCCTGTATAGAGAGAATTTAGAATGACGTAAAAAAACGAAAAAAAAAAAACAACAAACAAACCCACCACACACACATAATGACGCAAATACACATGAAGAAAACGGTAAAACGGAGGTGAAAGACAACAGGACTTACGAAACAGGTCGCAGCGGGATCAAAGTTAATCAAAATGTAGTAAAACTGTTGCCGCTAGGGTTTCACGTGAAAGAAAAACAGAAGATAGTGGTAGAAAACCCTTTCAAATAGAAACAAATAACGACGTTTCGGATCAAAGATCCTTCCTCAGGTGACATGGAAACAAACGTTTGATATTTGATCCGAAACGTCGTTATTTGTTTCTATTTTAAAGGGTTTTCTACCACTATCTTCTGTTTTTCTTTCACGTGAAACCCTAGCGGCAACAGTTTTACTACATATTGAATAAACAGTTTGAAGTTAATCCGGTGCTCTACTGCACAAGATCATGCACGGAAAAGCCCCACCCTATCTAAGAACTCTATTTTCGACAAAACTGAAATAGTAAAAATACGAGAAATAGTTCGATCCACCTTCCAAAAATTAGATTAGACATCTGTAAAACCAGCCTGTTCTTTTCAGGTGCTAAAGCGTGGGATATTTTACCTCCACACCTGAAATCAATTTGTAAAATTCGCGTCTTCAAAGGTCGCCTCCATAAATATTTACTTCAGAAGTAATAGTATGTTCGGCTCCCATATGCTACTATTCGTATAGTTAGTGACAAGTTTCCTATTACCTAATAATCTTCTACTGTTGCTGCAGATTATGTAACAGTTCGACTGTCTGCATTAACATGTCAGGTTCATACCTGTATATATATATATAATTTTTTATTTTATTATATTTTATTTTATTTTTTTCCTGACGGTGGGGGAGGGGGGGGGGGGAGGGGGGATGGGTCTTTTTACTTATATATGTTTTATCTTTTGCTGTATTGTCCGATGTATTTTTATATGTGTAGAGTAGCAGGACAGTTTAGAAGATAGGCATGGCATTGCTTTTTTATCCTGAATAACAGTGAAACGTATCATCATCATCATCATCATCATCATCTCTTTCTCATTCTCTCTCTCTCTCTCTCTCTCTCTCTCTCTCTCTCTCTCTCTCTCTCTCTCTCTCTCTCTCTCTCTCTCTCTCTCTCTCTCTGTGCGTGTGTGTGTGTGTGCGTGTGTGTGTGTTAGTCGGAGTGTTGTGCAGTCGGTGTGCGCGTCGGGAAGAACTTAGAACAGCCTAAGAACTTATGTTTTTGATTTCATCCACAAAGTCATATGCACATAGGCGGTGTACATGATATGGGGCAAGGGAGATGGATCAGTTACGTAGGGACACAGAGGTGTAAAAACAGGGAACAAAATTAATGTACGACTGATTTCCACTCATGAGCGACTGGCGTTCATTCGGCTGAGCCAAATGGATCGACCAAGGATAGCAGAGAACAGAGAAATACTTTCGCGATTCCGGCTTAGAAATAAGGCACCAAGATAACTCATTCTCACTTTATCTTCCGCAAGCATGGCACAGTCATAGTCCTGTCTAAACTTACGTAAAGTAAGGTAACATTCGGCATGTGGTTGTGCCGTAAGGAAACACAAACGCTTTTAGCCCACTTGGTTATTTTATAACGTGTTTATTATTTTGGAAATACACGCCAAGTACAAGTCCGTACAGTTCACACGCCTAGCATTCCATTATCCTTATCTCTGCCAGGTGTTAAAAGGCAGCAGTATATACAGGCTATAGCATAAACACAGTGCGCCGGAGGTAGCGGTTAGTGGAACCCGCAGTATGGCGGGCGGCCCCCACGCTGATAAGTGCCAGATAGCCTCTCTCTATATATACGCTCTATGGTGGGGAGAGAGCATGCTGGAGGATGTAGCAAGGGTACAGCTCATTATGCTATAGGGGTGAGATACAGGCATCTAAGAGTCAACTCATTACAATTGACTGATTGATTGATTGATTGGAAAAAAAAAAAAACGTGTTTGGCGCTTCCTTTGCGGCCCAGAATAGAGAACAATTTAATTGTTTTACTGTGACGGACGAAACTTGTTCGTTTTCTTCATTACAGAAAAATCCCTACTCATTTCAGTTGTTTGTTTGTTTGTTTTGTTTGTTTGTTTTATTTTTTTGAGTGTTGGGAAGGGGTGGGGGGGGAGCGGGGGGGGGGGGGGGGGGGGGGGGGGGATAGGAAGGAAAGTTTTTTGACTTCTTCGTAGTCACAGAACAGCACACTTTGATATTGTGAATGGACCGGGACGAACACACTCTTCGCTTTCTTCGTTACAGAACAACACGCACTTATATTTGTTTTAATCGGGTGCACTTAGCAGTTTCGCTTTCTGCATTACAGTACAACATGCATTAAATACTTTTAAACTTGGGATTACCAAAACATTTTCGATTCCCCTTGAATCAAATAGACTGGAATTCAGGCAAATAAGCAAGAATGCAGCCTGAGTTGTGGTGACTCGTCCGTAAATTTCATACTATTTGTAAATATTTATGTACATATTATCTTATCACCTACATATCAAATATGTTGACCCTCTTGTACATGAAGCCACCGGTATTGTTTACAGTACCAGTGGCTGCATGCTTAACCCATTCAGCCCTGACGCACCTGTTGCAGGAGATGGGTCGACCATGATAATTCAAGGGTAGTGCCAGATTAGCTTGCCGCCTGTCGGCGCCAAGCTAATCTGGCACTACCCTTGAATTATCATGGTCGATCCATCTCCTGCAACAGGTGCATAGTCGTTAGATGACGCCTCCAAAATTAGGGAAATACGGCTTTCGGGCTGAATGAGTGGAGGGGGTTAATGTCATTTTGCCTAGATAATCTAGAATATCTTCCTTAATCTCTTTATCTGTGTAGCATGTTTGGTACAAGTTATTCCTTCAGGAAGCACCTCCACCAAACGCGCTACTGACAGACAAAAGGGTTAAAGTTAGTCTGGGACATCTTTCACACAGACATCAGTGTAGGTGAACTGATATACAATACAATACAATACAATACAATACAATACAATACAATACAATACAATACAATACAATACAATACAATACAATACAATACAATAGGGGAAATTTACTGTTTGATCTGCCCATACAACACATTCACTCATCATCATCATTCACTCATTCAATTAATTAAATAACATTTAACCCTCAGATAAAGAGATGAACTGTAACAGACGTACTGTTACCTTTGTAACACTCTTGTCATCAGAAACACTTACGGTGTATGCCCCCTGTGCTTCTGATGTCAGCAATGTTGCAGTGAACTACTGAATGGGCTAGTACTAAACAACTAAAGAATGTTGACTGACAGACACTATCTACTGATATTACTGTTGAAAATGGTAACATCCTGAGGTACAAAAATACTTTGTTAAGACGATCTTGATCTCTTTTAATTTCTACCCCAGCACGTCAGTCTAGAAGTTATAACGCTAACGATACTGGAGCAGTAAAACATCTGTAAAAGCTGAGTGCTTACATTAAATGATCTGAGTTTTCTCAAACAGTAAAGACGGGTATGCGCTTTTCTCACAATAGCCTCTGTGTTTTGTTTCTAGTTGAGCGCGTTGTCAAAAAGAACACCTAAATACTTGTAGGACTCTACACGCTCAACTTCTGTTCCCTTGATGACAGCTGGATCGGGATGATGTTTGTTTTTCCTGAAATCTATGCTATATGACCATCTCTCTTGTTTTGCCAACATGTAATTCAAGATATTTTCTATCGCACCACTCTACAAAGTCGTTGATCTCTTGTCGATAGTGTCTGTCATGTCAGTGCCGTGTCATCAGCGCATTTGTCCATGACACAGTCGTCATGAGTGGCCCCACAGTCTGCTGTGTACAAAGAAAACAAAAAAGGCGACAGGACAGTCCTCTGTGGTGCACCGGTGTTGGTAAAAAGTACATCTGAGATTAGATCCGAACTAATTCTGACATACTGTGGGCTGTTAGTGAGATAGTTCAAAACCCAAAGAATGGTAGAGGCATTTATGTTCATGTGAACTAGTTTGTAAGCGAGTATGTGTGGCTGAATGGTGTTAAAAGCAGATGAAAAATCATAGAACATCAGTTGAATGGAGGCTGCTGGCTTTTCTAAATGAGAGTAGATGTTGTTTACAACATGCAAAATGGCATCATCAACACTTCTTTGCCTTTATTAGCAAACTGAAAGGGGTCCATGAAATCAGAAACGTACGTGTATTTGAAAATGTGAAAGAACAGCCCTCTCAAAAACCTTTATGACACATGAAGTAAGAGCAACTGGTCTTAAATCATGCATCACAGATACAGTTTGCTTTTTTGGCACGGGGATAATACAAGTGGTCTTTCACGAACAGGGGACGACACACTGGGTAAGTGACAAGTTAAAAATATAGCTACAGAATTCTGTACAGTTGTTCAGCGCATAATTTTAACACATTTGATCTAACACCATCTGGCCCAGACGCTTTGTTTGGTTTGGTATTTTTAAGTACTCTAAGCACCTCCTCCTCAGTCACCACAATCATAGCATGTCCGTTAAAAGTTCCTGGTAAATCAAAGTGGCACAGGTGTAGTGCGCCTGAATTGATCAGTGTTCAGGTCGTACTCCATAGGCAATAGATTTCCCGTAACCCGCCCGT
Organism: Semisulcospira habei; assembly: GCA_036245525.1. Taxonomy (NCBI): domain Eukaryota; kingdom Metazoa; phylum Mollusca; class Gastropoda; family Semisulcospiridae; genus Semisulcospira; species Semisulcospira habei. The sequence goes on along the minus strand of BTPG01000005.1, from coordinate 137,533,749 downwards.
CAGGGCCGTCCATTATAACTTTGGTGCCGTGGACGTTAAACCCCGAACTAACCAATCACAATCACTTCACTTTGCATGTGGTCAGGTCCACTAACTAGCATTTCCTTGACCTGTTCCCTCTCATGCTCAAAATTATGACAATCAAATCTTGCATCGAACTTATTTAAGTCGTTGGCATAGTCCGTATTTTTGTTCAATACCGGAACAGGTTTTTTTTGCTTCTTGTTCCCACCCATCATATTCATACCCTCCCACAGCCGTTTCATGTTACCTGTCTCAAGCTGTTGTTTAAAAAAAAAATCTTTATTCGGTATTCTTTCTTCCCCTTCCTAAGCTCCCTTCTTTCAGTTCTTTTAGTACTTTCCGTAACTCTTCTTTGTTCTTGTCTTTAAAAGCTTTCTTCTTTCTGTTTAAGACCTCCTTGATGTGCTTCGTGACCCAAGGTTTGTTGTTGGAATAGATTTTAACAGTTTTTTTTTTTTTTAGGCACAACTCTGTCTACGCAGATATTTATGTAGCTGCAAACTGTCAGCCACTTCGGTAACGTCGCTTATAGTGTCCGTAAAAACTTTCCACTCGGTGCAGTCAAAGCAACCTTTCAGGGCATCTTTAGCTGCTGTGGACCGCTACTGTGTTATGTTTATAATAATAATAATATATATGATATAATAATATAATATAATACTTGGGGCGAAACCGGTCGTAGGCGGCAAAACAAAAATCTACTCAGCAGGTCCAAGATCTGTTTGGGAATATTCATGTACTACTCCCCTCTCGGGGGGAGGTCAGGATATTCTCCAGCGGATTGCGGGGCGCCTGGGGGTAGTCCCTATTGCTATATGCAGTAGGTGTTCAGTGGAAGGCTCAAAAAGATAGGTCTGTCATTCCTTCTCTCCCACTACCCTTTCTTTCTAGATCTCCTGAGCGATGCAGTCACAAAAAGGGCAGCTGATGTCCTGATGACACAATGCAAGCTTACCAGCCTGGAATTCCATGACATTAGCACAGCAAGAGCATTCTCAGAATTAAATGAAAAATTACGTCCCTTGGAGCTACTCTGATTGAGTGCATTTTTGGCTTTGGGCGACGCCTTTGTTAAATGTTTTGTTATATATATATATATGTAGCTTAACTTTACTGCGCATTTTGACCAGTAGAGAAAATAGTGAGAAAGGACGAGGCAAAAAGAAAACAATTGAGAGAAAAAGGAACAAAAATGTCATATAGTTATAATGACGATGTGTTTCTCCGCAGAAACTACTGAAATACGGAGTATTACATTTTACAAATCAGTGAATAATGTCAAATTAAACATGTATTCTGCAAGAAAGAGCCATCGTGAAGGGATCGCGTTCCACTTCAATTGGTTACTCTCGTGCGTGTCACAAGCTTACTATTCCAGTGAATAATAATGAGCAACAGAATGGGGGAAAATCAGTGCTAACTAGAAGGAAAGCGAGAAGGAAACATTTCCACTGTGCAGGCAGGCCGTGGGAGACAGGTCGAACAAGACTGCCCTAGGACAACTGTCCCGAGCTATCGTGGTCAACTCGTCCCCCACGGCCTGTTTGTAGTGCCTGTTGAAGTGACAAACAATCAAGCAAATAACAAACGGCAACCACTGTGTAACAGTATAGCATATATATGGTGCGTGTACAAGAGAGAACGAGAAAGAAAAGAAAACAAAGAAACGAAAAAAACGAGAAAACAGGCTTTTGTTAAATCAAACGTAAAGCGATAACCATAGTATACACACTGTGTGTTGGAAGACGGAACGAACATGACCGCCCTGGGGCAAAACCCCTCAGCCATCATGGTCGATCCATCTCCCGATGCCATAATGTAGCTCATTTGCAAGACCGTGGTTACACAAAATAAAAATACAGCAGACTATATATAATCCGGTCGCCGAAGACAAGTCAACCATAACGGCACTACTAAAAGAACCCAGTGCCGACATGGTTGATCCCTTTTCCGCGTAAGACAGTATGCGACCAGTCCATAGGAGGCAGGTCAAGCACGACCGCCATGGGCAGTACCCCTAAGCTGTCTTGATCAGACCAACCTCCACGGTCTGTTTGCAGTAGATCTAAAAATCACTTTGCACCAGCCCGCGCGAGACGAATCAAACACTGACGACCGACCTGGGACACACTGACCCCGAGCTATCGTGGTCGACCGGACCCGCCCGGCCCGTGCGTTGCGCCAGTCCAAACCTTAACAGGTCAGGACACAAAATGATAACAGCACATGTGCCACTTCGCAATAGGCCCTCGGAAGGTAGGTCATATCAGCACAACTGACCCCGAGCTAGCCCAGTCGATCCGCCTCCGAGGGCCTACACATGGCGCATGACGAAGACGAAAACTATCGTAAGGGGATAGCACTAAATCTAGTGCGCATAAAAATACATCAGCCCCGTCAGCTCCGTGGGAGAAAGGCCAAACATGACTGCCCCGGAGTAACTCCCCCGAGCTTCCATGGTCGATCCAACTCCCACTGCCAATTAAAGTGCATGTCCAAGATAAAACATAAAGCAGCAACCATTGTGCCAAAGTGTGCACTCAGCTCGTGGAAGCGCCCCGTTTCAGTATGGTTGATCCGTCTCCCACCACCTGTGTGTGTTGCCTGTCCAAAACAAAGTACAAAGCAGCGACCACTATGCAAGAGTGTGCATTAAGTCCACGGGAGACAAATCAGTAAAATACGACCACCCCGGAGCAACATCTCTAAGCTACCATGGCCGACTCGCCCCTCTTAGTCTTTGCGTGGTGCAAACGTGTACAAGGTCATGGTTGAGCAAAACAAAAGAACGGTAAACAATACGTCTATCATCTCAATCCGTAAACAATACGTAGTCTGGTCACGGAAGACAGGCCGACCATAGCGGCTACAGCAAACATCCTCGAGCCATCACGGTCGATCCGTCTCCAACAGCCTGCTACTGGGTTTTATCACTATAACAAAACACACGGCTATAACAAAACACAAAGCACAACACAAGATTGCCAATTACCAAATCAAGCACAGGATTGCCAACTACCAAATCAAGCACAGGATTGCCAACTACCAAATCAAGCACAGAATGATAAAACCCAACATATACCACTGTAATCCCACTGTAATCTAGTGTAATCTAGTCCGTAGGAGACAGATCAAACATGAAAACCCCGGGACCGCACCCCCGAGCTTCCATGGTCGATCTATCTCACACAGCCTGCTTGCAGAGCATGCTCAGACTAAAGCAGAGTATGCTAATTCAGTCATTGCAGAAAAAATGTCAAACGTAAGAATCTTCGACTTCTGGAGAAGAATCAGACAATGACGCCGAGATGTAAAAGCACCTGGAACGTCATTGTTCTCTCTCTCTCTCTCTCTGTCTGACAAGGTCACTGTCTTTCTTATGTCTGCGAACATATTGTGCAACAAGTGGAAAAATGTATGCAAACTCATATACATAGAAGAGACTTTGTGGGCATGGGTCATTCCGTCTTGTTAAAAATATAATTTCAATGTACACATTTTGTAATTATAATGATTTTCTACTTTTACAAACGAACAGACAAACAAACACATGAACAAGCAAACATACTACGGTTCGATAAATTAGCATGTAGGTGCAGCGTCTCTAGTATAGCATAGAAGTGGTGTGTTCGTATACTATCAAATATAAAAAAGAAAAACAGAAGATAGTGGTAGAAAACCCTTTAAAATAGAAACAAGGAACGACGTTTCGGATCAAAGATCCTTCTTCAGGTGACATGGAAACAAATGTTTGTTTCCATGTCACCTGAAGAAGGATCTTTGATCCGAAACGTCGTTCCTTGTTTCTATTTTAAAGGGGTTTCTACCACTATCTTCTGTTTTTCTTTCACATGAAACCCTAGCGGCAACAGTTTTACTACTATCAAATAATAATTTCTAGAAAGACCCAGCGACTGATTCTCAAACTGTTTGATCATATAGTCACCGAGAGCGAAGCTAGAGGTGACTACGAATCAAACAGTTTGAGAATGGGAGTCGCGAATTCTGTCTAGAAATGATAGTATACGAACTCTCCACTTCTGTGTTTTTTATTGAACCTTTCACAACATCAATCCAGTCACTATAAATTAAACAAAGCGGACGCCAGCTTAAATTAAGCCTGTCACAAGTTCGTCGGCTGTGCGCTACTCCGCTGATTCTGTTGAGTTTCGCTGCTTTGTAGAGCAAACAATTTAAACGTTGAATATCTAAAGTAGTTGCGATGAATTGTAAAGGTTTGTCTGTTTCACTTTCAGACGTTTTTATCGCTTTAGTTAGGAGTGCGATGTCAATGATTCCAATGTAGAGTACGCCGTGGTTGTTTGCACTCTCAAGCTTGCTAGCCGCCTAGAGGTGTACTATGCCATCCTCGGCCAAGAAAGCACCGCGCGGTAAGACTAGGACATATGGTGTGGAGTGTTTTGCTATATAAAACTGAGTGGTCTTGAAATGTTCTATAGTGCCCTAGTTTTAGTTTTCATTTTACACTGGCTGGAGACATACGTACAATATTTTGGTGTTTTTCCCCATGAGAAACTCTTTCCTTTGTTTTTGGGACAACCAACCAACCAACCAACCAAAAAAACCAACCAACCAACCAAACAAACAACCAACCAAACAACCAAATTTACCGTAAATCAACGACTGGAAGAGAAGAGGGATCGAGCAATTTTTTAAAAATTGTCAATACAAGGGTAATAGCCGGGCCAACGTTTTTGATGTTTTTGTGGCGACCGACACTTCTGTCACAAAGCACTTAGACACTCCAGGGTGACAATCTTGACATCATCACAACATTCGTTACACCAAACATAACCCTTTCACTGTCAGGGGACCCAGCCTGTGCTTTTAAAATTATTGTAAATTCAACGCAAAAGATCCCAAACCGTCAAAGGAACTTGGATAGGTTTGGATAGAAAGTTGTTTCACCAAGAGGCCTAAATCCTCATTATATTAGGATCTACATCTCTTTCAGTTGGACAGTGTTCATTTTTTTCGGGTTAACCCGTTCAGTGCCGAGAAATATGAACACCATCCAACTGCAAGAGGTATAGATCATCACGAGCCCCCGCAATTGCGTGGGCTCACGAAGATCTATGCCTCTTGCTAACACATTTTAAAGCCATATTTCTGGGACAGCTAGGATTGTTTGGTCTCGAATTAACGAAGATTGCAGAAACACAGTCTGCGTCAGCTGGCACTGAACGGGTTAATATGTCCAATACAAATATTAAGATGCAGGCTTGTTTTTTAAAGTCTCTTCTATTTATAGTACGGACTTTTTAGGACGGGTCGCGGCGGGCGAATTTAATAGCATGTCCATGATGTCAAAGGCGGGCGGCTAAACCTCTAACATTTGAAGTAACAAGATAAAACTTACGTCATGTCTAGTTACGCTAACCTCGCTGCTGAACGTACATTTGGCGCGAAGCGCCGTATGTGCGTAGGTATGTACGCATGTATGTGTGTGCGTATACTTATGTAAACAAGAGAATCTCGGATATTTCTGTACACACAAGCTTCAAAATTGGCGAAATACTTTCTTAAGTGGGTGACTAAGAGAGCCTCCGAGAATATTGTAATTGAATGTCTCATTGAAGACATAAACAACCGTTTATAGGAAGTCGGTTGACCCAGATTATAGTCCGTAATTTTTGTCATATTTACTTGAACTTTTGCATATAGCTAGTTTGGAGAAAGACATTAGATGAGTTCGTTAGCCAGCTTTGTATCCTTTCAACTTCTTTAGTAAAAATTAATTCTTTTCAGAAAGGAATTAAAACAGTAAAAAGCCTTGACTTCTAGAGAAAGTCAGACAGTGCCGGTGACGTAAAAGAAGCAACTCCGTCACCACGCAGACATATGACGTAATTCTCTCTCTATCTCTGTCTCCGTCTATGTCTCTGTCTCTGTCTGTCTCAACTGTCTGTCTGTCTGTCTGTCTGTCTGTCTGTCTGTCTGTCTGTCTGTCTGTCTGTCTGTCTGTCTCTCTCTCTCTCTCTCTCTCTCTCTCTCTCTCTCTCTCTCTCTCTCTCGATCGCTCTTTCTCACACTTATGCGCATAGGTCCTAATATGTCCGGAAAGCGCATGAACATTTATGCCTCTTGAAGATGTTTGCAGCGCGCGCATGCACGGACGCACACGCACACGCATACACACACATCGACGCGCGTTCAGAAGAAAATGCAGGTGTACTTAGTAGCATGGAGCTAGGTAAAGTCAACCTGATTTCAGACAAATTATAGCAAGACTGAAATTGTACCGTGAAATTCTAGTTTTGTCACCATTTTTCCAAGTCTTGAAGCGAAAGCGAATCTCATATCACGTTAAATATAAAATTACGTACAAACAAAAAAATACGTCAACACAAATAACTTTGGACAAATCAATGACGCGTATGCACTGCGCGCGCCCCTTATAGAGATGACTATGACGCATTGGCACATTTGCTAGGCTTTTTCAAGGAGATATTTCATCTAACACCTTACCATCTGGCACACACCCTTGTCAGCAACCACACTGCAAAGCATGTCCGTACATCAACACATCCCCCGTCATCACCGGACCCCTCTCATCTTTTCATGTCCACCGATCATTCACATGCCAGTCATCGGATATTGTCTATGTCATCTCATGTTCTCACTGCCCAAAGATGTTGTATGTGGGGGAGACATACCGTACACTCCCTGAACGCTGCGAGGAGCATGTTCGTTCGATCCGCCTCGGATACAACAACCAGGTTGGACGTCATTTCAACGAACCTCCTCATAGCCTCACACATTTCAGCATACGCATCCTTTGGCAAAATACTTCCCACTTCATCCGCCGCAAAATGACAGAATCCTTTTTCGCGGACAGGCTTGGCACTTACCATCCGCGCGGCTTGAACATTCGCCCCTAGGGGTATGCTCGGCCTGATGGGTAGTTGGTGCCAGACTTGACCTCACTGTTGATACTGGATGCTACCTTTGAGTGTGTGTGTGTGTGTGTGTGTGTGTGTGTGTGTGTGTGTGTGTGTGTGTGTGTGTGTGTGTGTGTGCGTGAGCTGCAGCAGGCACGAGTGAATGCGAATGTATGCCGCAGTGACGTGTATGTATATAGACGTAAGTTTTGTGGTACGTGTTTTGTGCATGTGTATTTGCGTCATTATGTGTGTTTTTTTATTTTTTTTATTTTTAAAAAATTTTTTTTACGTCATTCTAAATTCTCTCTATACAGGATGACGTCTTTTCGTTATGTCGTGTTCTTTTCTGTTCTACGTTTGTTTCCATGTCACCTGAGGAAGGATCTTTGATCCGAAACGTCGTTATTTGTTTCTATTTTAAAGGGTTTTCTACCACTATCTTCTGTTTTTCTTTCACGTGAAACCCTAGCGGCAACAGTTTTACTACATTTTGAGATATTTCAACATCAGAATCAAGTCAAAGACAAAAGGTAGAGACCCTTGACAGCGAAGACAGCTCTCATATAGAAGGGTCTTTGTGGGTTATGGTTCATCCCATCTTGCCTTTTCCGGAGAAGAATGCCACTTTTGCCGTGCATGAAGCAAGGCTTGGATCGAACCACTTGACTGTTTGGACCGGAGGGGAGGAGAGAGGAGGTGTTGACATAAATCAAAGGATACTCTGAAAGGAAATAAGCAACAAAGAAAGAAACACGCTTTGAAAGGACGTGCTCGTCCTTTCGAAACGTGTTTCTTTTTTGTTGGTTATTTCTTTGCTTTCCATACGCTTGGCGGTTACCTGTTTTCGTCTGGATTTAGAGGCAATTTAAGTTACGATTTTCGCCTAGAAGATGCAAAGTCAAACATGAAAACAAAGACAAAGGCATCTGGTAAAAATAAGTGTCACTCTATTTTCAGAGGTAGCTGTGGGAAACAGCTCAGGGATAGTTTCAAGACACAAGCTCATAAAGCACTACCCTCAAACGATTATGGTCGACACATCTCCCGCGACAGCTGATGATTCTAAAATTAAGAGCAGATAGTTCTAAACATAAACGGGAAATGGAAGTTTGCCCTACAAATGCGAGGGAGGGGGAAGTGTTCATGTTGTATATCAACACCTCTCTCTCCCCTCACCCCCCCCCCTCTCCACTTCACACATAGACACACACTTGCAGGGCATTCTTTCTTTTCTCATTCACGTTCATTTTTTTTTTGTTGCCACTAAAATGTCAAAGTGATACCAAACAAAATGCAATGACATAATGTATCATCTTTTTGGCCTGGATTAGACCCACTATCGCCGTAGTTATTCAAAGATACACTCCTGTAACATATGACTTCGAAACGCTACACACAGGTTAGTTGTGGTTCATTTAGACACAGGACAATCCAGTTCAGCACATGTCATCTTTATATCAAGTAAGCTGAGAATGACTCCACTCCCTTCTCTAAAGACAAAGCTATCAGTTCGAGAAACAGCTAAAAATAGATTGACGCTAACGGCTGCGCTAAATAAGTAAGTGCATTTACGCGTGTGCTTTTGCTGCATGTCCAAACTGCCATAAAAGCTCATTAGGTGTGTCGACAAGGCATAAGAAACAGAAATAGTGCTGAAATTTGTCTTTAGATTTACTCGTAATGGAACTTTAAAGGTCACAGGACAAACTGGTCACGCCATGTGTAGAGGCTAAACGTCTTCAGGCCCACGACGGCCGCAGTAGGCCCGCGCACAGCCGTGCGCGGGCCCACTGCGGCCGTGGTGGGCCTGAAGATGTTTTGCTACTGGGGTATCTGACCCTCCTCCATTCCTCCAGGGTTCGTAAGCCTCTTCCGACGGCGCCTTCCATCGGGCATTGTCGTTCTGCTGCCGACGGAGTTAGTTTGGAGGGTAGTGTCCGCAGTTCACTTTCATAAACTTTAAATTGTTGGAAGCGAACTGGTTCGTGCAAGCGGCTATGCTGACGATATACGTAGGGGCGTTACACTGCGGCAGGGTTCCCCAGGGTGGGCCAGGGCCGGGTTAAGTTCCTACTGTAGGCAACGATCCATGTAAGGTGTTTGGCGCCAGGTTCGGAATTCTTCAGTGGGCACCTTGTTTCTTCTCGGATCATCACGATTTGCGATTGTATAAGGCCTGGCCGTGACGTAATTGATGTACATGTTGCGATTCGAGGGCGAGAGGCTCCAGTTGTCAACCCAGGGCTGGCCAGATCTGTAGCACGATTTACTGCATTAACCCGTTGGCTGTCGACAGCGCTTTTCGTCGCGATGATTCCTGCAGGAATCATCTCGACAATAAGTGCTATTGACAGCCAAAGGGTTAACTCTCTTTTGCATGTGTACTCACCGGTACCGTTTACAGTACCGACGGCTGCGCGCACAAGGGTATTAAATAATTTTTGAACATAACGTTTCTCATCGAAATTTCAGTTGCTTGTACATTGTATGGAAAGAACTGATGCAGGGAAGAGAGAGAGAGAGAGAGAGAGAGAGAGAGAGAGAGAGAGAGAGAGAGAGAGAGAGAGAGAGAGAGAGAGAGAGAGAGAGAGAGAGAGAGAGAGACAGAGAGAGAGAGACACAGAGAGAGACAGAGACAGAGAGAGCTAAATAAAAAGTTGTAAAAACATGAAGCATTAAGTGCCCTAGCTTTCGCAAAGCTAAACAGAATGAATTGGAACATACGTAAAGCATTAGAAGAGAACAAAATAAGTGATGAGTTTAAATGGTACAAGATGACCTCTGTGATTATAAACAACAAAAGTCCGAAATACAGAATAAAGCTCGCAACAGTCAACCAGAAAATATGGATGAACTTAAACAAACTATTTTAGAAGAGGGGAAAAGCTGGGCATAAAAGAAACTTAAGAAAAACTGCAAGGTCACATATAGAGTTAAACGTGTCATTCAGCAAACACAATTTCCGTGCTGTTTTCAGTTCAGATTCAACTGTCAAGTACACACCCACAACAGAGCCGCACAGAGATAACTAGTGCAAGCGCCCCACCACCAGGTTATAAATAATGTTATAAATAATTTTGGGGGGATTGTGGCTTGTTGAAAGGTAGCTGGCGACAAGATGAGCGGACGTACAAAACGCTTGAATGCTGTCCCCAATGGCTCGCAAGATAGGATGAACCATAACCCACAAAGCCCCTTCTATATGAGAGCTGTCTTTGCTGTCAAGGGTCTCTACCTTTTGTCTTTGACTTGATTCTGATGTTAAAATATCTCCTTTTGAAAAAGCCTCGCAGATGTGCCAATGCGCCATAGTCAACTCTATAATGGGCGCATACGCGTCATTGGTTTGTCAAACGTCATTTGTCATGACGTATTTTTTTGTTTGTACGTAATTTTATATTTAACGTGATATGAGTTTTGCTTTCGCTTCAAGACTTGGGAAAATCGTGACACAACTAGAATTTCACGGTACAATTTCAGTCTGACTATAATTTGTGTGAAAGCAGCTTGACTTTACCTAGCTACATGATATACTAAGTACACCAGCAAGCTCTTCTAAAAGCGCGTCGCTGTGTGTGTATGTGTGTGCGTGTGCGTGCGTGCATGCGCGCGCTCTAAACATCCTCCAGAGGCATAGATGTTCATGCGCCCTCCGGGCACATGAGGATCTATGCCTCTTGGAGATGCACGCATAATTATGAGAGAGAGAGAGAGAGAGAGAGAGAGAATTACGTCATATTTAGAATATGTCTGCGTGGTGACGGAGTTGCTTGTTTTACGTCACCGTCACTGTGGCCACACAGGGCAATTGCTTCCGGTGCATGTAGTAACTTTTCCGCAAGAAATAGTTTTAAAAATTTCCTCCCTTTTTGCCATCGTTTTAGGAGGTAAAACTTCAAATGTTTGCCTTTTTTGGCGTTTTGAGCAACAAAAGGCACGACAGGTGGTGTGTGAAAAAGAGCAAAATCTGGGTAATTTTAGTCGACCTAGTGTGTTCATGGGAGCCTAATGGGGGCATGTGCACGGTTGTATGCAGGCTTGCAGACGACAGTTTTGTCATTGGGTACTTAGTGCATTCGAGTGTTGTGAAAAATGCTAACTCTTAATTTTTTTTAAGAATTGCTGAAAATGTTTCAACTGTGATGTGCTTCGCGTGGATTTTTTTGTTTTGGCAGAAAGGTTCTTCGTTCATAGTTTTATGCTGCAAGAGGCTAACAGATAACAGTGTGCGAAAAGGGGGCGTAACCTATTTGCCCTGTGTGGCCTGTCTGACTTTCTCCCAATGTCAAGGTTTTTAAGTCCCTTCTATTTATAGAAGGGGCTTTTTAGGACGGGTCGCGGTGGGGCGAATTTAATAGCATGTCCATGATGTCAAAGGCGGGCAGGCCTAAACCTCTAACAATTGAAGTAACAAGATAAAAATTACGTCATGTCTAGTTGCGCTAACATCGCTGCTGAAAGTACATTATTTTGCGTGAAGCGCCGTGTGTGCGTATGTATGCATGTATGTTGGTGTGTGCGTATGTATGTAAACGAGAGAATCTCGGATATTTCTGTACACATAAGCTTGAAACTTGGCGAAATACTTCTTTAAGCGGGTGGCTAAGAGAGCCTCCGAGCATATTGTAACTAAATGTCTCTATTTCAATGTCTTCATCAGATGACGGAGTTGCCTCTTTTACATCATCGCCACTGTCTGACTTTCTCTAGAAGTCAAGTTTGTTTTTTACTGTTTAAATTCTTTTCTGAAAAGAATTAATTTGTACTAAAGAAGTTGAAAAGATGCAAAGGTGGATAACGAACTCATCCAATGCCTTTATGCAAACTAGCTATATCCAAAATTTCAAGTAAATATGACAGAAATTACTGACTCAATCTGGGTCAAACCGACTTCCTATAATAATAATAATAATACATAGTTTTTATATAGCGCCCTTCCCCACGAACAGCAAGCTCGGAGCGCTTTACAGCACATAAAAAACATTAAAAAGGAGAAAAATTAGCACTCACTCTTTAAATAAACATCTGCTCGCACCATGTAGGCGCATTTCTAACACGAAACACACACACACACACACACACACACACACACACACACACACACACACACACACACACACACACACACACACACACACACACACACACATACACACATGGGCTACCCACATACGAAACAACCAACATTTCCAGGCAGCACATCCAGACTAAGCTAATCTTGATATGCTACCAGGAAAAGATGGGTCTTCAAATTTGTTTTGAAGGTCATCAGGGTAGGGGAAAAACGGACATGCAGTGGAAGTGAGTTCCAGACGTGAGGGGCCTGATAACTGAAAGAACGGGCACCAGCAGTTTTTAGGCTGACTCTGGGCTGAAAGAGCAGTTTTTGTGAGCTTGAGCGTAGACTTCTACTAGGATTATGTGATGCAAGGGAAGAAGACAGATATGCAGGAAGCGTATTGTCATAGTGTTTGTATGCCAAAGTGGCCAACTTGTACTCTATTCTCTGTTTGACAGGCAGCCAGTGGAGATGCTTTAGCAGTGGTGTGATATGATCAGTACGTTTTTTGCGAAGGACTAACCGGGCTGCATTATTCTGGATACGCTGAATGCGAGTGAGTTGATCAGATGAGATACCAGCAAGGAGGGTTGTTTATGCCTTAAATGAGACATTCAATTATAATATGCTCGGAGGCTCTCTTAGCCATCCCTTTAAGAAAGTATTTCGCCAAGTTTCAAGCTTGCGTGTACAGAAATATCGGAGATTCTCTTGTTTACATACATGTGTACACACACACACACACACACACACACACACACACACACACACACACACACACACACACACACACACACACACACACACACACACACACACACACACACGCACACACACACACATACACACACATACATATACTCATACATACATACATACATACATACATACATACATACGCACACACGGCGCTTTGCGCCAAATGTACGTCATGGACATGCTATTAAATTCGCCTCACCGCGACCCGTCCTATAAAGTCCCTTCTTTAAATAGAAAGGATTTAAAAAGCAAGCCCACGCAGGAAAAGAGTGTGGTGACGAAGAGTTCTGAAAACTTCTCCCTAGAAGTTTTGATGAGTCAAGTGAAACGTGTATGCAGCATGTATTAACTTATTGTTATGTACAAGACGTGTTAGCTGTTTAGACTCATGCTCAAGGGAATTGTATATGCTCCTTATTACACCTATTTACAAAATTTGTCATATGCACCTTACTCTGAGAACACCCCCAGGTTGGTAAGTTTTTTTTTTTTTTTTTAAAGACTAAACAGGACACGTGCACAAAAGAAGCACTTTTTATATTTAATAAAATATGTTTTAAAGTCCCTTCTATTTATAGTAGAAGGGACTTTTAGGACGGGTCGCGGGGGGGGGGGGGGGGGGGGGGCGAATTAATAGCATGTCTATGATGTCAAAGGCGGGCAGGCTAAACCTCTGACAATTGAAGTAACAAGATAAAAATTACGTCATGTCTAGTTACGCTAACCTCGCTACTGAAAGTACATTTGGCGCGAAGCGCCGTATGTGTGTATGCATATATGCATGTGCGTATGTATGTATGTGTGTGCGTATGTATGTAAACAAGAGAATCTCCGATATTTCTGTACGCACAAGCTTGAAACTTGGCGAAATACCTTCTTAAGTGGGTGACTAAGAGAGCCTCCGAGCATATTGTATTTGAATGTCTCATTGAAGACATAAACAACCATTTGTACGAATTCCGTTTACCCAGAATAGAGTCCGTAATTTATGTCAAATTTACTTGAACTTTTGCAAATATCTAGTTTGGAGAAAGACATTGGATGCGTTCGTTAGCCAGCTTTGTATCCTTTCAACTTCTTAGTAAAACTTTTTTTTTCAGAAAAGAATTAAAACACTAAAAAACCTTTTCTAGAGAAAGTCAGACAGTGGCGGTGACGTACAAGAGGCAACTCCGTCTCCGCTCAGACACTGACATAATACTCTAAATATGACGTCATTCTCTCTCTAGCGCGCGGCTCTCTCTCTCTCTCTCTCTCTCTCTCTCTCTCTCTCTCTCTCTCTCTCTCTCTCTCTCTCTCTCTCTCTCTCTCTCTCTCTCTCTCTCTCTCTCACAAACATGCTCTCATCTCCAGGAAGAATAAATCTTCATGCGCCCGCCAGGCGCATGAGGATCTATGCCTCTTGGAGATGTTTGGATCGCGCGCGCACTCACGCACTAACAGGCACACACACATCTACGCGCTTTCAGAAGAGCATGCAGGTGACCCGTGTATTTAGTATATCATGTAGCTAGGTAAAGTCAACCTACTTTCACACAAAGTATAGCAAGACTGAAATTGTACCGAGGAGTTCTAGTTTTTTTTTTTTTTTTTTTGGTTACCATTTTCTCAAGCCTCTGAAGCGAAAGTGAAACTCATATCAATTAAAATATAAAATTACGTAAAAACTAAAACTTACGTCATGAAAAATGACATTTGACAAATCAATGACGCGTATGTCCTGCGCCCTTTATAGAACTTTATTGACGCATTGGCTGATCTGCAAGACTTTTTCAATAGGAGATAATTCAACATCAGAATCAGGTCAAAGATAAAAGGTAGAGACCATTGACAGCGAGGACAGCTCTCAAATAGAAGAGACTTTGTGGGTTATGATTCATCCCATCTTGTTTCCCTTTTCAGGTGGCTCTGGACACGTTTTTTTTTCTCTCTCACTTCCATTAGAGATAACCCCACACCTAAATAATAATAATGATAATAATAATAATAATAAGATAAGATAAGATAAGATAGAACTTTATTGCAATATGTAAAAATACATTAGGAAATCGTCTCGGTGCTGCGCAACATAAAAAGAAGAACATAAAACACATATAAAATATAATTAAACTGCTCGCGTGCACACACACACACACACACACACACACACACACACACACACACACACACACACACACACACACATACGCACGCACGCACGCACGCACGCACAAACACACACACACACACACGCACACACACACACACACACACACACACACACACACACACACACACACACACACACACACACACACACACACACACACATTAATAACTATTGTGGTCTAAACGTAGAGGCAATAAACAATATTTCACAGTGACAAAATCACAGAAGACATATTTTACAATATAAAACACATCACTTGCATCACAGATGAGATATTACGCCGAAAGCTGGACAATACTGTATATACATTATAAGTAGACAGTGGGACGGATGGATCATGTTTGGCGTTTGTTTGCATCATTACAAGTCTGGACAGCGGTTGGGTAAAAACTGTTTTTAAAACGTCTCATGCGTGTTCTGATAGCTCTGTAGCGGCACCCTGATGGCAACATCTCAAACAACTCATGGACTGGGTGGGAGTCATCTCGGAGGATGAATCTAGCCTTTCTTTTTAGGATTCTTTCGTGGAAGAGGGACTCCATAGAGGGCACATCAATCCGTCTCGAATGCCGAACCACCCCAGTACGCGTTTTTCTCAGGGGTGCCAGTGCACAACATTGACCATGTCGTGGTTTGCTTGCTACCTTGGGGACTATGATCAGCGAGGGAAAATGGCTATTTTGACTTTCATTCATTATCCGATAACCTCCAGCGCATACATTATCTAAATGTCCTATTTCAGATTTCCCCCGATTAGAAAATGAGCGTATAAAGACAATACATACTTTTCAGATAATTTGAGACCAAGTGTTTTCCCACGACCACCGAACTGAAAAATAAAATGCTACGTCATCCTAGAGCAGCAAATCAGGCAAATCACGGGAAAATATCGCAAAGCCTCATCCAGCGGCCCTCGACACCCATACATCCTTCCAACGCCACATTTGCACACTGCCTCAAAACAGGGCCCCAAACCTGACGTCCTCCGTATCTGACCCCCCGAGCCCTCGCAAAAGAAAGCGCAGCACTCCGAAGATCGGCGGTGCAGACACCAGCCGACTGGCATGCTGCCAAACCTACCTCGCTCTATCCCAAACAACAGTTGGCACGTGGACAAAACACTCCTCTTCAGGAAATTCCGGCCTCCACGCGAGCAAGGGGAAAGACGCAACAAAAAGCCAACTTCTCGCGTCCAGGCAGTCGTCGATGCAGACCCATGATTCAGCCCCACAGAGGTGCCGAACCTCATTCGTCATCCTTTTACAGAGCTCCGACTAAAGAATACAGGAAGGTCCGCATGCGTTTTATTGACACATGACAAGAAGAGGGGTAGGGTGCCTTTCGGCCAAACTCGCACACAAAAGCACAAACATTGTGACCCTAGACGCTCACTTGAGATAGTCACATGCAACCAGACTTAAGACGTACAACACTGAGCCCCACAGAAAGGTCCAGAACAAGGCCAGAGCGCACAAAGGCGGACCTTCTCCCCAAATTGCAAAAAAGACGTCGAAAATGAAAGCTGTGCACACCGTCCCCTTTATACTGATGGAGCCACTCCACAAGCACCGCTGAAGATAGAAGACACAATAAATACCAAGTACTAGAAGACTCTGTACTTGCCGAGGAGAACATATTCTAAAAAAAAAAAAAAGAAAAACAAAGAAGCAAACACAAACACTGGGATACCAGGAATCAAAATCCTACATGAAAACGCACCTGCCCGCAACGAGTACAAGCTGTTTCAAGAATACCTTCAACAGGAGAACGTCCAAACTTTATACGACTTGATCTGATTTCAAACATTTTTTTCTTGTTCCCACACTTTAACTCATTCAGCCCCGACACACCACATCAAGACATGGTTCGAGAATGATAGTTCAAGAGTGGTGCCAGAATAGCTTGACGCCCATAGGCGCCAAGCTATTCTGGCATCAGCCTTAAACTATAATGCTCGACCTGTCTCCAGAATTGTAATACAGTCCTTCAGAGGGCAACTTCAAAATTTGGGGATTTCGGTCCTGGGACAGAATGTGTAAAGAAGTGCCTTACTGGACATTGTAGGCACTCGCTCAACCCTCGGAATCGCCATTTCCCGCCAATGTGTGTCATCTACCCTCCAAAACACTTCTCTGAAGTATTTCTGCAGAGAACGAGTAAACAAGTGTGTGGCAATAGAGGGGAAGGGGTTCCACCAGCTCCCAGAAAATGTAAATCCGAGTCGCGAGAACACTGTCAAAAATCCCATTGAGTATCAACATATCTGAATAGACCCTCGTATATGTATTTTGGTACAACCGTAATTTTCTGAATGGTTCAATGTATTTCACTCAGAATTCTGCTCTTGCGATTGTTTATCAAATCCGGCATCTTCAGAGACTTGTCACAGACAGGTTACGGTAAAAGAAAAACACATAATACCTCATCTAAGCATAAGCGGTTGACGTTGTAAATCGATATACATGGTGAAACAAGCGTTTTATTCAACTGTAGCCTGTGTACAGTAATCAGTTGCGAAAGTGATTCAAGTGCTCGTGTACTGACTGTCTTGAGAAACAATTACCAAAATGATTAACGAGCAGTTAAGTGGGCAGCAAGCATACGACGCATTCTACATAAACATTACACAAAATAATGGAGGTAACTTAAGCCAGCAGGAAACATACATTTTCGTGGCGGAACTGATACTAGGTTTGCTGTAAACCGGACCTCAATACGCTTCAGTGGAAACGCGGCCGCCCAAACTACCAGATGCATACATCATGAAGAGCCCCCGCAGGATGCCTGGGCTCATGAAGATCTATGCCCCTCGATTTACAGTACTCCGCTATTCCATCTGTGTTCTTCATGCTGAACAGTGTCATGTCAGTTTCACAGAACCGAGACGTTCCGGTCTGTCAGTGAATTTTTGAGAAGGTTGAGATTTATGTGTCAATGTGAAAAACCTTCTAAACTTCTTTTCTGCCGAGTAAAAACGGCAGCACTCATCTGCAAAAGGCAAAGATCCTCATGAGCCCCCGCAGTTGCTCATGAGTATCTGTGCCTCTTGCTATCACCACTTTCAATCCGTGTTCCTGGTACGGCTCAGCCTCTCTGCCTTGGGTATTTAAAAAACACAAATCTTAATCCACTTACGCTGAATGGGCTAAGATTTTTTGTTGTTGTTGTTCCTATATAAAAGATAGGATCAACTTTGAAATGGGGCTCGTCCCAGGGCGTTCCGGAAAAGTAGTAACAAGAAGAAAATGACGTCACGTTTAGCTACGCAAACCTTGCTGGATAACGTACTTTTGGCGCCAAGCGCCATACATGTGTGTGTGTGTGTGTGTGTGTGTGTGTGTGTGTGTGTGTGTGTGTGTGTGTGTGTGTGTGTGTGTGTGTGTGTGTGACAGCAACTAGAGCCCACTTTTGAGGACGGACAAGCTTGAAATTTTATGACATTGTCCGTAAAAGAATAATCTCGAGGTATTTTTTTTTTAATATTTAAAAAAAAAAATTAAGATGTACATTGGCGAGAAAATCTACATTGCAGCCCATAATTTTTTCTTATTTTTACTAGATATTTTTCATATCCCTAGATTAAAGGAAGACGATGAGTTCTTTAACCGGCATTGTACCTCATCAACTTTTTGAGTGATAATGAAATATTTTTGGAAAAAAAAACTAGTTTCAAATGAAACGTGTGTGTGTGTGTATGTATGTGTGTGTGTGTGTGTGTGTGTGTGTGTGTGTGTGTGTGTGTGTGTGTGTGTGTGTGTGTTGGTCAGGGAGGGGGGGGGGGTAATCGTGTATGGCAGACGACTTCCACTTGTTTGTCATGGTGATCGAGGGTGAACATTTCGGGACATGAAACCCGTCACTACCGGTGGACGCAGGCTGTTTTCAAAATCATCGTAAATTTAACATCAAAGAACTCCAGCCGTCCAAGAGACTTGGTTACAAATACTTTCAGCAAGAGGCATATATCCTCATGAGTCTCCGCAACTGCGGGGGCGCATGAGGATCTATGCCTCTTGCAGTTGGATGGTGTTAAAATTTTCCCGGTGTGGAAGGGGTTAACAATAACCATATGCCCACGTATAGAAGTTTCGCAAGCCGGATCTATCTAGGCTTATGACATGTAGATCAAGCCGGATGTGCATTGTTCTCCCACAAGCTGCGGTTGAAAAACATATTTTGAATGCTGTGCATAATTTTGAAGTTTTTTTTTTCTTTCAGTTTATAGCGTGTTTCTGCTATGCCGTCTTCCAGTTCGTGGAGCGCCAAATGGACCACTTCGGTTCAGTTGCAGATGAGATCACTTATATTCCTCCCCACGCCGGACCTTGCCGCTTCTCCCAGTGGCCAAAAAAATAAAAAAGCAGGGGGTGGGGGGGTGGGGAGATTTTAAATTTCCCACCCCAAAAGGGACTTGATATAACATTAATATAGCATAAAGGATTAGGCCATAGACTTGTTTTCAATCACACCCTTGCTAACTACAAAGCGCTCACACACACACACACACACACACACACACACACACACACACACACACACACACACACACACACACACACACACACACACACAACAACAACAACAACAACAACAACAAAACAACAACAAACAAAAGTTTATTGTCATATGAAGGCTACATTACATATTAGGAGATAGATCAAGCATTTCACATCAAGGGTGGTGCCAGAATAGCTTGGCGCCTCAGGCGCCAAGCTACTCTGGCACCACCCTTGAACAGTCATAGACAAATTTATTTGAAGCAATGGGTGTATCAGGATGAAAAGGGATAAACAAATCCCAGAAACACAAATTTGCGCCCCCCCCCCGGCACTGAAGGGGTTACAGACTTTGTAGCGGAAACACGCGGAGCGACCGTGATGTAGTTTTGAGTTAGCTCCGGTACGCGTGTCTGTTTGGGGGACCTAACTTGTAATCAGCCATCTGGAGAAATTTCTCTGGTACCTTGCCACAACAAGAGGCATAGATTCACATGATCCCCTGTGATTCTATGTCTCTTGCAGATGGAGGGCCTTGGACTTCAAGCGCTGCAAACGTGCGCATGCATAATATGATGTTTTAGGTTCGAGATCAAAAGGAACCTTCGCGGCTGGGTGAGTGGTGGGTTTACCGATTGACGCATTAAGTACCAACTGTTGCAGTAGTGAAACGTTTAACCTCAGACTATTTCGTTTAAAACTGCAAATAAACAGTTCATAATGTTTTACTTTTTTGTTTGTGTGTTATTTTAGAGAAAAAAAATGTGTCATAACCCTTTTAGCGCCATGGCCGCATTTCCCGAATTGTGGAAGCGTTACTTAACGACTATGTACCACATGCAGGAGGTGGATTGACCATGATAATTCAAGGGTAGTGCCAGATTAGCTTGGCGCCTGAAGGCGCCAAGCTAATCTGGCACTACCCTTGAATTATCATGGTCAATCAATCTCCTGCTGTAGGGTGTTGGCGCTGAAACGGTTAAAGAAGCGCGCACGCTCGCACACAAACACGCACACACGGACACACACGCACACGCACACGCTCACACACACACACACACACACACGCACGCACACACGCACACACGGACACACACGCACACGCTCACACACACACACGCATGCACGCACGCGCGCACGCACACACACACACACACACACACACACACACACACACACACAAACACACACACGCTTA
Source organism: Semisulcospira habei (assembly GCA_036245525.1). Classification (NCBI taxonomy): domain Eukaryota; kingdom Metazoa; phylum Mollusca; class Gastropoda; family Semisulcospiridae; genus Semisulcospira; species Semisulcospira habei. The sequence continues at coordinate 137,513,159 of BTPG01000005.1, read as the reverse complement.
CTTCACCAATTCTCTTGCGTGCTTTATTTGAGTCCCACAAGTTTAAGCGCGGGTAACACATTGTGACCCAGAAGCCCAAGACTGACAGACACAGTTTTAAAGTCGGTTATCATTCGATAAAAAAATGAAGAAAATTTAAATGAAACTAAGAATGGTGACATAACATAACCAGTGAGAGTAAGGTCATATGGCCGACGTCTGCCACCTGTGGTCTGCATACAGTCGTGCCCAGGCTATGGACGGCCGACTTTGGCTTTTTGCTGACTGGATATGTACACTGACGAGCAAAAGAAATGCGACATCATCGAAATCATCGGAAACACTGAAGTGTTTCTGATGACTTCGATGATAACGCATTTCCTTTGCTCGTAAGTGTACCAAATGCAAGATTCCTGTTCGACTTTGTTTCTTTCATTTCAATACTCATGCTGAAAAGCTCGTCTACGGTATATCTATGATGATGGAAGATGCAAATGATCGTCTTATTCTATACCTGCGTATTTCTCTGTGGGCTGGCGATTGGGTGCCTGATAGGCGGGGGCAGGGGATCTAACTGTTGTCCAGCGCTGAGTAATTCCCCTTGGTTTGTTGTATGATGATGGACATCTCAATAGACGATTCCTTGAAATCAGAATTTGGACAAAAACTGCGCGTCTGTTCTGTTTGACACAAACAGTGGATTCAGCCCCGACAAACAGGCCATGTGGCTTGAAATCCTTCAGTTCTCATTTATATTTCAAAATTGTGTTGTTAAAACGTTTCACTCATTGTGCCCGAAACTATCATCTGAGGACTGCATTACAATTCAGGAGACAGCCTAAAGGCGACAAGTTATCCTGCCACCACCCTTGAACTATCATGGTCGAGCCATATCTTGCTGTGGTGTGTCCCGGGCAGAATGAGTTAAGTACCACCGCAGCATACCGCCACCATAAATACATGTTGCTATAATCAAGCTGTTATAATACATGCTGGACATACACGAGAGAGAGAGAGAGAGAGAGAGAGAGAGAGAGAGAGAGAGAGAGAGAGAGAGAGAGAGAGAGAGAGAGAGAGAGAGAGAGAGAGAGAGAGAGAGAGAGAGAGAGAGAGAGAGAGAGAGAGAGAGAGTATAAACACAGCCACAATGTCCCAAACGCTCTTAAAATGTCGCACTTTTAATGTCTCGATTTGTGTCTCAACTTGAACCCTTTTGGCGCCACGGGCGCATTTCCCGAATTTTGGAAGTGTTACTTAACGACTATGTACCATTTGCAGGAGGTGGATTGACCATGATAATTCAAGGGTTGTGCCAGATTTGCTTGGCGCCTTCAGGCGCCAAGCTAATCTGGCACTACCCTTGAATTATTATGGTCAATCTATCTCCTGCTGTAGGGTGTTGGCGCTAAAAGGGTTAAAACAAAAGACAGGAATACTATATATTAAGTCTCATCTAATTATAGAAGAGACTTTTTAGGATGGGACGCGGTGGAGCGATTTCAAAACTGAGAACATACGTCGTAGGCGGGCTAGATTAAACTAAAAAAATACGTCATGTCTTGTTAGGTGTAGAAAGTACTTTTAGCGCAAAGCGCCGTATGTGTGTGTGTGTGTGTGTGTGTGTGTGTGTGTGTGTGTGTGTGTGTGCGTGCGTGCGTGTGTGTGTGTGTGTGTGTGCTGTGTGTGCGTGTGTATGTGTTAGTGTGTGTGCGTGTGTGTGTGTGTGTGTGTGTGTGTGTGTGTGTGTGTGTGTGTGTGTGTGTGTGTGTGTGTGTGTGTGTGTGTGTGTGTGTGTGTGTGTGTGTGTGTGTGAACAATAAATATCTCCGAAGTCTGCGTACGTACTACAAGCTTGAAATTAGGGGAGGTGTTTCATTCAGTAGGTGCCTAGGAAAGCCTCCGAGCATTTTGAAATTGGATGTCTCACTGAGGAGTTAAATGACCGTTTATAGGAAGTCGGTTGACCCACATTAGAGTCCGTTATTTTCATTATATTTACTTGCAGTTTTGGATATAGACATTGGATGAGTTTGTTAGCCAGTTTCGTATCTCTTGAACTTTTTCAGTAAGAATTAATTCTATGAAGAAACATTTTAAAAAGTAAGAAAATTTGACTTCTGGAGAAAATCAGACATTGACGGTGACGTAAAAGCAGAAATTTCGTCATCACACAGACATCGACGCAATACTCTAGATGTGACTTTTTTTTTCTCTCTCTCAAAACAATGACGCGTATTCACTGTGACTCTTATAAAGCTCACCGATGCATTGGCAAATTTGCGAGGCTTTTTCAAATATATTTCAAAATCAGAATCATGTCAAAGACAACGGGTAGAGACCCTTGATAGCGAGTACAGCACGCATATAAAAGGGACTTTGTGAGTTATGGTTCTTATATAGAAAAGACTTTGCGGGTTATGGTTCATCCCATCTTGTTAAAATTAGATACAAGTGCATCCTCATTGCACTGACCCCACAGTTTACAGAAGCAGAAAAAAAAAATCAAGCGGACCTGTACCGCAAAAAACAGAACCCAGACATTTGTGATATCTACGCTCAACCGATGGTAATGTGCGCTATCCACATGTACAGACCGCAGACCATCTTCCGGAGGACCGGAAATACATTAGGAAAATTTCATCGGCCGAGAAAACAACAAGAAGCAAAGAAAACAGAACAACTGAAGCAAAGCTGCCGTTGACTGTTATTATGTTACTATGTACTTGGACCTAATAAGCAAAGTTCAGGCACATTTGTTTAAAGTATATGGTTATGTGACAGTCTCGGGACCTTCACCTTTTCTAGAGATCATTTCATTTGGTATGTTTAACGGGTTTTACCATCTGCTATCACCATGCCAACTTTATAGTATGTGGTTGAAACAATCTCAGAGAAAACACCTGCATCAACGTTTACCATTGTCAAAAAAAAACAACAACAACAAAAAAACTAACAACACATTAATAACTGCCGTTAACGGACAGACCGATAAACAAACGGACAAACCGTGTGTATAATTTACATACACTCACCTTGTCGTGCAATTCAAGCAAAACACATTTTTATTCCATAAAATGTAGATTGGCTCCAATCCTTATAAAGATAAAAAGTGCATGTAAGAGTTATCTCCCCTATTTTAACGGTCACAAAAAAATGAATGGTGCCAATCGAAACTGCATTAAAAACTGTACTTACCTGCCAAATTTAGTAAGTCTGGGACACATTTGCAGTATAGTTGGCCGTTTTGCATAGACTATGATTAGTATGTTGTAAAACGAACTGTTTGTAGTAGTGCTCCCCAGAGAAACCCATTCGGGGATTAGGCCACAAGTACACTTCCGCTAAGCATCTCATATGAATAGATGTATACTTGTGGCGCACTCCCCGTGTGGGTCTGTCTGAAGCTGGTATTCCGGCAATCTGTTGGGAAGCTAATCAGTAGTGAGTAGCCCTTTGCCGATTCGCACACGAGGGGCAGTTTGTGATGCACATTTTTACATTGAGACAATGATGAAATAGTGTACAGATGTGAACGTAATACAACATTGCATGGGTTCTGTTTTTTTTTAAAAATATTTAAAAAAATTTTTTTTAATCGTCCCGCGATTACCTGTGGATAAAGTGAGGGGGCATGTTCATTACATATCTCAGCGCATTATACGTCAATGTCGAAACAGAACAGCAAATATAATACACAAAAGCACTTCTAGACATACGAGGAAAAAATCTCCTCAGAGTAACGGCAGCCTCTTCCTCATAATCAGCTTTTGTGACGTATACTGTGAAACGATGTAACTAATTTCACGGAAACATCAAGACGAGACTATTATTCAATCTGCAGATGTGCGCCGGCAGACATGAAGTCGTAATCTATCTTCGTTAACCCATTCAGCCCTGACGCACTACAGAGGGAGATGGGTCGAGCATAATTCAAGGGTAGTGCCAGATTAGCTTGGCGCCTGTCGGCGCCAAACGAATCTGGCACTGCCCTTGAATTATCATGGTCGATCCATCTCCTGCAACTGGTGCATAGTCATTAGATGACGCTTCCAAAATTTGGGAAATATGGCCGTCGGGCTGAATGAGTTAATATTCTTAACCGGCACAGTTACTGTTAACAGTTCTGGTGACGTATGAACAAGTGGCTAAAACCCCTGAATTTATACAGACGTGCTAGCTCTGAAACATCACCACCAAACACCCGAAGACAAGAGGTAGCGTTACACCGCGGAGATAATTTACTGACGACGAAAAAAGTATATCATCGTGCTTTTGGGGCGAATCTGCTGTCACGTGAGCATGACGTCACTACTTTAAGGGCCACGGGCCGCTGTGAGTTTCTTTTTGTCACAAGCGACTCCGGTCATTTTGGCAGTGGGGCTGCACTTGCTGACCGCCCCGTAGTAAGAGGCGCAGGAGATGCTCGAACCGCCACACGCCCATGCAAGGCACTCTTTGTAGATGCTTTCCAGGGTGCCGCCAGCATTCTGTAAGTAAACAATAAAATAATAATTAAAAAAATAATAATAATAGATAGTTCTTGTATAGCGCTGTTCTCCAGGAAAACACTGGACTCACTGCGCATGCACAACAGCACACCCTCTCTCTCAGACACACGCACGATTATACCGTTAAACCACCCCATCTCTTCCCAACACTATACATTCACTTCCTCTAGGATCAGAATAAAAGGCAGTCAACAGTTAGCTAAAGATGAGCTAAGTGTTAAATGCCCGACAGAAAAGAAAAGTCTTTAAGTGTGCTTTGAACTGTGACAATGTGGGCAGATTCCGCATTTCAGTTGGCAGGGAGTTCAACACACTTGGGGCTAAAAAGGTGAAAGAACGCTCCCCGACAGTTTTCATGTTAAGCTTTGGGATTTTTAAAAGTTTTATACTAGAGGAACTGAGGGTGCGTGATGGCTGATAAACAGACAGCTTGGCAGAAAGGTACGCGGAGAGATCCGTCAAAATGCCGGTAGGCGAAAATTGCAATTTTGTACTGGCAGCCGAATTTTACGGGCAACCAGTGCAGCTGCTTCAGTAGAGGCGTAACGTGGTCTCTCTTTCGTTTCTTCAACATGAGACGCGCCGCATTGTTTTGAATCATCTGCAAGCGTGAAATCTGATCTGCCGGTAAACCTGCCAGTACAGAATTGCAATAATCGAGCCTGGACGTAATGAATGCATTTACAAGTCTTGACGCCGCACTTTCTGTGAGATACGGTCTGAGGGAAGAAATTCCGCGCAGCTCAAGGAAACCAGCTTGGCAGATGGTACTGATATGACCATGCACGGAGAGCGTCGAATCAATCTTCACACCCAGATATTTGACACAGTTCTGGAAGGGAACGCTGCATCCACCAATGTTTGCGAACTCGCCGTTAATCAGACTAAGGCAAGACTGAGAGCCAACAGGCATGACTTCGGTTTCGTCGGTGTTCACAACAAACAAACAAACAAACAAACAAACAAACAAACAAAAAAACAAAACAAACCAAAAAAACCACAAAAAAAACACCAAAATAAACCAACCAACCAAAATAAAACCACAACTGAGTGGTGTCATTATAAATGTGACCGGCTCCAAGGTCACATCCCAGTAAGCATTGGTCCTCGGGCCCACGACGGCCGCAGTAGGCCCGCACACGACCGTGCTTGGGGCCACAGCGGCCGTCGTGGGCCCGAAGATGTTTTGCTACTGAGGATGCAGTCGTCAACACCGGCGGATTTACCAGACGCGGGGCCGGGGCATCGGACAAGATCAGCACACAAATAAAAGTCATTGTTTTGGATTTCAAAACAGGGGTCGTGTCCAGATGTGTGCTGTTGCATGAGTTTGGACTTTGCGGACTAGGACCGTAAGTTCCAAAATCACAGATTAGCACAACTGTTAAAGTCGGGCAGATCACAGTTGTTCACGCTTGCGGGAATCTCAAACAGCGGCCGGTTTGACAAAGGATTCAACCAGCGGGTCCCAGCTGAATCCAACTGAACTGTGTCTAACAACGAAAGAGTTAGGCGATTTCATGTACATATACTTCTTTACCGTTTATTATCTTCATCTCTTTGTTTCCTTTTTTTAAAGAAAAAAGTTACTTATTTGGGTTTAACGCCCAGCAGGCGACTAAGTCCATCTCACGGCGGTCTTTTTAAAACCCGTTTAACCTCACAGTTTTGGATGTGTTACCTAACGACTATGTGCCACTTGCCCGAGAGGGATTAGCTATGATAATTCAAGGGTAGTGCCAGATTAGCTTGGCGCCTGAAGGCGCCAAGCTAATCTGGTACTACCCTTGAATTATCATGGTCGATACATGTTCTGCTGCTGGGCGTAAGGGCTAAATGGGTTAAGAAGGTGAGGGGGTGGGTGAGGGTGGTGGTTGGGTGTGCGGGTGATTGGAGGTAGGGGGTTAGTGGGGGGTGGGTGTGTGGATGGGGTAGAGGGTGGCAGGTGGGAGGCACAGTCCGGAGAGATCGTTCTGATCCCTTGGGCCCTCCCACTTTGGGCCGTCCCACCTCCTGGGACAAACCATCCCAAGATTCTTCCCTGTAAACGTATGCTGACATTGTCGTACTATGGCAAGAACAATTTCTGACAACAACACCCCCCACACAGACCCGGCCACCTGTGCTTTGAGTACTCCCAGGTGCATGCAGCCGTCAGTATAGTAACATTTTGACTGCCTCCACATCCCCCGCACCAAACTCAGCACTTTCGGCCCCCGCTCCTTCTCCGTCTACGGTCCATCCACCTGGAACACTCTCCCACTCTCTCTCCGTCAGAAACACTCTCTCTCCTCCTTCCAGTCCGCCCTCAAAACTCACCTCTTTCAGCAGTTCTAGCACTATAACATCACCACACTCCCTACCCCAATCTGACCGTCGTAATGTATCTGTGGTACTGAGTCATTGTCGAAAGCGTACGCATGTGTGCGCGAGTTGTGAGTGCGCGCTTAGAGGTATAATTATTATAAGATAAGCGCATTATAAATACCGTAATTATTATATTTTGTATTATTACAAAACCCCAGGGGACCCAGATTTAATTGTTGTTATATCCGAAGTTTAAAAAAAG